>OX465299.1:48365128-49615128 GCA_949987735.1 Leucophora obtusa
TTTTAAGCTATAAATTCAATACTGGTAGTTTTAATAAGTAAAATTATTATCTATAAATTTTTTGTAAAAAAAAACACTCAAGATTATAAAATAAAAAATAAAAAAATTGTAATTTTTATATAAAATAATAAATACCGGTAAAATACCGGTAACTACCCATAAAAATAACGGTATCGGTACCGATAACGGTATTTAGAAATTTTTTAGAGGTATCGATAACGGTAACGGTATTCAATTTGAAACGGTATTTTAGCGATAACGGTATTATAACGATAACGGTAACCAACCTTGTTCATTATCAATTTTAAGGGCGTCACAGACGAGCAGTATTATTGGTCAATTTTTACAAGTTTTTTTATGGTGCAATATTATTTTATTTTAGCAAAACCTTCAATATGACACACACATGGTCAAAAATATTGGGAACTTGCTAAAATTTAGTGAAAACAAGTTTAGACAAAATAATCAATTTTCATAAAATGTCCTGGAGAGGAGTTGCTCCCCACACAAAACCCGGATTATTATTTTTTCAATTTATTATTTTTCTTTAATAATAAATATTATCTTCCAAAAATAGCTTTTGACATTTCCAAATTATGTATTTTAAAAAAATTTGACAAATAAATAAAAAAAAGCCGTTTTTTTCATTTCTATTAAATTTATGGGCATTTCGGTTCTAGGTTAAAGTGGGTTAATGATATCCAGCGAAACCAAAATTCCGTATTTGAATAATTTGAAGTATATTTAATGAACAAGTTAAATAAAAAACTATTGTTGGCAAAAAATTCGAATTTTGTGAATTTTTAATTGATAGGCTATTTTCTTTTTCAAAAATGGGCCATTTTCGGCCGCAATTCAGCAAGGGTTAAAGTTTTCTAAAAAAAAAAAATTTAATTCTTCAATTTTGAACCTACTAGATGAAAACTTGGCAGTGTAATGAATAAAAATCGACAAATCGTATTTTAAGGGACAGAATATACATACATATATATCTACAAAAAATTGAAAAATTGGGATATGTAGAAAAAGATAAAAATTTAAAATTTGCGGTTCAAAATTTTAATTTTTTTTTTTTTACAGAAAATTATACATCCTAATCATAAAAAAAAAATTACTTGTTTTTTTATATCTTTTTTAAATTTCTCTAAACTTTATAAAATTTTAGGTTTTGAGCAAAAAAAAGTGTTTTTACTTAAAATTTTTTTTTAAGTTTCTTGAATTTTTTTTTTTTTATTTTTACACCACATAAAATCGAAGCTTGTGTTTTAATTTGCAAGCTCTTTTTTTTTAAAAACGTTATTATTTTAATTTTTGGTGGTACCTTAAAATTTAGCTCTTTCTAACTTTGTTAAAACTCAGGTAAAAGGTTTGGAAAATGTATAAAATTTTTAAATTTGCGGTTAAAAAAACAAATTGTTTTTCCAAATTCTATTAAAGAGCTTCAAGGTGTTCTAAAATAATAAATAAAAAAAAAAAATGTTTTTCCATATTTTTTTTTTACTCTACTAAACTTAAGCAAATTTGGGATTTCCAGTCAAAAATGTCTAAAGTTTTCGATGCCACCAAATATTATTCTATAAAAAATTTTAACTTAAAATAATTTCTGCTTATTGCGAATATAGTGAGTAACAAAACCACCGTGTTTCAAAGAATTATCTTTAAAAATTAGTTTTTACCAATTTTTTTTGTAAAGCAGTTAAAATTAGATTTGCGTTTAACTATTTTAGCTCAAAATTTTTTTGAATTTAGCGCTCTCTGTTGTTAACAAAAAGAGGAGATACTGAATTCCTCCTTCATATTTATTTATGGTATTATGTCAGCTCTTCAAAAATTTATAAGTCTCTAACGTTCCGCATACATTTTTTTTTAAATTTTGCCTATGGGACAAAGCACTGTGCGTCGTCCCCTGACGATTTCCTTAGGCAAGAATGAAATCCGTATAGGGACATGCCTACAACGGATTATTTTCACAATTTGTTAAATACGTTTGGGATTTTAGAACATTTAATTCCTTTAATGCAATTAATGTATATCCCGATAAAAATAAATTTAAAAAAGCGAATTTAGCTGAAACTTGGCACACAGAGTTTTAAGACATTAAGGAATAGGCGAAACATTGTAGAAACCACGAATTCCTACTTTCATGTTTTTTTGGTCCACTCCAGTTATTTTTAAAAAATGTATAAGAATTCATACAGCAAACTAAATATTTAAATATTAAATTATAACACATTAATTTACAAATCAGGCTAGATCAGTGTTGCCACTTTTTGAATAATTATTCAAAAACGGGACTGTTTGCACATTCCTTGGATAATTTTTGAATAATGACATTTTTGTGTAGTTTTTGTGTAATTTCGCTGTTTACTAAAAAGTTTACTTAGTTCCATACTTTCAAGTTCCACAGTTGATAAAATGAGTTTATTTGTAGAACATCTTGCACAAATTTTAAGTTTCTGGTTAATTATTTTTATAAATTTGTTCTACGCGAAACCCAATTTAGTTGGGGGAAGTAAAAAAGTAGTTTTTTATATTATTTGTATATAAACTCAATATTATGTTAATATTTTTATAAAATATTTGTCAAACTGAATTCAAAAGAAATTTGGTTTTGTTATGATTGTGACTTTCTCATGAGCGAGAAATTTGAGGGATTTGATCAGACAATAATTTTCTTACAGTGGGGCAGATCAAAATATCTTTTAAATAATTCATTAATTCAGTATTAGTTAATATGCAAAGGCTATTTTTACTATAAGTGGCACTCTATAATTGATTTATAAGACCTTTGTAGGTAAACTGTGTCTAAATATTATCAGATTTTCTCCAAATTAAGAACATATTGGTAATGTAATTCAAACAGCATTTGCGAAATTTCTACTAATGATAGTTTTATTGTTACGTTTTTAAAATCTGTTGATAAATTGAAAAATTGCAAGCTTTAAAAATGTTCACATTTTAGTGATGCCTTTCTTTGTAGCTGAGTGGCATAGCTCCCGTTCGGTCTATGGTTTCAGGCCTCAAAACTTAAGCTCTCTGACAGTGTGAAATTTCACAGCAACGTAGCCAGCCGGTAAGAAGTGCATTATTTCCAAATTATTGTATTTTGATTCTGGCCCAGTGTGCGCAGGAGAGTCCAAAGGACCACATATGTGCATGTATTATTATTTTTTTTTTTTATAAAAATAACGATTATTTTAAACTAATAAAAATAATATTAATTTGTTGTGTAATTTCATACGGTTTTGTATAATTTTTGACCTACGGCTGAGTATTTTTTTGCTTTACTGGTGGCAACACTGGGCTAGGTATAAAATATTTTCAGTTTATTCATTAAAAATTTAGTAAAGATCATTAAATTAAAATTATTAGCTTAATAAGTCCAAAACTAATAAAAAGCATGAAAAAAAAGATTTTTGTAAAAAATCACGATTTATCAACTTTTCCATCTCTGACAAATAACGGGGTTACTTTTTGAAAATATGGCAACATTTAAGAGAGTATAAAAATCTGCAAGTATGGGAGGAAACAGAGAGGAATTAAATTAAAGTTCTACCCAGGAAAATTTTCTGTTCCAAAGAATCGGTTGTAGCATAGCTACTTTTCCTTTACAATCCCTTCAACTGTCAATTCTAACACAGATGATTTTTGTTTGAAATTGTCCCAAAAGCAAATACTTATGTAGCTCCAAAGTGGAACCGGTTGCAATAGAATCAGTTCTGGAACTAGTTCTAAAACTGACTTTACATCAGTGTATCGCAGTATCGCAAAACTTGAATCAATAGATTTAATTAGTGCCTGAATAAACACTACTAAAAAATTTCATAACACTTTTATTAAAAATTTCAACAATTAAAATTTTTGCGGCGGTAAATGGGCTAAGAGCGCTAATATAGTCAAGCAGTTAAAATTAGGGATGTGCGATTAATCGATTAGTCAAACGGTACGATTAATCAGAACTTTGATGGGAAAAAACTCCCCCCCCCCCCCCCCCCCGCTTATTCTGGGCAGGCACAAGTGGAAGTTATAAACAGATTATCGCTCTTGAAGTGCGAATACTGCCGACCTATGACAATTCAATGTTGAAATTATTAGTACATCTATATCATTAATTATAGGGCTTTTTCTACTGCTTTTGCATCTCCTTTTTGCTGGAGGATTTATGTGTTTCACAAAATAAACGTTTTTTGTATTTACGAAGGAGATAGACACGTTTTGATTTTCGTCAAATTCCGCAATTTTCGAAAATTTAACAATTTTGTAACAACTTCAAAAGTAACAACACTAAAATGTCATCTTGGTGTAAGGTATAATTTAAGCCCAATCCCGAATTTAATTGGGCATTGGTTGTCAAGATTAGTTTTTAACTTCTTCTAACATAATCGGATAATTTTCGTAATAAATATATATTGAATTAATTTCACCGTATACAAAAATGTGTGCCTTAGGCGGTTAACAAAAGCTTTCGGAAATAGATTTAGCGTATTTGTGACCGAATATTTATCCATACGATATTTGTGAGATAATCTCAAGATTTTATAGCTCTTAAATATAAATGTTAATTCAATTAAAGTTGAACACATTTCTTTTCTTATTTATATATATTTTTTCTTGCTTTTTTTTATTTCACACAAGTTCATTTTTTTTGCAACTTAAAAAGACATTTATTGGCATATGCATAATCATTTTTTAAAATTATAAATAGCTTATAAAACAAATATTCCATACAAAATTCATTTTATAAACGTGTTATAAGATTTAAAAATTATTATGCATAAGCACTTTAATGAATAATGTATAAATCAAAAATGTATTGGCTATGCTTATTAAGAAATGCAATTTCGAAAAACAAATTTTAAAAGTTCATTGCTATCACCATTTTATGCATTTTAATAGTATAATTTATTTAATGCACATAAGTAGTTTTATTATTCTTTCCTTATTGATTTTGCTGTACATATATTTGACTCTGTATACATTCGTTGCAAATAAAAATGAATTTCTTATTTGCATTAAATTACGAGTACTGGTAAAAGTTTTATGCAGTTGCCTTTTTTTGATAGACAATATTTAAAATAACCAAAAAATCTGTGATGAGAAATAATGATGTTATAAAAAAAACTATGTTTACATTTTATAACCACACAGCATTCATCATTGGCAAAGTAGTGGGATGTGTAGGACGAACATTTATTGTGAATGCAAGACAAGGGAAGATATTTGATATTGATTGTTTATAACAAATTTTTTTAAAAATTGACATGAAAACTATTTTTCCTGAAGCAATTGAATTATTTTAGAAAACAACATAAAGATATATAAAATATTTTGCAATACCTAAACACCTACAAGTAATCCAGAGTGCTCCCAAGGAACACATACTCCACACTATTAGAAAAAAGCCTTTAAAAAGATTAGTTAAAACTACTAAAAATTAGTTAAAAAATATGCTGCAGAAAAAACTGCTGAATTAGCAGATTATTTTTGCTATATATTAGTAGATAGGAACAGCAAAAATAAAACTGTTAAATATACAGAATCTTTGTTATATTTGAAATAATTTTTTTAGAATTAAAAGCTTTAATGTTAAATACAATATAAAAACATTTATTTTACTACTAAAGGAACTTTGGTTAAAGCAACTACGATAACATAGAGAAAAATAATAGATTTGTAGAAAACATGTGATTTTCATTGTAACACATAAATAACTAGTGGTACACTCAGGGAATTATGAAGGTAAAATCAAATGCAAATGGCAGTTAAAATAAGTGCATTTGCAGTTAAAAAGGTGTACACTACATTTGCATTTAAATCAATTGCATTATGAAGTTATTTTCAACTATTGGAAATCAACTGACAACTGTAGTAAAAATAACTGCAAATGTAGTTAAAACAACCGTTATAGAAATTAATGTAAAACTGTAAAAACTACTACAAATGTAGTTAAAACCACAGACATAAAAAATATTGTAAAACTGTAAAGAGTACTGTTGTTGTTAGTTAAACTTACGAACGCCAATTACTAATTTAATACAAATAAACTTTTGTAAATACTGTTCACTTCATTTTATTCTTAAATAAACTTCACAGTTAAGAAATAATTTTTTGTTTTATTTTTCACTTTTATAATTACATTGTTGTAGGTGTCTGCCTTGGAAGGAAAATTTTTGTTTGGCTTCCTTTTTTCTGCAGGTAGATTTGGGATAAAAATATAAAAGCTGAAAGAGAAGAAAAACAATATTTTATAAAATAAATGGATATAAATTTTGTATTACAAAAGTCACCTTATTATTTTCTTTGTTTAATAAAATTTCTTACTGCAAAATTTTCAGTCTGTTTTCTTCAGCGTCCTTTTTTTTGACTAAAGACACAAGAGAAAAATTTTTGTTCTCATACTCTCTCACTAGAAATTTCTAAATGCCATATTTTTTTGTGTGTGTGTCACATATTTTGTATGTGTGACTTAAGAATAAATGCGTTTGTCAAAAAATCCAAAACAATTGCATAAAGTAACTGTAACAAAAATTTAATAGTTTTTGTGGGTTGTTTAAAAAAATAACTGTGGAAATCATTGAAATTTTCTTCCCAAAGTAAAACAATTTCCATTGCAGGTCAAATAACTACAACCTCATTACTATACAAATAACTGTCATGCAGTAACTGCAAAACTTTTCTGAGTGTAGTACTTAAAAAAGGCATTAATTGTCAACCATTGGTTCTAGGAAAGTTTTTTCATAAGTTTTTTTCTCAATTTTTTGTTAAATAAATTGTGAATTCTATTTTGAATTTGTCATATTTGATATTAAAACCGAAAAAAAAACACTCATCGTAACAATCTTCAGATAAACTAAAAATCTACAGTAAAATAGTTCAGAATTACTTCTACAATAGCAGTAAAAATACACTAACGGATACTTGAAGCAATGAAATAAATGCTTTGTAGAGCATGATTTCCAATTTTTTTTTTGCTGGGATGTGTTTTCCATGAAAAATAAACAACAAATGTGCTTTTTAAATTCCGTGTTTCACTTAACTTTGGCGTTGGCCGTAGCGGATACACAAAAAATGCTAATAAAGTTACTAAAAAGGCCACTGCAGAAAAAACTGCCCATTTGTCCGACCCTTCCCATATTTGGCATATTACTTAAAGAGGTGCCACGCAGCTTTACCCTTCTTGAAGTCCAAATTCTATTTACCCAAATTCACCCAAAAATTGCGAATCATCGCCCAAAAAAATTGGGTAATTTTTTGGCCAATTTTTATTTTTTGTCCATTTTTGTTTGGGTGATTTTGACTAGAGCCGTCTAGAGGCTTAGAAATGAGTTTACAGAATGATTCTTCGAGAACAATAGCTTTATCCAGTTTTGTTCGTTCCCAAGAGAGATCATCTTTTTGAATAGGCGGAGAATGAATGATTCCTTTATTAATTATCCTTGTTACTTTAAGTAAAGAGTAATTTGTTTTGGAAGACGAACTCAGCTTTAAAATGTATCTTTCACGCTTATCTTCTTCGTCCTTCATGATTATACCCTTAAGTGGCTTTGTTAATTTATTGAGGGTAGTCTTATATATATTTGTCGGCCAGTAGGTAAGTTCTCCAGTGCTTAGCAAGCATGGGTGAGTTCCTAGACGTCAAAACACATTGCAGTGATGCGGTTTTACTACTGTTTCGATACAAAGCAAACAAGTGTGTTGTTTACTTTGTAATAAAAACACTGCATATTTTTTACGTTTAGAAACACTTTTTGCAATCAGTTCCTTTAAAAATTGTAAAAAATATTATTTTGGAAAATTTGATGGGATTGTTGGAAGGAACACCTCAAAATAATTTAATAACAAAAATATTTCCTTACTTTTCATCCGCCATTGTTATATTTGCACTTTATTTTTTATAAATGTCAACAAAGCATCAACAAAATTAGTGATGCACAGCTTGCGTTTTGTATGCGCATCGATAACTTTTATTATACATTTTGGGATGAATGACATTGTCAACGTTTACACGGTTGCGTTTAGGAATGAATGACTTTGTTCAGTTGCATTGCAAATGACGTTTTGGAACTCATCCCATTTTGGAATTACAGTCTCCTCCTGCGATAAATTGATGCTCGAAGTATTTAGGTCGGGTATTATTAGGCTTGTTCGATTACTTACCTATTACAATTTACTAATTTCGAGTAAACGAACACACTGATTGTTTTTAGAGGGATAGTAGGCAGCAGATACCACAATAGGCGCATTTATACGGAGGTTGCTTGGATATAGTATTTTCTGAAATGTTTTATTTTGGTGCATTTTATGTAAGTACTTTCAAATTATTATTACCAAGTTTTTCTTTAAATACTTCATATAAGAAAAATACATATTTTTGGTTATTCTCATTATTTTTAACACGTTTTTCATTTAAAAAGTTTTCTGTGTTCTTTAATGAAACAAAAATATTTAAAAAGTTTTATTTTTCTCATTATAAACAACTTAAAAGCGAAAATAAAGAAAATAAGTAAAATTAACATGTTTGCAAAAAATATATATAAAAACATGTTAAGCAATTCATTGTCTTAATTATTTGTTTATTTCATGGTTTATAACAATTGTTGTTGGTATTTTTATACAAAAAAAACTTAATAGATCGTCAGGTGAAATGTAAAACAACGTAACTAATATTTGTAAATTTTTACAGGAGAAACAAAATACCTCAATTGACATTTTAACAAATTCTGTTATAAAACTGTTAGTTTTGTTTACAGAACGATACAATTTTGTGGACAAATGTAGTTCAGTGCAGTGGTTCATTAACACTCGAATTCAGTTTAAATTTTTACACGGCAACCAAAAAGCGCGAAAAATAAACAACAACTTATATTCGAATTTTGTTTATAAATCGCTATTTTTCGTAAAAAGTCCATGTAGTTAGACAAATAAATTATTATAACCAATAAAACCGGTTTTTAAAAGTTTCCCACTTAAGGCTCTATTAGTCTGGTAGTATCGTAAAGTATCGTGTCAGCTGTTTACTTTTAGTTAATGACATTTAACACAACTACTTAAGCCCAAATTAGTTTGGAAGTAAAGTGCGGCGAAATGAGGTATCGTGAGGTACAAATATATTTTAAATAGATTTTCTTACCTCAAATGTACTTCCAAACTAAATACTTGTGTACACTGTCATTACAATACTACCAGACTAATGGAGCCTTTAGTTTGGAAGTACATTTGAGGTAAGAAAATCTATTGAAAATAGATTTCTACCTCACGTTACCTCATTTCGCCACACTTTACTTCCAAACTAATTTGAGATTTACTTTGTTTTACATTTCTCCTTACGAAAAATTTACTTACGAATATTTACAAAATACTAATGAAAGAATTACACAACAAATGAAAATTTTTAAAAGAAAATTGCATTAAGTCTGTTTAAATAACACAATTACACATTTTTTCGTTTTTATATTATCAAAAGTTTTTGGATTACATTTTTTTATCTAATTATTAATTGTAGTACTGTGAAGTCTGACATGTATGGATGTAGATTTTTACCAAAAATAAAATATTTTGCCAGATTTATGCTATAAATACAACTTTACATTGTAAAGAGTCATTACTTAATATATAAAAAAATCCATTCATTACAGTTTTTACTGTAATTTTAATATAGTAATTATTTGTATTGTCTATTAGAAATTATTATAAATATATCTAATTAACACATTTAAATTGAGATTAATGTCTCTTAATGCTACTAACTAAACTTAGGGAATTATGTAAAGGGCGGGCTTGGTGCTAACATTTGGCGATTTTCAGCACATTTAACGTTTTATACCAGTGTTGCATTAAAGCGTTTTGAATATTACAAAACGTTAAATATGCTTTAAAACGCTATATGGTAACACCACCAACCAAAGCATTCCTGTATAGTTTAAAGGAAATACAAGCAAAAAAAACTTGGGGAGAAAAAACAAAATAAAGCAATTAAAATGGTAAGTAATTAAAACAAATTATTTAAAATTTTTTACCTTTTATTTCATTAATAAAATTTGATTATTTCTCTTTCGAGAATAAGAATTTTTGGCGACATTTATGTCTTTTTGTGAGTGGTACTAGAGTGGTGGAGAATAAAAATCGAAAGTAAAACTTTCATAATTCTATGTGCATTTTTATTACAACAATTTTCTTTTTTCTTTTCAGTGTTTAAGAAAACGATATCATCTTTTCTGTATTTAAGAATATTTTTATTTACATTTGTAGAGTGATTTTTTTAAGTAATAAATAAAAACAATTTTTGCTATTTCTATAGCTTTGTTTGTTATTTGAGTTTGTCAATTTAACTTCATTTGAATTTATTTTTACAGTTCAAGTATTAATTGATGTTCGTTATTTTTATCGTTTTTTTTTTTACTTATTTTTTACTACATTTTAGTTGTTTTTAATAGTTAAAAATGATTACAGTATTAGTAGTTTTTATGAAAAATACACTTATCGACTTTTTAATTACATTTGTAGTTGTTTTAACTATTTTTAGTGATTTTGGCCTTCATAATTCCCTGAGTGTAGGCAAATAATTACCTAATTCAATAAATTATAGATGTGTTTAAAAAGTTGGCTTTATTTTGAAAAAAAAAAACCATCATACATATATAAATACACCATAGTTCAATATTTTAAGGAACATTTTCTAATTGGGACAGGTTAATAAGCAACAGAAGCTAGAAAAAAATATTTGATTTGCTTTCGTAGTTAAAATTTTAAAGCAAAATATCTGATTAATATGAACCCTGCCACACTTTTGCTCGTCAGTGTAGTTACTGTAAAAATATTCTGAGTGTAGAGATGGTCGTGTTAATAATTTTTATTCACACTCACGGCCAACAAAAATGATCACGCACGAGTATCTTCTTTCCTATCCATGTGACTATAGTAAAAATTACTTAAGATCACGAAATTCTCAGGAAATACAGCAAAAATTACTAAAAATCGATTTTTTTTCTTATTTAAGCTTACGCACGAATCAAGTGAGTAGAGTAATTATTATGCAAATTCACGCGTGATTCTAGCATGAATCACTTGACTCATGAACATTTGGCGCACCTTTACTACAAAAAATTTAAACATGTGCACTTTAATAAGTTTGTCGGTAGATCTACTGAAGATGGCAGTTAAAACAAAGTTATATGCATTTAAAAAAAGGACAATGGTATTTACCTTTAAAATAACTAAAAACGTTGTTATTTTTAACTGCTGAAAAATAACTAACAAAAGCCTTAAAAATAACTAACAATGTCGTACAGTTAACTGATAAATTTGTAGTAAAAGAAATTTAAAATAACTGACAAAATGGGTAAAAACTCCTGTTTTTACAGTTAATTCTTTTGATATTATAAAATTTTTATTTAAAAAACATTTTTTTCTATAGATTACAACAATATGTGTAATTACTTCTGCCTACTAAAAATTTTAAGTAAAAATTCCAAAAGGTTCTCCAGTTGTTATGCTTTTATGCATTGGAGATACAATATAACCCCTAAATTCATAAACGCTTTGTAAAATTATAGGAGGTTTATTGAACAAATTTTGTATGAAAATGACGTTTTGTAAACCTGCTATAACTTTACAAAGCATTTATGAATTGAGGGGTAAGTTTCTAATTTTTATTTGCAAACTACACGTAAAAAATAAAAAGTGTATAATTGTCGAAGTACTTAAGTAAAATAAAACTTCAAAAGTATATTTTGTAAGTCAGTAAAAAAATACATGTCGATATAACAATTTTTGGTTTTTGTGAACTTGTCTTAGTTTTTGACCTTTTCCATTTCCACGCACTTCAAAATATGTTAAGTTACCTAAGTTTTTTCTTTTTTAAATTGTCTTGGAAAATATTATATTTTAATTAAAGAATTGTGTAACTTAGCAGAAAACTTTTGAAGTTGTATTTTACCGAAGTACTTCGGCAATTATCCACTTTTTATTTTGTGCGTGTAGGAATATATCATGAATAACAAACATAAACTAAACAAGAATTTTTAAATTCAAAAAAATTCAACGGAATTTTTTATTTTTTAAATAACTAAGAAAAACAATTGTTTACTGTAAAAATACTGTCTTGGTAGTTGTTTATTATGATATTAAAAATAACTGCTTTAAACAACTACTACGAAATTACATGACTTTTCGTTGATTGTTTTCTTAAATAACTACCATAATAGTTTTTTGTATTTTTTCATAGAAAAATATCAGTAATTACAGTTAAAAACAACAACTACTAATTTACTACACAAACAACTGTCAAACTCTTTTTAGTGTATTTTTTTAACTATTGACAACACATAGTTTCCACTTTGTTCCACTTCCAGTTACACATGAATGATTACAATAATGAATTAATTTGTTAGATAAATATTGAAGACAACTTGAATATGAAGTCAAGTGTCTCTTGTTATTTATAAGCTATTAATTTTTTTTTTATGTATAACAATGAATAAATGTGCAAATAAAATATTCAAAAGGTTTTAAAATTAAAGTTCAATATCTGTGAGCTTTTGACAAAAACACTTAAGTCGACTAAAGAAATTTTTTCAATGATCCTTTTCAATATGCATATTTCATCCTATTTCAAATTTGAAGTAAAAATTCTAAACGGTTCTCCAGTTATTATGCTTTTATGTATTGGAGACACAATGCAAGTTTCTGATTTTTATTTGAAAACTAGGACTATATCACTTTAAAAATCACTTTTCATGAAATATTTTATTTTTTAAATAATTGTTTACTGTAAAAATACTGTTTTAAAAGTTGTTTATTATGGTGTTAAAAATAACAGCTTTAAACAAATGTTGCGAAATTACAGTACTTTTCGTTAATTATTTTCTTAAATAACTGTCATAACAGTTGTTTTGAATTTTTCATGCAAAAAACAACTGTAATTATAGTTTAAAACAACAACTACTGACTACACAGACAACTATCATGTATTAAATATCAAACTTTTTGAGTGTAGTTAGAGGCTATTTTAAAAAATTACCATTTTACAAATTGATCGGTATCTCGAAAACTAAATGAGATACTGTAAAAGGAAGCAAATATCGAATTAGAATCCGATAAAACAAATGAGTTAAGTCCAGAAAGGATTCTGAGGGATTAATTTTTATGAAACCTTCACAGGGTGACTTATTTCTTTTATAACAATTTATGTGATAATACCAATTAATTTGTGTCATAAGACCGAGAAATGCATGGTCACCTTGCTTTGTACAGGGTGAGCTATGAAATGATAAAGTTGACTAGAATGTAAGTGGTTAATCTTTTAGGTTTTTAAGTATTATAACTGTCGATGCATTATGTTTTGTTAAATACGTAATTAGATAGAGGAGTACTTTCCATGCAGTGCATTATTAACTTATTTGTTTTTAAATATATTTTATTGTTTGCGACCCACCCTATGTATGATAAAGTAGGGTTGCATTTTATATACTCACAATATATTTTCCATAACCGATTGAGGTTTATTTGAAAAGTAATAGGTAGTTTGTTTTCATTTGAAGAATCAATTAAAATACATTACAATATATTGTTTAACTTTTTTTATCAGTCAATAAAAAACAAACTAAACAAATAAAAACTAGTTTTGTATAAAAACTAGGTAGTTTTCGCTCAGTCTAAATTCAGTATTAAACAATTTTTATATGACAGATAACAATTTACAAACGAATTACAAATATTTCAAACAAAAAAATTATTGGGAATAAAATTTCAATTTAAAAAAAATGTGATTGATTTTACAAATTCCCATTGTTGGTGCTTACTGTTTTTCTGTATAACTGACTTAAAATTCTAGTAGCTTATTAACATTGCGTGTATAACCTACCAGATTATATTCATAATTGTAACTACAATGTTGTTCGTATCCACATTTTGATATTTCAAAAGATTATGATTGTTTGCAAAGACTTTGTTTTGACAATTTAACATCTATCAGATTCAATTATGACCCTAATCTTGTTAAAACATGATAACGTCTGCAATGTATACATAGACTATTATTAGAAATAAAAAATTTGTTTTTCTGTACAATCTTAAATTTGATAAAAAATTCCTCATAATTTTGGTCATTAAAGTAAACGAAATGTCATAAAAAGAAATCAAATATTTATTATGACCCCAAATAAATATTTATTGAGAAAAATTCTTCATTATTTTAATAAAACAACAAACATGTCGCGAATAATCGCAAAATCAGATCTGTTTATTATTATTATTATAATGCTCAGATTTTATATGTGTATCTATTATATACTCGTATATGAGTTATTCCATATGAAACCGAAAATCACATTTATATTTTATAATATTTTTGTAAGCTTCAATATTTTTTGGACATAGTCAGGTGTAAGTGAGATTTCAATTAATTCAAATTTAATTGCAATCTATACTTTTCTAACTGTAATTGCAGTTAGTTTCACTAACATATTAATATGAATGTAATACATCTTTAGTAGGTTTGAGGTTAAGAAGAAGAATAAACATTTTTTCAAAAGTTATAAACACA
The DNA here is from genome assembly GCA_949987735.1 of Leucophora obtusa. Classification (NCBI taxonomy): domain Eukaryota; kingdom Metazoa; phylum Arthropoda; class Insecta; order Diptera; family Anthomyiidae; genus Leucophora; species Leucophora obtusa. Next base: position 48,379,671 of record OX465299.1, read on the forward strand.
TTATTAATTTACAAATCAGACTAGATCTAGTTTCTGCCTTTTTTATGGACAGGCTTCATCAGTGATTTTCCATTTCCATTATTGTTTATATTTTATTGTCAGATTGTCTCTATATGATAATTTTTTTCTCAGCAACCCGTCGGCTGTAGGAATCGAACGCATGCACTCCTACATTACAAACGTAACTATACTAGAGTTCGACAGCTTAGCCATCTAACCCACGGTAAGGCCTTGCTTATAGTGTGGCTAATTCATAGTTTTCTTTCCTATTCAGCTTTCTGTTATTGATTTTACTCTCAGAAGTGATCAAACAGACATACAAACATTCTACTTTAGATTTTTTGTTTATCTTCTTATCTACTCCTTGTCACCTTTTTCGCAAATGTTTATTTATTTAGTTAGTTTATTTAAAACGAAAAATTCACGTATTTAAATGAGCTCTCGTATATCGTGTATATGTCTATAAAAATTAATTCAAAAAATTTTGTCAGTAGAATCTACTGAAAATAACAATTAAAACAAATGTATGGGTAGTTAAAAAGGAAGACAAAAAATTTAAAATTACTAAAAATGTAGTTATTTTTAATTGTTGAGAATTAACTAAAAAATGCAGTAAAAATAACTTACAATGTCGTAAAAATAATTGAAAAATTTGTGCTACAAAAATGTTTACAACAACTGAAAATATAGGTAAAAACTACTGTTTTTACAGTTAATTTTTTTATGATAAAATTATATCTTAATAAAATTTTTTTTTCGATCATAAAAAAATGTGTAATTACTTTATCCTACTTAAAGTTTAAAGTCAAAATTGCAAACAATTTTGCAATACAATTTTCCTGTATAAACTAAACAATAATTAAAAAACTCAATGAAATTTTTTATTTTTAAATAATGAAAAAATAACTGTTTACTGGAAAATTTTTGTTTTGGTAGTTGTTTATTACGATATTACTTAAAAATAACTGCTTTAAACAACTTTTACGAAACACAGTACTTTTCGTTAGTTGTTTTTTAACCAGTTGTTTTGCGTTTTTCCGTAGAAAAACAACTGTAATTAGAGTTAAAACACTAATGTAAAGTGAATATTACAAGAACTTGAGTAAAATACTGTAAAAACTGTATATTTTATGAAAATTTTCATATAGGTACCTAGCTAGCATGTATACATAGTAAGTTTATAAGTTTCTGTCAAAATTCTTATATCAAAACTAGACTTTACACGGTACACAAATATATCTTTGCATGAGTCCTCCTATATATATTTTCAAATAACACTACTATACACAGAGAAAAGATATATTTGCAATACGATCACGGCTGCAAAACTATGTTCTCTACTGCCGTAGTTGTCTAATGTTACCGTCGCATATAATTATTTTATAATTAAAATCTGTCTTTTTTTGGTTATCATACTATTCTCTAGTCTACAAACACATATTATCAGGATAGTCATATTCCTCTCTTCTAATTACAATGATATTATGATCTGAATTATGATAGTTCATATTAATAATAGTTTAACTATAAATGAGTCTTCCTATAAATATTTCAAATAACACCACTACACACAGAGAAATGATATATTTACAATATAATCACGACTTCAAAACTATGTTCCCTACTACCGTAGTTGGATTTTTGGAATCTAATTATTAATGCATACATCATACTCTTATGATTATTTTATAGTTGAAATGCTCCTTTTTCGGTTATCATACTATTCTATAGTCTACAATCATATGTTATCTGGATAATCATATTACTCTTTTCTAAATACAATTATATTATTATCTGAATTGAGAGACAGATCATGTTAATAATAATCGAAATCGTTTTATATTTGCAGTAATCATTGGTACACTAATATAAAAAAGTATATAAAAGTTTTAGTTAAACCTACTAAAAATTAGTTAAAAATTACCTTGCAGAAAAAATTGCAGAAATTAGAAGATTATTTTTGCGAAGATAGGGACAGCAAAAATTAAACTGTTAAATACATAGAAATTTAGTTATACTCGAGTTAAATTTTAGTTAATAGAAAAATTACAACTGAACCTGCTAAAATCAGCAAAAAAAAATTCCTACATAAATAATTAGTAGACTAAAAAATCACAAAACAAAATTTTAAATTTTAATTTTTTTTCGATTTTATTTTTAAGGAAAATAAAAATCAAGCCTTTTAAAATCACCAGTTTACTTTTTTTTTGCAAATATTTCTGTTGATTTTAGCAGGATAGACTGCTATTTGCATTTAACTAAATTTAACTTAAAACTAGCAAAAGTTTTGTAAAAACAGTCTGTTTTTACTAGTTTTAGTCTACTAATAATATTTTCAGCAAATTTTACAGTATAATTTACCATTACCAATCAAAAAAACTAACTCAAATATAACTAAAATTCTGTAAGTTTACCGGTTTTATATTTGCTGTTCTTATTTTAATAAATTTTTTAGAACAAGAATTTTTAAAATAAAATTTTAACAAAGCTGGTTGTTTGGATCTGGAATCGCTTATATGTGTGAATAAATTCTGTACAATTGTATGCACCTTCAAAATTCTTTTGGAGAAAAGACAAAGAAAAATAAAGAATAGCAGACAGCAATCTAATAAGCAATAACAAATCATACATATTTAATATAAAATATGGATTTCTTTTGAAAAGAAACATATAAAAAATATTAAAATACGTTTATATGATTTGTTTATACCGTCACCTAAAATCCAAAATGCCTTAACTGCACTTTTTAGTTTTTTACAGGAGGAGCAATAAAAATAAATTAAAAACTACTTAATACTTATCCAAATTTTAGAATCAAGCTTAAAAAAGACGAATTAGTTTTTGAAAAAAATTTAATGGATAAATTGTAGTTTTTAACTAATGTTAGAGTTATGGGCTTTTGCACTCGTTTTTTCTGCAACCAAAAAGCTGTAATATTTAATTAATATTAATTAATAATAACATTAACTATTTACAGCAAAAATACTGTTTTGCTAGTTGTTTATTACATTAGAAATAACTTCTTTAAACAACTGTTACGAAATATGGCACTTTTCGTTAGTTGTGTTTTAAAATAACTATGATAATCATTATTTTGTTAAAAGTTAAAACATTCTTGTATTTTTGTCTGTAATCACAGTTGTTTTTCGAAGGAAAAATACAAAACAACTATTATGACAGTTAAAAAAAAAACAACTAATGAATGTACTGTACTTCATAACAGCTATTTGGAGCATTTATTTTTAATTCTATAATTAAACAACAACAAATCAGTATTTTTGCAGTAAACAGTTATTTTTGTTAGCTATTTACAGTTATTCTCAGTTTACAAATAAAAATTAGGAAATAAAAACATAATAACTGGAGAACCGTTTGAATTTTTATTTAAAATTAAAAGTAAGTTGAAGTACATAATTAGAATTTTTTTTCATATTATCAGCTTTTCTTTTAAATTAATTCCAAATGAAAGAAAGATGATAAAATTTACAAGTGAATTAAAATGAATAAAAATTGAAAAAAAAATCGATAAAGCCAGCAGCGAAATCCGAAAATAGGTATGCTATCCCGCTGCCCTTATCGAATTTTTAAAATTTTTATTCTTTATAATTTACCTGAAAATTTTATCATCTTTCTTTCATTTGACAACAATTTAAAAGAAAAGTTGATATGTAATATGTGATCCCAAATCGAAAGAAAAATATTCATTTACCAATTAAAATATCAACTATACATAAACTTCAATATACTTTCGTAATATTATAAGAATTAACTGTAAAAACAGTAGTTTTTTTTACCAATTATGACAGTTGTTTTAGGATTTTTATAATAAAAATTTGTCAGTTAATTTTACGACCAACTATTTTTTATGCATTTGTTGGTATTTTTCAGCTGTTGGATATAACAATATTTTTAGTTATTTCAAAGGTAAATTATATTAAATTGGTTAAAAAAAACAATTACTTGTACAAAAAGAAACAAACTGCACTACACATAGCAAATGGGAAAATGTTTAAGCTGAATAATATTATAATTTAAGTTCCTGAAGTTCTTTTGTTATGTAACTGTGAGGGTTCAGTTAATATCTTAAAATTTTTGTTGTGGTAAAACCTCACACTTAAGAAAGTTTAACAGTTACTACATGACAGTTGTTTGTATAGTAATCATTAGTTTTTTTAAACTGTAACCACAGTTGTTTTTCTATGGAAAAACACAAAACAACTGTTATAACACTTATTTAAGAAAACAACTAACGAAAAGTACAGTAATTTCATAACAATTTCTCAAAGTAGTTATTTTTAACATCATAATAAACAACTACCAAAACAGTATTTTTCGATAAACAGTTATTTTTGTTACACCCAAAATAATCCTTAGTTGATTGTAACGAAAATTTCAACTATCTTATAGGTGAAATACCCCTAACTATTATATACCCAGTCAGAAATCGCCAGTGGTACAAAAAATCAAGCACTGGCATACCACTGGGTAACCACGGTGTTAAAAATAAATGACTGGGGAACACTCATTGGGACGATTTGCAAGCATTTCCAAAAAACGTTTTGCCAGTATTTGTTTTACAAAAATTTCGGTGGTTCATAAAAAAATCAGTTTCAAAGAATGGGCTTCGAGTGATATGCCAAGGTTTGCAACCAGTGGTTATCCAGTGCTACCTAGTCAGAATTTGCCAGCGGTACAAAACTTTATAAAAATGCTGACGCTTCGTTAAAACAGGTTTGTAGTCAGAAGGTTCCGGATTCAAATCCGGTTGCAAGCAAAAAAAAATTTTTATTTTTCTTAATTTAAAAATTTTTTGTTTAACAAAATCAATTTTTTTTTTGTTTGTGGGAAAGCACTTTTAAGACAAATTTTTTTTGCTCCTCCAACACACGCATATTAGTTCCAAAAAACTGTTTGCCAGTACTAGAATTTTAACACAGCCAGTAGTTGTCCCAGGGGCATGGCAAAAGCAGAGACAATTAATTATAGAGATAGGAAATCAAAACTTACACTACTCACCGGTAGGGGGCGCTAAAATCTAGTATCACCTGAGCAACTATTTAGTATCACTTTAGTATCAGCTGAGCCTATATTTAAAAACTCAAAAATTGCTGAAAACTGCGCAAAATAAGAAAAAAGCGAGCGCAAAATATGTTCAAATAATAAAATTTGAGAATTCCTTTTTTTATTTTGCTTTTTTGTTTGTTATTATTTCAATTTAAATAAAAAAAGAAAATTGTCAATTTTTTGAACAAAGTGCCATCTAGTGATAACGATGTCGTTATAACTTTTGTTTTTGGTGATGCCATACCCCTGGGCAAAAGTTATAACGACATCGTTATCATTAGATGGCACTTTTATAGAGACAGGAAATCAAAACTTACACTACTTACCGGTAGAGGGCGCTGAAATTAAGTATTACGTGAGCATCTATTTAGCATCGGTTTAGTATCAGCTGAGCCTATATTTAAAAACTCCAAAACTGCTGAAAGCTGCTCAAAGTAAGGAAAAAACAAGCGCGGAATATATTCAAATAACAAAATATGATAGATCCATTTGTTTTTTTGTTTTGTTGTTTGTTATTATTTAAATTTTAATAAAAAAAGAAAATTGTCAATTTTTTTTAACAAAGTGCCATCTAGTGATAACGATGTTTTTATAACTTATTTTTTTGGTGATGCCATACCCCTGGGCACTTTGTTCAAAAAATTGACAATTTTGTTTTTTTATTTAAATTGAAATAATAACAAACAAAAAAGCAAAAAAAAAAGGAATTCTCAAATTTTATTATTTGAACATATTTTGCGCTTGATATTTTCTTATTTTGTGCAGTTTTCAGCAATTTTTGAGTTTTTAAATATAGGCTCAGCTGATACTAAAGAGATACTAAATAGTTCCTCAGGTGATACTAAATTTCAGCGCCCCCTACCGGTGAGTAGTGTAAGTTCTGATTTCCTATCTCTTAAATTAATAGTCTCTGAGTTGTCCAGCTGTTATCAATCATTTATGTGTCTCGTTAGGCCTGGGTTCAAAATACGGCAGGACCAAAAAAAATACATATGAACTTTTTTTTAATTTTATTTTTGAAAATAAAAAAAAAAACTTTTTAACACTATTTGCACCACCTGTTAAAAGTGCTTTGCCATCGCTTTCTCGTTTGTATTTTTCTGACTGGGAGATTGATCATATCCCAAGCCACGAATCATGTTAACGTTAGGCTCTCCATCAGTGTTGCCAAGTAGGGGGTTTTCTCCCTAAATTTAGGGGGTTTTCAACTGCCTAGGGGGATTTTAGTGGGTACCAACTTGTTGGGGGTAAATTTGGGGGGTAGTTTTGACTTAAAAAGCAATTACATTTTAGAGTTCGATGATTAGTTTTGCCAAATTGTTGATAGTTTTTCACATAAATTTTTATTTTCTTTTAGCCTACATATTTTTGAAGTTGAAAAATTTTAGACTGTGACTAGGAAAGAAAAGAAAACCAGCTAAAATATAACGAATTTTTTTTTTATTTTAAGAACAAAAAAATTAATTATTTGCATTTATTAAAAATAATTTGAAATAAAAACTTATAAAATTGTTGAATTTTGGGAAAATTTATTTTAGGGGGAAGCGGTAGAGCAAATTTAGAGGGTTTTTGGGACAACTTAGGGGGATTTGTAAAAAAAGACTTGGCAACACTGCTCTAAATGTTTTTTTGAATGTTATTAACCCATATTCTCCTAAATTATGATATCGTGCTAATTTTCTAATGAAAATTGGTATGGTCAGAAACCTGTACCCAGATAATATTTCGCCCTCTAGTGAAGATATTTGCAATCAAAACCGAAAAGTTAACCAGCTGACATTTTTCAATGAGTCTATATTTTCTTAAAAATTGTATTTTTAATTTTTTCTCCTAATTAAAATCTACGTAAATTTAAAAAAAACATTAAAATACCCAATTTTTACAAGTTATTTTTAAATTTTTTGTTTTGTGATTTTTAAGGTTATTAAAAATAATATGACATTATGTTAAGATTTTGAAATCAATGTGGCAACCCCGTCATTATAATAAAAAAAAATTTATTTGTGGTTATAGTCAAACTTGTATGTATACCTTCTTATCCGTTTAAATGCGTTTTGAAAAAATCGGTTCTTGAAGTTGTGTCATCATATGACGACGCTGGGATAATAAGTGTTAATTAAAATCGGTATTTTTAGACGTATAAGGCAATTTTTAATTTTTGTGTAGTTATGGGCTATTGAATTTTAGGTGGCGATATGTATAAGAAAAATGTCATAAAACAAATATTTCTTGAAAATCAAAACAATAAAATGAATGTGTTACATAAATACACTCAAAAAAATAAGTTAGTAGAAAAATTAGTAAAACGTCTTGTATATCAAGTGTACTAGTTTTCAGCAATTTTTTTGCTGAAATTCCGTTTTCAGCAAAAATTTTAGTTATATTTTTTTAGCACTAAACTAATTTTGAACTAATGTTTTACTAATTTATTTTGCTACAAAAATTGTGCTGATAACTGCATTCATAGCGTGGACGACAACCGGATAGACAAGATGTAGATGTCGCAGCTTGTCTGGAAACGGAAATGACAAAAAAAGAAACCCATTTCTACACATATTCTATAATTAAATTTTTAGCAACTAAATTAACTAAACTAAAATTTCGCTACAAGTTTTTTGAGTTTTTTTCAGTCTACTAATATTCAGCAAAAAGTTTAGTGATTTTAGCAAGAATTTTTTTCATTTGCAGTCGACTAAGTGTTAGCAAACCTTTTGCTGAAATTACCAACTTTTTTGCAAGCACGCTCCTGACTAAAAATTTGCTGACACAGCAACATTTTTTGCTGACTTTACTGACTTTTTTTTTGAGTGTAGTAAAACAGTAAATAATCCTTAAGGCACATCTACACGGGATAGAAATCTCGTAGAGTTTGCGCTAAATTTGTCATCTCTAATATTGTTGACACTAATTTTTATCGTAAAAGTACCATCTCTAGTTGTCAAGAATAATTTTTCTCAAAATACTAAAGGGTTAATTTAATAAACTGAACTGTTCAATAATGTTACAAGACATTTTAAAAATTGTTACTAATTAAAGAAATTGTATATGACAGCAATTGTCAATGGTCTAGAGCAGCGGTTCCCACTAAGTTTTGCTTCACGGACCCCTTGAGACATTTCTACTAGCTCACGGACCTCCAAACCTGTATTGAGCGAGAGGTACTTTATAAATTATCGGGCAAAATTAATAAAAGAACCTGCTTATTTTAAATGATGGCCAATTTTAAGCAGGAATAAGGAAAAAAACATTTTTCAAATAACTTGTTTTATGTTTTTTGCCGGATCTTTGTCCGCGGACCCCCATTTGGGAACCGTGGGTCTAGAGCAATTGTCAAAGTCAATGGTTTTCTATCCCGTGTAGATGTGCCTTAAGCAGAGAATTAAAAATAACGGTAACGGTATTTTAAGAATAATTGTATTTCATTTATTTCAGTATCGGTATTTTAAGGACAACGGAATTTCAGTTATTTGGGATTGAATCGATAACGGTATTTTATAGGTATTTCCTGCCAACTCTGATTAATACATGTTTCTTCTGTTTTTTTTTTTGCACAATAACTGTTAATGACTATTTAATAAACTGTAAATTTTGTTATTATACACCTAATGAAATGTGTCAAATCATTTAAAAATAAAAAAAGCTTTATAAATATAAATCCACGATAGTATTGTAAAATATCTAAATGTAGTTATGACAAAAATTTTATCAAATAATTGATAAATTGAATCATGCAAACAAAGTTATGTACATTAGGGGTATAACTTTTTTTAGGGTGCAAGCTGCCAAAGCAAAACCTAATAGATAATATTGTCCAGATAAAAAACTTTTTTAAATCAATTTGGTAAAAAAAACGTAAGCGATTTCCAAAATGCTTAAAATTTTTTATTTTTGTTAAAAAAAATTTTATTTCAAAATTGTGGGAAATGATTTTTACTGATGTTTGTATTCGAAAATTACAAAAAGCTCACTAATTTGGAGTGAAATATTACTTTTTTTTAAATAAAAAAACAACATTTATATAAAACTTCAATGCGTTCGGTGTGGGAACTTTTTGAACGACCGCGAAAAAGTAAAATCGTAGTTCTTAATATTTGTCCATGCTCTAGTTGATTTTGCCTTGGGAAAAATGATATTTGCAAAAATTGCAAAAAGTTATATCCCTAATGTACATATGTCTGTGTATTAGCTGGTAGTTTAATATTAAAAGTTATTTCCAGGATATCAATAAAATTAAATACGCATATTGTTTAAAATATTCGAAAAATGCAAATGTCAACAAATATTTAGTATAAATTTTACATTTGTGTATAAAACTTTTATATCGATACATACAAATGAAAATGTCGCTGGAATAAGGGCATAAAAGCCAATTTATCGATTGGTTTTTATTTAATTTTTTCATAATATTTTCCACAAATTACTTAAAACTCATAACATGCAGATTTCAAAAATAAACATTAGTTGAAATTGTTTGTTCAAATTTTCTACTTTGAGGCGATAAGTTTTAGGAATTTTATATACACTCAGGGAATTATGTAGGTAAAATCAACAGCAAATGACAGTTAAAATAACTGCATTTGCAGTTAAAAAGGTGTAGACTCAATTTGCATTTAAATCAACTGCAATGTGAAGTTACTTTTAACTGTTAAAAATCAACTGACAAATGTAGTAAAAATAACTACAAATGCAAGTAAAATAACGTACATGCAAATTATTGTTAAACTGTACAAATAACTGCAAATGTAGTCATCTTTTCACTATCAGTTTTATTGTTCACTTTATTGTTCTAGATGTCCGTCTGTGAGGGATGAAATATTGTTTAGCTTCCTTTTTCTCGCCAGGTAGAAAGGGATGAAAATATAAAAGAACTGAAAGAAAATAAATACAATATATTTTAATATTCCCTTAAATAAATTTATATTTTATATTATAAAACTTACCTTAATATTTTAATAATTCAATAAAATATATAACCCTTTCCGTATTACGCGTCTTTACTCTTTAGCGTTGTTTTATGACTAAGACAAGAGAAAACATATTCTTCTCATATTCTTTCACTAGTAATTTCTAAACAAATGCTTCATACACACATTCTTCTTTACTTCGTACACATACACACTTGAAAATTGAAGTATTTGTAAAAAAATTTAAAATAACAGCATAAAACAAATGTTACTACAATGTAGTAGTTTTTGAAGTTTGTTTAAAAAAATAACTGTCAAAAACAATAAAAAATTTTGCTTTAAGTAAATTAACTGCAATTATAGTTAAAATAACCACAACCGCATTACTACACAAATAACTGTCATGTAGTAACTGCAGAACTTTTCTGAGTGTAAGGTTACAACTAGAATTGTGTTAAAGAATTATCGAAAAAAAATATCAATTTATTATGGTTTCCACACTCAAAATAATATATCTGTTGGCTCAACAGAAATATTATATATACAGAAAAATTTCTTAATTTAACAAAATGTATTCCTGTTTTTAGCTTAAAATTTGTTGATTTTAACACATTTTTTTTTAAATTTAACTAATCTAAATTTAAGTAAAAAATTTGTAAAACTACAGTTTTATTTGTCGTAAAATTTGTTAAAATTATAGGGTCTTGAGACCTTGCCCGAACCCGGACCATATCTTCCAAGGGCATGTAAGGGTAAAACGTTTTGTCCGTTCTGTTCTATCTTACTTAGTTTTCGAGATATATGCTATTTTATAAAATGGAAATGTTTTTATTATAAATATCCGAGGGTCCAAGGCCAGACAATGTCCATTTTTGGATAGAGAGAAGCATTTTTCACGGGGGTGTTATATTGTTAAGGGTAGTCGCTGTTTTCGTCAATTTTGCTCTATCTCTCTTAATATCTTTCCTTTAAAATTTCGGCCATGCTGGTGGCGCCATCTAACGGGTTATATGAGAAACGTATTCTTAAAAAATAGTTATAAAAAATTTTTAAAATTAACAACACTCAAAATCAGTTGAATTACTGAGTATTTTTAGTATAGCGTTAACTGAAAATAACTAAAATCTTTTTTAAATCACCATTTAGGCACATCTACACAAGATAGAAAACTCGCGAGACTTTATGAAAATGCAGCTCTGTATAAGTTTATGAATTGTAATCTCGAGACCATTGACAATTGCTGTCATACGCAATATCTTTAATTAGTAATAATTTTTAAAATGTCTTGTAATATTATTTAACATTTCAGTTTATTAAATTCACCTTTTGGTATTTTGAGAAAAAATTATTCTTTGAAATACAACAATTTTTATAAAATCAAATACTTGACAACTAGAGATGGTATTTTTACGATACAAATTAGTGCCAACAATATTAGAGATCACAAATTTAGAGCAAACTCTACGAGATTTTTATACCGTGTAGATGTGCCTTTTGAACTAATAACTTGTTAAAAATTAGTCAAATCTTTTTGAAACCCGCTTGACAGTTGATTTACTGACGTATTATTTTAAGTTACGTTTTTCTCGCCTCTCGTTAAGTTTTTCAAATGGATTTAGCGTACTTATTCGAGCAAGACATTCAAATATAAATTTAAAAAAATAACAAATCTAAAAAAAAAATAATTAGTATTCATTGTATTGAGCATTATTTGACAGTTACAATATTTTCAAATAAATATAAATGTTTATTTAAATGTCGTTTCGCCGGTATATATTTATTTCACTTTGTCACATTTTGTTTTAACAATAAATTGAGATTAAAAGTAAATAATTAAATTATGTAAACAAATATAAACACAATATTTGTAATAATAAATTTTGCACAGATATAAATATCGTAGTGGTTTATTCAATTTAAGGTTTTTTATGTTAATTTTAATTTCAGATTATTTAAAGATAAACAATTATCGTAATTTAAGTAAGAAATTACAGTTAATGCGAACTATATAAAAATAGATTATACCCTATTTACACAGAAAAGTTGATCTAGCAAAAAGAAGAGAGTTAAAATGTTACACAAAAATGTTCCTCGCAGTGTTTTACATAAGTTCGCTGAACACATCCCAGCGCAAATTCGGTAGGAAACCTTTAAACACATTTTAAGTTTTGACGTATTTCTGGCATAGAAGTTAAATTTTCAGCTTTGATGTCTTCAGAGACTTATAGCAGAATTTCATGACAAATGTTTTTGCGGAACATTTTAACCCTGTACCTCTTCAAATTACGGGTGTTTTTTGTCCCTTTTTAAAAAGGGGCCAAAAAATCCCTTTAATTGAAGAATTAGAGAGTTAACATTTTCCACAAAAATTTTCCTCGCAGTGTTTCGCATAAGATTGTTGAACACACCCTTTACCTAAAATGGAAAATTCACATGGTTTCCTATACTGATTTACAATAAACGTTTACTAATGGGGGAAAACTAAAACCCCCCAAAAAAATAGGGCCAGACGTAAACTTTTAAAACGCCGATGCACGTATTTTTTTTTTGTCGTGTCTGCCAGAATCAGTTGTAAGAACCTTGTTATTATTTTTCTGTTTTTGTATTGTATTTAATTCGAAAAGATAGTTCAGAATTGAATCAGAAATGTAAATTAAATTGAATATTTTGTGAGCAATTCAAAAAAAAGCTCAAACGAAAGATTATTTTTTGAGCATACAAAAGTTTTTAAGATTTTTTTTCAGTAATTTTTGACTCCACAAGAAGAACTATTTTAATATTTTAACTTTTAATAACATATTTTTAGCTCTTTTTGGATTAATTTTTGGGCTCTTTTGCTAGCTGGGGGGAAATTATATTTTTTTTATAAGTTTCTTTTATAAAAGTAAAGATTTTGTACACTCGTAGAAATAAAACTCTTAAAATAGCAGAAAAGGCTACTAAAAATTTATTAATAATGAACTTGCTGGAAAAACTGCTGAACTTAGCAGATTTTTTTGTAAAATACTAGTTAAATATGAGTAGCAAAAATAAAATTGTTAAATTTACAGAATTTTAGTTAATCGAAGATGGCAAATTATACTATAAAATTTTTATTTGCATTACAAAAATCGAAAAAAATTATTTAGTAAAATTTTTCCTGATTTTAGCAGATTAAGTTGTTATTTTTAACAAATTTATTTTTGCTGCTCCTATCTTACTAATATTTAGCAAAAAGTTTTTTCTGAGAGGTAATTTTGAACTATTTTTTAGTATACTAATAGAAAAAAGTTTGTAAAATTTCTAGTTAAAACTATTAAAAATTAGTTAAAAATAACCTTGCAGCAAAAAACTGCAGAAATTAGAAGATTATTTTTTATATATATATATTAGAAAGATAGGAATAGCAAGAATTAAACTGTTAAATATACAGAATTTACGTTACAATATATTTGAGTTAAATTTTTTTCATTAGAAAATAACAGCATAACTTGTTTAAATAAGCAAAAAATTATGCTAAAAAATTAGTGGCCTAAAAAATCACAAAAAATAATTTAAAATTTTTAAAGCTTTTTTCAATTTTTTTTAATGCAAATTAATATTGAAACTTCAACTAAATTTAGTTTTAAACGAGTAAAAAGGTTAAAGTCGGGCATGCCGACTATACAATACCCTACACCAGTCTGGTGTATTGTTTGGATCCGAAATTCGAATGGGTTAAAATGGGGCTTATGTCAAAATTTTCTATAATGTGAGTCAGCGCACCAAATTTCATTAAAATATCTTAATATTTGCGACCTGCAGTTTGTAACCAAGCCAATTTTGGGGGGACCCTTATATGGGCACTAGTTCTAAACATGGACCGATGTTTACCAAAATCAATAGGCTTCGTCCTCGGGCCAACATAGGTCTATGTACCAAATTTCATCAAAATAGCTTAATATTTGCGACCTGCAGCGTATAAACAATATAAATTTGGGGGGACCCTTATATGGGCACTAGTTCTAAACATGGACCGATGTTCACCAAAATCAATAGGCTTCGTCCTTGGGCCAACATAGGTCTATGTACCAAATTTCATCAAAATATCTTAATATTTACGACCTGCAGCGTATAAACAGTATAATTTTGATAGGACCCTTATATGAGCACTAGGTCTAAACATGGACCGATGTTCACCAAAATCAATAGGCTGCGTTATTGGGCCAATATAGGTCTGTGTATCAAATTTCATCAAAATATCTTAATATTTGCGACCTGCAGCGTTTAAACATTATAATTTTGGTAGGACCCTTATATGGACACTAGGTCTAAACATGGACCGATGTTCACCAAAATCAATAGGCTGCGTTATTGGCCCAATGTAGGTCTGTGTATCAAATTTCATCAAAATATCTTAATATTTGCGACCTGCAGCGTTTAAACATTATAATTTTGGTAGGACCCTTATATGGACACTAGGTCTAAACATGGACCGATATTCACCAAAATCAATAGGCTGCGTTACTGGGCCAATATAGGTCTGTGTACCAAATTTCGTCAAAATATCTTAATATTTACGACCTGCAGCGTATAAACAGTATAATTTTGGTAGGACCCTTATATGGGCACTAGGTCTAAACATGGACCGATGTTCAAAAAAATCAAAGTTGTTCGTCCTTGGGCCAACATAGGTCTGCGTACCAAATTTCATCAAAATATCTTAATAGTTGCGACCTGTAGAGTGCGCACAAGATTGCATGGACAGACAGACAGACGGACGGACGGACAGACAGACGGACATCGTTAAATCGAAATAAAAAAAAAATCTGAACCGATCGGTATACTATAAGGTGGGTCTACGACCAATATTTTTTGGTGTTACAAACATCAGCACAAACTTATAATACCCTGACCACATAGTGGTGTAGGGTATAAATAACAAAAATTTTGTATATATAGCAGTTTGTTTTTGCTATTTATACCCTACACCACTATGTGGTCAGGGTATTATAAGTTGTGCTGATGTTTGTAACACCAAAAAATATTGGTCGTAGGCCCACCTTATAGTATACCGATCGGTTCAGAATTTTTTTTTATTTCGATTTAACGATGTCCGTCTGTCCGTCCGTCCGTCCGTCCGTACGTCTGTCTGTCTGTCCATGCAATCTTGTGCGCACTCTACAGGTCGCAACTATTAAGATATTTTAATGAAATTTGGTACGCAGACCTATGTTGGCCCAAGGACGAACAAGTTTGATTTTGGTGAACATCGGTCCATGTTTAGACCTAGTGCCCATATAAGGGTCCTACCAAAATTATACTGTTTATACGCTGCAGGTGGTAAATATTAATATATTTTGACGAAATTTGGTACACAGACCTATGTTAGCCCAATAACGCAGCCTATTGATTTTGGTGAACATCGGTCCATGTTTAGACCTAGTGCCCATATAAGGGTCCTACCAAAATTATACTGTTTATACGCTGCAGGTCGTAAATATTAAGATATTTTGATGAAATTTGGTACACAGACCTACATTGGCCCAATAACGCAGCCTATTGATTTTGGTGAACATCGGTCCATGTTTAGACCTAGTGCCCATATAAGGATCCTACCAAAATTATAATGTTTATACGCTGCAGGTCGCAAATATTAAGATATTTTGATGAAATTTGGTACACAGACTTATATTGGCCCAATAACGCAGCCTATTGATTTTGGTGAACATCGGTCTATGTTTAGACCTAGTGCCCATATAAGGGTCCTACCAAAATTATACTGTTTATACGCTGCAGGTCGCAAATATTAAGATATTTTGATGAAATTTGGTACATAGACTTATGTTGGCACAAGGACGAAGCCTATTGATTTTGGTGAACATCGGTCCATGTTTAGAACTAGTGCCCATATAAGGGTCCCCCCAAAATTATATTGTTTATACGCTGCAGGTCGCAAATATTAAGATATTTTGATGAAATTTGGTACATAGACCTATGTTGGCCCAAGGACGAAGCCTATTGATTTTGGTGAACATCGGTCCATGTTTAGAACTAGTGCCCATATAAGGGTCCCCCCAAAATTGGCTTGGTTACAAACTGCAGGTCGCAAATATTAAGATATATTAATGAAATTTGATGCGCTGACTCACATTATAGAAAATTTTGACATAAGCCCCATTTTAACCCATTCGAATTTCGGATCCAAACAATACACCAGACTGGTGTAGGGTATTGTATAGTCGGCATGCCCGACTTTAACCTTTTTACTCGTTTTTGTCTACTAATGTTTAGCAACATTTTCTGCAGATTTTAAAGTATAATTTGTCATTTTCAAATAACTAGAAATTAACTCACATATAAATAAAATTCTGTTAATTTAACACTTTTATTTTTGCTGATTTTATTTTACTAGTATCTGCTAATTTAGAAAGAATCTGCTAATTTAGAAAGCTTTTTCTGCAAGGTAGTTTTTATCTAAATTTTAGTAGCTTTTTCTGCTATATTTACAAATTTATTTTCACAAATGTAGTTTTAACGAAAATGTTTACAGTTTTTTTTTCTATTAGTGTAGTTTAGTTAGAACTATGGGGCTTAAAATTTGTTGCACAGTGTTTTTTAGTAAACTAGTGTATTTAGTTAATTTTTCTTATAATAATTCAAAATCGTTCATTTACCTGTTGCTTTATTCACTTTTCTTTCTAAATTAGCAAACTGCAAATTCTGTTTAAATTTTGTATGCACGTGGTATTCCAAAGCTTTGGTAGTTGTTTAGATTTAGTTGTTATAATATACTGATTATGATTTGTTTTCCAATTAATTATCACTTAATACAAAATTTTATGAGCATCAAATTAATTTTTATTTTATATTCGCGTTAATAATCAAAGGTTTAAAAGGCTTAATTCTTTCATTCACTTTTTAAAAATTAATGAAATTTGGGTTACATTTCATTCCGCAATAGCATTCTTATGGAATCAATTCGATAGCTTAATTCCCAATAGCTTTAAATTATATGAATTCATTCTATTTTGATTGAAATCTAACTGAATGAAATCCAATTTACCTGAATTCATTTAATAAAAAGGTGAATGAAAAATGATTTGTTTTCACTCACTTAATCAAATGAAAATTTTAATTTGCATGTAATTGCTGAAATATTAGCATAATACAAATGAAAATCGTTTAAAATTCATCTAACAGAAATAAATAGTATCGTATGCTTTGTCACAGCTTGTTTGCTTTGATTTTGATAACATATTATGTTAGTTTCAAACTACACTGCACTAAGTATATGGTAATAAAATTTCTTCATTCAATTAGTAAAATGGTGAATGAATATGCGATTTGAATGATTCAAGTTAGGAATTCATTCAATTCATATTTAAGCTTTGGGAATGAAGCTAATGAATGAATTCTTTACGAATGGTTTAAGGGAATGGTACATGAATATTTTTAAAATCTGAATTTAATTTTTCGTGATTTAAGCTTAAATTGAATTAAGTTTTTCGAAGCTCTGGCGTTAAAAATACAGTAAATAATTTAAACGTCATACAAAAGGTAAACACAATCTTAAACAGCAAAAAATAAACAAGAATAAATAAAAATAAACAACAAAAAACTAAATTCAATTAAATCATAAAAAAGACACACATTTATTGAAAATTATGTAAATAATAGCAAGTGGAAAAAAAAACTTGATTACCAAGATAAGCGCTACTACATCTTTGATATTTTTATTTTTTATTTAATTTTTTTTTTTTAATTATTAATTCACAATTTTAATTTGTTTTAGTTTGGTTTTTAATTCTAAATTAACACTTCAAAAAACTTGAACTTGTTACCGCTTTTTAATTCTTTTAAAAAACGCGCCAATTTTTATTTGTATAACTTTTTTAACCGTTGCTTTTTGCTATTAACTTGTTGCTTTTTGCTCTGCTTTCTTTATTTTTTTGTCAGTTATAATAACAAAAAACACACAATTTATCATCCGCAAATGCATTTATTCTCTACGAGTATTCTATACACATCTAAATTATTTGTTAAATGACAACAAATAATGTAGCTGTAAGAAACTACTATGAAAGTTTTCACTTACTAACTCACACACTCCCACAAAACACTTTCAAACAGTAACAACAAAAAAGCTTATGCAAAATATCATATGAGAAGTGAAATAAAGCTTTTTATGGAACTTGTCATTACTTGTTGTATTTTTTTCTTTAAGAAGGATAAAATTGAAAATTTCAAACAGAATTCTGGATAAAATAAAGCTTTTCGTATAAGAGTTATTAAAAGCTTTTAGTGGATTGTGGACCTTATGCTATGTTTTTTTCTGTGGTATACAATTGTTAAGAGAGTGTTTTTTTAAGTTGAAAAATAAGCTTCGAATGAAGCGGTTTGAAAAGTAATTTTCGTAAATATTTATTTTAGGCGTATGAGTAATATTAAATATAAAGCATTTTTAATAATCATACGCATTGAAGTTGTCAAGCTAATATTTTTAAATTTTATACCCTGCACCACTAGTGGACAGGATATATTGAGTTTGTGTAGAGATGGTAAACTTGGTACGTACTATAGTACTTTTTATGATACCATTAGAACCTCCAAAGTACTATGGTAGCCGTTAGACTTATTTAGTACTTTTTTTCAATTTTCAAAATAAAAAGTGAAAAATTTAATGAAACGTAATTGAAAGAAAAGGTTTTTAAAAATTTACAAAAAATATTAAAAATTCTGTTAATTCATGATAAAATCTATAAATTGCTGTAATTTTTGTATCAAACTTAGCCCTAGGTTATTGGTTGAAAATTAACTTATTTCTTTATGAAACTTGTGTAAAATTTGTGATATATAGATTTACTTGTACACAGTGTTAAAACACTCGAAAAAGATTTTCTATATGTCGGGGATCCAAGTTACAACTTATCGGAAATAAAGCCGCACGATGACGAATAACGGAAAAATCTAAGATATCAACTCAACCAACAACCATTTATTGCAAAAATGTGCCATTTGAAAAAAGTGCGTATTTTTTATAGTTTGTTTTTGAATGACTGATACAAAAAGTAAACAAAAAAATATTCATATGTATTTTAATTGATTCTTCAATTGAAAACAAACTTTACGTATTACTTTTTAAATAAACTTCAAATGGTAATGGCAAATATATTGTGTGTTCTCTAGTAGGTATACAATTAATCGATTTTTTTATTTTAATAGATTAATCGTACAAATAATTATTCGGGTTTTTTTTCTTAACCGATTAATCGAAAAAAATATTTTATGTGGAATAATATTTATTTAAAGAAAGGAACAAAAATAATTTTGGAAACTCTTCTAAATTTCATAAATATAAAAAATGTAGTAATTAAGGAAACATTTATCAAAGTTTTTATTTTTCTGTCCCCACATTCGGAGATAACCGATCTACGGTGTAGAGCTTTCTGATCAATTTTACATTTTATAAAGTTATTTAGCCAGACATACAACTAGCGCTCTATAACATGTTCAATGAGATGGAGAAGATTGCTGACTAAAGAATTTTTATTACATTGAACATTAATTATAATAATTACTAATTATAATAATTATTGATATGCAAATAGATATGCAAATATATACGACTATATTGTTGAATCTGTCAAAACAACAGAGTAGTATTTTGGAAGATGACAAAGCAAACTGTGTTAATTTTTTATTGTTTTTGTTTTTTCTTTGCTATTTAAGATGTTTATTAACGCTCCTATACGAAGCCAAGAAATTCTCATTGAATAAAGGCTAAAAAATATTTACAGAAATTCTAAAAATTCGTTCCCTGACAATTTCCTTAGGTCAGAATGAAATCCGGATAAGTACAAGCCTACACAGACAGAATTTAGCTGGACGAGTTTTAATGAAGTTCTTCAGTAAACTAATAACGTTCCTTCACAGAGTAAATGCAAATTTTCTTATATTTGATGAAGAGGCTTCATATATTTTATGAATCTAATTTTAATGCAACTTTTAATAAATAATAATAATAAAAAATTCCATTAATTCAATGAAAAGTTTTAATGGACGAGTTCCAGTGAAACTTCATTGGTTTTATGAAACTCATTAATATCATGCAGCTAGTTTTTTTAGTTTGCAACAAATTATTTTTTTTTTAATTGTTAAACAAGTTTTGGGATTTTGGTATATGTATTTACTTTAATAAAAAATATATATATGTTTTAAACATTTTTGTAATTTTTTACAAATTTCGATTAATCGTATTAAATTATTCGAATTATTCCTTATTCGAAATTTGGACTTTTTAAACTATTCGAAGAATTTTTGAGCAAAATTGTTCGATTAATCGAATAACGTGGTAATTTCCTCACTAAACTTTCTCTCTCTCTCTTTCTGTCTCTTTATCTTTCTAGATCCTGAAAAAGAAGGGTGCCATTCATGTTAGCTCCTACATTCTGACAACTTATGCTGGCAAGGACGTATCAGGTCATATCCTTGAAGGTCCTCTGAGTATCCTTGAAGATTCTGCAAATATCCATGAAGGTCCTGTGGTTAGGTCCAAATATCGACCGATCCTTTCTAGAATAAATAGGGTTTGTTATTGGGCTCATATGAGTAAGATTACCAAATATAATTTAAATATCTTCGTATTTGCGACCTGCATTGAAGCGAAAAGAACAATTTGTGGGACCTTTATATAAGTACTAGGTCCAAACATGGATCGAATTTAACATTTTTTTAGTGTTACAAACATCAGAACAAACTTATACCCTGTAAACGTTGTGGTGTAGATAAAAAATATAATAAAGTCTGAAAAAGATTTTAACATCGAATTTTATGGAATTTTTTTACATCAAGTACGTGTTAAGAAGGCCAAAGTTTCTTAAAAAGAATTAGTGAAAGTCAAAGCTACTACCCAAAAAACAGTCATCTAGTAACTGATAAACTTTTTTGAGTGTACTTTGATTTAAATTTAAACCGGGATATTTAAGCCATACTTAACTACACAACAAAAACAATTGGAAGTCATGCACTTACAACTTCAAAAGTATATTTTGTAAGATAGTAAAAAAAAATACATGTAGATTTATCAATTTTCGGTTTTTGCTAGCTTGCCTTAGTTTAAATATGTTAAGTTACCTAAGTTTTTATGCCCTACACCACTATGTGGTCAGGGTATTATAAGTTTGTGCTGATGTTTGTAACACCAAAAAATATTGGTCCTAGACCCACCTTATAGTATACCGATCGGCTCAGAATTTTTTTTTTATTTCGATTTAACGATGTCCGTCTGTCCGTCCGTCCGTCTGTCTGTCCATGCATTCTTGTGCGCACTCTACAGGTCGCAAATATTAAGATATTTTGATGAAACTTGGTACACCGACCTATGTCAGCCCAAGGACGAAGCTTATTGATTTTGGTTAACACCGGTCAATGTTTAGACCTAGTGCCCATATAAGGGTCCCCCCAAAATAATATTGTTATACGCTGCAGGTCGCAAATATTAAGATATTTTGATGAAATTTGGTACACCGACGTATGTCAGCCCAAGGACAAAGCCTATTGATTTTGGTTAACAGCGGTCCATGTTTAGACCTAGTGCTCATATAAGGGTCCCCCCAAAATTGGCTTGGTTACAAACTGCAGGTCGCAAATATTAAGATATTTTAATGAAATTTGGTTCGCTGGCTCACATTATAGAAAATTTTGACCAAGTCCCATTTTAACCCATTCTAATTTCGGATCCAAACATTAGTTGGCTTTTAACCAGACTGGTGTAGGGTATTGTATAGCCGGCATGCCCGACTTTAACCTTTTTACTCGTTTTCTTTTATAAATTGTCTTAGAAAATATATTTTAATTAAAGAATTATGTAACTTAGCAGAGAACTTTATTTTTTGCGTGTGCTTTTTAAACAACTTCTTTCACTACTTTAAAAGCATCCATTAGTGTATTTTTACTGCACATATTTTATCGTTAAAAACAACCTAAAATACATATTAAATTAATTGAAAACACAATTAAAAAAAGGACTACTGATTTTTCATTATATTCAAACCATTTTGCTATCTATTTTCAAACATTGTTTAAACAATCCATAAAAGAAATAAAAATAATTGAGAAGTCTGTTAAAACAATCTTCAATTTTTAACTCACAAAAAGTTAGAAAAAAACGATTTTGTGGTTTGTTTTTTCATATTTGAAAGTTTTTTTTTTTGTTTGAATTTTCAAAACACTACACACACAACACGCACGTTCATATTGTTATTGGCTCTGTTTGTGTGTATGAGTAAAGAATTTCTTGTAATTTGAATTGAAATAATATTGTATATAAACGAACTATTTTAACAAAAAAGAAAACCGAAAATATTTGAATTTTTTGTTTTAAAACAGAAAACAACGAAAATTATTTAAATTATTTTTTCTAAAAATAGAACATTTGAGTGAAAATATCAACTCCTACAGACGATACGTATTTTTTGTAGTTTGTTTTTTATTGACTTATAAAAAAAGTTAAACAAAATGTTTCCATGTATTTTAATTGATTCTTCAATTGAAAACAAAATTTATCTCTTACTTTTCAAATAAACCTCAATCGGTTATGGAAAATATATTGTGAGTGTGCTGTTTTAGAAGTAATTCTGAACAACTTCAAAAAAATCACTTCTTGCATTGCTTCCAAAGTATCCGTTAGAATAGTTAGTATAGTTTTACAGCGTTTTTAAAATTAATTCTGAAGAACAACCAAACAACCACTTAAGTATGGCTTCTAAAGCATAATTGCGCTAAAAGTGATCCTGAAAAGTGATTTTGATACAGTTTATTTCTAAACAGATGATTTTTTATTTTATTATTTTATATTTATAATTAATTTGTTTAAATTCAATATTTTTTATAGTGAAGTGTTGTTTTTTCAAACAAGTCATATAGACCAATTGCGATTAATATTGTAATTAATATGCATTTTTATTAATTCTAATTTAGTAGGTTTGAGGTTAAGAAGAATAAACGTTTTTTCAAAAGTTATAAACACATTAATTTGCAAATCAAACTAGATCTAGTTTCTGCCTTTTTTTCTATGGACAGGCTTCATCAGTGATTTTCCATTAAATTGTATTGTTGTTAATATTTTATTGTCAGATTGTCTCTATATGATAATTTTTGCAACAACCCGTCGGCTGTAGGAATCGAACCCATGCATTCCCACATTACAAACGTAACTACACTCAAAAAAATAAGTTAGTAGAAAAATTAGTAAAACTTCTTGTATATCAAGTGTTCTAGTTTTCAGCAATTTTTTTTGCTGAAATTCCGTTTTCAGCAAAAAATTTAGTTATATTTTTTTAACACTAAACTAATTTTGAACTAATGTTTTACTAATTTATTTTGCTACAAAAATTGTGCTGATAACCGCATGCATAGCGTGGACGACAACCAGATAGACATCTACATCTTGATGTCGCAGCTTGTCTGGAAACGGAAATGACAACAACAAATGACAACTCTACATATATTCTATATTTAAATTTTCAGCAAATAAATTAACTAAAGTAAAATTTCGCTACAAGTTTTTTGAGTTTTTTTCAGTCTACTAATATTCAGCAAAAAGTTTAGTGATTTTTTCATTTGCAGTCGACTAAATGTTAGCAAAACTTTTGCTGAAGATTACTATTTTTTTGGTAAAAATCAGCTCGCTGATTTTCAGCAAACCTTTTGCTGAAATTACCAACTTTTTTGCAAGCACGCTCCTGACAAAAAATTTGCTGACACAGCAACATTTTTTGCTGACTTTACTGACTTTTTTTTGAGTGTTTACTAGAGTTCGACAGCTTAGCCATCTAACACACGTAAGGCCTTGCATAGTTTCTTTCCTATTCAGATTTCTGCTTTTGTTTTTTACTTTCAGAAGTGATCAAACAGACACATACAAACATTCTACTTTAGATTTTTTTGTTTATCTTCTTATCTCCTCCGTGTCACCTTTTTCGCAAATTTTTTAATTTTTCAATTTTTAAAAATATATTTGTAATGCCAATCTTAGAAAAAACCAAAGAGTTAAAGAGCCCAACAAAATCTATATTCTTTAAGATAGATTTATCAAACACTGGACTCTTATGTTCAAAAATATGACGCCGCTAGAAGAATATGGGTTAAAACTTTTATTTGTTTTTAATAAAACACATTTTTTTTTTTAAATATTTCTTTAATAAATATTTATTTTATTACAAATTAAAATTAACATCTACTATATAAAATTATTAACTCCAAATATTACACTTTTCACTAGGATTCTCCCTAGCACCTTTGTAACAATGAAATATCTCGGAAAATACATGCATATTGGCTACAGCTACTTTTACTCTTACATCATCCCGATCATGACCAATGGCACGTGGTAATGAACCACAAAAAAATTGTGAAAAATTTATAAAAAATAATTCTTGTAAAGAAAAATTTGCAGGAAGTTTGGTAGCAAGAGAGAATTGTTGAGAGTATGCTTGCCATACTAACTGTAAGCCATTAACATCTGCAATTCTCTCATTAAGAGAGGCAGTAGGAGAGGAATGTATTAAACATTTAGTTGCAGATAAATACGATAATATTTTAGATATTTGAAGACCTATTAGATTTTCGTTACCCCAGGCGTCGTAACAAAGACCATGAGCATCGAAAGCATGAGAAAGTTCATGAGCAATAATCCAACCCAAAAGAGAGTATTGCAACACCGAATGCTGAGAATGATGATAAAAAGGTAATTGTAAAAATAACATGGGAACTACTAATTTATTACGTTGATGTATAAAATAGGGAGCATTGCGAAGTTGAGAAATATCATCGTTCACATAATAGGTATGAAGATTGAGAAGAGTTTGTGAAGGCCTTAAAAGTACTTCATGTTGTTTTAAAGTACGAAATTTTAACATTTCCAAGTGGTTGTAATAAAAATTACTTTTAGAAATATTAGCCAATGAATAGTAATTATTTATATTGGTTATTTTGGAGGGTAAATTACCAATTTGAAGCTGCATTAATTGTAATTTTTCCAATAAATAGTTGAGTTCTTGTGATGATAAAGATAGTTTATTAACTTGAAGATTCTTAGCAAATTGTTGTTTTAATTTAGAAAATATATTCTGTAAAATTTGTTCATCTTTGTTACGAGTTTTGTATATAAAACGATTGTAGATATAATTAATACCCAGGGGAAACATGACATTTGTATGTAATAAACACTCACGTTCATATATAAGAGGACGAATATCCAATAAGTAATTGCAAAATCTTATTAGTGTATAGAAACCTACTATTTTTTCGGTTTTCTGGTTCAACAAATACTTCAAATCTTGAAAATATTGTAAATCACCTAAAAATTCAATTGGAGTTTCGGAATCTATCGACTGGTTAAACAAAATTTTAAAATATTTGGACCAATCTATTAAAGGTACAAATGTTTGCAAATCCTGGAAAGTTATAAAATGATCTCGTTTAGAATTTTTATATTTTTTATATAAATCCCCCAATTCCTGTTCGAAATCATACAATTCTTGTGCCAAATTTAACCAATTGCTAGAATTTTGTATTAAATCAAATTCTTCCAATAATTGTAAAATTTTATACTTATTTTGAAAAATAATATCAGCATTTGGTATCTTTAATTGTACAACATATTGTAATGAGTTATTCCAAGCAAAGGTAACTGATTCCTGCAAAAATACTCCATTTAAACCATATTTCCTTAAAGAGGCCAAGGCGAAAACCCAATCAAAATTTTGCCATATATTAACATTTTCTGGATGCAAAAAATTCCATTTAAAATTTTCACCAAATATTTCACTTTCTTGAATTTGATTTAAATAGTTCCTCATATTTAAATAATAACTATTTGATGAACGACAACTTATAAAATATGTTGTTAATTGATTTATTAAATTATCTATATCACGATCTTCCTTCGATGTCATCATATTTAATTCTGCAAGTGTTTTTATTAAATTATCTGCATAATAATTGGTCATAGCTCCAAAATTATCTACATGATCATAATATGGTTCTGCTGTCCATGAACCACAGGCATAATCCCAAAAATTATCGCAAGGATCGGTAGTATTTAATAGATTTTCTTTGATCACTTTTAATAATTCCACATTAACATTCTCCTTACACTTTGAATGTTCCGGACAGTGTATAACTTGAACATGATCGCTGTTTGTTATTTCAAAAAGTTCAATGATTTGATAGAGTATTAATAAATTTATAATTGATTTCATTTCTTTTGTTTTTTGGGAGGTTTTAATTAATCTTTTTTCTACTATAGATCGTTTAATACTGAATTTAAAAAACAGAAATTTTGTCACTCTTACATGTGTATAATAATTAAAACATAGAACAAGTTTTAATGATCATTGGTATAAACAGGGGAAGGGATTTTTTTTTAATAACACTGAAGATTAAACAAAACAAGACTTCTTCAAAACCGGCGGTATCACAATAAATTTAGCAAATGTTTACAAATTATGATTATTGGATTAATTGCACTCAGGGAATTATGTAGGTAAAACAACTTCTAAATTACGAGTAAAAAACTATATTTTAAATTGAAAAGTTGTACCCACAACTTCAACTTCCCATCCACTGTTTTCTAAATAGGTTTTGACCGGTCTTGCAACATGTGGCCGAGCGTTGTCATGATGGAAGATTATGGACTCATGTTTGGTCGCATATTCTGGTCGTTTTTAGTTGATTGCTCTCTTCAAACAAATCAATTGTGTTCGGTACAGATCCCCTGTGATCGTCTGACCCGATTTCAACAGCTCATAATACAAAACCAGTGTTGCCAACTCTTGAAGGCAGGAAAGCACCGCGAGTATTGTGAAAACGGGTAAAAAGGGTAAACATTTACCAAAAATGGCGTAAAAAAGCACGATATTAATTTTTTTTTAAATTTAAGTCAAGAATTTAAAAATACATTTTTGCTTTGCAAAATCTGTAAAAAGGTTTCAAAAAATAACGAAAAAAAGGGGTAAAAAAGCACCAAACTAATATTTTAAAATTTTTAAGTTTAAACATAACGAAGTCGCTATTTAAAATTGTACTATGAACATTGTGAACAAATGTATTTTTTGTATAGTTTGTATTATTTGTTCAACTTTGACAGAAAATTGAAGAAAAATTAAAAAAACGAGAACAAATACCAAAAATATAAACTGTTCAAAAAGCACTGTCAGAAATCTGAAAAAGCTCTGTAAATACCCGCTTTTTTAAAATGGGTATTTGTAAAAAATTACCGTGTACGGGAAGGAAAAAAGCACCAAAAAATACCCGAAAAGCACTGAAATGGCAACACTGTACAAAACACACTTCTGATCCCACCAAATACAGAGCAAATGGATATTCCGCTTCGGCGTTGATTTGGCTGGTTGGCCGGGCTTTACATTTGACTTTTTGCGCTCGGGGTTATCGTAATGTATTTTTCACCACCAGTAACAAAACGATGCAAAAATGACTTCTTTTTGTAGCGTTCCAGCAGCATTCCCGACATGGAAAATCGCCTTTCAACGTCTCTCGGCTTCAATTCTTGTGGGACCCAATTTCCTTGCTTTTGAATGAATCCCAATACTTTTAAAAGTAGGGAAATGGCTTGTTGTGTAACTCCCAATGATAATGCAAGTTCTTCTTG
The DNA here is from genome assembly GCA_949987735.1 of Leucophora obtusa. Taxonomy (NCBI): domain Eukaryota; kingdom Metazoa; phylum Arthropoda; class Insecta; order Diptera; family Anthomyiidae; genus Leucophora; species Leucophora obtusa. Next base: position 48,407,271 of record OX465299.1, read on the forward strand.
CGTTTGACAACAATCTTCGTTGAGTAATGCTTCCAATTCCTGATCTTCAAACTTTTTCGGCTGACCAGGCCTCTCCTTGTCTTCTGTGGCGAAATCACCACTTTTGAATCGCGCAAACCATCGTTCACAAGTTTTTTTTGAGTTGTTGCATGTTTACCGTAAGCTTCTACCAACAATCGATAACTTTCGGCAGCCGTTTTCTTCAAACAAAAACATCTTTTTTAGGCACAAAATTCGACATTATTATAGTGATTGAAAATTTGTGTGTTTACACTTTGGCGTCTATCGAATACTGAATTATAATAAGTGTGTTTGCGTACCCGAAAATTTGTACAAATTCGTACAAATTTGTACAAGTTTTTACTGGAAGGTGTTTGTAAAGTGAGGGTAAAGTGACAGTTCAATACCAGAGAACTTACAAGTTTTTACTGGATGAATTTTTGCTAGTAAGAATTTGTAAGAAAAAAAACATATGATTTAAAACATATGATTGAAGAAACAAAACATTTGTCTAAATAATTTTGAAATAATTTTTTGTAAAAATAAAAAATATTTAAATATAAGCTTATTTACGATGGAAGGAGTAAGTAAGTGATCATTTTAATAGGTTTTATTTATTAATCCAATAATTTGAAAAGGTTTATTTCGCAATCAGCTATTTTAATAACTGTTGCCAATTTAGCTATTTTCTCGGCAAATCTAGCGATACTTCAACTCGTTTAGGGGGATAAAATATAATTTAGTTATTAGCGGGAAAACTAGCGATTTTTCTTTTTAAGACAGTCTTCACATTTTCTTAGCATTTTTTTACATTTATTTCCTTGACAGAATTTTTGAATCATTATTATTCAGCGATTTATCGGTAAATTTTTATGGAAAACAAAAAAGTTCGAAAATTTTGGCGATGTATCAATAATTTTTTAAGAAAGTTTTAAGAAGTTTGAAAAATATAGCTATTTTTGTGAAATTTTTCAACAGAACCTAAAAAGTTCGTGCAATTTTGGGATTTATCGATATTTAATTTTTTTTATAATTTAGATATTTTCTAGTGATTTTTTAGTTTGATTTAGCGATATTTTTACGGAAGAAGTTGGCAGCAGTATTTTACTAATTCTTACAATTTTTCTGTTTGCGTACATTTTTAGATATTTTTCTTTTTGAGAGTAAATTTTGCCTTACTCTCTGTAAATTTGTTACTGAGTAATTTTTACTGGACTTTACTGGAAAAGTACCCAAACACACCTAATGACAGATGTTTACCCACCAAAATACCATATTTGTTATTATTCACACAAACCATATGTGACAGTTATGCCATTTGTTGTACAAATCGACATTATTAACTTGTATACCCAAAACAATTGTTGTACACAAGTATCCCATATAGTAAGTACACACAATGTGAAGTACACGAAATCGATTACATTGTGTGGTTTTACACGTTTTTCTAAAGGGTAATAAATAATAAGAAAGCTAGTTTAGAGCATCTACGTCTTACAAAATTAAACACAGATTATATACTCAAAGCTACCCAGCAAAAATAATTGCAAGTAATGCTTTACAAACTACTTCTTTCCACAAGTATCCGTTAGTGTATTTTTACTGCATTTTTAAAAGTTATTCTGAACAACTTCAAAAAATCACTTCCCTCATTGCTTCCAAAATATCCGTTAGTATATTTTTATAGCTTACAGAATAACTTCTGAACAACACCCAAAAAATCACTTAAGTATAGCTTCTAAAGAGTAATTGCTCTAAAAGTGATCGTAAAAAGTGATTTTGGTATCATTTGTCATTTCCAAACAGAGGGCCCCGGGTTCAATTCCCGGCGAGATCAATATTTTTTTATTTTTTTTTTAATTTTTTTTTTTATTCTATTAATTTTTTTTTTAATATTTAAAATTAATTTGTTTAAATTCAATATTTTTTTAATTTTTAAAAATACGTATATTTAAAAAAACAATGGTGAGAAATTGCTTTTTATGCACCTGTAAAAATAGTACTCAAAACAATATTGAATTAGAGTGCACCTTTTACACCTGTTTAATAAGTACTTTCATTGAAGACAATAAGGAACAATAAGGGTTTGCACAAGGGGTGTACTATTTGTTGTATCGTTGTATCGTCCTAACAAAAAACAGAGTTGTTAAAAATTAAATTGAAAAAATACAACATTTGAGAATAGCACGATACAACATTTTTACGTATGTTTAGTGTCCTATGTTTGAGTGTGATAACCGATAGAAAACTGTATAGAAAATCGTTGTTAAACACAAATAAAAATTTTAACAACTCTGTTTTTTGTTAGGACGATACAACGACACAACAGATAGCACACCCCTTATGAACAACCTAAATATCTCGCACTAACAAAGTGGTGTTTTTATGCCAGTCAACTTTCATATCAAAGAATAGCTCAGCGGTAGAGCGGTAGAGCGGTAGAGCGCTAGACTAGCAATCGTGAGGTCACAAGTTCGATACCCGGTGGCGGCAATAAAAAAACTTTTGTAAAATAAAAAACAACAGAGTAGTATGTTGGAAGATGACAAAGCAAATTGTGGTAAATTCTTTGTTATTGTTTTTGTTTTTTCTTTGATATTTTGAATGTTTAATAACGCTCCTAGACGAGAACAAGAAATTCTCATTGAGTTTGTAATTTAACTTAACAAATATTTCCAGAAATTCTAACTACATCGTCCCCTGACGATTTCCTTAGGCAAGATTGAAATCCGGATAGGGACATGCCTCCAACAGATTATTTTTCACAATTTCTAAAATACGTTTGGGATTTAGCACATTTAATTCCTTTAATGCTAAAAAAAATATAATTTTTTTTGTATAGAATTTTTTTTTTAATTTTAATTGGTGAAAAAGAGCTTCCTTTGCACTCGTTCAAAAAGTACTGGAAAAATTTTGAAGTGGGAGTACTCCTCTGCTATGACAACTCAATGTTAAAATCATTAGTGTTTATGTTAAAAAAGAAATACATCCAGATCATCAATTGTAGTGCTTTTTCTACTGCTTTGGCATCTCTTTTTTTGCTGGGTAGTGCCAAATTCACTAAATTTCGTAATTTTCAAAAAGGGAAAATCGCCATAACTTTTTATTTAACAACACTAGATCAACTATTTTCGATATGTAATTTTATTTTACACTTATAGAAATCTGTAAAAATAGCAGAAAAAGTTACTAAAAATTTGTTAAAAATGATGCTGCAGAAAAAACTGCTAAAATTAGCAGATTTTTTGCTAAATACGAGTAAAATAAGAACAGCAAAATTAAAACTGTTAAATTCACAGAGTTTTAGTTATATTTAAGCTAACTTTTAGTTAATTGAAAATACCAAATGGTACTGTAAAATCTGCAGAAAATATTGCTAAATATTAGTAGACTAAAAATAGCAAAAATAAACTGTTAATCTACAAAATGTTTGTTTTTTTAAGCTAAATTTAGTTGAATGCAAATAGCAGTCTATACTGCTAAAATCAGCAGAAATATTTGCTAAAAAATTGTAAACTGCTGTTTTCAAAAGACTCGATTTTTATTTGTATTTAAAATAACAGCGTAGCACGCTCCTGTAGTCAGGAGCGTGCTTGCAAAAAAGTTGGTAATTTCAGCAAAAGGTTTGCTGAAAATCAGCGAGCTGATTTTTACCAAAAAAATAGTAATCTTCAGCAAAAGATTTGCTAACACTTAGTCGATTGCAAATGAAAAAATCCTTGCTATAATCTCTAAACTTTTTGATGAATATTAGTAGACTGAAAAAAACTCAAAAAACTTGTAGCGAAATATTACTTTAGTCAATTTATTTGCTGAAAATTTAAATATAGAAATTGTGTAAAGTTGTTTTTCTTTTTTATCATTTCCGTTGTCTGTACTACATCCAGACAAGCTGCGACATCTACATCTTGTCTATCTGGTTGTTGTCCACGCTATAAATGCGGTTATCAGCACAATTTTTGTAGTAAAATAAAGTAGTAAAACATTAGTTTAGTGCTAAAAAATATAACTAAAACTTTTGCTGAAAACGGAATTTCAGCAAAAAAAATTGCCGAAAACTAGTGCACTTGATATACAAGACGTTTTACTAGCTTTTCAACTAAGTAATTTTTTTGAGTGTATATGCTTAAAAAATCGACAAAGGTATTAGTCTTTAAAATAACTTAAACTATTTAAAAATAACTAACAAATGCATTAAAAATATCTACCATATCTACCAAAAAGAACTGACAAATTATTACTACAGAAATTATAAAACAACTGATAAAATAGATAAAAACTACTATTTTTTACAGTTCATTTTATTGATATTATAAAAGTTTATGCTTAACCTTTAATTTAACACACACACAGACAATAAGTGCCAATATATTGAGAATATATTGGCTACCTTATTGTATTAAAAACTATCCCTTCAATTTATATATGCTTTGTAAAGTTATAGCAGGTTTACAAAACGTCATTTTCATTCAAAATTTGTTCAATAAACCTCCTATAATTTTACAAAGCGATTATGAATTTAGGGGTATATGTATAATTTTGAAATAAAATTCCTTATTGCACAATATTCTTAGAAATATAATACTCTCCCGCTTTTAGAAAAACTTAAAAAAGTAAAAATGCATTACAAAATGTAATACAATAAATACACATAAATAATGCAAAACTACCCAGCAAAACCTTGGTAATGACTGGTCATTACTACATGCATTACTTAGATCTCATATCTCATTACCCGTTGAATTACTTTTAAACTGAATGTAATGAGTTACCGATAATTATACCCCACACATTACTATTTCACAATAGCTGAAACCAATAATATATCTTCTAAATCATTAAAAACCATAACTATGGCGTAGCCTAGTGGTTATCGTTTTTGCATGACAGACATGAGGATCGCTGCTCAACTCGTGTTAGCTTCCATTGTTGTTTTTTTTTTGTAATTTATATTAAACATCTATTTATAGAAATGTTGATGTTCATTAAGCAGTATTTAATAACAACAAGTTTTGTGAAAAATAGACATGTATAACAGTTGCCACAATAAATGTGTACATAATTTAAAGCATTAAAAATCATAGTGATGTCGTGGTCTAATGGTTAGAGTGTTTGCCTGACAATCGTGGGGTACGCTGATCAATACGTGTCAGCTCCTATTGGTTTTTAAATTTTTATATTTTTTAAATCTATATTCAACATCTATTTATAGAACAGCTGATAAACTACTTACAGGTAACATCAGTGTAATGACTTTCCTCCAATGACATCACCATGTTAAAATAAGTAGTTTAGTAATTAAAAGGTAACTAGTGAACACTTAAGATTTCAATACCTAAAACCCATTACATGGTAATGAAAGGTTTTGCTGGGTACAGTAATAAAAGTGAATAAATTGTAACACCAAGGATGTTTATATCATAGAATAAGCAAGATATCTTATATCACTCTAAAACAACAAAAATAAATTGAATATTTGATGGATTACACCATGCAACAGTCATTCTCATCGATGGAAATGTCGATATACACGTGAGAGAAGAGTCAGTGTATAGTAAAACTGCATACACACAGAAAAAGACAGGGGGAATATTACCTAAGAGATATGTAATTATACAACTACATAATTTTTTAGTTAGTTTTACAAAGTTCTAGTAAAATATCCACATATTTTTGGAAAATATATACAATCCTTGCAAATTATATACATGTGTAGTGTAAAATATCCGAAAAATTACATATATTTTACTAGAAATTTGTAAAACTTACTTCGAACTTATGTAGTTGTATAAGTACATAGCGCTTAGATAAAGTTCAACCTATTTTTTTCTGCGTGTACCTACTCAGATTTTCATGATCACATCAGATATCCTTTTAAAAACGACTTTAAATTTTCAAAGGATGACCTTTTGACAACCCTGTTTTTTAGTAATTTTATACATTCTGTAATGTCGATATGGGTATCAAATGAAAGAGGAGAATTTCTACATTTTAATAAAAGCTTTTTTTCCTACCAAGACTATATCATATCGTAAATATCGATTGAATTTGTACATTTTTAACAAAAAAGATTATAATGGCAGATGACAAAGCAAATTGTGTAAAAAAATTTTGTTGTTGTTTTTGTTTTTTCTTTGATAATTTAAATGTTTAATAACGCGAGAAACAAGAAATTCGAGAACAAGAAATTCTCATTGAGTTTGTAATTTAACTTAACAAATATTTCTACCCAGCAAAACCTTTCATTACCATGTAATGAGTTTTAGGTATTGAAATCTTAAGTGTTCACTAGTTACCTTTTAATTACTAAACTACTTATTTTAACATGGTGATGTCATTGGAGGAAAGGCATTACACTGATGTTACCTGTAAGTAGTTTATCAGCTGTTCTATAAATAGATGTTGAATATAGATTTAAAAAATATAAAAATTTAAAAACCAATAGGAGCTGACACGTATTGATCAGCGTACCCCACGATTGTCAGGCAAACACTCTAACCATTAGACCACGACATCACTATGATTTTTATTGCTTTAACTTATGTACACATTTATTGTGGCAACTGTTATACATGTCTATTTTTCACAAAACTTGTTGTTATTAAATACTGCTTAATGAACATCAACATTTCTATAAATAGATGTTTAATATAAATTACAAAAAAAAAAACAACAATGGAAGCTAACACGAGTTGAGCAGCGATCCTCATGTCTGTCAGGCAAAAACGATAACCACTAGGCTACGCCTTAGTTATAGTTTTTAATGATTTAGAACATATATTATTGGTTTCAGCTATTGTGAAATAGTAATGTGTGGCAGAGACACAAGCTAGCCGCCGTAAGCCGTTTAAGCCGCCGCCGCCGGTCATTTTTGTCTCAGCCGCCGCCGCCGATTTTTTTCGGCTCATTTCGGCTGGAAGTATCATTTTTCCAAAATAAAAAAATTAAAAGCAAAGTTTTATAGTCAGAGCTAAGAAGGATTTTTGTCATAAATATTTCTTAAGTTGGAAGTTTTGCTTGAAAACTTCTGACAGATTTCGCTGAAATTTGCATATGCAATAGAGGAGAGAATCCAAATGAACACGTCTTTAGCACCCATAGTTTTGGATACAAATTGCACAGTGTTACAAAATAAAATAAAAAATATACATATATACTTTTCAAATGACCAAGTGTAGATTGTAGGCAGAGCTTCGAAAGAATTAATTCAATTTTAGCTTAATTCGCACAAAACCGAATTCAGCTTTAGAAATTGAATATATATCATTCCATCAAAACATTCCTTTATAATTAATTCATAGGTTTCATTCCCAAATTTTAATATTAAATAGAATACATTCTTATGTTGAATACATTCCTTATAGAATTACAATCAATTTAAGTAATTAATTTTTTCATTAATTCTAATCTTTTACAAAATGGCTTATCAAAATTGTCATTTTATTCAATCAGTAAAAGATCTAAGGTATGAATATACTAATGATTCTGACAACACTTTAGTTTATAATTACAAATTAAATAAAAATGTGGCTTATTTTAGGGATTTAATATTGATATCATATACACAACCCTTAAAAATAATTAAAAACGCAACATTCAACAATCAGTAAAAGATCTAAGGTATGAATATACTAATGATTCTGACAACACTTTAGTTTATAATTACAAATTAAATAAAAATGTGGCTTATTTTAGGGATTTAATATTGATATCATATACGCAACCCTTAAAAATAATTAAAAACGCAAAATTTGTTTTAAACTTTTACAAACCGAATGAAACGTGAAAGATCATTATAAAAAGAATGAATTCATTCACTATGCATGAAAATTAAAAGAATGAAGCCAGTGAATGAATTCATAAGGAATAGTATAAATGTAAGATATATTAGTAAATTTTAATTAAAAGTCCAAAAGTAAATTAAAGAATTAATTCATTCGAATTTATGGTCGTAGGTTTGGTTAAGTAGATCACATCACATTTTTCAGAAATTTCAGTACAAAAAAATGTTAAGTTATTTCTCGGTCGACTTATAAAATTGGGGAGATATTTACAATAATCGACGCTGTTCTGAGTTCCGAATTCACAAAAAAATTCTAAAGTGAAACATTCCGAATTTTTTAGCTGTTCCGTGATCCACATCCGAATTATTTTTTTCGTTTTATTTCGTGTAGAAAAAGCTTGATGATAGTGAAACGAATATATATTTTTTAACAACAATTATATAATAATTTATTAAATGAATGTTCTTTAGTTTGACTCTAGATCATAAATTAATATCACTTTCCGTTTAAATTATTTTCAAATTAAAGAAAGATGATACAATTTGTACAAGTAAATTACAAAGAATAAAATTTTTTGAAAGAATTCGATAAGACCAGCAAGACAGAATACGTATTTTCGGCTTTCGCTACAAAGTCATCATCAGTGTCATTCGCTTTTGAATGGGTTAATAATTAACAATTGTCTACTTATGTGACAGTGGAAAGCAAGTCGAATTTGTTATCAACAACTCAACTTAGACTAATATCAACGAAATCTAACAATGCTATTTTTATCCTTTGTTATTATTACTCTTTTTTGCTTTGAACCTTAATTCTTAAGATATCTCAGCTGATTCTATTCAACTCTGTGTATGATAACCACAGATTTTTTTGAATTACAACGAACCGTTAAATTTAAATATATGTTATTTAAATTATATTTTGCACCGTGTCATTCATAATAATTTATTTTAAAATTAGTCTATGAATATTAAAATTTGGTAGAAACAACAAATTTTCGAAATTTTTAATTCCGTGTGATTTTACAAATCAACTCTAATTAAAAAGTTTCGGAACTAAGAACAGGGGTGAATATCTGAATTTTTTAACTTTTCTTCTAAGTTTTTCAACTTTGACATCTTTTCGAGCATAATTTTTTTCGAACCATATTTTTTTCTAGTTTATTCTAAAAACACATTTAATTTTGAGTGAAAATAGAGTTTGTATTTCTAAGTTCCGAATCCACATAAAAAATTCTAAAGTGAAACATTCCGAATTTTTTTGCTGTTTGTGAATTATTTTCTTCGTTTTATTTCGTGTTGGAAAAGCTTGTTGAAAGTAAAAGGACTATTTTGTTGCAAAATTTAATATGTTAAAATTTATTTTAAAATTTGTTGAAACAGTCAATTTCCGACATTTTGAATTTTGTGTGATTTTACAAAACCACTATAATTAAAAAGTGTCGGAATACAGAACAGGGGCAATAGTGTCAAAACTCTGTTTTTGAGCGACTTCAAGCACTGAACAATTTGAAATTCAGCAATTTTTCAACCGATTTTGAATTTGTAACGTTTTTGGAAAGACGAAAAATTTAGCTTTCCAAATATATATAGAATTATTTATTTGTAACTGAAATATGTTGACAGTTCTTTTAATATTAAAATTAATTTTTTTTTAATTCAAAGTATACATTGACGGCTTTTTTACAGTATTAAACAATTCTTTACTATTGTAATTCATTCTGAAAGTGCGTTTAGTTCTTAGTAAAATCAGATTCTTTTGTTTAAATTAATTGAAAATTGAAAAAGTTATCGTAATTTTTCTAAACATTTAATTTCAGCAACTCGATGTTCTTGTTTGCACAATCATTAAGGTTAATATTTTCAATTTTCTTATAAATGCAGAGATTCCATGTTTATAAAAAAATGTATAACTTTGACAATTTTAAAGCGATTAAAGTAGAACTTCATTTTACCCTGAATAAAGAATAAATTACATAAAAATTATTTTTTTTTAAACAAAATATTGCAATTAAAAGCCGTCAAAATTAAACAAAATAAGAAAAAATTAAGAAAATCAGTTTTATTTGAAAATATTTCCACACAATTTTGTTGAATATATAAACATATGTATATATTTGGAAAGCCCAACTATCTCTCCTTCTAGCTCCGTTCAAAAACTAAAAATCCTAAATTTTTAATTTTTATCGATGAATTTAATTTAAAATTATTTTTTTTTGATAATTCCAAATTTTTTGCACAATTTTCTACTGCTATATTTTGGAAAAAACCTTAAACATCTTTAAATTACGTGTATAATGTTCTATCAAGCCGATCAAGCCGCCGCCGCCGCCGATTATTTGGTTGCGCCGCCGCCGCCGAATTTTATACGGCTCAAACTTAATCGCCGCCGCCGCCGCCGATTTTTAGCTTGCGCCGCCGCCGCCGATTATTTTGATCGGCTTGTTTCCCTGATGTGTGGGGTATAATTATCGGTAACTCATTACATTCAGTTTAAAAGTAATTCAACGGGTAATGAGATATGAGATCTAAGTAATGCATGTAGTAATGACCAGTCATTACCAAGGTTTTGCTGGGTAGAAACGTCGTCGTCGCACAAAGGGTTAGAAATGCCTGTTTTCTTGGATTAATTAAAAAAAAATTTTGAAATTTCGTCAAAACTGTTTGTACCCGGTTATAGTATATAAAATTCTACATCACTTGTCGTTAAAATTAATGTCAAAAGTGTGCTGGTGTTTTTGGAATGAAACTTAAAAGTCAAACTTTATTGAAATTTTTGTGCAAAAAGGCTAAAAAAGTGAAAAACTTCACGTTGTAAAATTTTATTTATTTGAAAAAGTATTTCAAAAGTAAAAAACTTTGGTATGGAACCATCAAGCCAAGGTTATTTGGCGAATATTCCGTTAACATTTGTGTAACAAATTGTTTGTGAAAGTGTTGTATTTTTTGTTATTTATATTGGAAGTGCAAGAAAAAATTCGAATTTTTATTATTTAAGTGGATATATAGATATTATCGTGTACATTCGTGTGGTAATTTTTACCTTATTTTAAAGATGACATAAATCACTATTATATTGCAAAATTTTACACTGTACTTTTGTGCCTTTGAGAAGCTATGCATTTTTTTATAGAAGTCCTGCAGCCGTCAAATTACCAAGAACTCACATTGATCTCGCGCTGCTGCTGTTGTTTATGTTTTTTCGTTTTTAATGTAAGTGTTTTTCATTTTATTTGTTCTCTTCTTTTCAGTATATTAATAATATGTCTGTTCCCGTACTTTACAAAGTTACACAAACTAGCACAAAGGCGTTCCCGTACTTAAAATTGCGTGTAAATTGTTGTTGTTTGGGCTGTTTTGGGTTCCCGCGGGTACCCGCGGTAACGTACGGGAACGCACATAACATTGTTTTTTTGTTTAATAATATTCCTTGTTTTAACAAACACTGATAGTGGTGCGCAGTTGCAAGTAATCGGGTAAAGGGCATTTTTAAATAAAATGTTTTTTTTAAGTCGAAATTTAGTGAAATTTTTCTTAGTATATTAATTAATGTTGTTTTTGTATCTTTTAATAATATTCTTTGTTTAAACAAACAGTGACCGTATTCTGCAGTGGCAAGTAATCGGGTAAAAGGGATTTTTAAAAGGTTATTTTTTTGTATTAGTATTTTTTTTTATTTTACAGAAACAATTTCGAACTTTGTTTTTTATACTCGTCGAAGCTTATTTGATATTATGATGAATTCAAGCGTTCAAACCATACATGGGACTAATTAATTAGGTGGGCTAATTAATTGATGATTTCATTACCATTGATTGATATCAATTGTAATGAAATTATTTTCATTACCATTTTTTTTAATTGTAATGATTCTTAAATTTAATTTCATTGATTAATGACAATGATTTTGAATTTCATTACCATTGATAATGAATAAATTAAAAAAAATTATTGCCATTGACAGAAAAACGTAAAAATGGAGTAAAACTCGCTGAAATCGAAGATGGCATATGCTCATTCAGGCTCATGCTCATTTGAAATTAAATATTACTTTCCATTCCATTGTTATTTGCATCCAGGTAAAGTTTGACGGAATGGAATGGTTCCTCCTTAAAAATTTATGTTTTATAACTTCCCCGGCCAAACCCTGTTCGTTTTCATTTGTCTGAATTTTTTTGTAAACAAATGGTTTTTAATCAATTGTAATTAGTTTTTTATGCATTAGTGTAATTTCATTACCATTAGCAATGATTTTTCTAATGAAAAATATTTCATTACCATTAAATGGTAATGAAATTTTTTTCAATGCCATTAGTATGAACTAATGGTAATGAAATTTCAATGGTAATGAAAAATTCCCATGTATGATTCAAACAGTGAATGTAAAGATGGAATATTTTTAAAAGAAGAAATAAAAAAACCTCACGAACTGTTCAGAGGATAATATGTGCGATTTTAATAAACGAATTAATGCTTTCTTTTATGAATTAAAATCTAGATGGACTAGAGCGCACTCTAAATAGAACATGGTTAGAATCCTCTATTAATTTCACTCGTGCCCAGACTGCAAAACGTGGTCGAAAAGAAATTAGTTTCACAGAATCAAGTGATTGGAGTAAATAAAAATGAAAAATTTCGTATTATTTATTGAAAATTACATACATCCAATGAAAAAGCTTTTTCGTAAAATTTGATTTGCATTAACTTTGTGAAGAAAACTTCATTAGTTTAGTGAAAACTTTCATTAAAACTCGTCCAATTAAATTCTGTCTGCGTAAATTACCTTAAAATTTGTTTAATGTTAATGGCCTTTAAAACCGAAAAGACTGAGAATTTAACAATTATTTATGATATTCTCAGATTACTTATATTCATTTGCAGAATAAATTGGTATTCTCCAATGGAGCTTAACATTTTTTATATTGATGGCTCAATGTAAAAGGCTGTTCTAGTTTTTAATGTTAAAAATCAGCTCTTTGTGCTTTTATTGATAAAAAGTTAAGAATATACATTAATTTTGCATTAATCGATTAATCGCCAATTTTCTCGATTAACCGACCCGAATAACCGGTTAATTAATTTTAGTGATTTTTCGAATAATGCATTAACCGGTTAACCGCCTATGTCGAATAATTGGAAACAATAATAATAATAATATTTTTTCACTGACTTTTTTGTGTTAAATTTGTACAATTATGGATTTTGGTGAAAACCTAAATTTGAGGTTTAATTTAAAAATTTTTTTTTTTTTTAAGAAGAAATTCTTCCTATTAATTAACGTGTTGCTTCCTTTGGAAAGGGGTTAGAGAAGAAGTGAAAGGTGGTGAAAGATGAAGGGCTTCAAATATGGCAACACTGTAATTGCGCGAGATGTTGAATTTTAGAACAGTTGTTGCGCGCCATCTGATGGTAAGTTGGCGAACTTTGTTGAAGCTTTTTAGTTCATAGGCCTTTTATATTATTTTACTTCGGTGGGGTTAAGTGCTATGGGAACACCGAAGGAGGAAGTACATATTAAATACATATTGATAAATTTTTTTAAAATAACATTATGTATGCTCTAATTTACAATTTGGTTTATTAATTTATTGCTTTTTATTTCAAAGTTACATCGAAAATTGTGAATCAAGTTCTTTATTCCAGAAAAAGAAAAAACCGCACAGGTTTATAAAAAACCATTTTCCAAATTTTGTTTTTCTAAAATAATGGACTTGTATTTTTTAATGAGTATTCAACAACAAAAAATAATAATATTTACTTCACTGACTTTTTTGAGCTAATTTTGTACAATTATAGAATTTGGTGAAACAAAAAAATTCGGTTTTAAATTAACTTTATAATAGTATGTATAAGTAAACTTTAAATATATATTGTTTAAATTTTTTAAAAGTGCATAAAGCATGTTCCAATTTGACACTTTATTCATTAATTTATTACTTTTCGTTCCAAAGTTACAGAAAAAATTGTGAATCAATTACATATTTCCCAAAAAACAAAAACGCACCTAACGGGCTAAAAAAAATTTTTTCAACTTTTTTTTCTAAAATGCTGTATTTTATATATTTATGAATACTCATAAATAAAAAATTAGAATTTTTTAAAGCTACGATCCCCCGGATTTAATCCTCACTTTCTCTATGATTCAACCCACTGTGCGTCGGGTGCAATAGAGCCATGGTAGTTTAAATATCATTTTAAGTAGCTTATTTTGTGCTACTTGGATTTTTTATATGACATTTTGCAGACGTGTACCAAACTGGAGCACAGTAAAACATTATGGGGTGGAATATAGATTTGATGATGAGTTTTTTATTGTCTATGTTCATTTCCGACTTTCTGTTTATAATTGGGTACATTATTCTAATAATTTTGTTAATTTTGTCCACTAAATAGGGAATATGATTATTAAAATTAAGCTTTGTATTTGACGTTGTTTCCCATACATAATTAATTAATACAACAAGATCAATTTAGTTGTTTCAACAATGGTAATACAATACCTTTTTTGCAAAATAAGATATTATTTTCTTTATTTTTTATGAATATAAACTTAATATACAAAAACATTGATAAAATAAAACTATATTTTATTATTTAAAACAAACAAGGCTTTAAAATACAATTACAATAAACTAATATTATGTCTGTTCCTGTACTTTACCGCAGTTACCCAAACTAGCCCAAAGGCGTTCCGGTACTCAAAATTGCGTGTAAATTGTTGTTGTTTGGGCTGTTTTGGGTCCTCGGGTAATGTACGGGAACGCACATAAAGTTTGATATTAGTTGTGTAAAATGAAATGTGTTGGATTATCAAATTTATTTATTTTTGTTTTTTCTATTTTTATTTTGTTTAAATTTACCCAATTGCTTTGATTTTTGTTTTAATTGATTTTTATTAATAGGTTTACCCTCCAGGAGAGGAGCAATATCATCCATATCTTGGGAGGTGTTAAAAGATTTCTTTGATTTGTTATCATTTTTTTGGGGTTTAGAGGAATTTTTGTTAAATTTTTTCGAGAATTGTGGATTTTCAGTTGCCTGTTGTTTGCCAGTGCTATTACTTGGAGTGTTTTCTGTTTTGTTTAATTGTTTGGTTTTCTTTTCGGGTTGTTGTTTTTCAAATTTTTGTTGTTGTTTTTTGTTCTTAAAGTCGTTTGTAGTTTGAATGTTTTCGGAAATTTCTTGATTGTTCTCAGTTGATGCAGCGTTTTCTTTAATTTGTTTTTTACCTTTAGCTTGCTTTTTATCAAAAGTTTGATGATTTTCCTTAACTGACTGTTGTTTGGTTTGTTGTTTTTCTTGTTTCTTTTCTAGTTTATTTTGTTTTTTATTAAATTTTCCTTGTTTTTCCACTTGCTCTTCAGTTTCAGCAGGTTTATTTTGATTTTCTTTAATCTTATTATCCTTAGATTGTTCTACTTTTTCCTTATTTTGCTCCTCAGGTTTTTCTGTTTTTTTCTTTTTTTCTACTTTAATGGGTGCCTCAAATACCTTGGCTACATACTTGGTTTTACTTTGTTCTATTTTTTTCTTTTTAGTCTCCAATTCTAATTCACTCAGTGTAGGTTTACCAGCCCGTTTACCCAAATTCTTACGACCCTTCGGGTCATCATTAATTTCACCACCTTCCTGCTCATCATTGGCATTTAACAAATTAACTTTGTCTTCCGCCTCTGTGTTAATACCTTCATCCAATTGTTTTTCATCTTCTTCTTGTTGTTCCTTACTAACCGGTATGGTATTGGAGAATTTTTTCAATTTGGCCACAAAGAAACCATCCATATTATGTGTATGAGGATAATAGCGTCGTGTTAAATTCAAAGATGGATGAAATCTATATTGGCGATATTTGGTAAAGCCTTCTACACCAAAATCTAAACCAGTAGGTACCAGTTTTACATTACGTTTCTTGAGAACATAATCAATAACCCATTCATTTTCTTCGGGTAATACGGAACAGGTGGAATAGACTATATAACCTCCGGTTGAAGACTTGGCATTGGTACAATCTATGGCGGTAAGTAAAAGTTTACGTTGTAAATTATAACACCTTTGAACATCTACGGGTGACTTTGTAGTTTTAACACTGGGATCTTTAGAAACCACACCAGTACCAGTACAAGGAGCATCTAGTAGAATTCTATCAAAACCAGTCATAATTTCCCTAAATTTAGAACCATCTTCACAGGATACTATAGAATTCACAACACCTAAACGGTGGAAATTGGCTACTACTGCCTTAATGCGATCTTTATTGAAATCATTGGCAAATAAAACACCAGTATTTTTCATAACAGCAGCAATATGAGACCCTTTACCTCCGGGAGCTGAACACATATCCAAAATACGTTCATTTTCATGTGGAGCCAAAGACATAACAGGTAACAACGAAGAAGCGCCTTGAATCATATAGTGACCAGCCAAATATTCCGGTGTAGCTCCCAAAGGAACCTGGGAATTATAAATAACTAAGCCCACCTTAGTCCATTTACCCAAAGGATCTAGATTTACACCGCGATTGATTAAAGCTGCGGCCAAATCTCTTCTTCTAGTTTTTAAAGTATTTGTTCGTATAGTTAACGGACGTGCCACTTCAGATGCTTCTAAATATTCCATAAGTTCTGTTAAAGGAAACATGTCCATTAGTTTGCCCATTAAAAAATCATTATAACTGTAGTAGAGACATAAATCTTTCTTTAACAAATCCATGTAGTCACTACGGGGATGATTGGGATCCCGATATTTAGTGAAATCTGATAAAACTAAAGAAACGTCTTTTATGCGTTGTTGTACATCTTGAAGGGTTAATTCTTTTTCTTCATCATCTTCGGGAAATTGAAAGATGTCTTGTTGATCGACAGACATTTGCATTTCTTGAGCAGCTAATTTGGCTTCTTTGGCCTCACGTTTTTTCAATTTTTTATTTTCACGTTCAATGGGCAATAAGTCATCATCGTTCTCATCATCTTCTTCATCAGCATCATCATCATCGTCTACTTCAGCATCATCATCTTCCTTATCCGAAACATCAAAATCATCGTCGGAATTTTCGTCATCGTCATCTTCTAAATCATCTAAATTACCCAATTTCACAGCACTGTCGTCATCAGAGGCCTCCAAATCTTCATCCTCATCTTCCTCCTCATCATCACCCTCATCATCTTCCTTTTCATCCTCCTCTTCTTCATCACTTTCCTCTTCTTCCTTTCCTACTTCTAAACCTTCATCTTCTTCCAATTCATCGTTATCATCTTCGTCTTCATCATCTTCCTCGGCTTCATCATCATCTTCCTCGTCTTCTTCATTTTCCTCAACTTCCTCCACTACTGATTTACCTTTTTTCTTTTGCTTTGGTTTCAGCCAATCTTGATTATCATCCGTAAATCCCTTTACTTTAGTAGCCTTCTTCTTTTCCACTACCTTTACCTCAGGCTCCTGTTCACTTAATTCCTCTTGAGAAACGTCTTCTTCGTTTACTGTACCATTATTGCCATTTAGTACTTCCTCATCTTCACTATCACTATGGTACTCCTTTTGTTTTTGTTTATTCTTATTTTTCTCCTTCGATAATTTTTGTTTTTGTTTAATTATGGCCTTTTGCTGAACGCGCTTAGCTAAACGTTGTTTTTGACGATGTGATAACTTTTTATCTTCCTCCTCCATGGGTGCTAAATTAAAAATAATTTCGTACGAAAGTATTTAAAACAACTATGTAGACGAAATATTGTTTTCACTCTCTCTTACCAAATGTTTTTTTCGTAAATGTTGGTGCTCCCTGCTTGCGTGCTTTACGTCCTGGCCCTTTTTTAGGTTTTTCACTATATTCTGCTTTGCGTCCCATTATTAATTGGGATAATATTATTTAGTTTTACTAAGAAAATTCGGCAAAATTTTTATTGGAAAACAAAATAGCGTGTGGTTCAATGCACGTGGACAAGAATTTTAAAGAGAATATGACGTTCGACCAGTATTGTCAGTTTGGCGGTTTATCCCAAATTAGGGATTTTTTGACGTGAATGGGGATAAAAATTATGTATGAGAATCAAGCAAGGTTGGTTACCGTTATCGCTAAAATACCGTTTCAAATTGAATAACGTTACCGTTACCAATACCTCTAAAAAAAAATTTCAAATACCGTTATTGTTACCGATACCGTTATTTTTATGGCTAGTTACCGGTTTTCTAATCTTGAGCTATTTTTACAAAAACAAAAATGTGTAGATAATAATTTTACTTATGAAAACTACTAGCATTGAATTTATATTTAAAGGGGCGCATACATTAAGGAACATTGAGTAGAGAACAAAAAATAGCAAACAATTTTGTAAACACGAATTGCACGAAGGTCAACACGAACATTAAATATTAACACACAAAAATATCCATTTTTACACGAATGTTCCTTAGTGTATTCCCCGCTTAATACTTTAAAATTAAGAATATGCCATGGTTTTAGTTGTTTTTATATGTTTTTGGGGACGAGGGCAACATTTTGGGGAAAATATATAAATCAAAAAATAAAGAAATTAACATTTGTTTTTTTTTTTGTATATTTCACTTATTTCATTTAAACTACAAAAATTTCATCAGGCAGTCAATGTGCTTGCAAATTTGAATTAATTTTGGTCAAAAGTTTTTTGTAGCAAAGGGCATGGTTCTGTCCTCTTTTCATATTTAAACATATGTACTTTACAAATATTATATCAATTTGTTGTCAAAATCCCTATGCATCTGCTTAAATGAAGTTCAGGTAAGAAAAAATATAAAAACTTGTAAAACACAAGAGAAAATAAGGTAATTGCGAGAATCCGATTTTTGGCGACCAGAAAAAAACAATATCAGAATTTTTGGGGATGACAAATTTATAATTGGGGATAAGGTATACAACAAAGAACCTGGCAACACTGCGTTTGCGTAGTTGCATCAAAATGTATTAAAAGAGCTGCCATAGTTTATATATGAAATAGTGTTGACGCTGTTTTAAAAAGCAAATAAGCGATTTGAAATCCTCATTTAAAGCTTCACAAAAAAAACGTTTATGCAAAATTTAAACATATCAGTTCACACATAAAAATGTACTCCTCTATTCATAAATGCTTTGTACAGTTATATCAGGTTTACAAAATGTCATTTTCATATAAAATTTGTACAATAAACATCCTATAATTTTACAAAGCGTTTATGAATTTAGGGGGTAGTGTTTAAGTTAAACGTCTCGAACAGCTGTTTTTTTTAGGCCGGCGGTAATATTTAATCATTTTTGGAATTACCCAACGTTATAATTGCTATAAAAAGTGAAATAACATTGTACGCGCCAGTCAGAAACAAGATTTTTCAATTTATAGTTAAGTCCCAACATCATGGCTATTTTTGGATTTTTCGTTCACCGGAAGAAAAATTTTATTGTTTTGTAGGTCTATCACTTTATAAGAAAAAAACACATTTGTACTGATTTTAAATTTAGTTTATTTTATTCAATTTTATTTTTTTTATTTTAATTGTTGATAATCAAACTTATCATGTTTAACAACGTATTTAGATATTAAACATGATAATTTAGCATGTTTACGGGCAGAAAAATGTGCTGTAAAACATCTCATTTAAACATGTTTAACGCGTAATCACGTACTATCGAGTTAAACACGTATGTGTGAATTCCGTATAAAATATTGGCCAGGTTTACCATAGAAACCCGCTACCGCTACAATTGATATGTACACACAGAAAAAACAGGTGGAATATTACATAAGAGCTTTGTAATTATACAACTACATAATTTTCAAGTGAGTTTTACAAAGTTCTAGTAAAATATGCACATTTTTTTGTAAAATATATACAATCTTTGCAAAATATATACATGTGTAGTGGAAAATATCCGAAAAATTACATATATTTTGCTAGAAAATTGAAAAAAATTCCACCGCAATTTCGCAACAATTCCACGCAAGTGAAAAATCATTTTTTTTTATATGGAGTTTGACAGCTTTTTTCGCAAAAGTATGAACAAAATCCGGGCTTAACTAAAGTTAACTTTTAAACCGCAGTGTGAACCCTATCGTAATCGTAATCTAAACAGCTATTTTGGAATGATGGCAATCCTATTTATACAACATATGGGCTGTCATAACAAAAAAACATTCGACGTGTTGTTGTAAATTGCACTTTAATTGAATCCTATTGATTTTTTCCGTTTAATTTTTCCCTTAGTTGAAAACAGTAATTAAACAATAATTTAACATGACAAAAAATAAAAGACAATAGTTTTTCATTAATAACACGCAAAAACTCAATGCTCAGGTTTGAACAAGTTGCAAAAACAATAATAAAATACAATGGAACTGGCTACATTTGAATTAAGTCCAGAAGCCTTAATTGGTTCCTTATTAGCTTTGGGTGCCTTATTTGTATTTTGTCGTAGCCTGTTGATTGAGGATGTTATATATATAGCAGGTAAAAGTAAACATGGCTGGAAATCCATAAAAATTTTAGATAGGGTGAGTTAGTATGACGTAAATATTGTGTATACAAAATGAGGCGATGAGTGAATAATTGATAAATTATATATTCCAGGCATGTTATTGCAATGTATGTGAAATATTGTTAACACCTTCGGCGGGTGTATTTTGTGATTGTTGTGGTATTTGTTCACATGCTTCCGGAGCTTGTACCAAAAAGGCAGATAAACAATTTAAGTGTAAAGAGAAATGGGTTAGAAATGAAAAATCAATGCGCCATTTATGGGTTAAAGGAAATCTACCCCTGAGTGCTGTCTGTGATGCTTGCGGTGATGATGTTGAGGAACTTGGTTTATACGGATGGCGTTGTGCATGGTGTCAACGTTGTTATCACAATAATTGCTATAAACGTGTCGATCTGCGGGGTGAATGTGATTTTGGCGAATTTCGTGATATGATCTTTCCACCATATTGTATAGTGGCAGCGCGTACACGTGAATCTGTACGTCTTCATTTGGCTGGTATAAAACCACCAAATATTGATAATTGGGAGCCTCTTATCGTAATTGCCAATACAAAATCCGGTAGCAGTACTGGTTCTGATGTTGTATCTTTGCTCAGAGGCTTTTTACATCCTTTACAAGTTATGGAATTGGGTTCACGTGGTCCACAAGATGCTATGCAATGGGCTGCTAAAGCTAGCCCTAGGCCATGTCGTGTTTTAGTGGCTGGTGGAGATGGTACTGTAGGATGGGTTTTAAATACTGTATATTCACTAAACATAAAGGTAAGTCTGTACATAAAATATGTACCTAATTAATAAGTTTAATGATTTTTTAGTTCATCTTCAAAGAGCCATATTACATATTTGTGAATTTTATGTTAATAAAATATTTTTCACATATTCTGATAATCTTGCGCAAAACCGCAAAGGATTTGAAAACTTTAAACACAGGGGTATGGCATCACCAAAAAATAAGTTATAAAAATATCGTTGTCACTCGATGGCACTTTGTTCAAAAAATTGAAAATTTTCTTTTTTTTTTATTTAAATTTAAATGATAACAAACAACAGAGCAAAAAACAAACGGATATTAAATTTTATTATTTGAATATATTTTCCTTATTTTGAGCAGTTTTCAGAAGTTTTTGAGTTTTAAAATATAGGCTCAGCTGATACTAGACTGTTACTTAATAGTTGCTCAGGTAATACTAAATTTTAACGCCCTCTACCGTTGAGTAGTGTACACGCAGAAAAAATCAGGGGGAATATTAACTGAGAGCTATGTAATTATACAACTACATAATTTTCAAGTGAGTTTTACAAAGTTTTTGTAAAATATGCACATTTTTTTGTAAAATATATACAATCCTTGCAAAATATATACATGTGTAGTGGAAAATATTCGAAAAACTACATATATTTTGCTAGAAAATTGTAAACCTTACTTCGAACTTATGTAGTTGTATAATTACATAGCACTTAGATAAAGTTCCACCTGTTTTTCTGAAGAATAATAATAAAAATTTTCTGAAGGAAAATTTCAGGGGTATGGCATCATCAAAAAAATAAGTTATAAAAAAATCGTTATCACTAGATGGTACTTTGAAAAAAATTTACAATTTTCTTTTTTTATTTAAATTTAACAAATAACAAACAACAACGGATAAAAAACAAATATTTCAAATTTTATTATTTGAATATATTCCGCGTTTGTTTTTTCCTTATTTTGTGCAGTTTTCAGCAGTTTTTGGAGTT
Source organism: Leucophora obtusa (assembly GCA_949987735.1). Lineage (NCBI taxonomy): Eukaryota > Metazoa > Arthropoda > Insecta > Diptera > Anthomyiidae > Leucophora > Leucophora obtusa. The sequence goes on from OX465299.1 coordinate 48,429,268, forward strand.
TTTAAATATAGGTTCAGCTGATACTAAATTGATATTAAATAGTTGCTCAGGTAATAATAAATTCCAGCGCCCTCTATCGGTGAGTAGTGTAAGTTTTGATTTCCTATCTCTATAATTAATAGTCTCTGCAAAAACTATAATAAAAACATTAAAATGCCCAAATTTTTTATGGGGTATAAATTAAATTTGGAAAAAAATATAACTATATAACTAGTTTGAAAAATTAATAGTTATATTAAGGGTTTTCACAAGGGGTTTGCTATTTGTTGTATCGTCCTAACAAAAAACAGAGTTGTTAAAAATTAAATTGAAAAAATACAACATTTGAGAATAGCACGATACAACATTTTTACGTATGTCTTATGTTTGAGTGTGCTCACAGATAGAAAACTGAATAGAAAATCTTTGTTAAAAACAAATAAAAATTTTAACAACTCTGATTTTTGTTAGGACGATACAACGATACAACAGATAGCACACCCCTTATGAACAACCTAATTTTTCCCCAAATTTATCTATATGTGTAAAGTTTTTATTTTTAATAGTAAAAGGCTTTATTTTTGAATCATCTAGGTTGATGAACATCATCCGGTTTCTATTTTGTTTATTTTTACTAGCACACGCTGTAAAATTGTTTATTTAAACATTTTATTTGTACATTATTGTTTTCTTCTACTGAACGGCAGAAAACAGGCTTTGAATTCAGTGAACTTATTTTATTTTTTTTCAATTCAGTGAACTTATTTTATTTTTTTGTTCAATTCATGAACTTATTATTTTTTTTTTAATTCACTGAACGTAATTTTATTTTTTTTAATTCACTGAATGAATTCAGTAGTGAATTAATTCAGTAAGGAATTAATTCACTTTTTTTCCGTTCGATTTCTAAAATTGAACGTGTTCACCAGTGAATTAATTCGTTTGATTTAATAAAAAGAACTATTGTAATTGAATTAATTCGTAACAAAATAAATCGAACGAAAGCAAATATAATTAATTCCATTCAATATATGGTGCTTAGTGAATTAATTCATCGAATTTTTAATTCAGAATTGAAACATTGAATTAAGGAATTAATTCTTCAAAGCTCTGCTTTGGGCTAGTTTGTGTAACTTCGGTAAAGTACGGGAACAGACATAATATATCAAGCTTATACAATATTTAACAGGGTTGGCAGGCAATACCGCTAAAATACCGTTATCGATTTAAAACCCTTTCAACTGACTACCGTTACCCCTAAAATACCGTTACCTAAATAACTGAAATACCGTTATCCTTAAAATACCGTTACCGAAATAACTGAAATACCGTTATCCTTATAATATCGATACCGAAATAAACGAAAAATCGATACCCTTAAAATACCGTTCCCGAAATAAATTAAATACCGTTACCTCTAAAATACCGTTACCGTTATTTTTAATTTTCTGCTTTTGGTAATTGCACGTAGGTATTGAGTATTTTTCGTACTTTAAGTTGGTAAATTGGTTTTGTTTTTAATCTCGTTTGTTTTTTGTAAAAAAAATTGCGGGATGCATCGAAATAACTGACTACCGTTATGCTTAAAATACCGTTACCGAAATAATCAAAATACCGTTATCCTTAAAATACCGTTACCGAAATAACTAAAAACCCGTTATCCTTAAAATACCGATACCGAAATAAATGAAATAGCGTTACCCTTAAAATACCGTTATCGAAATAATCTAAAATAGCGTTACCCATACCGATAACCGCATCGTTTCGGTTACCATCTATGATATTTAACTAATAAACAAAGTTGAACTACATCCAACAAATTCGGCCAAAACTCTCAACTACTCTCAGTGTAGAAAATCATTACCAGATATGTGGTTATGTAACTACATACTTGGTAATGGTAACTAGTTACTTTTGTTATTACATTTCTTATTACCATATATTTAGTTAGAATATTCTTCCACCTCAAGTCCAAATTCTAATATGATATTGTCATATTAGATTTTTATTTGTTGTTTCAAAAAGGGTTGATCATTTTCATGATAGACAATACAATTGTTTCGTAGACATCACTCTACTCTTCAGTTGTCCGCTAAGAAAATGATAACTTTCCTACTCAAACCGAGACATTACATAAGGTACAAAAAACCAACGGGATGAGAATTTTGTACTTTCGTATATGAACTGTCTGATTTGGTAAAACCAGTTATAAATCAACTCCTTTTTGAAAGCAACAATTACATAAAAGTACCCTTTGGGTACTATTTATATGTAAGTCAGTTATCAATACATTTTGTAAAAACAACTAATTTTAAACTCAAAACAAAATAAATATTTGAATGAGATTTTAGCCGTGGTGTGCTTATTTTCAACAATTATTTTAATTTTTGCATTAAAAAATACAAAAATTGTTTTTTCGGACTTTCTATATTTTCATATATTTAGTTAGAATATTCTTCCACCTTACCTTTATATGGCGATGTCGTGAAAAATAATGAGTTATGGTTACACACCAGCATACGAAAAATCAAAAAATATATCGTTACCTATGTGCTTACCAGTACTGACAAAAATAATGAGTCTAAAATAGATTTTCAAAAAAATAAATTATATAAAAAAAAAATATTTTTTATTGTATTTTTTTTTTTTTTTTAAATAAAATTTGCTGGTGCGGGAATCGAACCTGGGTCTACAGATTGCCAGTCAATAGCTCTACCATCTGAGATATATCGACATGTAATATTTAATAGATAAAAACATAATTGACCTGCTGCACACAAGTAAGCTTACTCGCCAACATACAAAAATTCAAAAAATATGTGGTTACATATATCCTTACCAGTGTTTAAAAAATATTGAGTCTAAAAATAGATTTCAAAAAATTTTCAAAAAAATCTAGAAAATTATTTTCTATTTGAAATAATGATAAAAATAAGTTGTTATAAGTAACTCATTATTATATGTTTTAAAATAATGATATGTCATTACCGTTTCTACACTGGGCTGTTAAATTTCTTAAAATCTCCGACAGACCCAGCGAGTGGTTGGTTAAAAACTATTGAGATTATATTCTCGTTAACAAAAACATTGGTAGCATTCGGCAGAGAAACCTTAAACTGATACCGGTGACTTGTAGCGCTTTGTGATTACTTACTCTGCTGAACGATGTTTTCTTTGTTTTGTTTTTAATACACTTTTCTATAGTTTCCTTTTATTTTTTTTAAATTTTTGTTTTCGAATTATATTTGTATGTTTTTATTCGTCATTCTTACAAAACAATTTTCATTGTAAATGAACAACAACAAATGTATCACTTATTGATCAAAAGTAGCAAACATTTTCACGCTACCAAAATATGACAGCGCTACCTGAGCGCTCAGACTGACCGGTTAGTGATCAGGTCGTTCAGCAGATAGTTGTACAACTGTTGTAGAACTGTTGACTATTAAATTGTATCTGCCGAACGCACCCATTGTTAATTGTTTCAGGTTCGGTGGGTGCGAACTGGCTAAATAAAATCTAAGCTAAATTCAAGTTTACAAATTTCTATAACAAGTTTAAAATTTCTTTCAAATTTTGTCAATTAGTATTAAGTTTAGTAGTTAGGATAGTTTTAATTAATTTACTAAGGCCACCATAACACGAAATGTTTAGGAATATCCAAAAGAAAATAAGTTAGTTTTATTAGGCATTTACGACCAAAATTTGATTTTAACTGCTAATCTTAAAAATCTAACAAACATTTGAAAAGTCAATTTGTGTGTTGTACATGGGCGACATGTACACGTGGACGACAATTTAAAAAAAGTGAGTGCATTTTCATAATAGTCACTTTTTGCAACATTAGGAATTATTATTTTATTTTATTACTTCATTTCCAATGACCTAGCCTATTGGCCATAATCGATCACAAACTTCTACTCAAAAACAAATTACAATATTCATATAAGTATAATATAACAAAAGATAATATTAATTAAAAAACAAAATAAAATTTATAATAAAAAATTAATTATAAAATAATTTACAAAAAATTACTGAAATTCTCAAACCCCAAATAACTTAAACAAAAAAAAAAAAAAAAAAAAAAAAAAAAAAAAATACAGCTAAAAATTTGACTGCTGATAGTTGGTTAAATAAAATACTATTCTATAATCTACTCAAAACATTTAGAAGAAGTTTTCTTTTGAATGTAACAAGAGAGCAACAAAAATCTTGCCTCAAAGTATTCGGCAAACCGTTGTAAGCCCGTGCTACCCTAACTTGAAATGATCTTTCCACAATAGGTGATACCTTTGGTTACTTTTTCTATTTTTTATATTTTCAAATTTAAACTTTCCAACTTACCTTTTCTATTTCAGCCAATACCCGCAGTTGCCATAATGCCTTTAGGAACTGGTAATGATCTCTCACGTATATTGGGTTGGGGAGCTGAGCCACCATCTGTTTTGGATCCTGTAAAGATATTAAGAAATGTAAGAATATCATTTGAAACCAATAATACTACAATTAGAATCTATTTTTCTGTTTTAGATTAAAAATGCTCATTCAATAAGTTTAGATCGTTTTGATTTGCAAATTGAAAAACTTCATTATCGTTTGCCCATACAAAGACATCCTATGAAAACGATACATGTTTATAACTACTTTAGTGTGGGTGTTGATGCATTAGTCACATATAACTTCCATAAAACTCGAGAATCTAAGTTTTATTTATTAAGCAGTCGTATATTTAACAAGGTAAGAACACATTTATAAATTAGTTTAAATGATTTTAACAGATAATTTTTTGTATTTACTAGTTAATTTATTTCGGTTTTGGTACTCAACAAATAGTACAACGTGACTGTGAAGGCTTACAGCAAAAGGTTTCTTTATATTTGGATAATCAATTGATTAAATTGCCAGAACTACAATCGATAGTCTTCCTTAATATAGATTCATGGGGAGCAGGTTGTAAATTATGTGGTAAGTACAGTAAAAACTTAAATACATAAATCTCTTCTTCACAAGAAACAAATATTTTCCTTTGTAGAATTAAGTAATGCTGATGATTCTGTAAAAATATTAAATTCCATCTCCGATAGTAATTTAGAAGTATTTGGTATCGTATCTTCGTTCCACATGGCCCAATTACAATGTGGTATTAGTAAACCCGTAAGAATTGGTCAAGCAAAACAAGTTAAGGTATGGGTTTCAATAAATCAGCTCGAGGTTTTGGATATAAAATTAATTTTATATTTTAGCTTATTGTTAATTCTACTTGTCCTATGCAAGCTGATGGTGAACCTTGGATGCAACAACCCGCCGAATTACATTTACAGTCTAGAAGTCAAGTTCGTATGCTGAAATTAGAATCTTAATTCAATTCATAATCTGCCTGATTACAGGTGTCCAATTTGTAGTGGAAATTTTCGACTCCACACAAAATTGGTTTATTTAAATTGGAAATTATAAAGAAACTAATCTCTGATCATATATTTTTTACGATCGGATTCTTATTTATTATAAATCCAATTGTAAAACTGTTGAAATGTTGAGTTTTTACCGTTTTTTAAACAAATTCGACTCACTCTCAAATTCGTAAGCCCGAATATTAAGCATTTTCTTATTAAAAGTTACCTTAAATGTTTTTCTTTCCTACTTCGAAATTTATTTCTTTTCAGAAAAAGTTCTAAAGTAGGTATTTAATTTTTGTTTTGTTATAAACAATTTGAAGTTAAATTTTCTTAGACATAGCTCTTCAGACGTCAGTTAAACTAAGTTTAATGGGCTGATTAGTTCATCTCAAAACAAAATTAAACTGTTATTTTAAGATAATTTAAATTATTGATTGTGACGAAATAATTTATAGCCAATTGGAATTGTCCTAAAAAGGTGGTAGCATTAAAAATTTTCCCTGTCAATCGGAGGTATTTTGAAAATGGAATTCACATGAAATCACTCTTATTTCAACAACAACATTACTATATTTTATGTGAAAACGAATGATTTTATAGGACTAATTTTTAAGTGGGTGGCATCACTCAGACGAATTTTCGTCCTACAACTGGTTTGTGTTGGCAAATTTGTACTTTAGTTTAACTGGCCAATTCAGCTAGGTTAATCCTAAATTAAAAGTAAATTAAAAAGCTAATTTTACCTAATGAAAAAGTTGAACTTCATCCATAAATCTCGGCCTTAATCTTCCATTATAAACTTAAGGTAATTTTTCCAGATTTATTTAAGTTAATTAATTCTTTCGAATTTAAGTAAGAATGGTGAAAATTTATTTTAACTGGGGGGCTACCGCGTAACTCGATTCGAAAAAAATTTTCGAATTCGTAAATTTTGTACCTTTTGTAAAAATAAAAGCTTTAGCAAAAATCTTACTTTCTGAATTTTTATGTGTAGTGTACAAGGTTTAGGATAAAAATAAATTAAAAAGTAAAATTTTTATACAGAATTATATTTTTTACAGTATTTGCAAGATTTACGAATTCGAAAACCTTTTTCGAATCGAGTTAAGCGGTTACCCCCTGTTATTTAAGAATCTCGTTTTTTTAATTTATTTCTAGTTTTTAATAATTGTGTCAAAATAAAGCATTTGTTTGTAGTTAGATACTAACTTAATAAAATTTAATTAATATTAATTAAAAACAAAAATGAAGATTTTTTTAATTTAATAAGTTATTTTTGGTTATTGTAATTGCAGGACTGATTGAATATAATTTATCGAATCAAAATAAATGAATACACTTCATACTTAAGTATGCTGAGGTTTAATTCTACATACATCATTTTGTCCGAATAAAGTTTTGAATTGAAATAAATCATAAAGTTCAGCAATAAATTTGATAATTTCTAATCAGAGCTTTAAAGAATTAAAGCGTTTTTGGATGAATACATTACCAATCGAATTCAATTTTCCTTATAATTGAATGAATTCATTTTCTTAATTCACTGACTTCGTTCAAATTCAAAGAATTAATTCAATTGATACAGTTATTTTTATTAAATCAAATGAATTAATTCCTTACTAAATTAATTCACCACTGAATTCGTTCAATTTCACTTTCGTTCAGTGAACTAAAAAAAAAATACGTTCACTGAATTAAAAAACGAAAAATTGCGTCACTAAATTGAAAAGTTACGTTTACTCAATTCAAAAGCTGTTTTCTGCCATTCAAAATATTTTGGCAATAATTCAGCCATTTCTTATTGGTTACTACTATTTGTTATGTGCCCCCAATGGCACTGTAGTGGTGTTGCCAGCTAGCTCACGTAGCATCCACCTAGGGTCGAGTTCCAACCCACCACTACAGCCCAGGGACACAAACAATAAAAAAAAACAAAAAAAAAACCAAAAAAACTAAAAAAAAACCTCCAAAAACTGGAACATCCAAGAGGGAGGACGAGGTGTTAAAATCCCCCACAAATGCCCTCCCAACCATGGTCATCAATTAGGTCCCATAAAATTACATGATGACCCCAAATCCCCACACACACACTTACCCCACTTACCTCACACCGTTAACTTTACCCTATAAACAAATTTACCAACACATTATTTAAAAATTTTCACTTAATTAACATTATTTATTAACATCAATCTTAATCTAATAAGAGAATCTAATTTTTTTTTTTTAAACACTTATGGGATCTAGTTTTTAAAAAAAAACTTTGAAAAAATCACCAAACATTTAAATATTAACCAAAAAAAAAATCAAAAAAAAAACCCTAGCATGAACGCTTGTGTTTTTAAAATCTTTAAACTTTTCGGCTTACAAATCAAAATTTGGCGTGAACTTTTCTTATTCAATGAAACCAAAAAACGAAATTAAAATCCCCTTTTTGAATTTAAGACCGAAATAACTAATTAAAAAAAATAATATTATAACAAAAAAACATAATACAAATAAAAATAAAAAAAAAGCGCAATAATAATATTCAAAAACAAAGATGTGCCAAAATTAATAAAACATAAAAAAAAAACAAAGATGGTTCCACTTTGAACCAAAAAAAAAACCGCAAGCCTACAAAGTTTTCAAAATACTGACTCCATTTTTGAGTCACCAAAAAAAAACATATAAATACAAAAAAAAACCCTACCTAAATGAGCTCGCTTAGGTGGCTAAAACCATAAACTTTGGCTAACGAGCCTTAAAATAAATGAAAAAAAACTTAAATACACAAAAAACTTTGTAACCCCTAAGATTCCTTTTTTTTAATACTAAAAAAAACTTTAAACTTTAAAAATTTAGGCACTTACAATACGAGTGACTAATACAAATTAAAACTTTCTTAACTTTGAAATATTTTGTCAAAATTTACTTTTCTCCTTTGTTTAAATTTAACCCCAATAATTTTTTTACTAACACTCAAAAAAAACTAACATAATACAAAGAAACTAACAAGCACTTTTATCTTGATGAAATACTAAATTCTGTTTTCCCGTTTCATGTACCAAACTCAACTTAAAATGGACGATGAACTTGCCGTTGGAGTATGGCGGTTCAAGGCCTTTCTCCTCACTATCTTAGGTGCAAAAATTAAGATGGCCGTGGATTTTCCTGGCCAATTCCTGCAGGTATGTTCACTTTTCAAACCACAAATTGTTTTACCTTGAGATTAGCGGCACTACCTCTTTTGTTTATTCCCTCAGATTTTCTTTTTTTTTCCTCTGTAACGATTACAGCTGTCCAAGTCTGGAGCCACAAAAAAAAAACCGTCATCAATATCAAAAAAATTGCTGCTGACCCTTACTTAGCTGGGCTTTCCTTCCTCCTGCTTACCCAAGGGCCAGATCGAGCAGGACGTTTACCAACCGTTGGAACAGAGGGATCCTTTTTCCACCGGCTATACAAAAAAGGACATATTACGTAAGTATTCACTACATTCTAACCTTCACTTTGTACTCACATCAACTTATCTTTGTCACAAAAAAAAACTTAGTTTTGTTAAAATTTCAATAAAGTCTTTCACTCAACAAAAAAAACAATTATGGGTTGACTTTTCTTAGATCAAACTAACTAGAATGGTTGAGTATCTTAACTTTGCTTTCATCAAAAAAAATTATTACACCAGCACGACTTTTATATTTGAATTTAACTTTAACAATGGAGGCCTTTTTCCTTTTTCTTTACCACGAAACCTCGGTATTTTTCCCTAAAATTCCCTCTAAAAAATCATATTTCCAACAAATTTAAAAACTAAAACGGACTTTCTGATAATTTGACACTAACTTAGGCGGACAAAACATAAAACATAATTTAAAAAAAATGTATACCAAATTTTTCTACATTTTTATGAATGGGAAACGGTTGCACAGCCAACCCTGCGATCCATTCACAATGACTGCAAGTTGGCAACCTTACCGCAAAACTCCGAACACTTCCCAATTCGGTAATCATAATCGGTACTAAATCTACCCAACACTACTATCCAGTAGAAGCAACCTACGCATTTCATTTTCTTCCTTTTTCTTTTTACAACTACACGCGGCGTCACAATCATACGACATTTATACATTAAATTCAATAAAATACATAAAATTAACTACAACAACAAAGGAAACGTACATCTGAAGAGGACAAGATTGAACACACACCGGATGCCTACCAAGAACATAAAATTTAAATAACAAAAACTAAGACGGCCTGTTCTTTTGTTCGTTCACGCCACCGGCCGGTACTCGGCGGATATTTAAGCCAAACAGAAACGAGGACAGGCGACACCCCGTGTCACCGATACAAACCATGGAATAGGTTTAACCCTAAAACGGCCTTTTGTAGCTAATTGCTTATCCATCAAACAGTCGGCTATAACCAAATCTGCACAAAATTCAAAACCTGCATTATCATCGACAATTTTGACAATTTCCACAATTATCGGTTTTGATTGATCAGCTGCCGCTAACCATTGCAAAATTTGTTTCGTATCATCTACCAATATATTATCGTCAAAAGATTCCAATTGTTCAAATCCATCATCGGATGGTTTAAATTCCCTTGGTAATATCAGCGATACGTCACATTTGTTACCCCATAAATTAAGCCTAAGTAAATTTGTAAATGTCTTTCGATCTCTTTCAGTTCGTCTTACAACTTTAGCCACACCCGATACTCCATCAATTTCCAAACCATTTTCCTTTTTTGTCTGGCAAAATAATCGTAGTTTTCAAGAGTTTTGGTATTTCAAAAGAGGACGACACCTTACGTTACATATAACCTTCGGCATATAACCAGCAAGTACGAAAGAACGAGCATGTGTCTGAGGACATGCCACCTATAAAATTATTCCATAACACATTGTCGGGTTCTTCCCCATTAAACTTTTCAAATGGTTTATCAGCTTGTAATTGATATTTAAGTTTGGAAAGTTTACCCACAACTAATTTAACTTCTTCACGAGTTTCCTCGCCATTATATTCCTCAGCCACTACCTTATAGTCTTTTGTTAATTGGTCAATAATTTGTGTTACAATTACTGGCAGACGTTCGCGTAATGTGTGGTAAGCAAAACTCTTTTTATATCGTCCAGATAATATGGTATGCCGGGGGGTTGTTGTATCCATAATATCATATTTGCGGTCGAATTCTACTCTATTATACAGGTATTCAGGATGCCAAATTTTTTTGTTAAGTCACTCAAAAATTAAATAATATTATTTACAACGAATTTTGCAATTTTTCCAATAAGAAAAACTTGAACTTGTAGAATGGAAAAAAAAAATCTAAAATTTTTCAACAATTCAAACAGCGGTTGCGCAGTTACCAAATAATAGGTCCATTCGATTACTGGATGGCGTTCGTTTACATAAATGCTCAGTAAACAGAAAAGAAAAATAATAAAGTGACAGTTCTATGTTGAGAGCCTCCAAGTCTTCCTCTTCTTCTTGCAAATTCTTACTGGACAAATTTTTGCCAGTAAAAATTTGCAAGCAGAAACAAACATGATTCGAAAACACATGTTTGTTTATTGAAAACAAAAAAACAAAAATTCTACAATTATGTTATTTCATGGAAATTCAAAGCAAAGAAACCTTCAAAATGAATTATGGGAAATGTAAGAAAACCTTCTAAAAAGTTTCTGCTTAAGATTTAACATAAAAAAATATCGTCTTCCATAGCGACCAGCCAAAATCTATCTGTATATTCGGTGTTGTAATCAGCTATGTCTACAAACCTGCAAACTGTTGCAAATCTTCTGTTCGCGTACATGTTTGGAAAAATCCTACTTTGAGAGTAAATCTTGTATTACTCTCTGTAAGTTTGTGCTGAGTAACTCTTACTGGACCTGACTGAGAGAAGTACATAATATCTCGCGATCAAAACAAATTCTTAAATTGTGTGAAACAAATTTAATTTGTCAGACTACTGTCAGTAATGACTCGAAACATCGATTCGAAACCAATGAAATGCAAAATTCATCGTTTTTCGCTCCAGCAGCTTAGGATAAAAAAAACAGATAACCCTCTCCGACTTGATGCAAAATTATTAGTTGAAACGTCTTTTGACGCATAAACACTAGTTAAATCACCTCTGTTTATGGTAATTTTAAAATATTTTAAAAAACTTATCTACATTTATTTGAATGAAATCTGATGCAAACAATTGTGGTTACGGAGTTTACATTTACGGAGTTTACATTTGGTTACTTTTTCCGTTTTCCTTCCGAAACGCTTTGTCAGAATTTCCTCTTCTGGAAACAAAAATCGCGTGATGCCTACACGGTGAATCCAAATATGACATTGTTTTCCTCCTTTTTACTCGTTAACTAGTTTAGTGTAAAAATTAGGAACGGAGTTTACAACATTTTCCCGAATCTTCTTAAAGACATCCTTTTTCATATCAAGAATGTTACATGCTGCAGAAAAGCTTCAAGTCTGTCATAATGAATGATTACCTACAGTCCACCGATCATTTGAATATAAATAACATTATACTTTTCGCAATATAAATAATAGATCACTCCAAAATTCCGGTATATGCCTTTTTTATCAAAAATTATGACAAAAGAAACGTTACAGAGTTGAAGTCGTAATAGCTCAGATATATGAAAAAGTTTGTACAATGTACTAATTTTCATTAAAAACGCCACTCTTCCTCTCAATAACCAAAATCTTTTAGTATGCGGTGGACAAATATGCCTAGGTATAAATTTGGTGCAACGTTATTCCTAAGTACCAATCATTTAAAGAATTTGCCAACCTTCATTAATATGACCCACTTTCCCTCTCCGCAGTCTAGGGTGGCCCCTACTCTGGGGAAATAGCCCGAAGCTGGCAACACTCATCCCCTATAATTCGCCACATCAGCCGCAACAAAACTCCGGGGCTGTCAAGTGTACGCCAGCAGGACCGGTGTGCGAGATGATGCGGGGTGCCTGTCCCGTTCTGGGGACCAGTGTGTCCCAACGTGGGGAACTCCCACACCCTGTAGAGTCTCACTGCTCTATCAACTGAGAAGCCGGGCACTTTCAGGTAAGTATACGCAGTATTTGCCAAGTAATTTTAAACAAATTTGTCTCCGATTTTCCTTTCAGCTATATTTGCACACTATCTGGTAGAGAAGCAGCTATGGTGTTTGCCAACGTTTTCTTTCACCGTTGCCACAATTCATCATCACCATATCATGTGAGTCATTGTAGTTTAGTTATTTTTACGTATCCACTAAGTTCTCGGGCTAAACAAACAAAAAACTTAACGATTTTTCGGATAAAAAAAAATATTGCCTTGCGGTTCCTTTCAATTACACTAGGGTCACCCTTCTCTCCGCGGTTGTAGAAAAAAAAATTTTTTAGTCTTTGATGTGAATATTGCTCGGAATGTCGGTTTATCAGTTTCCCTTGGTATCATAGTAAAAAAAACTGGACAGCACTTTTGACTCACAAATGGGGCAGGTACATACATCGACTTAACTATCTTGCACTTGAGGTGTTTTACTATCACAGGTTTTACTTTTTATTGCGCTTTTTATCAGACTTTTATATCTTTTACGTGAAACACGCCTATTGATTTGCCCTGTAGGTTTTCCAGTTCATACATATTGTTGCCGATTGGTTTTACAATACGGCATTTTAAAAATTTTCGGCAAAATTTTGCGTTAATGTTATTTCTAAAATCTGATTGTGCAAAATTTCTTCTGTAGACCTCCTGACCTGGATAAAATTTTGTTGTGCGCGCTCTCTCGTTATATCTTTTTGCACTTTTTTCAAAAGCTTCGTGCAAATTTTTCTTAATTTTGTCATTAATCAGTTTAAGCCGATCTTCTCGGTCAAGATTGACAATTTGATGATCGGTCATCGATTTTAGTTTTCTTGCTAGTTTATAGTCAGAACCATTCGAAAACCAGTGGTAGCCAAATAAAGCAAAGAAAGGTGTTGTTCCAGTTGCCGTATGGATGGAGGTTCTTAACGCGCATTCTATCTCCGCCAAATACAAATCCCAATCTCTGTGGTCTTTTTCCATATAAGCCCTGATGGCTGCCAGTATCGATTGGTTAACCCTTTCAGAGGCATTTGATTGCGGCGAATAGAATGCCGTTTTTATATGCGTGATTTTGTAGGCTTCGATCATTTGATTAAACGTGCCTGAAACAAATTGTTGACCATTGTCACTGTGAATAATTTCCGGAACTCCAAATTTGTTAAAAATTTCCTGCACCAAAAACTGAACAACATTCTTCGCGGTTGCCTCTTTCATGGCCTTTATAAAAGAAAATTTCGTGAAGTGGTCTACCACTATAAAAATATAGGCGTTGCCTTTTTTCGACCGCGGGTATTTACCGAGAAAATCAACATATAATTTTTGAAACGGCCTTTCAGTTAACACTTCCTCACCTATTGACGGTCGCAAATTTTGATTGGATGGTTTGGTTTCTTTGCAAACCTGGCAATTCAATACATAATTACGCACCTGTGTCGTCATTTTGGGCCAATAGTAGAGTTGTTTTAACCTGTTTATCGTTTTATGTAAGCCCCCGTGAGCCGATGTTGTAGCGTCGTGAGCCTTTTCGATTAGAATATGTGTAATTTCCTGGGGAACCCACAACTTCCATGCACATTCTTCAAGATTTTCGTTCCTATCGAAGTTCATCCTTTTAAAAATCTTTCCGCTTTCTATTTTCAAATCGGGCAATTTATTTTGATTTTCTTCGATATTTTTAATCAGATTTAAATATTCTTCACTCTCGAATTCGTTGGTTTCAAAATCAAAATAATCATCATCTATTTCACTTACTTCAATCGACATTCTGGACAATGTGTCTGCCACCACATTTTCCGATCCTTTGCGATGTTCGATCGTAAAATCATACGCCTGTAGTTGAAGTGACCACCTGGCCAAGCGTCCACTTAGATCCTTTAAAGACATGAGCCATTTCAGGCTAGCGTGATCAGTGATGACGGTGAACTTCATCAACTCCACGTATGGGCGAAAACGTTTTACTGCTAAGACGGCGGCAAGGCATTCTTTTTCGGTCACGGAGTAGTTCTTTTGACATGCGGTGAACTTCTGCGAATAAAACGCAATTGGACTCTCATCTCCGCTTTCATTTTTCTGGAAAAGAACTGCTCCGATCCCGTAGTCTGATGCGTCACATTGAATATAAAATTGCCGGCTGAAATCCGGGTGGCGTAGTACTGGGGCGGTTGTGAGGGCGTATTTTAGGGACTCGAAAGCTTCCTTCGCTTCTGATGTTATGGTAAACTTCTTGCCCTTTTTTAGCGTGTCGGTTAAAGCTGCGGAGATAGAGGCAAAATCTCTAATGAAGCGCCGATACCATCCGGCAGTCCCTAAAAAACTCCTCACTTCCCTCGGTGACTTTGGCAGCTGTATCCTCTGGATCGCTGTCACCTTTTCGGGATCCGTTTTAAGCATGCCGCCTCCAATAATAAAACCGAGGTACCGCAACTCTTTGAAGCAGAACATAGACTTTTTCAGTCCGATTGTAAGATTCGCTTTCAGTAGGCATTCGGCTACTTGCTCGAGTATTCGTAGGTGCGTTGAAAATTCATCAGATATTATGAGCAGGTCATCTAAATAGATAAACACATTTGATTTTAAGCGGGCAGGTATGACCTTATCCATAAGGCGGCATAATCGCTGAGCAGCGTTGCATAGACCAAACGGCATCACTCGAAACTGATACAGCGGCCGACCTGGTACCGTGAACGCGGTGTATGGCCTCGATTCCTCTTCGAGTTTAATCTGCCAGAAAGCATATTTCAGGTCGACGCTGCTGATGAAGTGAGTCTGGTCTATGCGGCTCAGGATTCCGTCTATATTCTGAAGCGGATAAGCGTCTTTTATAGTGACATCATTTAGTTTGCGGGCATCTAAACAAAACCGGTTTTTACCCGGTTTTCGGACCACTGTAATTCGGTTACTCCATGGACTGTCGCTCTCTTCAATGACTTTTAATGCGAGCATATTGTCGATTTCCGCGTAGACGATCTCCTGCACTGCCGGCGAGATCGGATAATGCCTCTCTTTTACCGGATTTGTACCCTCTTTCAGCTTTATTTCGTGCTTTTCCAAGCTGGTACAGCCGAGACCTTTTTCTTCGAACGCCGGGAACTTATTTACTACTTCTTGCAATTGTTTTTGTTGCTCATTCGTTAAATCATGCATTTTTGCTTTATGATTTTCGCCTTCCTCGTGAATTTTCCTCACTATTTCAACATCTATTTCGTTTATTGGAAAAATTTCTGGAGCGATTTTAAATTTTTTCCAAAAATCAACTCCTAAATAAATATCTTGTTGTAGATCTGGGCACAAATAAAAAGTAATTGTATGGGTTTCTCCCCTATATTCTATTTCGAGTTCGGTTTTACCTAAAACTCTATGTTGTTGACCGCTTGCTGTGTGGACATTTAACCATATTTTTGCATACTTTGAATTCAACTTGTCTACCATTTCGCGGCAGTTTTTGCCAAGTACACTTACCGAAGCGCCTGAATCTAACAGCCCACGATAGCTTAAGCCTCCAATTAAGATTTCGGCATACGGTCGTGGATCTGCTTCTATGGATAGCCGGTTTATTGACTCGGTAATGAGTTTTCGCGAAAATTTTCTCTTCGCATAGCTATCTCTCTTTTTCAGAATTTGATGATATTTTCTTAACGGTAGAGTTTTAGGTGGGCTTTTAGACATTTCATTAGAGTTTATACTGGCGTTTTGTTGTTGCCGTTGCGTTGAGCCGACTTCATCCTTTTTTTCATTAAAAATTCTTTGGCGAACTATTTTGTAGTTTTGTTCGCGGACCTCTCTTGGCAAATAGTGTCTAATTCTTGAAAAATTTATTGGCTTTGTTGTTGCTCGTGATTTTGTTGGTGAGTCTGATGGGTTTGTTGTTGTTGTGGTTGACAGTTTTGTTGTTGTTGAAATTGCCGATTTTTCTGCAATTGCTGTTGTTGTTGGGGTTTCGGGGCGATTCTCGAGGAACGTGATTCCCCCGTCGAAACCACGCTCCGTTTCGAGTTTCCCCGTTGCTTGCATGTCTCGCAATTTGGGGCGACAACGTCTGGTTTCCCACATTTATAACAAAAATAGTTAAGTTGATCGGAGGGGCAGTCGATGAAAATATGACCCTCTTTGCGGCAATTCCAGCACACGATCACGCTGTTAATTGCCTCGATTTCATTGCCAATTTCTTCGGATCCTTCTTCATCATATTGAAGTTCATCTATGTAACGCCTAGGAGTTTGAATAGGCCTTGAAACTTGCTGCGGAGCCTGCCTATTTTCCCTTCGCGGAAAATTCCGTTCAGCTTCGTTGCACTCATTTCGCAACTGTTCCACCGAAGCAACTGACATTGGGTAAACGATGCGACTAACACTTTCTTTCACGTTTCTCTTTAATATTTTTATCATGTCGCCCTCTGATATTGGTTGTACCAGACGGGAACGTAGTCTGTTCATGATATGGAAGAAATAGTCAATCGACTCGTTTACTTGTTGCCTTCGCTCTACCAAATCTCTCATCATTTCGAAATTTGAGCGGTTAGTACGATATTGCCCAAGTAGAGCATTTCTAAGGCTGTCCCAATCAGACACACAGTGGTTCATTAGGTACCACCAATACCAATCATTTGCCGATCCCGTCAATAGAAGGTGAAAATCTCGCGACATTTCTCCCCATGGTATATTGTAGTGAGCCTGCAGGTGTTCGATTCGAAATATAAACTCCTCAATACTTAATTTATTCACGTTGCCATCAAATACAACCCCCAGTTTATCGACTCTAATTTGTTTCTGGTCGAAACCTTGATTGACATTGCCAGGGTTACCCTGTTTATGAAACGGAGTAGAAAAATTACTGTTCGCTTGGGGTATATTATTGCCAAAAAAGTTGGTCAGTGGTACGCTTTGGCCTACATTTCTAGCCCTATCGGTTACATAACTCCCGCTGGGACCATTATTTTGAACAACGTTGTTATTAGGCTGACTATTATTAGTAAAGTAATTACTGCCATTGGGCACATTTTGAAGGAAACTTCCATTTGTCGTGTTGTTGGTTGAAACGCCATTCGTACTCTGATTATTATTAGGGAAAAAGTTCACACTGTTAGGCTGATTATTAAACGTATTTCCGGCGATTGGGTTGTTGTTCGAAATGCCACCGTTAGTTGGATTTCTGGGCGCGATGTTCGTAGGGTTATTTGAAGATATTGGTATTGTTTGACGTTGTTGTGCTTGAGAGGATGCTTTCGCTAGATTCTCCACTATCGTAGCCAAACTCTCCATTGTTCTCTTTACGCCCATCATTTCGTCCTGCAAAGTTTTCGTTACGCCCATCATCTGTTCTTGAACCGTTCGCCTGACTTTTTCCTCTAATTCACGTTGTACTACCAAAGCCTCATCGGAGACCATTACCCTAACTTCAGGGCCTAAATCCTCCTGAACGTTACCACCAGCTAACAGCTGATTTCCTACTACTATTGGCCGAGTGGCAGCCTCTTCACCCTGCGGATTCATTATGCTCCCAGAGTAATCATGAAAACCCGCCTCATTTTGTTGCGCGTTTACCTGATCCATTTTTCTCGTCGCTTTATTGTATTTTCGTTGTTTAGGGATCGTATGTTGGTGTGACCTATTCAAATCAAATTCCTGTTGCAACCCTCTTTTCCTATTTTTCGATTGAGATCGAGTCTCTGCACTCATCCCTCAATCAAAAACAAAATTTTCAACAAACTGCGTTGTATTCGCCAGATAAAACAAACGTAATATTACTACGCCACTCTATGCCACCGAAACCGATAAAAAATTATATTTAAAAGTTTAAAAACGGATTGAAATAAATCTCACGTAAAATAATAAAAAGATTAAAACCAAAATTAAAAAAAAACTGTTACTAAAAAACTGGAAGTTTAAAAAAAAAATTAAAACAAATTAAAACCGTTTACTGAAATTTTATCAAAATAAAAAAAACAAAATTTTTATAAAAAAAAATCTTAAAAAAAAACAAATCTGTGTAAAAAAAAAAATCTAATAGAACTAAAAAAAATTTTGATAAAAAAAAATAAAAATATAAAAATTAAAAACTTGAAAATAAAGCAAAATTTAACTTAAATAAAAAAAAATTGATAAAAATAATATGAAAATTAACAAAAAACTTTAAAATAAATTAAATTTTACTAAAAATTTATAAAAAAAACTAAAACTACTACAATTAACACAAACACAAAAATCAAAATACAATACAATCACATGCGGGCTTGGTTAACACTTGGTGTGGGACTAAGTGGGTGTGTGTGTGGTCTCAGCGAAATTTTCTTTATGCGCCTGACATTCAGGCCTCTTGAAATGTTCATAAAAATGGAAAAATTTAACTCAAAATTTGAAAAAAATAAAAACCCGCGGCCTTCCGTATCTTTACCATCCTTTCTCTCGCCGTGTTAAGCTCTCGGAAGGCCAAGGTAGCTCTTTGGACTCTCTCCACCTCTGACTCCACGTTCACGGCGGGTATCCGCGAGCCCCTGGGTCTGCGGATATTCAAAAAAAACTCCTTGGACGAACCGGGTGGCTTCTGAGTTTCCCTTAACTTTGAACCTGATCACAAGTCTAGGCTTTGCCTTGACTTGGGCCTCGTTGGTTCCAGGTTCGAAGTTTTAGGATCCCCAAAAGTCACCCAATTGTCTTCGGTTTCAAACTGAATCTAAAAAAATTAACGTTTATTTCTTAAAACCGGACAAAACCACCTTTCAATGAAACGCTTTCTTCTATAAAGCCTTCACGCTGACGGTATATTCTTGCCCCTTTTGAACTTTCCGAGAGGATATGCGTTTTGAGTTTCCCTACGTCTTGATTCTGCACACAAATTAAAGACTTTTCCCCTAATTTGGGCCTTAAAGGTTTTCCAGAATCAAAATTTCGGAATTCTCGCAACGCACACCCCTCGTTGGGCTATTTTCAAAAATTTAGTTGACTATGGGGTGGTGTATATAGATGGTGCATACACCTGAACAGCTGAACCGTTGAACCGGTTCTTAAGGTCATTAACTATTGGGCGCCATATTGTTATGTGCCCCCAATGGCACTGTAGTGGTGTTGCCAGCTAGCTCACGTAGCATCCACCTAGGGTCGAGTTCCAACCCACCACTACAGCCCAGGGACACAAACAATAAAAAAAAACAAAAAAAAAACCAAAAAAACTAAAAAAAAACCTCCAAAAACTGGAACATCCAAGAGGGAGGACGAGGTGTTAAAATCCCCCACAAATGCCCTCCCAACCATGGTCATCAATTAGGTCCCATAAAATTACATGATGACCCCAAATCCCCACACACACACTTACCCCACTTACCTCACACCGTTAACTTTACCCTATAAACAAATTTACCAACACATTATTTAAAAATTTTCACTTAATTAACATTATTTATTAACATCAATCTTAATCTAATAAGAGAATCTAATTTTTTTTTTTTAAACACTTATGGGATCTAGTTTTTAAAAAAAAACTTTGAAAAAATCACCAAACATTTAAATATTAACCAAAAAAAAAATCAAAAAAAAAACCCTAGCATGAACGCTTGTGTTTTTAAAATCTTTAAACTTTTCGGCTTACAAATCAAAATTTGGCGTGAACTTTTCTTATTCAATGAAACCAAAAAACGAAATTAAAATCCCCTTTTTGAATTTAAGACCGAAATAACTAATTAAAAAAAATAATATTATAACAAAAAAACATAATACAAATAAAAATAAAAAAAAGCGCAATAATAATATTCAAAAACAAAGATGTGCCAAAATTAATAAAACATAAAAAAAAAACAAAGATGGTTCCACTTTGAACCAAAAAAAAACCGCAAGCCTACAAAGTTTTCAAAATACTGACTCCATTTTTGAGTCACCAAAAAAAAACATATAAATACAAAAAAAAACCCTACCTAAATGAGCTCGCTTAGGTGGCTAAAACCATAAACTTTGGCTAACGAGCCTTAAAATAAATGAAAAAAAACTTAAATACACAAAAAACTTTGTAACCCCTAAGATTCCTTTTTTTTAATACTAAAAAAAACTTTAAACTTTAAAAATTTAGGCACTTACAATACGAGTGACTAATACAAATTAAAACTTTCTTAACTTTGAAATATTTTGTCAAAATTTACTTTTCTCCTTTGTTTAAATTTAACCCCAATAATTTTTTTACTAACACTCAAAAAAAACTAACATAATACAAAGAAACTAACAAGCACTTTTATCTTGATGAAATACTAAATTCTGTTTTCCCGTTTCATGTACCAAACTCAACTTAAAATGGACGATGAACTTGCCGTTGGAGTATGGCGGTTCAAGGCCTTTCTCCTCACTATCTTAGGTGCAAAAATTAAGATGGCCGTGGATTTTCCTGGCCAATTCCTGCAGGTATGTTCACTTTTCAAACCACAAATTGTTTTACCTTGAGATTAGCGGCACTACCTCTTTTGTTTATTCCCTCAGATTTTCTTTTTTTTTCCTCTGTAACGATTACAGCTGTCCAAGTCTGGAGCCACAAAAAAAAAACCGTCATCAATATCAAAAAAATTGCTGCTGACCCTTACTTAGCTGGGCTTTCCTTCCTCCTGCTTACCCAAGGGCCAGATCGAGCAGGACGTTTACCAACCGTTGGAACAGAGGGATCCTTTTTCCACCGGCTATACAAAAAAGGACATATTACGTAAGTATTCACTACATTCTGACCTTCACTTTGTACTCACATCAACTTATCTTTGTCACAAAAAAAAACTTAGTTTTGTTAAAATTTCAATAAAGTCTTTCACTCAACAAAAAAAACAATTATGGGTTGACTTTTCTTAGATCAAACTAACTAGAATGGTTGAGTATCTTAACTTTGCTTTCATCAAAAAAAATTATTACACCAGCACGACTTTTATATTTGAATTTAACTTTAACAATGGAGGCCTTTTTCCTTTTTCTTTACCACGAAACCTCGGTATTTTTCCCTAAAATTCCCTCTAAAAAATCATATTTCCAACAAATTTAAAAACTAAAACGGACTTTCTGATAATTTGACACTAACTTAGGCGGACAAAACATAAAACATAATTTAAAAAAAATGTATACCAAATTTTTCTACATTTTTATGAATGGGAAACGGTTGCACAGCCAACCCTGCGATCCATTCACAATGACTGCAAGTTGGCAACCTTACCGCAAAACTCCGAACACTTCCCAATTCGGTAATCATAATCGGTACTAAATCTACCCAACACTACTATCCAGTAGAAGCAACCTACGCATTTCATTTTCTTCCTTTTTCTTTTTACAACTACACGCGGCGTCACAATCATACGACATTTATACATTAAATTCAATAAAATACATAAAATTAACTACAACAACAAAGGAAACGTACATCTGAAGAGGACAAGATTGAACACACACCGGATGCCTACCAAGAACATAAAATTTAAATAACAAAAACTAAGACGGCCTGTTCTTTTGTTCGTTCACGCCACCGGCCGGTACTCGGCGGATATTTAAGCCAAACAGAAACGAGGACAGGCGACACCCCGTGTCACCGATACAAACCATGGAATAGGTTTAACCCTAAAACGGCCTTTTGTAGCTAATTGCTTATCCATCAAACAGTCGGCTATAACCAAATCTGCACAAAATTCAAAACCTGCATTATCATCGACAATTTTGACAATTTCCACAATTATCGGTTTTGATTGATCAGCTGCCGCTAACCATTGCAAAATTTGTTTCGTATCATCTACCAATATATTATCGTCAAAAGATTCCAATTGTTCAAATCCATCATCGGATGGTTTAAATTCCCTTGGTAATATCAGCGATACGTCACATTTGTTACCCCATAAATTAAGCCTAAGTAAATTTGTAAATGTCTTTCGATCTCTTTCAGTTCGTCTTACAACTTTAGCCACACCCGATACTCCATCAATTTCCAAACCATTTTCCTTTTTTGTCTGGCAAAATAATCGTAGTTTTCAAGAGTTTTGGTATTTCAAAAGAGGACGACACCTTACGTTACATATAACCTTCGGCATATAACCAGCAAGTACGAAAGAACGAGCATGTGTCTGAGGACACGCCACCTATAAAATTATTCCATAACACATTGTCGGGTTCTTCCCCATTAAACTTTTCAAATGGTTTATCAGCTTGTAATTGATATTTAAGTTTGGAAAGTTTACCCACAACTAATTTAACTTCTTCACGAGTTTCCTCGCCATTATATTCCTCAGCCACTACCTTATAGTCTTTTGTTAATTGGTCAATAATTTGTGTTACAATTACTGGCAGACGTTCGCGTAATGTGTGGTAAGCAAAACTCTTTTTATATCGTCCAGATAATATGGTATGCCGGGGGGTTGTTGTATCCATAATATCATATTTGCGGTCGAATTCTACTCTATTATACAGGTATTCAGGATGCCAAATTTTTTTGTTAAGTCACTCAAAAATTAAATAATATTATTTACAACGAATTTTGCAATTTTTCCAATAAGAAAAACTTGAACTTGTAGAATGGAAAAAAAAAATCTAAAATTTTTCAACAATTCAAACAGCGGTTGCGCAGTTACCAAATAATAGGTCCATTCGATTACTGGATGGCGTTCGTTTACATAAATGCTCAGTAAACAGAAAAGAAAAATAATAAAGTGACAGTTCTATGTTGAGAGCCTCCAAGTCTTCCTCTTCTTCTTGCAAATTCTTACTGGACAAATTTTTGCCAGTAAAAATTTGCAAGCAGAAACAAACATGATTCGAAAACACATGTTTGTTTATTGAAAACAAAAAAACAAAAATTCTACAATTATGTTATTTCATGGAAATTCAAAGCAAAGAAACCTTCAAAATGAATTATGGGAAATGTAAGAAAACCTTCTAAAAAGTTTCTGCTTAAGATTTAACATAAAAAAATATCGTCTTCCATAGCGACCAGCCAAAATCTATCTGTATATTCGGTGTTGTAATCAGCTATGTCTACAAACCTGCAAACTGTTGCAAATCTTCTGTTCGCGTACATGTTTGGAAAAATCCTACTTTGAGAGTAAATCTTGTATTACTCTCTGTAAGTTTGTGCTGAGTAACTCTTACTGGACCTGACTGAGAGAAGTACATAATATCTCGCGATCAAAACAAATTCTTAAATTGTGTGAAACAAATTTAATTTGTCAGACTACTGTCAGTAATGACTCGAAACATCGATTCGAAACCAATGAAATGCAAAATTCATCGTTTTTCGCTCCAGCAGCTTAGGATAAAAAAAACAGATAACCCTCTCCGACTTGATAAAAAATTATTAGTTGAAACGTCTTTTGACGCATAAACACTAGTTAAATCACCTCTGTTTATGGTAATTTTAAAATATTTTAAAAAACTTATCTACATTTATTTGAATGAAATCTGATGCAAACAATTGTGGTTACGGAGTTTACATTTACGGAGTTTACATTTGGTTACTTTTTCCGTTTTCCTTCCGAAACGCTTTGTCAGAATTTCCTCTTCTGGAAACAAAAATCGCGTGATGCCTACACGGTGAATCCAAATATGACATTGTTTTCCTCCTTTTTACTCGTTAACTAGTTTAGTGTAAAAATTAGGAACGGAGTTTACAACATTTTCCCGAATCTTCTTAAAGACATCCTTTTTCATATCAAGAATGTTACATGCTGCAGAAAAGCTTCAAGTCTGTCATAATGAATGATTACCTACAGTCCACCGATCATTTGAATATAAATAACATTATACTTTTCGCAATATAAATAATAGATCACTCCAAAATTCCGGTATATGCCTTTTTTATCAAAAATTATGACAAAAGAAACGTTACAGAGTTGAAGTCGTAATAGCTCAGATATATGAAAAAGTTTGTACAATGTACTAATTTTCATTAAAAACGCCACTCTTCCTCTCAATAACCAAAATCTTTTAGTATGCGGTGGACAAATATGCCTAGGTATAAATTTGGTGCAACGTTATTCCTAAGTACCAATCATTTAAAGAATTTGCCAACCTTCATTAATATGACCCACTTTCCCTCTCCGCAGTCTAGGGTGGCCCCTACTCTGGGGAAATAGCCCGAAGCTGGCAACACTCATCCCCTATAATTCGCCACATCAGCCGCAACATATTCTTTATATCAAAATAGAAAAAAAAATCAAATAAGATGAAAAAAATCCCACAACTCCCAAAACATTGTGAAAATTTTCCAAAAATGGGATTTTTTACTCGAATTTGTAATGGTCTGGGGAAAGAAAAATTGACAAGTGGAGAATATTTTTTCCATTAGGCCCATCTAACAGAAGTATGCTTTCAGAAAAATATAAATACTACATCAGTTCACCGTGAGTCGCCGAAGAAGAAGATTATCTCGAGACCTGTATTATTTTTTTTAATAAGGAATAACGGTTAATCGTTTTTGTTTTGCGATACTCTAAAGCGTGTCTCAGCATGCCGTTAGAATGTGGAGTCTGAACACATGCAAACCGTTCGAATTCCCTTGGAGACATCGTGCACGTTTCTATTGCAATGGCAATTGTTGTTTGTGCACGTGTTAAGCCCATCGGCATTTGTTCTTTTTTGGCGTGTTGGGGCCTCATCTCGCTGAACCTCCATTGTGAAGGCAATGGTTTTGTCACGTGTTGCTGTTGTTCCGGCACGTCTGTTATCTATAAGTTATTATAATTTACGCGCATTATGGTCCAGTTACCCCGCGCTTTTTTTTATATATTTTGTAAATTTATATAAATAAATACTTCATGTGTTCTTAAAGAAACTTTTAATCTGCAGGCAAAAGAGTCTTGATAAGGGCGTGTGAAGTTTCATCTCATACCGACCAACCAATAATGGCTGAATTATTTCGAAAACACTCCACTGTTTATTGAACGGCAGAAAACAAGGGGTAGCCCTGTTCGATTCGAAAAAAATTTTCGAATTCGTAAATATTGCAAATATTGTTAAAAATATAATTCTGTATAAAAATTCTTTTTAATTTATTTTTACAAGGTGTACACTACACATAAAAATTCAAAAAGATGTTTGATACAAAAGGTACAAAATTTACCAATTAGAACATTTTTTTTCGAATCGAGTTACGCGGTAAAGCTTTTGAATTCAGTGAACGTAATTTTTTGTCTTACTATACAGTGAATGTATTTTTTTTCAATCACTGAACGTATGCTTTTAATTCACTGAACGCAAATGAAATTGAATGAATTAAGTAGTGAATTAATTCAGCAAGAAATTAATTCACTTTTTATCCGTTCGATTTATAAAATTGAACGCATTCACCAGTGAATTAATTCATTTGATTAAAAAAAAAAGAACTACAGCAATTGAATTAATTCGTAACAAAAAAAATCGAACGAAAACAAATATGAATATGAACAATTTTTCGAATTAAAGCTTACATATGTATATTTTTTTTTTTTTTTGTTTAGAATTTAGGAAATGTAAAAACTATTATCGCTAATTTTTTTATAACTTTTATTTTTAATCTTTATATGCATTTAATAATTTTATATTTGCATTATCTAATTATACATATGTTTATTTTTTATTTTTATTTTAAACAAATTTTATTGCTTGTTTTGTTACTTTTAGTAGAAATTTGTAACCGATTATGGCCTTTAGGCTAGGTTATCGTTATAAATAAAGAAATTAAAAATTATTTCCATTCAACATATAGTCCTTTGTTAATTAATTCATTGAATTTTTAATTCAGAATTCAAAAAGTGAATTAAGGAATTAGTTCTTCAAAGCTCTGTTTCTAATGAATTATTAAAATGTTTAAGATTTATATTCGGCGTTTAAAACTCTCATTAAAATGTATAATGTGCTAGCCAGCGAAAACGGTTTTTTTTGTACTCTAAATATTAATGGCTGCTGAAAATATCGATAAGATTACCAACGAAGAACAAAAATCCTTCGTTCAAAATCAGAAGTAAACATATTTTGTAATGTGTTGTATAAAAGCAAAATATTGTTACGAAATTACGGATTAGTGTATAGAAAATTCTGGAATTTTAGAAGAAAAATATCCCAAGAAACGGTATTCACTAATCCCGTCAATCTGGTAGCACTACATTTAATGTTGAGTGGTTGGGGGCCCTCCAATGAATAAAATAAGTGTTATAATTTTAGTACTCTGGAATTTTCTAGCAGCTTCTACAACCACGGCGGGGGTCAATGGAAATAATTTTCAAAAAACTGTTTTTGGTTTCAGGACAATATTATCTATTAGGTTTTGCTTTGGCAGCTTTCACCTCAAAAAGTTATACCCCTACTGTACATATTAGAATCTACGATATAACCTCGATTCATAAAATTAAATAATCTTACTACCTAATTTCGTAAAACACTTGGGTGAAGTGAAGGGAACTTTCAATGTGAATTGTTGTTGTAACAATTTCTACAGAAATAACTCAACACTTACCCCCTTAATCACATAAATTTTAATAGTAATACTTAATTTCTTATAGAAATATTTCTGAAGTCTTAGAATTTCTCTACAGAAAAATATATCCGATTCTGAAAATGTTTTAGAATTTTTCAATAGCATTAAGCCCATATGACACTTGCTAGTTTTTAGATTCTAGTTTTTTGCACCATCAATGCAAATCATGTGAAGGGTACTGCATTACCATCATCAATTTGACAGTTTGATAGTTTTTCGATATAGTTGTTCTCTTCACACACATTATTTCTCACATCATGAAATTCGTGCTCTCTTCTATTTTGGATTATTAATACTGAAACTAGCAAGTGTCATATAGGCTTTAACAATTTCTTAGAATCTCAGCAAATTATCTGTTGAAAAAAATAAGATTATTTCTTATTAGGCACATTATTGTATTGAGAATAAGAATTGATTTTGAAATAAAAATTGTAGAATGCTTAAAAACAATTCATTAGATTTTCCATGTACCTTAAGTGCGCTCCCGTACGTACCCAAAGTTACTGAAATTTACCCAAAGCGTTCCCGTACTCGAAAATTGGGTAAATGAAATTGGCTCATGAAAATATATTTGTTTCTTTTTACCAAAACTTACCCGACTTTTTCTTCGGGTAAACTGAAAATGTTGAATTTTAATTAAAAAAAGAAATACACAAAAGAAACTTATTTTTTTAATAAGAATTTAGGGCCTGTTTATCTATTACGAAAATAATCTAAACGATAGCAATTGACAATTACTTTCGTCAAAAATACATGGGAAACAAAAACAAATTTTCGTTACTTTGCTTTCGTTTAGACCATTTTCGTAATACATAAACAGGGGCTTAATAAATTAAAAAAAAACTTTTAAATGCTATTAATTATATTGTTCCTTGTTCGGTAAAATGAGAATAAGCACAAAAGCCTCTCACCTATTGACAAAATTAACCAATAGTACGGGAACGCAAAAAAGCACTTTTCAACCCAAAAATTTATTACAAAGAATAAGTTTCTTTTGCGTATTTCCTTATTTAATTCAGTTTTGAATTTATTTTCACAAATTGTTTTTTGTTTATATTTGCATCTGTTAGTTTTACGAGTTAAAAGAGGAACACTCTCATTAGCGCTCTCATTTACCCAAATCCAGTACGGGAACGCTTTTGGGTAAATTTCGGTAACTTTGGGTACGTACGGGAACGCACTTAACCTTTTTAAGGCTTGTTTACAAATGTTTTGTTTCTCTAATATCATGCCTCATACAATGTGGTAGTCCACACATTTTTAATTTTATTCTTTTTTGAAATGTTTTATAACAAATTACCACCTGTTTGGGAATTTTTGTTAATAAAAATATTTAAATAATTACTCAAAGACAGGGTATTTTTAAAATTTTCGTTTTGAACTGAAATAAAAATATATTTTTTCAATTTTTTTAACTTAAAACAAGTTTTTGCTTCTATTATCCTTTTACTTTCAACTATTTTTATAGATAAAAAAAAATAAAAAAATAAATGAAATGCCAAAACACTTTTATATTTAAACAAAGTAGTTTGTCAAGCAGCTACTGCTTGTATAAACTACCAGGATAACCAAAGGGTTTCGTGTACATATTTAATATAACGAAAATTTAAAGTCTGTATAGTATTGTTTTTTTTTTATAATAATAAAAATGTGATTACGTTTGTTGTTGTAATAGTTTTTGCTGAGGCGGGTACTAAACTTAAAATGCAGGCCATTAAACTCTACGCTCTATCTTAAATATTGAGAGTTTCACCGAGAAAGAATTTAAAGCATCGTCAGTTCCATAATGGCATTGACAATATCATTATTATTGTTCTTGAGAGCCTTAATAGCCTTAGCGCGGGTAGTATTGGCTTGATTAATGACAAGCTCAATGTCCTTTTCATCGACACCAGTATCATCGACTTCTTCTTCATCTTCTTCAGCAATGGGTGCGACGGAGGAAGTAGTACCTATGGTATCGGCAGCACCAGCAGCTTCAGGAGCCTTGAATTTCTCAGCAGCAGCAACTTGAGCTTGTTGAGACAAATCTTCAATCTTGGCTTCACCAAAAACAATGTAGGTATCACTGTGAGGGTTCTTATAAACATCAGGATTATTGATGACAAACAAGATGTTCTTGGATTTACGGATGGTGACTCGATTAACACCTTGGATTTGTTTCAAACCCAATTTAAGCATAATCTTGCGCGCCTTCTTTTCACCACGAGATTGTTTGGCCTTAGAAACAAGGTCAATGGGCAATCCGGTAGCACCACCACCCAATTGGGTAGTACCAGCACCGGCATCTTCCAACTCGGGAATAGTATCCTCAGAATCGCTATCACTACCATCATCTTCCACACGAACATCCTCGACAGATTTAGTTTCAGCTGGTGCAGTGGAGGTAGTGGGGCCATCAGCCTTAATTTCAGTAAGTTCTGGCATCTTGTGATACTAAAATAGAACAAAACAGAAAGCAAAATCAATAAAAAATCACCAAAAATTATATAAAGCTTGAACATTTTTAATGCATTTTCACTTTCATTATTAACCCACCGGCTCTTAACCATTGAATTTTTAATATTAAATATTTTTTACCACCGGGTCAAACTATTTTTATTCACCAATTTTTATCGTTTATTTGCACTTTCATATCGAAATTATTCATCACTTTCATTTTGTTGTCAATTAGCAGCTTGCTTTTCACTATTTTTTTGGATTTTTTTCACAGATGTTTAAGAAATTCGACGATTACTTTACCTGCAAAAAATTTCACCCTGCTATAAGAAAAAAAAATAATTTTTGAAAGAAACATGGCTGACGATGCCAATGGCTGTCAAAGCTGTCAACACGCTGTCAAATTGATGTAAAACAATATGGCAACGCTTGTAGAAGTGCCATCCCTTCGCCATAGTGTTGCATTTGAGAAACCGGTTTTATAGTCAGTGTTGCAAGAAAGTTTCAGCTCATCTCTCAAATTTGTAAGTTTAAATACCCAACCATTCCCCAAAAAATTTGCTCCAAATTGATTATTTGATCGAATTTAAGCGGGGTTTACATTATCTGATTTTGTATCTTATTTTACGCCTGACAAATCAAATAAAAAATCCTACGAAACGACGCGATTGTCAAAATAATCTCTATATATAAAAGAATAACGTGACTGACTGACTGACTGACTGACTCAACATCGCCCAGCCCAAACCGCTGAAGCTAGGAAGTTGAAATTTGTTATGTAGGTTCCTCTTTCGGGGTAGACGTCCACTAAGACGGGATTTTTGGAAATTCCTACCGGAACGGGCAAAAAGGGGGAAAGTGTCCCCCTTGACGGCCTGCCAAAACCCCTTTGGCTAGAAAGCTGAAATTTAAGATATGTGTTCCTTGGAGTAGGGGCTAACTTTTCTGGAAAGTACTTTCTAGAATTTTGGACAGGGACGTTGTAAAAATGGGGTTTAAAAAGGGGAAAAAGGCCCCCCTTGACGGCCTGCCCAAACCGCTGGAGGTAAGAAGTTGAAATTTGGTATAAAGGTTCCTCCACTATCGTAGACACCACCAAGACGGGAGTTTTGGAAATTTTTACAGGGACGGGCAAAACGGGGAAAAAGTCTCCCCCTTGACGGCCTGCTCAAACTGCTGGAGCTATGAAGTTGAAATTTGATATGTAGGTTCCCGACCGGTGTAGACGTCCGTTGAGACGGCATTTTTGGAAATTCTTATCGGGAGGGGCAAAAAGGGGACAAAAAAAGTACCTTTTCCCAATAAAAGTACCTTTTCCCAAAAAAAGTACCTTTTCCCAAAAAAAGTACCTTTTTCCAAAAAAACTACCTTTTTCCAAAAAAAGTACCTTTTTCCAAAAAAAGTACCTTTTTCCAAAAAAAGTACCTTTTTCCAAAAAAAGTACCTTTTTCCAAAAAAAGTACCTTTTACCAAAAAAAGTACCTTTTTCCAAAAAAGTACCTTTTTCCAAAAAAGTACCTTTTTCCAAAAAAAGTACCTTTTTCCAAAAAAAGTACCTTTTTCCAAAAAAAGTACCTTTTTCCAAAAAAAGTACCTTTTTCCAAAAAAAGTACCTTTTTCCAAAAAAAGTACCTTCTCCCAAAAAAAGTACCTTCTCCCAAAAAAAGTACCTTTTTCCAAAAAAAGTACCTTTTTCCAAAAAAAGTACCCTTTTCCAAAAAAAAAAGTACCTTTTTCCAAAAAAAGTACCTTTTTCCAAAAAAAGTACCTTTTTCCAAAAAAAGTACCTTTTTCCAAAAAAAGTACCTTTTTCCAAAAAAAGTACCTTTTTTCAAAAAAAGTACCTTTTTCCAAAAAAAAAGTACCTTTTCCCGAAAAAAGTACCTTTTTCCAAAAAAGTACCTTTTTCCAAAAAAGTACCTTTTTCCAAAAAAGTACCTTTTTCCAAAAAAAGTACCTTTTTCCAAAAAAAGTACCTTTTCCCAAAAAAAATTCCTTTTTCCAAAAAAAGGACCTTTTTCCAAAAAAAATTCCTTTTTCCAAAAAAAGTACCTTTTTCCAAAAAAAAGTACCTTTTTCCAAAAAATGTACCTTTTTCTAAAAAAATGTACCTTTTCCAAAAAAAAAGTACCTTTTCCCAAAAAACATACATTTTTCCAAAAAAATAACTTATTCAAAAAAAGTACCTTTTCCAAAAAAGAGTACCTTTTCCCAAAAAAAGTACCTTTTTCTAAAAAAATGTTCCTTTTCCCAAAAAATATACATTTTTTCAAAAAAATACCTTTTTCAAAAAAAGTACCTTTTCCAAAAAAAAGTACCTTTTCCCAAAAAAAAGTACCTTTTTCTAAAAAAATTTTCCTTTTCCAAAAGAAGTACCTTTTCCAAAAAAAGTACCTTTTTCCAAAAAACATACATTTTTCCAAAAAAAAAACAACTTTTTAAAAAAAAATACCTTTTGCAAAAAAAATACAAATAAAGTACTTTGTAAAAACAAAGTATCTTTTTCCAAAAAATTTCGTTTTTCCAAAAAGTACCATTTAAAATAATATATAATTTCAAAAAAACTACTTTTTTTCCTCCCCCCACGGATATCTCCACTAAAACAAGGTTTCTTGATATTCGGCATAGACGTGCGCTAAGACGGGATTTTTGGAAATTCCTACCGGAACGGGCAAAAAGGGGAAAAGTCTCCCCATAAACAGTCTCACAAATTGGAAAAGTGCCTGCCCAAACCACTGGAGGTAAGAAGTTGAAATTTGGTATAAAGGTTCCTCCACTGTAGTAGACATCGACTAAGTTTGTATTTTTGGAATTCCCTACAGGATATCCCAAAAGGAAACTCGGTATGTGAGTTCCTGCTTCTGTGTAGGCGTCCGCTTAGACGGAATTTTTGAAATTCCTATCGGGAGGGGAAATAAGGTAAAAGTCTCCTCCTGCCGGCTTGCCCAATCCCTTTTGGCCAACCTAAAATTTTAAATATGTATTCCTTGGAGTAGGACTAATTCACCGGCAACGTAATTTTTCTATTTTGGAACAGGAACATAGTAAAAATGGTGGTTGAAAGGGAAAAATGTCCCCACTAACGGCCTGCCCAAACCGCTTAGGCAATGCAGTTGAAATTTGGTATGAATGTTCCTCATCCATCGCAGATAGCCGCGAAGATGGAATTTTTGTAAATTCCTAAAGGGAGGGGCAATAAAAAAAAAAGCCTCACCTTAGGGGCCGGTAAAAACCCCTTCGGCTAGAAACCTGAAGCTTAAAATGTGGGTCCCTGGAGTGAGGGCTAACTTATTAGAAAGATACTTTTTTGAATTTTGGACAGGGTCGTTATAAAATGGGGGCTCAAAAAGGGAAAGTTGCCCCTTAACGACCTGTCCAAACTGCTGGAACTAGGAAGCTGAATTCGGTACTTAAGTTCCTCTCAGCCTACTCAAACTGCTGGAACTAGGAAGCTGGAATACCCTGTCGATGGATTTTCGGAAATTCCTACCGAGAGGGGCACAAATAGTAAAAGTTGGCTAGAAACCTGAAATGTAAAATATATGTTACTTTGAGTATGTGCTCACTTACCGAGGAGGTGCTTTTTGGACAGGGACATTGCAAAAATGGGTATTAATGAAGCGAAAAGTGCCGCTTAAAGGCCTGCCCAAACCGCTGGAGGTAGGAAGTTGAAATTTGGTATTAAAGTTCCTCCTCTATTGTAGACATCCGCTAAGATGAGATTTTTGGAAATTTCTACAGGTAGGGTCAAAAACAGGAAAAGTTTCCCCCTTAACGGCCTGGCCAAACTGCTGGAACAAGGGATCTTAAATTGGGTTCCTTCTCCAACGTTGACGTCCCCTAAGATGGTATTTTTGGAAATTCATACCGGGAGGGGTAAAAAGGGAAAAAACTTCCCCCTTGACGGCCTGGCCAAACTGCTGGATATAGAGACCTAAAATTATGTATGTAGTAGGTTCCTCCTCCAACGCAGACGTCCTCTAAGACGGAATTTTTGGAAATTCCTACCGGGAGGGGTAAAAACGGAATAATTCTCCCCCTTGATGGCCTAACCGAACCCTTCGGCTAGAAACCTGTAATATATAATATGTTTTCCTTGGAGTATGGGCTAACTTATCGACAAGGCATTTCTAGGACTTTGGACAGGAACGTGGTAAAAATGGTGGTTCAAAAGGGGAAAATTGCCCCCCCCCCTTAACGTCTACGTCTTTAGCTAGAAACCTAAAACTTAAAGAACAAGTGTATATTAAACACTAAAATTAAGAAACTAAATAGAAAACGAGTGGGATTGAAACACTACACAAGTGGAATGAAATGGATATAAACGTTGAACGAGCGGAATTGAAATTATAGACAATGCAAATGGATTGGAAGAGGGAATTACCTGTTCAAACACTATCAACGGAATATGAAACTTATGTAGCATTGAAACATACTCCCCAAAAAGTTAAACAAATTTTCTGAAAGAGAAAAAACCTTAGAAAAGGAATGGAACTTATATATTCCGATATTTAAACTTCATGTAACGAAGCACCGGTGGAAGAAACCGACGCAGTAAATTTTCCAACTGAATTTGTGAATTTACTTGAATTGCCAGGTCTACCTTTACATAAACTGGAATTAAAAAAAAAACTTTAAGACACGCTAACAACGTAGCTTTGCCCGCTATTTTTAATATTATAAAATGCTTTCCAACCCTGCTTTACGTTATTTATTTTCATTCAAAACACAAATGAACAAAACTACTTACGGGTCTATCTACCTAGGTTCGCACTTTACCAAATTATCTTAACATACACACGTATATTGCAATTTATTATGGATTCATTACTAACAATCCACTTTCATGAGAAAAAGTGATCAAATATTTATTTTAAACCCATTGTTGTGCAGAATTATTTATTTGTGGTGGCTGGGTGAAGGCTTTAAATAAAAAAACTTTAAATAAAAAAACGAATTTAATAAAAATTGTGGAGGGCGCAGCCCCCCCCCCCCCCCTTAACCTTTAAGGCACGCTAACAACGTAGCGGGCTGCGCCCGCTAGTCTTGTATATTTGTTTACACCATCAAATGGAATCAGATGAAAACAGCTGTTACCATCGGATTCTCATAATTTTATGAAATATTTCAAAATAAATCTGACTGTCAAAACTTTAATCGGATTTTCTGTAAGTATCAGACAAAATATGTTTACACTATAGGATTTTGGCTATCTGACTGATTTTTTTGACAGATCCTATGACTTATGGTATAATGTAAACCCCGCTTTAAAGAGCATTTAAACGCATTTTCTCAATAAACCAAAGAACGATACCATAGCGAAATCGCTATTACCTTAAATATACGAAAACGATATCATATTGCAATAACATTATAACATCGTTTTCAATAAAGCCCAGTATTTTGAGCTTAAAAACTATAATAAAACGAGTAAAAAGGTTAAAGTCGGGCATGCCGACTATACAATACCCTACACCACTCTGGTGTATTGTTTGGATCCGAAATTCGAATGGGTTAAAATGGGGCTTGTGTCAAAATTTTCTATAATGTGAGTCAGCGCACCAAATTTCATTAAAATATCTTAATATTTGCGACCTGCAGTTTGTAACCAAGCCAATTTTGGGGGGACCCTTATATGGGCACTACGTCTAAACATGGACCGGTGTTAACCAAAATCAATAGGCTTCGTCTTTGGGCTGATATAGGTCGGTATACCAAATTTCATCAAAATATCTGAATATTTGCGACCTGCAGCGTATAAACAATATAATTTTGAGGGGACCCTTATATGGGCACTAGGTCTAAACATGGACCGATATTCACCAAAATCAATAGGCTGCCTTATTGGGCCAACATAGGTCTGTGTACAGAATTTCATCAAAATATCTTAATATTTGCGACCTGCAGCGTATAAACAGTATAATTTTGGGGGGACCCTTATATGGGCACTAGTTCTAAACATGGACCGATGTTCACCAAAATCAATAGGCTGCGTTATTGGGCCAATATAGGTCTGTGTACCAAATTTCATCAAAATATCTTAATATTTACGACCTGCAGCGTATAAAAAGTATAATTTTGGTAGGACCCTTATATGGGCACTAGGTCTAAACATG
Organism: Leucophora obtusa; assembly: GCA_949987735.1. Classification (NCBI taxonomy): domain Eukaryota; kingdom Metazoa; phylum Arthropoda; class Insecta; order Diptera; family Anthomyiidae; genus Leucophora; species Leucophora obtusa. Next base: position 48,464,716 of record OX465299.1, read on the forward strand.
GACCGATGTTCACCAAAATCAATAGGCTGCGTTATTGGGCTAACATAGGTCTGTGTACCAAATTTCGTCAAAATATCTTAATATTTACGACCTGCAGCGTATAAACAATATAATTTTGGTAGGACCCTTATATGGGCACTAGGTCTAAACATGGACCGATGTTCACCAAAATCAAACTTGTTCGTCCTTGGGCCAACATAGGTCTGCGTACCAAATTTCATCAAAATATCTTAATATTTGCGACCTGTTGAGTGCGCACAAGATTGCATGGACAGACAGACAGACGGACGGACGGACAGACATACGGACATCGTTAAATTCTGAACCGATCGGTATACTATAAGGTGGGTCTACGACCAATATTTTTTGGTGTTACAAACATCAGCACAAACTTATAATACCCTGACCACATAGTGGTGTAGGATATAAACATTAAAATGCAAAAATTTTTTATGGTCTATAAAAATGCAACGAATTGAAATAAATTAAATTAAATATCGTCACGGTATGGAAGCGATATGTATACCTAGGTGATAATTATTATCATATATGATAATCACTTGTGATACCAAAACGATAGATTTTTTGTTCTAAAATGTACCTTTCGTAACGATATCAATTTCCAAGGAATTATGATATCATTTTCGTTATCGAAATTCCCTGGAATAACGATAGTAAAATCGCCAAAATCTGGTCCAGCGTCGAAACACTATCGTTTTTTCAGGCGAATTCGATATCGAAAATGATATCATATATGATAGCAAAACCGGAATTCTTTCGAAATGAAATGAGCTGAAATAAGGTCATAATGAAAAATTGATAATGAAATTGTCATATTCAGAAGAAAAGTCGAACTCACCTAGATTTTGCAACTATAAAAAAAGGAGTATAAATAGCCAAACGAAGTAAAAATTGCAAGTTTTTATAAATTTTATGTGTTTCAGAAAACTGTTTGAATTTTTGTAAATAATGATGTATACTTTATCATTAAAACTTATCGAACACGATATTATATTCTTATTGAAATATGATATCGTTTTCGGATATTTAAGGTGATAGCGATTTCGCTATCGTATCGTTATTTGGTTTTTGGGTTATATACAAAATTTGTATAAAAAGTACCAGAATTGGAAGTATTTTGCATGATACGTGCTGTTGAATTGTTTGATACCAACTCCCTTACTTGGTGTCTTCAAATGCTTTAATTTATTTTATACGAAATGTCAAAACGATTGCAAAGAAACGTCAAAATTATATCAATTGCATTGTAGTGGAGAACACTTGAACATTTCATAGCTAAAGGCTTCATTAGTCTGGTAGTATAGTAAAGTATCGTGTCAGCTGTTTACTTTTAGGTAATAACAGTGTACACCACTACACTCACAAAAGTTTGTCGGTAGAAACTACTGAAAATGACAGTTAAAACAAAGGTATATGCAGTTAAAAAGGCGACAAAGGTATTTATTGAAATAACTAAAACTTTTGTTATTTTTAACTGTTGAAAAATAACTAACAAATGAATTAAAAATAACTACCAATGACGTAAAATTAACTGATAAATTTTTACTACAAAAATTTCAAAACAACTGGCAAAATCGATAAAACTACTGTTTTTTACAGTCAATTCTTTTTGTTTATAAAAATATATTTTAATAAAAAAATTTTTTTTTCGAATACAAAAATATGTGTTATTACTTTAGCCTATTTAAAATTTAAGGTAAAAGTTCCAAGCCGTTCTCCAGTTATTATGCTTTTATGCATTGGAGATACAATACAAGTTTCTGATTTTTATTTGCAAACTAGAAATATGGCAATAATAACAAATATAAACTAAACAAGAATTTTTAAAATTCAACAACATTTTTTATTTTTTAAAAAACTACCAAAAATAACAGTTTACTGTAAAATTACTGTTTTGGTAGTTGTTAATTATGATATGAAAAATAACTGTTTTAAACAATTGTTATGAAATTACAGTACTTTTCTGTGGTTGTTTTCTTAAATAGCAGCCATAACAGTTGTTTTGCATTTTTCTATAGAAAAACAACTTTAAATTCTGTTAAAAACGACAACTACTGATTACTACACAAACAACTGTCATGTAGTAAATATGTTATTTCTAACTGTTGAAAAATAAATAAAAAATGCATTAAAATCAACTAACAATTTTTTTAAAAAAAACTGACCAATTTGGTGAAAACTACTGTTTTTTACAGTTGATTTTTTGACATTATAAAAGCATATAAAAGCATAATACAAATATAAAACAAGAATTTTAAAAAATTCAACAAAATTTTTTATTTTTTAAATAACTAAAAATAACAACTGTTAACTGTAAAAATACTGTCTTGATAGTTGTTTATTATAGAATTAAAAATAACTGCTTTAAACAACTGTTACGAAATTACAGTACTTTTCGTTAATTGTTTTCTTAAATAACTGTCATAACAGTTTTTTTTTTGCATTTTCCATAGAAAAGCAACTGTAGTAATAGTTAGATTATTGGGTGATACAAAAATGTCGCTACTTTTGGGTTTTCCCGAGTATATAACTTGCTAAAAGTTCAATTTTCGAAAAACGCCGAAAAAGGTGCCTCCTTATTTTCTATTTACTGTCAAACAAATTGTATTAAAATATAAACTGCAATTCCACAGTGTTACAAAAACGAATGAAACTGAAATACGTGGGAAGTACTGTTTCCAATTATTCGACATAGGCGGTTAACCGGTTAATGCATTATTCGAAAAATCGCTAAAATTGATTAACCGGTTGTTCGGGTCGGTTAATCGAGAAAATTGGCGATTAATCGATTAATCGTATAATGCAAAATTAATGTATTTCCTAAATTTTTTATCAATAAAAACACAAAGAGATCCTGTTTTTGTTAAATATCAACCTGGGGGGTTATTATGTAATTCGATTCGAAAAGAAAACGCTTTCGAACAGAATTTTCGCACTAAAAATACAGTAACAGAAAATAGTTTTTAGTGAAGGAAAATGTTGAAAACGTGTAGACAATGTCTAGTAAAAGAGAAAAATAATAAAAAAATTAGACTATCAAGAAAGAATATCTTTTTTAAAAAGTTTTAAAATTTCCCCTGGCATATAAACTCGATGTATTTAAAAAAGATTTCATATTGGTCGAAAAATTTCGGAATCTGAAATTTTTTTAACCAATACAAGGAATAAACATTTCTTGTACTATTTAATAGAAAAGATCTCTAAAAATTTTGCTAAACCTACTAAAAATTAAATAAAAATTGGGGGGGGGGGGGATACTCAAAAACTGAGTAAATTAAGAACAGCAAATCTAAAACTGTTACATATCGATAACTTAATGTAGATTTTTTATTTCTTTAGAATAAAATTTTAAAAATTTGAAAAACTTTAGATACAATTTTTTTAATGCAATTTTTAAACAATACTGCCAACAATAAAATATATAATAAAGTTAGAATTTTATTAAGATTAGTCAATTGAAAATACCAATTTACTCGGCAAAAATCAGCAAAAATTTTTGCTGAAGAATATCGTAAAGAATTGTTAAATTCTCAGTCTTTTTCGGTTTTTGAAGAGACATTAAAAATAAACAAAATAACTTAAAGTTTGAATTTTATTGGTCGAGGTTTGATGAAAATTGTTACTAATTTAATGAAAAATTTCTTAAATTTTATGAAAAAGCTTTTTAATTTTTACTATGAAGCTCTTTCTAATCATTTTTTTGGGTGTATGAAATTTTTAATAAATAAAATAAAAATTGAATGAGGGGTATGTATGGTTTCATAAAAATTTTCATAAAGTTTTATGTAAAACTGCATTAATATAATGAAAGTTTTCAATGGACGACTTCCAGCGAATCTTCAATTAATCAATGAAAAAAGTCATAAATAGCATATAGACAATTCTCTCAGAGTACAGCTACAGATGTCAAATTCCATATAAATTTGAATTTTTTAACTTTTATTTTGTGTTAACTGAAGGTTATTTTGTTTATTGTTAATGAAACCAATGCGAATAAAAATTTAAATCATGGATGGCAACCAAAACAATTAATGGACGATTTTTCAGTCTACATTAACTTTTTAGTGGCAGAGTTTCTATATATTTAAGAATATACAGCACTTAAATACTCTTCATCCATTCAAATCGGCTTCAATTTTGATAGTATGGCGATAACTGCATTAAACTATGAACTATAAAATCGACACTAATTCGTTTCGGTTGCCAATCCTGATTTAAATTCAGTGAAATGGGTTCGGGCTCCATGGATTGGAACATGTTGTAGAATTTATGTGGTTTTAAACCGACTATACACACTTTCTTGGGAGATGTAAGAAAATTTAGATTTCCTATGGAAGTAACATGTCATTTGAGAGTTGTTTGACACAAATTTAAAACAAATGAAACTTTGTCTTGAAGGACATTAAAATATAATTTGCATTAGTTTTACTTATTAAAAGAAATGGAAAACTCTCTATTATATTTCCTAAAGGCCTATATAGCGCTTTGACGCTGCTCTAGCCAGACATGTCGTGTGTTTTGAGAAGTTTAAAAAACACCTTTAATTTAGCCTTTCGCGATGTTTTTTGAAGCTTTTTCATAGAAATTTTGATTTTTTGTTTTATCTGCAAAAAAATGTAATAAAAATTAATTGCAGAAAGGTAAAACAAAGCCGTTTTTAAGAGTTTCTTAAAACACATGACGTGTCTCGCTGGTGCAATGTCGACTTGCTTGGAGTTGCTGAAAAAGAGGTATCTAAAGACTTAAGAACCTCTTTCACTCGAGTTGAAAAGAATTTGATGGTGTTTTAGTTAGTATTTATTTTTTTTAAGCTTTTCTTGCAATTTTTTAGCCAAAATTAAGAAAATTATGAAGTTTTGGGAAAAAAGAAAGGAAAAATTCTATATTAAAAATTTAACCGGTTAATCGATCTATTTTAACCGATTATTCGGGTCGAATAATTATTTGCGTTTTAAATTATTTGTTTCGACATTAACCGAAAGAGAGGCGATTAATCGAGGAATCGGTTAATCGATTAACCGAAACACTACTGCGAAGTGATACTATTTTTCTGGTAGGTGTTTTCGAGTACAACAAGAATCTGGAGCCTGATTCCCGCAGAAGCAAGCGTTCGAAATTGATAAAAAATCACGTTTTCAAAGTGCAAATAAAAGAACACGAAGACAATAGTTCAAAACTTTAACTCATATTTATAATAAAGGAACGAAATGCTTCACCTCTCACCTAATTTTAATCTTTTTAATGTTTTAAGTAACAATAATTGCTATCGAATAAAACTCGATCACGACTGCGGTAATTTGCCCCCTGTTTTTGAAATTTGAAAACTTATTTAATACTAAAAACATTATTAGCTCTAATTCTTATTTTCCGCAATATTTTTATGTATGTCAATATCATTATCTCGTACGACTATTATTAAACAATTTCTAATCAAATTTTAATTTATAATTTTTTTAATAAGCAATAATTAAAAACTCATAAAAGAAATAATACACATGCAATTGTTGAACTGTTTTGATAAGAGCAAAGTAAGAAAAGTTGTAACCTTTTTTATGATTGTGTAGGTACATTAGGGTTATGACTCATTTTTAACAACAGTTTTACCTATCACCACGTGATAGGCAATACTAAATTAATAATAAAAATCGTTTTTGCGGGTCATTTTGGCAAAAAACCTTCCACACTAAATGTAATTTCTAAAAATAATTTTTTGCTCGGGGATTTTGTTTAATTTACATAATGAATTATTACAAGTATTATTGTAAACGACAAAATATGTATACAAAAGTCCCTCCAAAAAGGTTTCGTAATTTTTACAGTAAATATTTTTTAATGCGTACGTTTGAGTCTCATTTTTTTAAAATTTCGTAGAAATATTTTAATTAAACTAAAAAAATATAGACCAAATTTCAACCTTTTGGTGCGGGAACTTTTTTGACAGCAGCGACAAAGTAAGATTGGGTTTCTTAATATTTTTTATGGCCTTTTTGGCTAGGGCATGTAAAAATTGATATTTGCAAAAAAAAATCAAAAAGTCATAACCCTAGTGTACATATACCCATAACCGTGTAAATAAACAGGCAACAGAAACTGAACTTTGATTTTCTTTTAAGTATTTAAGTGTATCTGCATTAATTACTGTTACAGGGTCTTTTAAAAAGAAGAGGTTACACTAAAGGATATATAAGTTGCGTTTGTTTACATTATATTTTTTACTATCTTTACAATTTTGAATACACTGAAAAAACTTTGACAGTTACTACATGACGGTTGTTTGTATAGTTATCAGTAGTTTTTTTTCTACAGTACACTCACAAAAGTTTGTCGGTAGAATCTACTGAAAATGACAGTTAAAACATAGGTATATGCAGTTAAAAAGGCGATAAATGTAATTACCTTTTAAATAACTTGAACTTTTGTTATTTTAACTGTTGAAAAATTACAACAATTGCATTAAAAATAACTGCCAATGCCGTAATATCAACTGACAAATTTGTGTTTTAAAAATTTGAAAACAACTGACAAAATGGGTAAAAACTACAGTTTCTTTATAGTTAATTCTTTTGATATTATAAAGTATATTTTAATAAAAAAAACAAATTTTTTTCTTTCGATTACAAAAGTACAAATTTCAAACAGCTCTCCAGTTATTATGCTTTGATGCATTGGAGATACAAGTTTCTGATTATTATTTGGATGCTTCAGTTGCCAAATCGATTAACTCCATAAAAAAGAAAGTTGAGAAAATGAGTAAATAGTATATTTTGTTTTTTAAAATTCCTGTTAAATTATAAATTAAAATAAATGATGTAGACAGTATTACTGCAGATGTATCTTTTCGTTATTATTACACAGTACAACACAAAAAATAACAAGGTTCAGACAACTAATTCTGGCATAGGAGACCAAAAATTTAGGTATAGGATGTGTTCAGCGAACTTTCGTAAAACACTATGGGGAACATTTCTGTGGAACATTTCAACCCTCTAACTCTTCAATTAAAGAGACTTTTCAGGCCCCTTTTTAAAAAGGGACAAAAAGGACCCGTAAGTTAAAGAGTTAGAAGGCTAAAATATTCCTCAAAAATATTTGTCATGAAATTCTACTGTAAGCCTCTAAAGATATCAAAGTTAAAAAATTTAACTTCAATGCCAGAAATAAGTTAAAACTTAAAATGTGTTTAAGGGTTAATTTCGTATTTATTCAGGATTGGCGCTCAAATGTCCCACAAACATGGATTTTAGGAAACCATGTTTTGGAAAAAATTTGATTTTGTTGTTCAATGTTTTTAATCTCTTCCATCTTAATAAAAAAGTTTATTAAAAAAAACACAAGTTATACTGAAATTTAAATTTATCAATACTTACCACAGGAATGCAACTAATTATTAATTTTTCTTTGGGATGAGACACGAACAATAAACAATTTACCGTTATCTCATATTACGTAATTACATTAAAAAGCGAAGTATATGTATATCACAAATTATACCAGTACCGGTGTTCTGTAACTATGTGAGAAGTTACTCACATAAAAATGTGATTCACAATTTTTACAATTTTTATGTTACGGAACACCGGTACTGGTATTAATCTATCTCTATATATAAAAGAATAACGTGACTGACTGACTGACTGACTGACTGACTGACTCACTCAACATCGCCCAGCCCAAACCGCTGAAGCTAGGAAGTTGAAATTTGTTATGTAGGTTCCTCTTTCGGGGTAGACGTCCACTAAGACGGGATTTTTGGAAATTCCTACCGGAACGGGCAAAAAGGGGGAAAGTGTCCCCCTTGACGGCCTGCCAAAACCCCTTTGGCTAGAAAGCTGAAATTTAAGATATGTGTTCCTTGGAGTAGGGGCTAACTTTTCTGGAAAGTACTTTCTAGAATTTTGGACAGGGACGTTGTAAAAATGGGGGTTAAAAAGGGGAAAAAGGCCCCCTTGAAATTTGGTATAAAGGTTCCTCCACTATCGTAGACATCCACCAAGACGGGAGTTTTAGAAATTTTTACAGGGACGGGCAAAACGGGGAAAAAGTCTCCCCCTTGACGGCCTGCTCAAACTGCTGGAGCTATGAAGTTGAAATTTGGTATGTAGGTTCCTCGACCGGTGTAGACGTCCGTTGAGACGGCATTTTTGGAAATTCTTATCGGGAGGGGCAAAAAGGGGACAAAAAAAGTACCTTTTTTCAAAAAAGTACCTTTTCCCAAAAAAAGTACCTTTTCCCAAAAAAAGTACCTTTTTCCAAAAAAAGTACCTTTTTCCAAAAAAAGTACCTTTTTCCAAAAAAGTACCTTTTTCCAAAAAAAGTACCTTTTTCCAAAAAAAGTACCTTTTTCCAAAAAAAGTACCTTTTTCCAAAAAAAGTACCTTTTTCCAAAAAAAGTACCTTTTTCCAAAAAAAGTACCTTTTTCCAAAAAAAGTATCTTTTTCCAAAAAAAGTACCTTTTTCCAAAAAAAGTACCTTTTTCCAAAAAAGTACCTTTTTCCAAAAAAAGTACCTTTTTCCAAAAAAAGTACCTTTTTCCAAAAAAAAGTACCTTTTTCCAAAAAAAGTACCTTTTTCCAAAAAAAGTACCTTTTTCCAAAAAAGTACCTTTTTCCAAAAAAAGTACCCTTTTCCAAAAAAAAGTACCTTTTTCCAAAAAAAGTACCTTTTTCCAAAAAAAGTACCTTTTTCCAAAAAAAGTACCTTTTTCCAAAAAAGTACCTTTTCCAAAAAAAGTACCTTTTTCCAAAAAAAGTACCTTTTTCCAAAAAAGTACCTTTTTTCAAAAGAAGTACCTTTTTCTAAAAAAAAGTACCTTTTTCCAAAAAAAAGTACCTTTTCCCGAAAAAAGTACCTTTTTCCAAAAAAGTACCTTTTTCCAAAAAAAGTACCTTTTTCCGAAAAAAGTACCTTTTTCCAAAAAAAGGACCTTTTTCCAAAAAAAATTCCTTTTTCCAAAAAAAGTACCTTTTTCCAAAAAAAGTACCTTTTTTAAAAAAAGTACCTTTTTCCAAAAAATGTACCTTTTTCTAAAAAAATGTACCTTTTCCAAAAAAAAAGTACCTTTTCCCAAAAAACATACATTTTTCCAAAAAAATAACTTATTCAAAAAAAGTACCTTTTCCAAAAAAGAGTACCTTTTCCCAAAAAAAGTACCTTTTTCTAAAAAAAAGTACCTTTTTCCAAAAAAGTACCTTTTCCCAAAAAAAGTACCTTTTCCCAAAAAAAAGTACCTTTTTCTAAGAAATGTTCCTTTCCCAAAAGAAGAACCTTTTCCAAAAAAAGTACCTTTTTCCAAAAAACATACATTTTTCCAAAAAAAACACCTTATTAAAAAAAATACCTTTTCCAAAAAAAGTACCTTTTCCCGAATTTTCTAAAAAAATGTTCCTTTTCCAAAAGAAGTACCTTTTCCAAAAAAAGTACCTTTTTCCAAAACACATACATTTTTCCAAAAAAAACACCTTATTAAAAAAAAATATCTTTTCCAAAAAAAGTACAAATAAAGTACTTTGTAAAAACAAAGTATCTTTTTCCAAAAAATTTCGTTTTTCCAAAAACTACCATTTAAAATAATATATAATTTAAAAAAAACTACTTTTTTCCCTCCCCCACGGATATCTCCACTAAAACAAGGTTTCTTGATATTCGGCATAGACGTGCGCTAAGACGGGTTTTTTGGAAATTCCTACCGGAACGGGCAAAAAGGGGAAAAGTCTCCACATAAACAGTCTCACAAATTGGAAAAGTGCCTGCCCAAACCACTGGAGGTAAGAAGTTGAAATTTGGTATAAAGGTTCCTCCACTGTAGTAGACATCGACTAAGTTTGTATTTTTGGAATTCCCTACAGGATATCCCAAAAGGAAACTCGGTATGTGAGTTCCTCCTTCTGTGTAGGCGTCCGCTTAGACGGAATTTTTGAAATTCCTATCGGGAGGGGAAATAAGGTAAAAGTCTCCTCCTGACGGCTTGCCCAATCCCTTTTGGTCAACCTAAAATTTTAAATATGTATTCCTTGGAGTAGGACTAACTCACCGGCAACGTAATTTTTCTATTTTGGAACAGCAACATAGTAAAAATGGTGGTTGAAAGGGAAAAATGTCCCCAATTACGGCTTGCCCAAACCGCTTAGGCAATGCAGTTGAAATTTGGCATGAATGTTCCTCAGCCATCGCAGATAGCCGCGAAGATGGAATTTTTGTAAATTCCTAAAGGGAGGGGCAAAAAGAAGAAAAGCCTCACCTTGGGGGCCGGTAAAAACCCCTTCGGCTAGAAACCTGAAGATTAAAATGTGGGTCCCTGGAGTAAGGGCTAACTTATTAGAAAGATACTTTTTTGAATTTTGGACAGGGTCGTTATAAAATGGGGGCTCAAAAAGGGAAAGTTGCCCCTTAACGACCTGTCCAAACTGCTGCAACTAGGAAGCTGAAATTCGGTACTTAGGTTCCTCTTCCAGCCTAATTCCAACCGGGAGGGACAAAAAAAAGAAAAAGTGTCCCCCTTGACAGCCTGCTCAAACTGCTGGAACTAGGAAGCTGAAATTCCCTGTCGATGGATTTTCGGAAATTCCTACCGAGAGGGGCACAAATAGTAAAAGTTGGCTAGAAACCTGAAATGTAAAACATATGTTACTTGGTTACTTACTACTTCACTTACCGGGAAGGTGCTTTTTGGACAGGGACATTGCAAAAATGGGGATTAATGAAGCGAAAAGTGCCGCTTAAAGGCCTGCCCAAACCGCTGGAGGTAGGAAGTTGAAATTTGGTATTAAAGTTCCCCCTCTATTGTAGACATCCGCTAAGATGAGATTTTTGGAAATTTCTACAGGTAGGGTCAAAAACAGGAAAAGTCTCCCCCTTAACGGCCTGGCCAAACTGCTGGAACAAGGGATCTTAAATTCGGTATTTGGGTTCCTTCTCCAACGTTGACGTCCCCTAAGATGGTATTTTTGGAAATTCATACCGGGAGGGGTAAAAAGGGAAAAAACTTCCCCCTTGACGGCCTGGCCAAACTGTTGGATATAGAGACCTAAAATTATGTATGTAGTAGGTTCCTCCTCCAACGCAGACGTCCTCTAATACGGAATTTTTGGAAATTCCTACCGGGAGGGGTAAAAACGGAATAATTCTCCCCCTTGATGGCCTAACCGAACCCTTCGGCTAGAAACCTGTAATATATAATATGTTTTCCTTGGAGTATGGGCTAACTTATTGACAAGGCATTTCTAGGACTTTGGACAGGAACGTGGTAAAAATCGTGGTTCAAAAGGGGAAAATTACCCCCCCCCCCCTTAACGTCTGCGTCTTTAGCTAGAAACCTAAAACTTAAAGAACAAGTGTATATGAAACACTAAAATTAAGAAACTAAATAGGAAACGAGTGGAATGAAACACTACACAAGTGGAATGAAATGGATATAAACGTTGAACGAGTAGAATTGAAATTATAGAGAATGCAAATGGATTGGAAGAGGGAATTACCTGTTCAAACACTATCCACGGAATATGAAACTTATGTAGCATTGAAACTTACTCTCCAAAAAGTTAAACAAATTTTCTAAAAGAGAAAAAACCTTAGAAAAGGAATGGAACTTATATATTCCGATATTTAAACTTCATGTAACGAAGCACCGGTGGAAGAAACCGACGCAGTAAATTTTCCAACTGAATTTGTGAATTTACTTGAATTGCCAGGTCTACCTTTACATAAACTGGAATTAAAAAAAAAAAACTTTAAGACCCGCTATTTTTAATATTATAAAATGCTTTCCAACCCTGCTTTACGTTATTTATTTTCATTCAAAACACAAATGAACAAAACTACTTACGGGTCTATCTACCTAAGTTCGCACTTTACCAAATTATCTTAACATACACACGTATATTGCAATTTATTATGGATTCATTACTAACAATCCACTTTCATGAGAAAAAGTGATCAAATATTTATTTATTTTAAACCCATTGTTGTGCAGAATTATTTATTTGTGGTGGCTGGGTGAAGGCTTTAAATAAAAAAACTTTAAATAAAAAAACGAATTTAATAAAAATTTGGGGGGCGCAGCCCCCCGGGGGGGAGGGCGCAGCTAGTGATGTATATAATAGAAGTAGTCAATTGCGTTGTATAAAGTGATTTAACTTAATTTTTATTATGATTTACATTAGAGAATGGAGTTAATCACATTGGCTTCTGAAATAAATTATTTATTATTCAATGGCTAAAAAAAATTTGTTAAAATCGAAAGCTGAAACCGCCACTGATGGATACCAAAACTATTCTTTTGACAAGTACATAAATCATCGCTAAGTGGATATATTTTGGAATTTTGCAAAATTTCATACATTTTGCACGGTGCTCTGGACCAAATTTTGTTAAAATTTTTGAGTTACTGCAAGAGATAATTTGTATCTCTTTCATATGCATTGAACACATACAAAACGTAAATGTAGAGAAAAATTCTGTTCACAAATAATTTCCCTCTACGTTGACGTACCACTATACCTTTATTTGCTAGAGGAAATTATGAATGCAGAGTGCTCACTAAACAAGCATTATTACCTTGAGCATTAACTATCTATAATTAATAATTATAATAATTATTTCGTTTAATCTCTGCATTTAAAAAAATCGTAAAAAAAAGAACTAAAAATTTGATTATACGTAAATAAATATCACTACATTGCTAGTTCTGTCAAAATACAATAACAGAGTAGTAAGATGACAAAGCAAACTGTGATATTTTTGTTATTGTTGTTTTTTCTTTGATATTTTGGTTGTTTATTAACGCTCCTAGATGAGAACAAGAAATTCTATTATTTTTCATACCATCTCTTAATAGAATTCCCTGTATAACTTTAGATGATGACACAACATATGTGGGCATCACTTTATAAACAATAAATAAACAAGTTTATTATAGGAGAATACCACTCATACTCATAGATGCCATACTTCACTCCTCTCATATCCTATTTAATTAGATGCGCTAAATTAAATGTTTGAAAACAATTGTTTCTTTTTTTAAACTTTGATAATTGATGCAGGAAGGAAGGAAATTGAAATGTAAAGTGTATTTGTAGAAGAATTATGACATCTAAGAGTGAAAAAAGGTAATTAGAAATAGTGTGTGTGTGTAAATATTTATTATAAGAAAAAATTATGATAGAATATTTTGAAATGGGTTGACATTAAATAAAAAACACTGATTGGAAGATGTTCAATATACAAACTTTTAAATAATGAAAACTAAATGGAATCTATGAGTAATATTAAAAAATACACACATAATAATCAATCATACGTCATGTTTAAATCATTAAGGACACGTCATAGATACGCTGGATATTTTTCAACCAAACTTTGCATATATATAGGCCAATGCAATTAAGAAATTGTTGCAATTGTTTTTGCATTATAGCGCCCTCTAGTGGCAACATTTCCATACATTTTTATAGCGCACGAATCTTGGACGCTTAAAGATATTTTAAGAATTTTAATTTTGTATACTTTTATGGACAAATTTTTATTAAAAAATACAAGATTTTTTTTTTATCATTTTGCACAAATATGTGGGGTTTTCACAATTTTTTAAAATTTTCATATGGCAACCCTGACATTATAATTTTTATATTAAAATTAAAACTAGCCATTATTTATGTTTTGTGGGAAAACGGAATACATTTTAGCATACTTTCGATTCCTTACGTTTGGAAAATTCATGTTCCGATCGGCCAAATTTTCGTAAAATGTATACAATTGAAATAATTTTTAGCGGAGGAAGTACATATTTAAGTAAGTTTTTCAAAAATTGATTTTTTTAAATAAGTATCTGGCAACTCTGGATAAATTTTTTTTTTTAATTTTTTTCTATATGATTGTAGGCAAGGTATCAAACTATTTTATGAGTTTAAATTGCTGAATTATCTTTATCCAGTAAAAAATCATAGCCGTTTAACAGTACTGAAATCGGAAGTGTATCCAAAACATACATGGGACTAATTAATTAGGTGGACTAATTAATTGATGATTTCATTACCATTACATTGATATCAATTGTAATGAAATTATTTTTATTACCATTTTTTTAATTAATGGTAATGATTCTAAAATTTAATTTCATTGATTAATGACAATGATTTTAAATTTCATTATCATTGATAAAAATAAAAAAAATAATTGCCATTGACAGAAAAACGTAAAAATGGAGTAAAACTCGCTGAAATCGAAGATGGAATATGCTCATTCAGGCTCATGCTCATTTGAAATTAAATATTACTTTCCATTCCGTTGTTATTTGCTTCCAGGTAAAGTTTAACGGAATTAAATGGATTCTCCTTAATAAATTATGTTTTATAACTTCCCTGGCCAAACCAGTTGTTCGTTTTCATTTGTCTGAATTTTTTGTAAACAAATGGTTTTTAATCAATTAGTAATGATTTTTCTAATGAAAAATATTTCATTATCATTAAATGGTAATGGAATTTTTTTCATTGTCATTAGTATGAACTAATGGTAATGAAAATTCAATGGTAATGAAAAATTCCCATTTATGATCCAAAATTAGTTAATTCACATCCACATCTAATCTCAAAAGTTTTAATATGTTCTGCTATAATTGAAACTATTACCATTATTTGTTAACCATACGATTTGGTTAAACCCATTATTAAATACAATAATTTTATTATATTCCCTTCACAAATTTATTAGGATATTGTTTTTGTTAAATGCATAAATAATGTTTCATCAATTAATAACCACTTGTTTCTTTTTTTATATTTTATTTAATCATACATTAGATAATTATCAAAAATACGCTATGTAGCCCTAAAATGTTCCTAAATACTGAGAAAACGTTACTTTCCTAAATTAATTGGTAGTGATTATGATAATTAAGAGATAAGATAATCAAATCTGATTTAGAAACACATAATAAATATTTTGTTTAAATTTTTGTTTAAATAAAGGCTAGTTTTTTTTTAAACTTATTCTTGACCTTTTAAAGGGTTTTTGTTAAAATTTTTGGTTATTTTCGAAAATGCTAAAAAACAATAGAAAAAAAATCAAATAAAAACCCTGAAAAAAAACAAGAAAAAGTTAAGAAAAACGACACTGACATACACTCAGATAAAAAAGTTGTTAAAAAAATTTGTAAACAGTTATCAATCGCACTTTAATACTTTTGTACTGATTTTTAGTACAATTTTCTTTTTTAGTAATAATTTTTGATATTCTCTTGTTACAAAATACGTATTTTTTTTAACTAATTTTCGTTGCTGATTTCAGCAAAACATTTTACTAATTTTTTAAAACCTAGTGCAAAAAATATACTAATTTAACAACAAGTGGAAATTTTATTTACAAGAATTCGTTGATTTTTTAGAATTCCTGTTTAGTTTATATTTGTTATTATTGATATATTCTTAGTTTGGAAATAAAACTCAGACAATTTTATTGTAGAAGAGAGAGAACCGTTTGCAATTTTTAATCCAAACTTCAATTATGTTGAAGTACCCAGCAAAAAAATCCATTACAAAAAAGTTATTTTAAAAGCACTCCGAATAGCATCAACTGATTGTGAAGTAGTTACAATTTGGCTTTAACACTGATTTATTTTACTTACGATAGCTGTTTTTGTGCGGCATGCCTATCAATGCTATCTCGAACAATTTTGACAGTGGAAAGCTGAAATAAGTTAACAAACTGTCAAAATCGTTCTAGATAACACTGATAGGTAGTCACACAAATACAGCTGATATTGAATTAAATAAGATTAATACACTAAGATGTCAGTTAAACATG
This sequence comes from Leucophora obtusa, assembly GCA_949987735.1. Classification (NCBI taxonomy): domain Eukaryota; kingdom Metazoa; phylum Arthropoda; class Insecta; order Diptera; family Anthomyiidae; genus Leucophora; species Leucophora obtusa. The sequence continues at coordinate 48,480,533 of OX465299.1, forward strand.
GTTTAGTTAAACCGAAAACGAATTATATCAGCCATTTTAAGTTTATTAACACAAATTTAGCCGAACAACTTTTTCTCGTTTAGAATTTATATCTTCATTGAAAGAAAATAAAATAGATCACATTTTAGAAGCAGTATTCCAGTTATAAACTAAGTTTAAAGATTATCTACATCCTAAAAGCTGGGCCTAAAAGTTATATGTAACCCTCTGATTAATTTTTTTAAAAACATTACTCAAGGAATTTTCAGAATATTAAAGCGTACTAGGAAACTATTTTTTCATATATATATTTTTTTTTTTTTTTTATTTTAACAAATAAAGGAAAGAAGATCACCGACATTTTACAATCCTACAGTAATAAGGCCATCATTATAAATTTGCTTAAGCCGCAGATCTACGATTGAAATTTTAGCTTTAAATTCATTAAAGTGTCCGAGAACCGTTGGAGGACAGTTTTTCCCCAGGCATATTTCGAAGGCGAATACCATGTCGTCATCTGAATTTTGCAAGTCAACCATCGTTAGCTTAAAATCAACGTTTTCATTTAGCGATGCATTAAGTTCCAATGCTATAATTTGCAATCGTGATTAGTTAAATTATATATGTTGAAGAAGTTCATTTAGCAAAATTTTAACTTTAATTAAAATTTGGAACTTTAATGGACATTTTAAACTTGACGGCAGTTATTTTTTTAAATCTATTTTTGAGTTGAAGAAATAATGTATTTTTTGTCACTATAGAATTATTTATTTATTTTGATTTTACGTCTTTTAAGGTGTAATAGCAATTAAAGCATATCGACATTTAAAGTAGGTGACATTTATAGAACTTTTAATGTATAAGCAAAGGTAAGGGACCAACCTCTGTTAACGAACCTCTTGATTGGTCTCTTTTAAATGATAAAATATGTTAACATTGCAACAAATTTTATTAACATATTTCTTTGGTGCACGGTGCAAAAGCACGCGAGCGACTTCATAGAGCCTTAACAATACATTTTAATTGTTAAGTTTTATATATTTGCATTTAGTGAAAAGAAGAATTCATATTTGGGTCATAGTCCAGGAGATTCAATGGGATACAATTCTTTATTTTCTTCCCTTTTTCAATGGGAACTGTAATTGAAGTATTTTTTAAAATACCCAGGTAGAAAAATACAAACGGCACAATGTCGGCCCGGTATTGGAGACGGTAGTACATGTACTGGCAATGCGTCGAATTTTCAACTTTCACTGTACTGGCATGTTGTGGAAATAATAACACCAATAAACGCTTGGCCGTAGATATTTCCCAACGTTCGCGCAGGCTTGGGATTTTATTTTTTTGGTATTATCCCAGTACATGTAATAACAAATTTAGTAGTTTGCTATTACTTTACTGTCCTCTTAGTGTACATCACCGATTTTTAATGTATTCTTTCGAAACTTCACAGGAAAATAATGGCGATGTCTCTCTTACATAAATAATTGTGTAATATATGAAAAATTTATAGAATTGTTAATTTTAATAAATTTAAAAAAGATCGTTAATTTTCAGAAAACAGTGCTGGCAAATCAAGTTTTAAGTAATACCGGCATTTGGTAAAAAACAGTGCTCTCCCAGTACAATTTTTGTTGTAACGTCGGCAATTTCTACCTGGGTATGTACGAATAATTAAAAAATATGTAAATAATCGTAAATTAGTAAAGTACGTACATAAAATTAACTATTTGGTTTTTTTTTAGAGATAAAAAATGGAATCTAATAAATTCGTAATTTACAAACAAATGGATTTACAAAGAAAAAAACAACATTATATATACATTTTTGAAAGTTGTTTTAAAGCACATACATTAAATAGAGCACTTATCGCTCCATTGTAACCAATTTAAAAGTTGTTTGTTTTGAGTGCCTTACACATATTTTTGCTGGGTAAGTATACATTTTTTACAATTGAAATTTGATGAGGGGACTGTATAGTTGATCTCTTATTTTGGTAAATGAATGTTCTTTAGTTTGATTCTAGGTCATAAATTAATATCACTTTCTGTTTAAATTATTTTCAAATTTAAGAAAGATGACACAATTTTTACAAGTAAATTACACCCGTGTAAAACAGTTTAGATCTGATCAGATCTTTTTGGATCTAAATAGATATGATTGAATCCAATTAGATCCTGTACCAGATCTCATCATATATAATCAGATATGGCATATGTGATTATTCCTTATGGCAAGATCTGATCAGTTCTAGTGCCAAATCTGTTCAAATCTAAAGTCATCTGGACAATTGCGCCAGATATGCCTAGATCTGATCAAATCTAATTAGATCTCAAATTTGTCCCCAATTTTGAGATCTAATAAGATCTGGTAAGATCTACTAAGATATGGCCAGATATGCCTAGATGTGTCTAGATCTGATCAGATCTAATTAGATCTCAAATTTGTCCCCAATTTTGAGATCTAATTAGATCTGGTAAGATCTAATTAGATCTGGTAAGATCTACTGAAATCTGGCCAGATCTGATCTTTTTTACACGGGCAAAGAATAAAAATTTTTGAAAGAATTCGATAAGGCCAGCAAGACAGAATACGTATTTTCGGCTTTCGCTACAAAGCCATCATCAGTGTCATTCGCCTTGAATGGGTTAATAATTGATAATTATCTACTTATATGACAGTTGACAGCAAATCGAATTTGTTATCAACAACTCAACTTAGAGTAATATCAATGAAATCTAACAATGCTATTTTTATCCTTTGTTATTATTACTCTTTTTTGCTTTGAACCTTAATTCTTAAGATATCTCAGCTGATTATATTCAACTCTGTGTATGATAACCACATTGCTTTTAACTCTTTTTTTAGATTTAACAGTTTTTTCATTTTTTAAACACTTTTTTGCTAATTTCAGCAGATTGATTTTAAATTGTAGTTAGCCCGGTGTCTTTAAATGCAATTAACTATATGATATGAAATGTCAAAATCATTGCAGTGAAACGGCAAAATGATATCAATTGCAAAGTGGTGGAGAACACTTGACCAAATCATGGCTATGAAATATCATAGATTTTTCTCTCGAAAAACACAAAATGTTATCCAAAATTAATTTTTATTTACAAATAAAAAATAATTAAACTCATTCGCATTCTTTTTTTTTTATAAAATTTTCTGTAATTTTTTTATTACAAAATAAAAATTAAAACAAAAAGTGACATTTGATGGCAGGCATCATTGCAAGAGCCGCTTGCATGTCAGCGATATCATGATGTTGCAATAAAATTGAAATTGAGTGTCTTCACTTGAGATGAGAGCATTTTGAAAAGTGCTTGCTATCATTTTATTGCATGTCAAGACACTAGGTTACGACAATTTACTGAAATTTAGTAGCGTGTACTAATTATTTATACTAATTTCATTGTGCCAAAATTATTGATATTAAGTAAATTTTTTTACATGATTTAACAAATCGATTTTGAATTGCAGTTTAAAACTTAGTAGCGGCTACTAAATTTTTCTACTAATTTTATTATACTACAGATCAGCTGACATGTATTGCTAAAATTAGTAAAAAAATACCGCTGGGCTCAAAACAGTTAAATTTCCCGTAATAACGGGAAAAATAGCGAAAAATTTCGCTCTATGTTTGGAGCTCAAAAACTATAATAAAAACATTAAAATGCACAAATTTTTTATAGCCTATAAAAATTTACAATCATAATTAACCCAAATGTCACTTTTTTGCTACATTTTCAAATGATCCTGTCTATTAAATTGATGCGAAAAAAAATTCCACCCCAATTTCGCAATAATTCCACGCAAGTGAAAAATCATTTTTTTGTATGGAGTTTGACAGTTTTTTTTTCGCAAAACTGCAAACAAAATACCGGCCTTAAATTAAAATAAATAGATTCTCAATACAAAATAAAGCTATTGTCATGCGAGCTTTAAAAAATAATTGTGCAACGCACTCAAACATTTTTTAGCAAGTATTAAGTCATTTGAACTAAATTTTATTTACATCCAAAAAAATTTGGCTCCAAAAAAATTTTAGTTTCACCAAAAAGTACAAATTTTAATAGAGAGACTGCACTCACGGTTTTTTGTTGTTGTTTAAGTGGGTCGGGCAAGCAAATGAAAACATTTAAGAAAATATATTCTCTTAAGAAATCGTGGGAATTTTTCAACGAAAATTAGTATGGCCAAATACCTGTATCCAAATAAGATTTTTCTGTATTTCCTATTACTGCATCACTCCCTCTAGCGGAGATATTTGCAACCAAAGTCGAAACATTCTGATATTCTTTTATGAATCTCAATTTATTCAAAATTATATTTCAATTAAAATCGACGTAATGGTTAGCGCGTTTGACTGTTATATATAAGGTTGCGGGTTCGATCCCGAGCGACCGCAACATCAATTTGGGAAAATAATATGTATGATTTTTCTATCCCTCATACACTCAAAAAAATAAGTTAGTAGAAAAATTAGTAAAACGTCTTGTATATCAAGTGTACTAGTTTTCAGCAATTTTTTTTGCTGAAATTCCGTTTTCAGCAAAAGTTTTATTTATATTTTTTAGCACTAAACTAATTTTGAGCTAATGTTTTACTAATTTATTTTGTTACAAAAATTGTGCTGATCACCGCATTCATAGCGTGGACGACAACCAAATAGACAAGATGTAGATGTCGCAGGTAGTCTGGAAACGGAAATGACAAAAAAAGGAAAACAACTCCACATATATTCTATATTTAAATTTTCAGCAAATAAATTAACTAAAGTAAAATTTCGCTACAAGTTTTTTGAGTTTTTTTCAGTCTACTAATATTCAGCAAAAAGTTTAGTGATTTTAGCAAGGATTTTTTTCATTTGCAGTCGACTAAGTGTTAGCAAAACTTTTGCTGAAGATTACTATTTTTTTGGTAAAAACCAGCTCGCTGATTTTCAGCAAACCTTTTGCTGAAATTACCAACTTTTTTGCAAGCACGCTCCTGACTAAAAATTTGCTGACACAGCAACATTTTTTGCTGACTTTACTGAATTTTTTTTTTGAGTGTACATATATCAGCGTCCTCCTCGGTGTTCCCATAGCACTAAACACCACCGAAGTAAAATAATATAACAGGGCTTTGAACTAAACAGCTTCAACAAAATTCGCCAGTTCACCATCAGATGGCGAGCAACAACGCTTCTAAAATTCAACGTTTCCGCAATTACAGTGTTGTCATACTTGAAGCCCTTCATCTTTCGCCACCTTTCATCTCCTCTCTATCCCCTTTTCAAAGAAAGCAACACGTTAATTAATAGAAAGAATTTCCTGAGCGTTGTTTCTCTTTTTAAAAAATTAATAAGCCCAGGACAATTCTTTACAAACCAGTTCTGCAACTGGTTCCACTGCAATCGGTTCCAAGGAAGTGGAACCAGTTCTAGGGTTACTATATGGAAAGCATGACGACGTGGAATCAGTTCTAGAACTAGTTCTAGAATTGATTCTAGGGCAACCGGTTCCAATTTGGAGCTATAGAAGTACACTCAACCAAAAAAGTCTGTAATGGCTACTGAAAATTTTGCTGTTAGTACCAGGGAACGTAACGTTTATGACTTTTATCATAAAATTCAGAATAAAAAAGTTATTTTTTGACTTTTATTTTTTTGAGCAAAAATAAAAGTTATTTTTTGACTTTTATTTTTTCGAGCAAAAAAATACCGTTACTTTTATTTTATTTTACTGTTTCGACAAAAAACACATTAAAATATTAAAATCTTGACGAATTCATATCAAACACAGAAAAATATGAGAAATCCCTATAAAAGCGAGCTCCATGGGAATTTTTGGTTGTCAGTTAAAATAACTGCATTTGCAGTTGATTTTACCTACATCATTCCCTGAGTGTAGCTAATTTAACTTCATTGAAAATTCTGCATGCGCAAATATAGATGCTATTTCTTGTTATTTTAGCAGAATTTGTATGTATTTGTACAGGCATTTTTTATGAGGGTATGTATTACGAATTGTATTCGACGGTACGGCAAATATTCGTATAGGAGGTTGTGCCACTTTCGTAGTAGAGGTTAATCGTATTTTATAATTTTAATGCATCTTTAATCGCTTTCAAATTTGAGTAAATTGCTTTAATTAATTATCTTACCTAAATATTTTTACCCCTCAATTCATAAATGCTTTGTGAAATTATAGCAGGTTTACAAAACGTCATTTTCATACAAAATTTGTTCAATAAACCTCCTATAATTTTACAAAGCTTTTATGAATTTAGGGGTTAGTTTATTTTCTTAAAGTACATACACAAAAATAATTTCGAATTAACTTTTTAAACACACATACCGTTTTTGTAAATACAAAAAAAAACTTTTTAAAAAGGCACCGACAATGAAATTTGTAAATGTAAAAAGAAATTTTGTTATTTTTTGTGACTTTGAAGTTCTATTTTTAAACAATTTTTATATAAAAAATAACAATTTACAAACATTTCAATCAGAAAATTGTTAGAAATAAAATTTTTTTGTGTTTTTTTTACAAATTCCATTGTTGGTGCCTACTTTTTTTTCTGTGTATGTATTTTCTCACAAAATGTTGATCAAATTAGCATCCAATGCGTATGAGCAACTTCTTTTGTAAGTTGAATATCAATCATACGCCACAGTCGCCCACATAAAATGCATTAAGAAATATCATATGAAAGTTTTTTTCTTCATCTTATAGCTAGCAACATGTTGCGTCAACATTTATATTAAAACTACATACAGTTGTACCTCGATTAACCGGGTTGCTCGGGACCGGGCTCAGCACGGATAATCGAAAACACGGTTGAAAGAGGTTTTTTTAAATATTCACAAATTTTATTATTTTTATTTATATTTAAAAAGAACATGTGAATTTGCATCTATTAACATACTTATAAATACAGATATCTTATTATTTTAATAATATACATACTTTCATATAGATAAATACATTTTTATATTCATTTAAAATATTCATTTAAAATATTCATTTAAAATATTCGTTTAAAGTAGTTTGTCTTTTAGAATTCATTTGTTCCTTAAGTAAAAGATTTTGTATGCGATACAATTGTATTTTGTCTGGTTCTGAAATACCTGGATCAATATAGTTTTCTAAGAACCCTAACAGAACACTACTAGCCTCTATTGCTTGAGCTAATGTGGGGGTTTCTTCCGTATTACCTCCATCTGATTCCTCGGAATTTGACTCAAGCTCATATTCTTGTGTTTGATTGGCCATGTTAACGATTTCATCGTCAGATACAATAGCAAACGGTGCGACATCAACATCGCAATCCATCCACTTTGAGATATCTTCAGCTGTAAAACCAGGTGGTATTAATACATCTGATTGTATCTCAACACTAAATGTTGAATCAGTTTCATCATCTTGAGATAGTAAGTTATTCCAAACTTTATTTAAAACATGTGGGGTTACAGAATCCCAAGAAATCGCTGCTGTTCAAAGATTTTACAAATACGTGTCGACTATTAGAATCCACAAGTTTTTGCACGATAAATTTACGGTACTGGCATTTGAAACTCCGAATGGCTCCTTGATCCATAGGCTGAATCAAGGATGTACAATTTGGAGGTAGATATTTTACTGTAACATTATCAGATATCATTGCATTTACATCCGGGTGTGCTGGACAGTTGTCTAATAGCAAAAGAACTTTGCAATTCTTGCATTGGTCTCGAATGCGTTGTAAATGTTCTCTTACCTCTGGTACAAAATTTTTGTTAAACCACTCCAGAAATAGCTCTTGTGTTACCCAAGCTCTCTTATTAGACTTATAAACTACAGGAAAGTATCCAACATTTTTTAAACATCGTGGATTAGCACTTTTTCCTATTATCATCAATTTACACTTGTGAGTCCCAGCTGCATTTGCACAAAGTAAAGCTGTGATTCTTTCCTTGGACTCTTTGTACCCCTCAATAGAATATTCTTCACCACTCGCCAACGAATTCTGGGGCAAACACTTCCAAAATAGACCGGTTTCGTCTGCATTATAAATTTGTTCAGTTGTAAGTTGTTCATTTTTGATGTATTCGTTTAAGTCTTCCACAAACATCGTTGCAGACACATAATCAGCACACTCCTTTTCTCCTGATGATTTCAGCCTACGAATTCCATGCCGATTTTTGAATTTTTCCAGCCAACCAGATGAATACTTACACTCGGAATTTATGGTTAATTCACCATGAAAATATTTTGCCTTCTCAGTAATCATTTCGCCTAGAAATTGCAGGAAATTTTCAGTTTCTGTTCATAAAATGTCTGGATTTGAGTTATCTTACCTGTAATGGGACATCCTTTAAATCTTTGTTGTCGAAACCATTCATATGTTGCAAAATCAACCTTTGGATTTTCGGATTTTTTCAGTGTATGTCTATTTTTTAAGCCGTGAATTGAATCACTTTCCGATCCATATTTCAAAATGTTTTCTTCGTTTTTTATTAAGTCGCATATAGTTTGTTTGCCAACACCATATTTTTCAGATAAAAGATGAACGGATGTGTTTTTGCGATATTCGTTAATAAGTTCTATTTTCTCTTTAATTGAAAGAACTTTTCTTGCTCTTTTTGTCAGTTTACTTTTTGATGGAGGCATTTTCAGAAAAACACCTGTTAAGAGATCAAATTTCACTTACAGACTGAATGAAAATGAAATTTGATACAAACTTATTACATAAAAACAAAAAATGGGAATCGCCGAATTTTATTTCTTTGCACATTCACTTAAATTGAAAAAAACTACATATTACATGTATGTATATGCCGCACGGATAATAGAGGTAAAGCACGGTTAATAGAGAGTTAAAATAAAGCACGGATAATAGAGGTAAAGCACGGTTAATAGAGGTATAAAATCAAACACACAGCATGCCGGTTAACAGATGTACCCGGTTAATAGAGGCCCGGTTAACCGAGGTTCAACTGTATTATTTATGTAACTTACGCACATTTATCAAGTTTCTGGTTTAACACCTTTTTTTTTATTTTACCTCAACTAGTAATCATATCTCTTGTTGTTGTTTGTGTTTTATTTTTTGCGCTCAACATTTGTAAGAATCAACAACCAAAAGGTACGTTTGTTACATTTTAACTTGCAAGCGCAAAATAGACAAACAAAAAAAAAACGCAAACATAAACAAAAAACAAAAAAAAAAAAAAAAACAAAGAAAAGCGAAACATTTTGATGATATAAAAGCCAATACCGCAAACAGGATATTCTTCATTCAGTTTTGTTCATTTCAAACGAATACAGTGTCCTGTATAGTGTAATAAAATACATTTGTATATTTAAAAACTATTTTAAATATAAAGCTACAGGTGTGAATTGCATATATGAATTAAACGAAGTGAGTTCGTTACTTTTTTTAAAATAATGATTTATAAATTTAATAATTTTATGGATAAATAGCTTTAAGTGATACTTGACAACATTTGTACAGAAAAATATTTGATCAGTTTGATCAAGCTGACCAGTTCGAAAAAATCTCAATAACTTATTTAAAAATTGTGAAAAGTATTTGAATTAAAATATATTCAATAAATTTAAAAATAAACATATAAATTTAAAAATAACATGATGTTCACAATTTATAAAAATAAAAATATCTTGAAATATGAGATATTTATCTATCGTTGAAAATACTCGTATCTATTAGGAAAAGAACGGTGTAGAAAAGTGGCTATTTTTGCCGACGGAGGAAGAAGTAAAAGACGACTGCTATTTTAATAACTCGACTGTTCTGAACCCATGGGAAATATCTAAAAATATTCGAAAAATTACTATTAGCGTTTTCATACGGCAACTTATTTTTAAACAGTTGCCTTCTTCAAGCCGCCTTTTATATTTTCAAAATTCCTTTTAATTTAAGTTTTGAACAAGTTTACAAATTGAAATTATACTTTTTTTTAAAGCTGATACCAAAAATGGATGTGGAATTTACGAAAATGAGTCAAAGATTTGTCGTTAATTACTTAAGATGTTACATAACTATTTTTTTTTTATTAAAAAATGTATAGAAGAAATAAACAAATACCAATTGATTTTTTCAGTCCATTATTAATTTTTATATTTTTTAAAACTAGGGAAGTATATCAAAAAACGTTGCAGTAAGCATCTTTAAAGGGCGGATTATGGGACCGTAAACGTAAATGTGATGTAACTGTACCGTGCCGTAGCTAAAAAGTACACTTATAGATTACCGTATACGACATTACTATTTAGCATCTTTTTCATGTGGTTTTATATTTTATTCTAAATTTTTCCATTTATTTGTTAATTTTTATTCCTTATTTGTTGTTTGAATCAATTTTCTTTATTCATTTCATATTTTTTCCGATTAAAATCATTCAGCTGTTTCGATGCCGGATAGAAAATTCTGATTTCAACAGAATGATCCGGCAAGTTCGTTTACATTTACGTGTTAGTAACCATTCGCATACATTTCTTCTTGTAGTATCGGAACAGCTGATTCGTTACAGATACGTTTACGGTTGGGTAACTCAGCCTTAACTCTCTAATATCCAAGGCCGCCAAAAGGCGGTCTTCAGATTTTAAATAGTTTTTGGTTAAATAACAATATTTTATTAAACAAGTTGTATTATATCCATAGAAAACTTAATTACCTACTTTTTTGCCTTCAAACTTTTTTTGTATAAGGAATTTGAAAAAATTAACTTTTTGAAAAACAAAAAAATATTTGAAAATCGCCAAAAAATACATTTAGGATCTGGCGTACATTATCGATAATAAACAAAGCTAGTTTAAAGTCTCTAATTGTAAAATCAGTTTTTTCTCCAGGGCTCACGGGATAACCGCAGGATACGTCTGACGAATATCTCTCTAACTCAAAAACTAGCCAACAGATTTTTTTGAAATTAAACAGATATTATATACTCAGAGGTAGTAGTAGTAGTAGTAGAGTAGTCAGCCGAACTAATTTCGTCAATATTTATTGATGTTTAGTGCCAAATTCGCCAAATTTCGTAATTTTCAAAAAGCGAAACTTGCCAAAACTTCTGAAATAACAACAATTGATCAATAATTTTCGGTACATAATTTTATTTTACTGATAGTGTTATTTATAGGAAAAACCGAAATTATTTGACTACTGGATTTCTAAATACGTCTTCAACAGTGTTGCCACCATTAAAATAAAAAGTTACACAGCTGTAGGTCAAAAATTATCCAAAACCGTATGAAATTATACAAAAAAATATAATTTCTTATATTATTTCAAAATAAACTCTCCTGAGCACAGTGGGGAAGAATAAAAATATTTTGGACTTATATGAAACTGCAAAGTGCAAAAGTTATTTGCATTTTAGAACTAAAATTTTGCATTTTTGCAATAACCTGGTCCGCGGACCCCCAGGGGTCCGTAGCAGAATTCCAGGGGGTCGGCGAAGAAATCCGACAAAAAACATAAAACAAGTTATTTAAAAAAAAAACAATTTTTTTTTATAATTTTTAAATTATTTAACAAAATATTGATTTGAAAAATGTTTTTTTCCTTATTCCTGCTTAAAATTGGCAATCATTTAAAATAAGCATGTGCTTTTATTAATTTTGCCCCATAATTTATAAAGTACCTCTCGCTCAACATTGGTTTGGGAGTCCGTGAGCTAGTAGAAATGTCTCAAGGGGTTCGTGAGGCAAAACTTAGTGGGAACCGATGATCTATACATTTGTGAATAACAATAAAATAGTTCTGTAATATTATTTTAAGTAATTAACGAAATATAAAATTCGAAACTAACATTTTTTAAAGTTTTTATTCTTTGTAATTTACTTGTGAAAAATTGTATCATCTTTCATTAATTTGAAAAATAATTTAAACAGAAAGTGATATTAATTTATGATCTAGAGTCAAACTAAAAAAACATTCATTTACCAAATAAAAGATCAACTATATATACCCCTCATTCATCTTAAAAACACATGACACGGTGCAAAATAATATATATTAAAACATAACATACATTTAAATTTAAATTTAACGGTTCATTGTAATTAAAAAATCTGTGGTTATCATACACAGAGTTGAATAGAACCAGCTGAGATACCTTCAGAATTAAGGTTCAAAGGAAAAAAGAGTAAAGGGCGGATTATGGGACCGTAAACGTAAATGTGATGTAACTGTACCGTGCCGTAGCTAAAAATTATATAGATTACCGTAAACGACATTACTATTTAGCATCTATTTGTGGTTTTATATTTTATTCTAAATTTTTCCATTTATTTGTTAATTCCTATTCCTTATTTGTTGTTTGCATCAATTTTCTTTATTCATTTCATATTTTTTCCGACTAAAATCATTCAGCTGTTTCGATGCCGGATAGAAAATCTGATTTCAGCAGAATGATCCTGCAAGTACGTTTACATTTACGTGTTAGTAACCATTCGTATACATTTCTTCTTGTGGTTTCGAAACAGCTGATTCGTTACAGATACGTTTACGGTTGGGTAACTCAGCCTTAATAATAACAAAGGATAAATTTAGCATTGTTAGATTTCGTTGATGTTAGTCTAAGTTGAGTTGTTGTTAATATATTCGATTTGCTTTCAACTTTCACATAAGTAGACGATCATCAATTATTAACCCATTCAAGGCAAACGACCCTGATGATGGCTTTGTAGCGAAAGCCGAAAATACGTATTCTGTCTTGCTGGCCTTATCGAATTCTTTCAAAAATTTTTATTCTTTGAATTTACTTGTGAAAATTGTATCTTCTTTCTTTAATTTGAGAATAATTTAAACAGAAAGTGATATTAATTTATGATCTAGAGTCAAACTAAAGAACATTCATTTACCAGAATAAGAGATCAACTAATAATTCCCCTCATTTTTTTTATTTTAAATTTAAAATTTAACCCCTAAATTCATAAACGCTTTGTAAAATTATAGGAGGTTTATTGAACAAATTTTGTATGAAAATGACGTTTTGTAAACCTGCTATAACTTTACAAAGCATTTATGAATTGAGGGGTTATTTTTTAAATAATTAAATTAAATTTTTTGTTTGTGGAAAAGCTCCTTTTAGGCTAACTTTTTTTGTTTTCCCAACGCTGGCATATTAGTTCCAAAAATCTTTGCAAGTGCTAGCATTTTAGTACAGCTATTATTATTTATTTATGTTTTTGGCCACTAAGTATTATATGTCTAGTTAGCTCAGTGGGTAGATCTGTCGTCTGTCAATATCACGGCCAGGGTTCATATTCACGTCAGGACCAAAAAAAGGTACTTATGAACTTTTTTTAAATATTACTTCGGAAAATTTAATTCCAGACCACCTATTTATTGGTTTTCCATCGGTTGTTCAATGTTAAAAATTTTATTTCTCCAGTACTTTTCCGGCCCTTTTTGAACAGCCGGTCCTTTTGTCTAATGACGTTACCATTTTGGAAATGGGAAAGCAATTTTTGCCAGTACTTGTACCACCTGTTAAAGTATTGTATCTTGCCATCACTTTCCCCTTTGTATTTGTCTGACTGGGATAATATATGAAGGCCTGCACTGAAGTACACTTGCGCCCGGTATTTTGTAAGCAGATTCGTTGCGACAACCTTGCCCACTGAATCGTGTAATTACTTACAGCAACAAAGTTATTTGTTTATCGTTATCAAATGTTTTGATGGAAGAATTCAAACTTACAGTCCCAGCCAAAATTAGGTTTCAGAAGTCGAATTTCGCTTGGAAGACTAAACCGGTAAAAAAACAAACTTGGTTTTCGCATGCATTACTCAAAAACTTAATAATGTTTACCAAATTTTCAAACTTTTCTACAGTCTTTGCTAGTTTACTCGAATAATCTACTTAATTTCTAATTTTACCAATATCTTGGTATCAATTTCTTGTAAATATGAGAAAATTCAAGAAAAAACGTCGGTAATCTAAAATTGCTCACTTAGTTCATTTGCGTTCATATAAATAAATATTAATAAATTAGAAAATCCCGGGATTTTTGAGAAATAATCTCAGGATTCGGGATTTTGCCAATCCCGAAAATCACGGGATTTCGGAATTCGGGATTTCCCGTTTGGCATCCCTAATAAGAACTCAGCATTTTAAAAGATCTATATAAACAAAAATAGCTATTTGTATAAAAAGCTAAATTGAAGTACATCAAATGGCAATTTGAAAATAGCTTTGTGTAGTTTTTAGGAAAACTCTTTAATAGTGCCTATGCGCTTTGAAAGGCTGGATTTTTTTCGTGGTATAATAATGGGAAAGTGGTAAAGGAATAAATAAAAAATATAACATTAAAAAAATATCGCGAACTAACAAATTTAAACATTTGTTTTGTTCTCTTGTAAAATTGGGGAAAAACAAACAGCTATTTTCTACTGTTTCCAATTATTCGACATAGGCGGTTAACCGGTTATTGCATTATTCGAAAAATCACTAAAACTGATTAACCGGTTATTCGGGTCGGTTATTCGAGAAAATTGGCGATTAATCGATTAATCGTTTAAAACCAAATGAATGTATTTCCTTAACTTTTTACCAACAAAAACACTAACAGCTTCCTGTTTTTGTTAAATATCAACACGACACATGAACAAAATTTTTCAAATTAAAAAAACACATCTACACTAGAGAGAAAATGCTAGAGCTGAAGCAAAACTCACCTCTAATTAGCTCTATTTTGAATGAGTTTATCTATTTTGGAGTGTTTTTGCTCCATCCCTAGCAGTTTTCTCTCGCGTGTAAATGTACCTTAAGGTTGAAAAGTTTCGGAATCTGAGATTATCTAAATTGAAACATTTCTTATACTAATAGAAAAATTTATGTAAAATATAGCTGAAGTTATTAAAAATTAGTTTAAAAAAAAAACTGCTGAAACGATGAGATTTTTTTCTAAATATTAGTAAGTTAAAAATAGCATAACTCACGGTAGATTTTTTACTTCTTACGAAATTTTTTTTTAATCTGTAAAACTTTGGATACAAAATTTCTTTGAATGCAAATTTAATCATTACTACAATAAATATAATATTGCATTTAAAAAAATTATTGTCCAAAGTTCTTCCTCCTCCCCTGAAGAAATAAAAAAAATTTAGTTCCATTTGAGTAAAATATTAGTTAATGAAAATACCAATTTACTCTACAAAAATTTGCAAAAAAAAATTTTCTGAATAGTAGAGTTAGTAGACTAAACAATTGTTAAATTTCTCAGTCTTTTTTCCGTTTTTAAGGGCCATTGACAATAAACAAAATTATCCAAAGTTTGAGCTAACATTCCCTTCTGTATTTATGTATTTAAATAAATTCTAAATTTTTCCAAATGTATTTCCGAAATTTCTATTTTTATTTTAAAAGCATTTTTTCAAACATACATACTTTCTCTTTCTCTTAAATCTCACAATTCCTATAAAATTTTCATTATGAAAGAGAAAACATGTATGTTTGTAAAAAGTAGAAGTACATTTGGAAAAATTTGAAATGCAATTGGAATTTTATTAAATACATTTGAATAATTTTGAAATGTATTTGAACAATTTTAAAATACAAATATAAATTTCTTAACCACAAATAAAATATATTTGTAATTTTGAAATACATTTTGAAAATTTTAAAATACATTTTGGACAATTTTGAAATGCAATTGGACAAATGTCAAAGTTTTTTAGACAATATTTGGACAATTTTGGAAGATTTTTGGATAATTCTAAAACATTTTTGAGTGATTTTTGGACAATTTTAAAACATTTTTGGAAGAATTTAAAAAATTCTGGATAATTTTGAAACATTTTAGACAATTTTGAAACCTTTTTAGACAATTTTGAAATATATTTGGATAATTTTAAAACATTTTCAAACAATTTTGAAATAAAACTGAAAATGGTGTAGTTGGAGATGTTGTAGAATTGATGTGGTTTTGAATCGATTATACACACTTTCTTTGGAGATGTGAGAAAAGGTAGAGTTTCTACAGAATTAAGATGTCAGTTGACAGCTGTGGGACACATATTTAAAAAAATGCAACCTTGCCTTGAAGGACATGGGAATAGAATTTACATTAGTTTTAATTTTTAAAATAACAGAATCAAAAATCGCCGACTGTATTGATTAAAGCCTATAGAGCACTTCGACGCTGATCCAGCCAGACACTTCGTGTATTTTAGGTAGTTTTAGAAACACCTTTCTTTTGCTTAAAAAATGTATCTAAAGGCTTAAAGACCTCTTTCACTCAATTTTAAAAAAATTTAATGGTATTTTAGTAATTTTATGTTTATTCTAAACTTTTCTTGTAATTTTTTAGCCAAAGTTAAGAAAATTATGAAGTTTTGGGAAAAAATAAGGGAAAAATTCCATACTAAAATTGTAACCGGTTAATCGACCTGTTTTAACCGATTATTCGGATCGAATAATTATTTGAGTTTTAAATTATTTGTTTCGACATTAACCGAAATAGAAGCGATTAATCGAGGAATCGGTTAATCGATTAACCGAATTGGAAACACTACTATTTTCTTAGGCGCAGCGACGATATATGCTTATATATTAGAGTTCGTCATAAAAATTTGATTTTCGGATATCATCACTTTTTTTTAAAGTTTTTGCATAGAAAAAAAGAATGGGTTTTTTTTCTTTTTTATTTCAACTCCTTCCACTGGCGCAAGTCGGCCAAAAACGCTGATTTTTAGACCCTTTACCTCCAGAGCAAAAACAGCTGCATTTATAGGAAATCTGACTTTAGAATTCGATTCTACAATAAAATTTAATATAAAAACTTTTTTTTGCATTTTCAAAATACACCAGATAGCCATTAGAGTGGTTCGAAAATCCACTTTTTTCAAAAGCTTCTAAAAAGTTACTTTCTTATTGCACACAATGAAAATGTATTTCCGGCTAAGTACGTGGGTATAAAAATTTTGGACATACCGCGAACCATTAAAAGGTTATTAGCAAAATCAAAGCAATTTTATATATTTCTGACGAACTCTATTATATATGTATGTAGAATTTATACTACCCGGTTACTCTGTTTTTTTAGCAATCATAATATTAAAATCGACCAATTAAAATATTAATGTTTGTTTCTTCATAATTTTAACATTTAATGATATTTGGGTTGTTCACAAGGGTGTGCTAACTATCGTATGATTATTGTTTGTAGGGTTCCTTTCATATTATTAGCAAACTTAACATAGATAAAAAATTTCTATTATCAGTATCGTATATGTCGTCATATCGTAAAACTACTAAAAATTAGTTAAAAATGATCTTGCAGAAAAAACTGCTGAAATTGGCAGATTATTTATGCTAAATTTTAGTAAGATAGGAACAGCAAAAATAAAACTTTTAAATCTACAGAATTTTCGTTATATTTAAGTTAACTTTTAGTTAACTGAAAATTATAAACAGTACTGTAAAATCAGTTTTTCTATTTAATCGTGTTAATTGGCTTCGTTTTGGAGAAAATATTCGTTTAATATTGAATTGCATATTGAACGATCAATGAATAATATTGATTATACGTACTGATGTCCAAACCGATTATAGAACAAATATTTCAGTTTTTATTTCAGGTAGACAATATTCAATGAATATGTTTTACTTAAAGAACTTTACCAACTCTGTTTGGTATAAGGACAATACAATAGTTAGCACAGCCTAGTGTAGCACCCAATTGTCTTATACTTAAAGTTTAGCTAAGGGTAAATGAATCAACATACTCCTAACTTCGTTAGACAATTTTCATATATAAAACCCTTTATTAAATATGTTTTGCGTGATATGCAGATGTAGTCTCTCCTTTTTTTGTTGTTGTAGTTTTTCTTTCTTTTTTTTTGCAACTATTAAAAATTCAAGAAGATATATAAATTTAAGTATTTTGTTTTACCATAAAGTATTTTTTAATATAACTTATAATATTATTTTTTAACATGGTTTTTGTGAAGAAGATCGGAAATCATTTTACATAGAAAAATTACTAATTTCCTTTTTAATATTAAATTAAAACACGTAGGTATGATTATACATACTTGTAAGCATTACTTACATACCTCCATAATAAAGAATATTAAAGTTTTGTAATACAGTAAAACCCGCATAAGATGAACTTCAAAAGTTTTGCAATTCTTTCTCTAGACATTTTTAAACAAAACTTTGCAGTTATACATATACAAAAATGATTCATTAAGAAAGATTTTTTTTTTTAATTATTTGCCCTAAAACGCCCTATTGTGAAAATATTGGCAAACAAAGTAGACACTTTCAAACGATATGATTCCTAGATGCTGGAAGATATTTAAAAAATTTTCATTTTGTATGTTTTATTGTATAAATTTTTTCTTTTTGAATAACCGATTTCTTAATTTTTTGCAAAAATACATGGGCTTTTCACCATTTTTTAAATTTTCATATGTCAACGTTATAGCTTTTATAAGTGTAGTAGTGTTTCAATAAAGACTAGGCATATTTTATGCCATCCTGTTGGCCTTGTCGAATTTTTTCAATTTTTATTCTGTGTAGTTAACTTGTATGATCTAAAATTAAAATTAATTTACCAATTAAAAGATCAACTATACATACCTTCATACGAATCGAAAAAAAAATTTTTTTTTTTTGATTTTTTAAGCTACTAATTATTTAGCAAATTTTTTTTGCTGGTTTTAGCAGGTTAGGTTATTATTTTCTATTAATATTTTACTCAAATAAAGAGTATTTTTTCAAGCTCGATAGAACCTATGAAAGGTTCGCTCACTTTTTGTCATTCATGATCAGTATACTCTGGCAAATCATCATGAATAGATTGACGCTTGAACAACGCTACCAAATTTTCCAAATTTACTTTGAAAATCAGTCAATTCGCGCAACTTATAGACGCAAAATTGAGTTCAGCGATGAGGCTCAAGGTATTAAACTAAATATTTTATAGTATTTACACCACTCAATTGTATTTAGCCAATAAAAAATGTAGCGCTTTACATGTACTGAGTTTAAATGGGAACCATAATGAATTAAAAACAAAACATCTCCAGAATAATCAAATTATTTACGGTCATTAGAAAGCCGTTAAATTTCCAATCTTACTAAAATTAAACAAAATTAATCTGCTGATTTCAGAAGTTTTTTTGGCAAGGTAATTTTTAACTAATTTCGCGAAAATTCCACAGAGTTTGACAGATTTTTTGGCGAAAGTACGAACAAAATACTAGGCTCCACAGCAGTGTTGCCAGGTTTGACGATTTATCGTCATTTTCACGATTTTTACTATGAAAAATAGCCAAATGACGATTCGACGATTTTCTTCTTTAAAATGACGATTTTTAATCCGAAATACAGCATAAAATGTGCAAAAATACGATATTGTTTCACTCTCTTAGTTTTAGATTTTTTGAAAATATTTAAGAATTTGAGATAAAAAAGTTTTGATTTTGAAAGTCTAATTAAAATTATATTTAGAAAAATTAAAAAAATTCGTTCAATTATATCATAATTTTTTATTTATAGCAAAAATGTCAATTTTGTTTAAGATACTTATTTTAAAATGTACAAAGCTTATAAAACCTCTGTCCTAATACTGTAACGAATCTTAGTTGCTGACGTGGGGAAGAATACATATGGACTAAATATTTTGAAGCTTGAAATTTGGTGGTATTTCTTTTTCTTTTAGAGCAACTATTTCAGAATATGGCAATTTTCGATGTTTATAAATGTTATATTAAATATGTTTAATCGAACAAGCGCGAAATGATTAAAAAAGGATAATTTTTGCATTATTTGTTAAGTTTTTAGGGTTCTTATACTTAATACAAGCAGATTTTATTTTGACGATTTTTCAAAACGCTATGGAGATTTTGAAGATATTTTGCGACATTTTCGACGATTTTGTGCCTAATAAACCTGGCAACACTGCTTCACAGATGTTTATAATTGTTACCGAAACGTTGGTAATTTAAAATGAGCTCGTAATAGCCGAGAATTCGTTTTATAGGAGTTTGTGTTTACCGAGTTTTACTGTAAACATTTTTTTTTAATCACATTATGGAATTTTTGATCTGTCATTATAGTATTTTTTTAATTTGTTCTATGGGCAGTAGAGCGTACCACCTTACAGTTAAAAAAAAAAGTGCCGTACACCCTCCAATATGAAGTATTTTTTTTTGGCGAACGTTGAGGTCACCATTTTACATTTTTCGTTATATCTTTGGCATTTACAGTCGGATCTTAAAGTATGATACATCGATGATTGTCTACTAATATTTAGCAATATTTTCTGCAGATTTTACAGTACTATTTTCAATTAACTAAAAGTTTACTTGAATATAACTAAAATGGCTCGAATTTTGACAATTTCGGTATTACCGAAATCGGCACTGGTAAGCCTAGTCTAAATATAGACCGATTTTAAGCAAAACTAATAAAAAAAGTCAAGATAATAAGTCTGTTGGTTGAACAAAAAAATTTTTAAATCAACAAAATTTATTTTAAGTCAAAAAACAGGAATAAATTTTGTTAAAGTAACAAATTTTTCTGTTCAACCAACAGACTTATTATTTTGAGTGTAGTTTTTCTGCTAATTTCACAGGTATATTTCAATGAGTGCACAAACTCATTATACCCTGTCCACGAAGTTTTGTAGGGTATAAAAATACAATATATTCAGTAAAAATTCGAAAGCATAAATCTTTTTAAATAAGTACGATATATAAAGTCAATATAATAACAAACTTGGTAATTATAATTAACAATTACTTCAAAAACTTTTACTTACATTCCTGGGATTTAATTATCATAAAGTATGAAACTAAGCCTCATTCATCACAATGTCCCGTTGCCTACAAACTGAGACTTTAACTGGCACATTTGTCTTTGTTTTCCATATAAAATTTCAATTTAACTGTTGGCAAATTGGATATTCTGTAATTCGGCCTAAATGTTATAATTCGACAACAAAAAAAAAAAAAATCAAACATAGAACACAGTGCAGCAGATTAAAAATGTTTTTCTTACTGGCTGGTCGTTTTGCTGTGAAATTTCAAACGGCCACAGTCATAGTTTTCGAGCTTAACCCTCCAATGTGAAATCCAAATTTTGAAATATTGGCAAATTTAACTTTTATTGTATTTATTTATATATTCATATATTTCTATATTGTCCTTTTTGTAGTGCAAACTTTTACACTTGTAGTTTCCAATTTAAATAACAAAAATCGTTTAAATTTGTAAAATAAACAAGCTAATCATCATCCTGTGTTGAAGTCTACTGAAAAAAACTTAAAGGTTAATTTATGATACTTTTTTCAAAATCAACATGTTAAATAAACGTTTATATTTACATGGAAATGTTTGCTTTTTATAAAAAAAATGTCTATACTCGTAGATAGGAACTAATTTTTATAACTGTAATAAAATTACAATTGTCGTAGTTGTTATTTGTGTGAAACCCTATTTAAATACATCTAAATATAATAATTCAACTAAAGTATTGTGTTTTTATGTTGACTTTTTAAAAAAATGTTCTTTTCTACAAACTGCATTTTGCTATAAATAATAGATTTTCTTATATTTTGTCAAGCATCATCATATTGTTGGTATTGAAGACAACATGCGTATTTATTATTCGACTGTGGTAATAGAAAATCTTAGTATAACCTGTGGCTTTAAAAATATTGAAAAAGTTGAAAAAATATGAGATGGAATAAATTTACAATGCAAACTTAAACCCAAAGGGAGTTTTATAAAAGAAATTGAATAGATAAAGCAACACTATTGTCTGGATAATTTTTTTTGTGAATTTATGTATTAAATATTGATAATATGTGAATAGTTTTTTTTTCTATGAATATAGACTTTTTAATAACTTGGAATATTACCTTAGTAGAAAATACTTCATTGATGCAAAAGTTGCAGTGTCATGGGATGAGAATTAGAAGTTTGTCGATTTGGTTAAAATTTAATATGAAAAGTCGAATATGAGTACGTATGAGTGATATTTAATGAATTTTGATTGCATATTACTTACACGTAACATTATTGTTTAACATTTTGGTTAATTTTTTTTTTTGTATATTTCGCCCTAAGCTATTTTTCTGTATTTTAGTGATCTGCGACGTAGTAACAGTAATGGCACAAAAAGTTGACACCCTAGATTCCCTTCCTGCTACTTTTTTTGGTTGGGAAGTATTGTCATAAGAAATAAGAAATACTTTTTTTTTAACAAATTTGAGGAAAATTGAAAATTCAACTTAAAATAAGATACGGAAAATATTACCTTCATTTAGCCCTCAGAATTTTCAATGAAGGTGATAATTATGGTGTGGTAAATTTTGTGCAACGATAAAAATAATTTGGAAAATAGATTTGAGATGAGCAGATATAAATCTATTAAAAATGTGTACATATATGTTAATACGATAGTTCAAATTGATGCATAAATGTTCGTTTTGTGGATACGGATACAAAAATTAGTTGTCAAGGAATCAAGATAGAATGAAACCAAAATAAATTATTATATGAATGACTGGTAGGAAAATTTCTATTGTATTTCTCCAAAAATTAAATTCAAATTTAAAGAAGTTTGATCAAAAAAAGTTATGTATGTGTGGACAAACAATTTCTTCCTGGAAAATAAGGGCAAAGCCAGCAAGGTTATTAGCGTGTCTTAAAGTTTTAAATTTAATTTATTTTGGATAAGAAGCAAATATTTTAATAAAAAAAAACTATTTGTTGTTTATGTAAAATTAATATAGTCAATACTTTATTGTAACGCTAAATCTAAACACTATTTTAGTCACTCCATATTTTGCATAAATAAATGATTTGGTTTATCAACACGTGAGCAGGCGTCATATAAATATCCGTAGGAAAAGCACACGCAAAGAAAAAGCATGGTTGAAATGACCATATTCAAAGAGTATCACATATTTTTGGGTTTTTGAATGCGACAATCATATTATGAAATAACTTTTTTATCATAATATGATGCTTAAATTATCACATTATAATTCTAAAATAATCCTAAAGTTATCATATTATAGTCCTACATATCATACTATGATCCCTATAGTATTTTCCCAGCATTCCGTTGAAGGTGAGCTGAAAAGCTAGACTAGACCGTACCACAAGTAAAGGTTCACCATACACCGGCGAATCTAAATTATTTTAAAAAAATTTTTTGCCGAACGTAGGGGTCACCTTTTTAAATTTTTCGTTATATCTTTGCCATTTACAGTCGGATCTTAAAGTATGATACATAGATGTTTTTGTCTCGAGGAGCCTAAGAGCCATTGGCCTCAAGCATCCCGTTCTAATAGTAACCACCCTAATGTCAGACAATTAAAGCTCGCAAAAAATCATTAAACTTTTGCTAAGGAAGTTTTTTGATAATTCCAGCAGAATTTTTTTTTAATATTTTTGGTGCCGAACGTAGGGGTCGCCTTTTTAAATTTTTTTTTCATTGGATTTTTCCTTTACAGAAAAACACTGATTTCCTGGAGGCAAAAAATCGATATATCACACTTTAAAATTTGACAATTAAAAGGCGACCCCTACTTTTGGCAAAAAAAAAAATCGAATTGTCTTTTTTTGCCTGTAAGGTGGTACGGTCTACTATACACGTATTATTTTATTCAAAATAGTACATATTAATATTAAATTTAGTTATCACTTATATATAAATGAAAATAAATTATGGAAATATGTGATGTCAGCTCGTAGAAAAATATTGTTATTTATAATTTCACAATGTAACCGAAATTATCATAAGAAGTTTCTAATGATCACAATATTTTCCGAAATATTATATTCCCACTGTTTGTATATGGTAATATAGAAAATTTTGGAATCATTTAGGATTATATTATGATAATTTAGTGCACTTCTTAAATTTTTTTTAAAGTAAAATCTGTCTCACTTCTTGTTAAAGAGGATCTTTAAAAATATTTTTTTTTCGTGTGACTACGAAAAATTAAAAAAAGTAATAACTTTTATCTCACTTTTTACTTAATTTATATAACACTTAACACTTTAATGCACAATAAACAATAATTTTATTTAAAAATTCCTTGTCCAATCTACATATTGCCCCGGCTTCTTGGGTAGACCAAATTTTCTTCCATAAACAATTCCACTATTTAAAATAATTCCAATAATTTTAAAATTATGTCTTTTTGTATAATATATATTAATTTATGTGACTGCTTCTTAGAACTTCTTTCACAAAATCTCAAATAAGAATAACGCTAACTGATCAATGACGCTCATTAAAAATATACTGACCATCTTATAGTTGACGAAACTATACCAATGATAGTGCTTTTCGCGCACATTTATTTTTACCGGCAAAACTGTTGAGTATATTGAAAAACGTTATATGAACAGATTAAAGGAATTGTAATTTTTAATTTTTTTAAAATTATTTGAGCAAAATCGGACTAGTGGTTCTCGAGTTATGTCAAAAAAAGATATATCTCGATTCCTAGAGGTGACCCAGTGAAACGCCGGGACACGTATAACTTGTTTTTGACCGATATAACATTTCCCGTTGGTTTCATCCCATCCCGATTTTGACTGTCGCATAGTGTAATTTGATTGCAACAAAATTCTCTAAATCTAAGCCGCATATTTTTATGTCCTGTTTTGTTACTGTCATGGCGCAAATGCTTAATGTATTGGTAGCTGTATCCATAAGAATTGAAATGGAGAGTCTATTGGGATTATTGGTATTCGTGGCAAAAAATAATGTGTTAAACTTGCCATTAATAATTATTTCGTCAATTATATTTTCGAAACTAATTGGTGAACCAATATTTAAATACAGTTTATATGCAGATAGACCTGGTAATTCAAGTGCACTTAAAATATCTGTTGCAAAGTTAAATGATTTACTTTAGTCCACCACTTCACTATTAGACAGCTAAAAATTCACATTTTTCGTTGCCGGTATTGTTAAATATCGGAATATATTTAGCATAAAATTGCATTCATTTTCTAAGGCGTTTGTTTTTTAGAATATGTTAAGTTTCAGGTTTATGGTTTAAAGGGTTTGCACAGGTCATCCAATATCCGGTCTTAGTGGATGTCTACTCTAAAGGTGCAAAATTTCAAGTACCAAACAGTTTGAGCTTGGTGATTAATTAGACCATTTTTTTTTGGATTCCGTTTCTATCATGTTCTTATTAGAAATTGCAAACAAATTTTCTTCAATGAATTTGCTAATTCCTATTTTTACCACGTTCCTGACAAAAATTCAAAAAAAAGTAACTAATTAGTTAATTAGCCCATACTTCAGGGAATACATACTTTAAATTTCAGATTTTTAGCCAAAAATTCTGTCTTATCGGGTGACTACACCTGAGAAGAAACCTACATATCAAATTTCTAGTTTCTGGCTGGTTCAATGTTGAGTCAGTCATATTATCATTTTTCAATTTAATGATAATGAATAACGGATTTAATTTCATTGATCAATGACAATAGTATTAAATTTCTTTTCGAAACAAGTAAAAATTGCAAAAAAAATCTCTAAAATAGATAAAAAAATATTTTCAAATCCATAAATTTCACTAAAATCCCCGTACCATATACCTGGCGAAAATTCTAAAAGTTACTTTATTAGTAGATTAGCACATACTCCAGGTAACACATATTTGAAATTTCAGGTTTCTAGCCAATGGGGTTTGGGCAGGCCGTCAAGGGGGGGAATTTTCTCTTCTTGACCCTTGAAAAAAAAACTCATGCAATATCTCGTTGAAACCGCGTCGATATTTTTTTACACTTTCAAAATTTAAAACTAAAAAAAAAATAGCTTTACACAACAGCATCTTAATAAACAAAATTAAAGTTTAAATATTTTTTCTATTTTCTACCTCTGGTATCCAAAGTGCAAAACACCTTTCCACAAAATCAACAAGTGGTTTTAATACCAAACCACTTAATTATACATAAATATTTTCCT
Source organism: Leucophora obtusa (assembly GCA_949987735.1). Taxonomy (NCBI): domain Eukaryota; kingdom Metazoa; phylum Arthropoda; class Insecta; order Diptera; family Anthomyiidae; genus Leucophora; species Leucophora obtusa. The sequence continues at coordinate 48,506,465 of OX465299.1, forward strand.
AAAACATCCCTTATTGGATTTATATATTAACTTTTTTTGTATTGTTGATAATTTTCATAATAATTTCTAATTAAGTGCTAATAAACATTTTTGTTAAAAGCATAGAATACCTTTGGATTTCTTTCTAAACTTATAGTATCTAGTGGTTGTTTATCTTCTTGTATTTTTGATTATAATAAATGTTTTATTTGTTCTACTCAGAGTTGGAAGTAATTAATTACTTTGTAATGAACATTACCAATTTTCATTACCATTGCTTACAAGCAATTTAAATAAAAAAAAAATAATTTTCATTACATAATGGTAACGAAATTTTCATTACAAAAAAATGTTTTTTTTTTTTTGTTTTATATATATTGCATATTTTTTTTTATTTTTATATAAACCCAGCAAAAAAAATTGGAAGTCAAACAACTTCTTTCACTATTTCAAAAGTATTCATTAGTCTATTTTTACTGCTTTTTTAAAAGTAATTCTGAACAATTAAAAAAAATCATTTCTTTCATTGCTTCCAGGCATCCGTTATTGTATTTTTACAGCTTTTTTAAAAGTAATTCTGAACAACATCCAAAAAATCATTTAAGTATGGCTTCTAAAGCTTAATTGCTCTAAAAGTGATCATAAAAAGTGATTATTAAAGTGTTCCTAAAAAGTGATTATTGATATTTTTTTAACATTTATAATTAATTTGTTTAGATTTAATGTTTTTTTTAAGTTTTCAATAATTAAAAATTTATATATAAAACAAATGATGGAAAATAGCTTTTTATGCAACTGTGGAAATAGTACTGAAAACAATAGCAGATTCCAGTGCACCTTTTGTACTTGTTTAATAAGTAATTTTATTGAAGAGAATAAAGCAGAATATCTCGCAATGACGAAGTGGTTTTTTTGTGCCAGATAGAGAGCTAGACTAACAATCTTGAGGGCAAAAGTTCGATACCCGGTACGGCAATAAAAAAAATTTTGTAAAAAAAATATAATTTTTTTTGCAATGAATTTTTTTTAAACTTTTAATAGATGAAAAAGAATTTCCTTTGCACTCGTTAAAAAAGTACTAAAAAGGGAGTAGTCCACTTCTATGGCAACCGAGTTAAAATCTATGTAAATCATTAACTGTAGTGCTTTTCGTAATGCTTCGGCATCTTCTTTTAAAGGCTGTATACACAATAAATATTATTGTTCAATAATATTTATGGTAAACAAAAATAAAAACGAACATTAAAACAAACAGATAAAAAACATTGCAAATGCAAAAATACACGTTCAATGTTAATGATCAAGATTTTAGAAGTCAACAAATCAGAACATTATATTTTTAAATAACTTTTTCTGATTGGCTGATTTTGAAAATATTGATTTAGGGCCATCTCTGGTTCTAATACTCTGAACTTCTTAGAGTATTGAAAGTTTTTATTGGTGGCATGTAAGTTTTATGCAAAAAAAAAAGTGAATAAGAAAAAAAAAATGCTGCGTTGCCACAGTAAGTTGCAAGTACTTTTGTTTCCCTTTCAACATTCTTTCTTCATTCATATGATAATCGAAAATATTTGTTAAACTTTTAGTCACGTTCTAATATTTTGTTGCTTAAAGTACTATTAATAGTATTTATGATATGTGTGTTGGTAACAAAGATCCAAATTAGTTGTAGTAGCTTATACTGTAGAAAAGGTATTATTGCCAAAAAGAAGTGTATTTTTGAAAAGATAGTAAGTAGTATCGCATATAAATCACAATTTAAAATTGTTGGAATATCATATAGTTAAAGTTTGTTAGCAGGGCACAGTATCAGATTTGGCCAATTTACTCGTAGAACGACACAAATCGAATTTGAATTTGGTGTTGACTTGAAATTTAATATGTAAATAGCAACGCAGCAAAAATAAATGGAATGACTTTAAAGTTTTGTATGGGGGTTGCATAGGAACGTGCTGGCACAGAAATCAGAGGGTTGCGGGTTCAAATCCTACCAGGTCGAAAAAAATTTTATGAACTTTTTTTACACAATTAATAATTTTTTGTAGTTTTCACTGTAAAATTTTTATTTTTTTTTATTTTTGTACACTCAATTAATTTTTGAAACGATTTAAATTTTTTTTTTAATTTTCCATTAATTTTGAATGAAATTTTATGGAAATATAAAAATTCTAAATAAAAATGTACAGTAATTCTTCAAATATTTTTTGTTAAAATACCAAAAAGGTAACTATTACAATTTTGTTTGCATTTAAAAATTTGTAATTTAAAAAATCCATTTTGATCAAATTTTTACTACCCGAGTAAAAATAGTTATATATTGTCATATATAATGTGATTGGGCTATATCTGACAATGAATGGAGTAACATTAGGACACATATCATTATATACAACTATATCTGATATTATTTTTTCAACGAATTTTTTGTACGGTAATTGATATTATTACATATCCCCAAATCTGACTCCATATATAACTACATAAGCCTTATAAAACTAATCAAATTATATGTAGTGATCGATATGATTATATATGATTTGATACTAAGTTTTATAACACTGTATGTGTCGTCGTACTTAAAATATATTTTAATTTTATATAACTTTCTATATAATCGCATACAAATTAATATATAGTTTAACATCAAATTTAGTTATCTGCAAATTCAGAGTTAATTACTCCATAGCCAAATAATTTCCACGTGATGTTTTTGCATGTAAAATCATATTAAAAAATGATGCGTACGATTTAGAAGACAAAAGTATTCAAATAAATTTTTATTTTATGTTATAAAATTTGGGTCTTCAAAATTGTTAAAACCATAGACATTTCAATCTCAATTTAATAGCTGGTATGCATAAAAAGTATGCCTACTATCAGACAAAATTTTATAAAATCAGATATTTTTATATCGAATTAGATATAATTTGATGTCCTGGATATGGACAAATCTCGGATCAAACTGTATCAAATTATATCTAATTTGATATAATTTGACACATGTAGATGACCCATTTTTCGGATCAATTAGTATGTCGTTGTATATGGGGATTTATCAAAAAAGATATAATTATGTATGACACCATATTAAGATTTTTACCCGGGTAAATATATTTATTATTACGCTCCCATGTGAAAATCGAAATATATATGAACATACATGATCATACATCGACTAGTATATGATCATGCATAGGCATACATGATCATATACGTCAATGCATGTTTCAATGTATGACCATTAGGGCGGGTCGATTTAATAATCGCCCATGGCTCAGTGAAAATCGTATTCTAGGGATCAAAATAAGAAACTTTGCCGAAGGAACCATACCTCTAAAACGAATTCTACTACCCCCTAACTGTTGACTTTTGTCCCGTAGGGTCAAGTTTTGAAAAATCCCACTTTGACCCATTTAGAGTGCCCCAATCGAGTCCAAATGTGTGACCGACCCCTACTAACTTTGGAGGGCCGATCCACCCATGCCAGTGGCACACCCCCTGGAACTCCCCTGGGGGGTTCCCCATACAAACATTTTAAAAAATCACCATTTTTGGCACTTTATTTTATTATTTTTTATTTATTTTATTTATTTTTATTATTTTATTTATTTTTTCTCTTTAGAAATTTATTTAGTCAGAACATATGTAAATGAAAAAATTAATTTAACTTAGTAATAGAAAAGAAAATAAAAAAAATTACTGTTTGAAGTCTTTTTTGCTTTCAAGTCTGGGCAATTTCGCACGGCTCTCTAATGTCGTCACCATAACAGCCTCTACATTTTCCGGTATAACTCGTTTGGAAACGCTAGCTAGCAATTGGCAACGAATTCCAAATCTAACACCTATAAACTATAAAACATACACGTAGAAAACCAATATAAGCACGCTGTCGCGCAACATCATAGTCCTCCCCATGCATGTCACCAAAGCGCCACCCGAAATTTTTGGTACTCTGAAACGTAACCGCAAACCGTTTGAAAAAGACTTAAAAATAAAACGGATAATACCAAGGGCAATGCAAAGACCGAATACCGCCAGACCGCTACCAAATTCAGGAATATGGCGCGGGCCGATAGAGAAGCCTACTATAGTAATATTTCGGATCATAAATTAATATCACTTTCTTTAATAAAATTTGAGTAAATTTGGACTGAGTTTGTCCTGAAATTAGGTGTACAGATATATAATGGATACAGACATTTTTTTTGACCATAAGTAGGCATGGCCCGACCCTTTTTTATTCTCATCAAAGTGCCCATTTAAGGAAAATTTTCATGTAAAAGTGTTAGAAATTAGTGCTGGTAAATTCGGTTACTTTTCAATACTCGATACTACTCGATATTTTTTATTTGGATACTCTTAACGGTTTTTAATTTGGATACTTTTAACGGTTTTTAAATTTGAAATTTTTTAAAAACCGTTTTTTAAAAAACTACACAAAAGTGTCATTATTCAAAAATTATCCAAGGAATATGTAAACAGTCCCGTTTTTGAATAATTATTCAAAAAGTGACAACACTGACATGAAGTGTCCTTTGAACATGCAGAGAAAAGATGAGGTTGCAATATGAACTACATTCCCTACTGCTATATATTGTTGTTCGATTATTCGATTATCATATTATTCTCTCGTCTACAATCAAATATTGTCTTGACAATCATATTACTATTACAGAATTACAATCATCCCAGCAAAATATTGGTAATGACACCTCATTGCTGTCTGCATTACCAATAATGATATATCATTACCTTTTGCATTATTTTGTAATATAAAATAATGACTTCCTAATAACGGCCTATTGTAGTCATTGCTTTTAAATATAAAATAATGACTTACTCGCGATAGTTTAAATAAGTACTTTTTACAAAGTTAAATTTTATACATTTATATTTATTACATGTAAATATGTTTTGTGTTAAAATTTTTATGACGAGTACTAAAATTACACATTAGCAAAAACTTTAATTTCTCTGAATGTATTTGCTGAACCTAATAGTATTTGTGTAACTCCTTATTTTTAAGAATCAAGTAAGCAGTCGGATAACCACTTGTAATTCAACTTTTTGTAAGCATGTTTGTAACCACTTATTATTCAGAATCTCATAACTACTTACTTCTCATTTTTTCGTAAGCGAGCGGGTAAGCGTGACTACTTATAAAAACGACCACGCCAAACAAAAATAATGAGTTTAGACGCCAAAAAATAAGTTGTGCGGAGCTATGAATTTCTATTATATAACCACTTATTTGGTAATGAAATATTTTGCTGGGATATTATAATCGGAATTGAGAGAGATAATGTTCTCAATCATTTGTATAATTTAGACAACTATAAGATGGTCAGTATATTGTTTTATGAGCGTCATCGATCAGAGTTAGCTTCATTCTTGTTTGAGATTTTGTGAAAAAAATTGTAAGAAGCAGTCAAATAATACATATTAAATAAAACGATAAAAAAAACCATAAAAACAACTTATTTATATTCATCTTAACAGTGACGTAGTTTGTAGATAAAAGAATTCGATCTACCCAAGAAGTCCGGGAAAAATTTAGATTGTCAAGCCATCTTCAAATTAAATTATTGTTAATTGTATATTAAAGTGCATAGTTTTATAAATTAAGTGAAAATTGATAAAGAGATTTATTTTCTAAATTTTTTGTTCTCACATACGAAAAATATTATTCAAGAGCGTTATAATAAGGAGTGTGAAAGATTTTAGTTTTGTACGAAAGTACAGAAAAGTGCGCGAAATGATCATAATATGTTCTTAATAATCATAATATGTTCCTTAATAATCACATAATTTTCAATATAACCATAATATGATCTCTGGGAAAATTATATTATGGTGTTTAGGAAAATATTGTGAATTAGAATCATATTAAGATCATTTCCGCTGAATTGTGAAACTGTATTATTAACAATATTTTTCTACGCGCTGAAATCACATCTTTCCACAATTTATTTTCATTTACAATATATAAAAGTGATAACTAAAATTAAATTTAATTATTTGTATGTGTAAATTAGTAATTGAATAAATATATGTACTATTTTAAATAAAATAAAGTTAGCTTCAAAAGAATGCTGGAAAAATATTATAGGCATCAGGGTATGATATGCATTTTGACTCCAAAATGATATAATATATCATTTTGGAGTCATAATGTGATAATTTAAGCATCATGTTATGATAAACAAAAGTTATTTCGAAACCATTAACTCAAAAATATATGATGCTCTTCGAATATGGTCATACCAAGCATGTTTTTTCTTTGGGTGGATCCTCCTACTCAGAAGCGACTTCTTGCGTGCTGCTCTTCAATATAGCCTGGCTTCTACCAAACGGCGTGCAATAGTCTGCTTGGATATTGTGATATTAAATTTTTCGCTGATGCTGTACCTTTCGTAAATTTTGTACCTTTCGTAAAAAGAAAAATTTTACCAAAAATCTTACTTTTTGAATTTTTATATGTATTGTATAAAGTTTGGGATAAAAATAAATTAAAAAGTATAATTTTTATACAGAATTATATTTTTAACAATATTTACAAGATTTACGAATTCGAAAATTTTTTTCCAATCGAGTTACGCGGTTACCCCTCTGATGTTTTTCCGGGTCTCGCGGAACGTGTTAGATTTGTTTAAATGCCGTATATTGTTAAAACGGATTTTTTGCAACACCTGAAGTAACCTGTTATGTCTTTATAAGATTTTCCAGCTTCACGAAACTAAAAAAATGGAGCCCCGTTGTTCAAGAGTGCATCTTTTTCTCTTTTTCCATTATAATTCCTAAACATAATAGTACACAGTAAGAATTTAATTTATTATAAATCATTTTTTTATCTCGTTCCACTACTGCACTCGTTTATATTTAGTTTCAATAATTGAAATTTGTAATAAATTATTATAATGTCAGCCAAATATTATTAAGTTAATAAATTTTGATTAACTGATTATAATATTGAAAATTACTGTTATCATTTATCGATTAACTCATGATACAACGATAGACTACGATATACATATCATGATAAAGATCCTATCCCACATATTAAATAATAAATGATTAAAAAAACAATTTAATAAATGCTGTCACACATTATTTAACGGTTGCCATTCGAAAAGCAGTTAGAAAAATCAAGCAAGAAAAAAACGTGACAATTTTAATAACGAATTGTTAATCATAGGGCAAAAAGATTGAGACATAAATAATATTATTTTGGGGTAAACAAAAAGGTAAATTATTACCTTGAAAATTTTTATGTGAAAACGAAAATATACAGGAGTTTTCTAAAACTCATTTGTTGGATATGAATATAAAATTGTCATTTAAATCAAAGTTTTATTGGCTCACATGTGTCATAAATGGCAATATTATATGGTTTTTCCTGAATTGTTGTTTCTATGTCATATGAGAATAATACAAAGATACCATTACTTTCTGTTGATTTTATATTACAACAAATGTTTTGTTCATTACAAACAAACAAATGTTTGTTTAACCTGTAGGAAATTTATTTTAATGGCAATAATGGCTCAGTTTTATGCTACATGTAAACTTTTATTTTCAAAATTTAAGATTAACTTTTAACCAAAAACTGTATATGAAATTAAAATAATTTTAAATTGAGTGTTATTTCTGTTCGGTTTTAAGAGTCTTTGTAATTTAGATTAATTGGCCCTATGGACTTTAAAATTGCAAATAAATGAACATTAAAAAAAAAAATAAAATTAATTTTTAAAAAATATGACAAATTCCAAACAGAATTTACAATTTATTTTACACCAAATAGAGAAAAAACTTATGAAAAAAAACTAAAATCTACATTATAAACTAGAGTGAACCCTATAAAAACAATCTGATGAAAGTGCTTGGTTACACTTGAAAATGCATTAATTGTCAACCATTGGTTCTAGGAACGTTTTTTTCATAAGTTTTTTCTCTATTTGTTGTAATATAAATTGTAAATTCTATTTGGAATTTGTCATATTTGATCTTAAAACCGATCAAAAATAACACTCAATCTTCAAATCAACTAAAATCTACAATAAAATAATTTAAAATTTTTAAAAAATATTGTCTAACTTACATGACTACATTTGTATGTACTTACAAAACATAGTGACTTGTGAGACCTTGCTCCAAGGTAAAGTAAGCCAGCTTCTGTTAAGCTTTTATAAGTAATAGGGGTGATACGCGTGTGTACTTACTAGAATCCCCGAGAACTTTCAAACACTACACACAAGATGGCTTAATTTTCTCAAGGTAAAACAACATTATAAGGGCTCACAAGCCAATACACTTAGTAAGTACAGACAAGTAAAATGGGCATGCAAGTTAGACAATACTTTTTGAAAATTTACAATTTTTTTCATATATAATTCTTATACACAACCCAGTGGTCACTTACTGACAAAAATAAGGAGTCTAAAAATAGATTTTCAAAAAAATAAGTTTTATAAAAAAATATTTTTTCCTAGTCATGTTACATTTTATAGAATAAACATAACTGACCTGCTGTGCACAAGTATGTTTGCGCGCCAACATACAAAAAATATGTAGTTACATATATCCTTACCAATGTTGAAAAAATATTGAGTCTAAAAATGGATTTAAAAAAAATTTGCAATAAAATCTAGAACATTACTTTATATTTCAAATAATGATAAAAAATAAGTCAGTATTGGCAACGCATTATTTTTTGATTTGAAATAATGGAATAACTAACTAGTTATTAGTAACCCATTATTATATGTTTTAAAATAATGCAGAACATAAGTTTGTGTTATCACTGGTAGTCCAAAAAAAAAAATGACATGTCATTACCATTTCTACACTGGGAAGTATCCCATATTGTAAGTACATTCAAAATAATACGTCTGTTGGCTGGACAGAAAAATTTGTTACTTTAACAAAATGTATTCCTGTTTTTTGGCTTAAAACTAGTGTTTCCAATTCGGTTAATCGATTAACCGATTCCTCGATTAATCGCCTCTATTTCGGTTAATGTCGAAACAAATAATTCAGAACTCAAATAATTATTCGACCCGAGTAATCGGTTAAAATAGGTCGATTAACCGGTTACATTTTTTATATGGAATTTTCTTTTATTTTTTCCCAAAACTTCATTATTTTCTTAACATTTGGTAAATTAAATTGCAAGAAAAGCTTAGGATAACAAATACTAACTAAAATACTATTGAATTCTTTAAAAATCGAGTGAAAGAGGTCCTTAAGCCTTTAGATACTTTCTTTGGAGCAACTCCAAGCAAGTCGACATTGCACCAACGGAACACGTCATATGTTTTAAGAGACCCCCAATTTTTAATAAAATTTTTTTCCAAATTTTTTAACAAAATATCAAAGTGTTAAAAAAGAAGCTTAAAAAAAGCTTTCAAATACATCGCGAAAGGCCAAAATAAAGTTTAGAACATACAACAGACAATTTTTCTTTTCTGTTTTAATTCTTTAAAAATTAAAACTAATGTAAATTATATTTCCATGTCCTTTAAAACAAGGTTGCATTTGCTTAAAAAATGTGTCACACAACTGACATGTTAATTTTTTAAGAACTCGAACTTTTTTTACTTCTCACAAGAAAGTGCATATAATCGGTTTAAAATTACATAAATTCTACAATATGTTCCACTGGAATACCATGGAACCCGAACCCGTTTCACTGAATTTAAATTTTATTTGAATTAAAAGAAATAAGCTAAATTCAAGACAAATTGGAAGTCAAAAAATTTAAGTTTTATATGGAATTTGACATCTGTAACTGCATACTGAGAGAATTGACTACATGCTGTTAACGAATTTTTACACTGATTCAACGAAGTTTCGCTGGAATTCGTCCACTGAAACTTTTCATTGAATTGATGCAAAAAATTAATGAAAAATTTCATATTATTTATTAAAAATTTCATATACCACAAAAAAAAAACAGATTTATTAAAAGAGCTTCATACAAATGATGACGTTTTTCACAAAATTTAAGAAATTTATCATCACTTTGTGATAAAATACTGAATGCTACCAATATTTTATTACAATGCCAATTGGATATAAATTATTTCGACACAATTAATGTGTCTACATCAAGTAATTTGACATTTTTTAAACTAGAACTGAAAAACATCACGCTCAGTAAAACTTGGTTTAATTTTGTTTGAGATAAACTAAACAACCCATTGAACTAAGTCTAATTGGCATTCAAAAAACTAGTTCTAAGACGTTTTTTATTTCTTCAAAGGAGGAGGAAGAATCTCAATAAAATCTTCAAAACTTGATATAGATACAGTAGCCGCTCGGTTATATGAATATCCAGTTATGTAAACTTCCAGAATAGTGAACAACAAAATTTAAACACAGGAGGTTCTAAAGAATGAACACAGCCTATCTCTATTATGTGAACAGCTTTCACTGGAAGAGATTCAGACGTGGAATCAGGACATTGCTAGCGAAGATATAGATAGCGAATTTGAAGATGATGATCAAGAGCAGTGCATCGTAACAACAGCTGAAATTAGCACAACGGAGGCAATCGAAGCATTCAATAAAGTTATTGCTTGGAGTGAAAATAATATATCTGATATTAATGATATTTTGGCATTGCGAAAATGCAGGGACAAGGCACTACAGAAATCCCTTGAAGCAAAAAAGTACAAAAAATATAACCGACTACTTTCATGTACATTAATTATTAAAAAACTTATTAAAAATAAAAACTTAATGTAATAAAAATCATTTGAATTACTTATTTTATATTCTCTCGGTTATGTGAACTTCTCCATTTAGTGAACAGGCTCTGTTTGAATTAGTTCATATAACCGAGCGACTACTGTATAGCATTTATTTAAATACAATATTAAATTTTATTGCGGCAGTATTGTTTTTAATCAACGTTACACTACATTCAATGAAATTTTGTATTTACAGTTTGGAAGAATTTTAAAATTTGTTTCTAACGAAATAAAAAATTTATACTAAGTTATCGATATGTAACAGTTTTAGTTAGGTTTGCTTGTCGTAACTTACTAATATTTACCAACAAAACATTTGCTAGTTTCTAGTAGTATGAAAAATGTTTCAATTTAAAAAATCTTAAATTCCGAAACTTTTTAACCTTAAAATATGAAAGCTTTGCTTAAATAAATCGAGTTTATATGTCACATTGGTATTTATCAAAAAGGGTGCAGCTCTTTGTGTTTTTATTGACAAAAAATAAGGAAATACATTAATTTTGCATAAAAACGATTAATCGATTAATCGCCAATTTTCTCGATTAACCGACCCAAATAACCGGTTAATCAATTTTAGTGATTTTTCGAATAATGCATTAACCGGTTAACCGCCTACGTCGAATAATTGGAAACAGTACTTAAAACTAAATTTGTTTATTTTAACAAATTCATTTGTTAAATTTAACAAATCTAAATTTAGTAAAAAATTTGTAAAACTACAGTTTTATCGGTAATTATACTGAGTCGTAGAATTTCTTCAAATTTAGAGTCTCGGTACCCTCCCCGGGTCTAGTCCATATCATGTGAGGGCATATAGTGGCACTCCAAGGGAGCAAACGTTTTGTCCGTTTTGCTCTACCTCGCTTATTTTTCGAGATATGAAGTGGAAAATTTTTATTAAAACTTTCCCAGGGTCCAAGTCTCAGTCTAAGTCCATTTTTGGATAGAGATACCCCTTTCGCTGAGGTATTATATGGTTAGGGGTAGTCGAAATTTTCATAAATATTGGTCTATCTCTCTTGGTTTTCGAGATATAGGCCATTTTAAAAAAATCGGTAGTGAAAGAAATAGCGCTATCTTTAAAACTTCGGATACATTGGTGGCGCCATCTACCGGGTAATAACAGTAACATTAAAATATTATATTTTAACAATAAATTTTGTAAAATTTAACGAATGGGTTCTTATAAATTAATTTTAAATAATTTTAAAAATTAACACTCAAAATTACCCTACGGGGAAAGGGACCGGTCCCAGATGACATGCAGGATAGGTCCCAAGGGGACGGAGACCGGTCGTTGATCGGTGTTTTTGTTTGAAAGAGACATATCACTTTAACAGGGCGTTGTCAATGGAAATGACCAATTGCCACAGTTTAGACACCTTGTGACAGTAAGGTGGTGTGTCTAAAAATAGCTTTTCAAATAAACTAATAAAAAATTAAGAATTAAAAATAATCTACTTGGCGTCGAAGTAGGGCTCGATAACACAACCTTCTGCTTGTAAGGCAAACGTTCTACCGTCTGAGCTAATGTTTCTTAAGGTGCGTACAGAGTGGCCGCTTGTTGCCGAGCCGAGCCGACTGACGCTTATTGCGAGAACCAATGCGAGAAAACTGGTAATATACAAATTAGTACAAATAAGCGCGAACAGGTCATAGTGGGCGCCCAGCTGGTCAGAGCGCAAAGCTGATTGAATGCGAGAAAACAGTTCCAAAGCGTTTTTCAGCGCCGAAAACATTGTTTATGTTATGTTGATAAAATAAAAATTAAACAAAAAAATAAAAATTGAAATAAATAATAAAAATTAAATAAAATTATAACAATTATAAAAAAATTAAAAAAAACTTATAAACAAAATTTAAAAAAAAAAATTAATAAAAATTTCAAGAATAATTGAAGAAATGCGTTAATAAGTAAAATTTTTTTTTCACAAACACGAATGAACAACAAAACCAAATGCATACAAACATACATAAAACACAAATAATAGATAAAATATCAGCGCTGATTCTCGCATCCACTATGCACACCCAAACTTGTTGCTCGCATGAACAAGTTCTCGCAATAAGCGTCAGTCGGCTCGGCTCGGCAACAAGCGGCCACTCTGTACGCACCCTTATGCGTGATTGCTGGCTGATGGTAAAGTTATATATTTTTCGTTTCTGTTCGAATAAAAAAGAAAAAGAAAAAACAAACACTACAAGCAAATAAAAAAATGGGAAAGAAAAAAATAGAAAAGAAAACAACATTAACACACACACAAATATAGTGGAAGTGCCTTCAGTATGCCCCCGATTAACCGGTCACGGGAGAGGTCCTTTAATGGCAGTTGACTCGTTTTTTGCGTTGGCCATAATTAAATTAAAAAATCAATTAAAAATTAGAAAATTACCTCAAAAACTCTGATAATATAAATAAAAATTTCAAAAATTGCCCTTAAGTTAAAAAGAAAATTAAATGAAATACCAATTGTTAAAACTACAACTGCTTTAACATTAAAAAACGTTTAAAATACAAAACTTAAAATTTTTTAGCAAAAAATTATAAAAATTTGAAATAAGAGCTAAAATAAGCAAATCGTAAAAAAATAAAGTTCAAAATAAATAAAAAAATATTTTAAAAAATATGCCTCGAATTTTATTTTTTATTTCGGTATCGGTCAATTTTTTTTTAAAAGCAACAGTGAAAGTAACGAATCAGAAAATACTTAGAAAATTAATTCATTCTCTTTGGTTCCTATTTGTAATAATTTAGTAATATACCTTCGGTTGACCGGTCACGGGATAGGTCCTTCGAGGGCAATTGACTCCTCATTCCCCGTAGGGTAGTTAAAGTACTGAGGATTTTTAGTATTGTGTTAAATGATAACTAAAATCTTTGTTTAAATCAGTGTTTCAACTAAAAATTTGTTAAAAATTAGTCAAAACGATTTGAAATCCGTTTGACAGATTTTTCTACTGACGTATTATTTTAAGTGTAGATTTAAATTTTCAGCAAATGAATTATCTACAAATTTTGTGAGTTTCTTTTCAGCTTACTAATATTCAGCAAAAAATTTATTGGCCTTTTGCTATTTTTTTTTTTTTTTTTTTTTTTTTTGTAAAAATCAGGTCTCTGATTTTCAGTAAAACGGTTTTGTTAACATTAGCAATTTTTCTGCCTTGCAGAACAGAGTTGAAATTGTTCTCAATTTCAATGTCTTTTTAAATCTTTTCTTTTTTACGTAGGGTATTGAAATTCCAGATAAATAAATTTACATTTTTTCTACATAGATGATCAACAACGTACATACATGTAATATTTGTGTAATTTTATGATAAAATTGTTATGTATGTCAACAAATATAGCAAAGCTTATTTGGGCTTTATACCTAAACAACAACAATAAACTCTTTTTTCTAAAAAAGGGCAAGTACACTCAAAAAATAAGTTAGTAGAAAAATTAGTAAAACGTCTTGTATATCAAGTGTACTAGTTTTCAGCAACTTTTTTGCTGAAATTCCGTTTTCAGAAAAAGTTTTAGTTATATTTTTTTTTAGCAATAAACTAATGTTTTACTAATTTATTTTGCTACAAAAATTGTGCTGATAACCGCATTTATAGCGTGGACGGCAACCAGATAGAGAAAATGTACCATAGATGTCGCAGCTTGTCTGGATGTAGTACAGACAACGGAAATGATAATTAAAAAAAAAATAACTACACAATTTCTATATTTAAATTTTCAGCAAATAAATTAACTAAAGTAAATCGCTAAAAGTTTTTTTAGTTTTTTCCAGTCTACTAATATTCAGCAAAAAGTTTAGTGATTTTAGCAAGGATTTTTTTTATTTGCAATCGACGAAGTGTTAGCAAAACTTTTGCTGAGATTACTATTTTTTTTTTGGTAAAAATCAGCTCGCTGATTTTCAGCAAACCTTTTGCTGAAATTACCAACTGAAATTACCTGACTAAAAATTTGCTGACACAGCAAAATTTTTTGCTGACTTTGCTGACTTTTTTTGAGTGTAGGGTTTGTTTAAGGTCACAAATTTCAACTACAAAACTAAAATTACAGTCTGTATATTTGTAGTGAGGTAAAAATAATTTTCAAACATATTCTACGAAATATAAATCGCATCGCGTTAAATGTCGAAAATCGTATATATTTAACTAGGTGACAAATTCTATTTAAATTTTATTTTAAACCTATTTTTATTGTACACAAGTTTTAACTATATTTTGTAGCATTTAAGTCTTAAAAATAAGGAAAATTGTGTTATTTTCAAAGTACATTTATGTTACCTCAATTTATAATTATATCCCTTCTCTTAAGGCATTTTAACAACAGCTAATTATGTTAATGCCATTGAAAAGTTTTTAAACCAATTTTAATTGATTATTTCCTTTTTTATTAAACAGTGTCAACAGCAATTTTGGATTTTCTCTTTGTTCAGTAAATAATCATAAATTTTTTTAAATGGATAATTTCTTTAAAGGACACCTGTCAATTTTGAATGGCTGCAGTGTTTTCAATTTAGGCATGTTTATGAACACTACACTAAGAGAATTATGTTGGTAAAATCAACTGCAAATGCATTTAAAATCAACTGATATTGCAGTTATTTTGACTACAATTGCAATTAAAAATAACTGAAATCGTAGTTAATTCAAATGCAATTGCAGCGTACACTTTTTTTTTATTGCAAATGCAGTTTGTTTTAGCGATATAGTGCTCTGAGTGAATGCAAAAAGAAATAATTTTAGCCATTAGCCACACACAAAGTTATTAGCCTAAATTTACTTATTAAAGATTTGTTTAAAATAAAATTAATTTTTGAACAAATATTTAATTGAATCAGTTAAATATTTTAATTGTTTGTTTCAATTAATCGTATACAATTTTTATTAATTAATAATATCATTTGGGTGATAGGTGCAAAATCAATTAAAATATAATTGATATTATCAATTTCGTAATTGAAACTCATTTTTAATTTTTTGTGGGCGTTTTTTTGAAAATTTTTAGCCTTTTTTCGAGTGAAATTGAAATTGATAGTTTCCGAGAGAAAATCAAAATGGTGATCATGAATTTTTCGGATTTTTTCTTTACGTTTTTATGTAGTCTTAGAATTTTGATTATCTAGCGCCCAAAATTTACTCTACACTCATAGAAATAAATCTGTAAAAATAGCAGAAAAAGTTACTAAAAATTAGTTAAAAATGATGCTGCAGAAAAAACTGCTAAAATTAGCACATTTTTTTACTAAATACTAGTAAAATGAGAACAGCAAAATTAAAACTGTTAAAGTTACAGAATTTTAGTTATATTTAGGCTAACTTTTAGTTAATTGAAAATAGCAAATTGTACTGTACTTTTGCTAAATATTTGTAGACTAAAAATCTACAAAATTTTTGCTATTTTTAAGCTAAATTTAGTTGAATGCAAATAGCAGTATATTCTGCTAAAATCAGCAGAAATATTTGCTAAAAAATTGTAAACTGCTGTTTTCAAAACACTCGATTTTTATTTGCATTTATAAAAAAATCTAAAAAAAACTACGAAAATTTAAAATTTTTTGGTGATTTTTTAGGCTACTAATTATTTAGCAAAATTGTTTGCTGATTTTAGCAGGTTAATTTGCTATTCTTCATTTACAAAAATTTAGCTCAAATATAACTAAAATTCTGTATATTTAACAGTCTTATTTTTGCTGTTCCTATATTACTAATATATAGCGAAACTAATCTTCTAATTTAGCAGTTTTTTTCTGCAGCATCATTTTTAACTAATATTTACACTCAAAACAAAAATTTAGAATTTCGAAAATTTGAAGCTCGATGTCTTTAAAACAATGTGATTTTCGAAAAAGAAGTATTTTATTTAACTCACTGCAAAAAATTTTACTAGGAGCAGAAAACTGGTTCATAAAGTGAACTGTTTTCCAAGAAAATATTTAACCCATGACTTTAACCGAAAATACTATGAAAATTATTAAATTTTAAAGCAATCCATTTTGCAATTAAAAATAAATAGGTTTATGGATTTAATTAATTTTAGCCAAAAAAGGGATCTGCGACACCATAGTGCATTGGATTAGTGCTGGTAAAAATATGAGTAGTGGGAATCGAGTATCGAGTATTTGTTTTTTTTTTTTGGGTACTCGATACTCAAAACTACTACTCGACATTTTCAGAGTTCCATTTTGGACAGACAAAATATATAAAAATGTGACTCTGCTAAAATATTTGTCACAAAACTACAACTCTACTAAATGAAAAAATCAGAAGTAAAATATTTAAAATTATATTTTAAAAAACTATGAAAAACGCAATGGATAGTTGATGAAAAAGTTTAAAAATATGTTTATAAATTTAAATATTAAATTAGCATAAACATTTTCAAAGAATTTTACTAAAAAATTTTAAAAAATTTCAAATTTAAAAACCGTTAAAAGTATCGAGTATTCAAATAAAAAATATCGAGTAGTATCGAGTATTGAAAAGTAACCGAATTTACCAGCACTACATTGGATGGCTAAATCAAAAAATATTAAAAGCGTCTTTTAGTTGTTTTTTAATTACTAAACATTAGGTGGAAATTTAAAATTTTATAATTCCCCTAAAATAAAAGAACATTACTACTACTTTTTATTGAAAACAGCAAAAATAAATCTTAACTGTCTTAAGTCTTAGGCAAAAAAAAAAGTAATTATCACCTAAATCAATATTCGCTGTATGACTAAATCTCGCAATAATGAAGTTGCTATTTAAATCACAAAGGCTATTAAATTTCTAACCAATTTCAAACCATTACAAAGACATTAAAATCGCCAAAAACGAAACAATTTTACGGTAATAATTAAAATTTACGGGTTTACGTATAGAATTAACAATTATCTACGTATGTAAGTAAGTATATTGACCAATAGTCTTTTAATGTTAGAAACATAAATCCAAATTTATTTGACAATTAAAGTGTACAAAAGTGAACAAAAGACATAAAGGAATATTTTGACAACTTTATTGACCTCATTGAAATTGATTTTTTTAATTACTATATAATACTTGAAATGAAAAAGTAACCTAAATATTTTTTTACTCTTATAATTATGTTTAACTTTTATAGACACTCCCATTTTGAAAACTAACTTTAAATATGCGTGGTATTTTTTATAATATTCCCACAACAAACACTTAATTTTCACACACACATATGAGCATCAGGGTTGGAAAATTTAGTACTTTGTCACTTGCAAAAGTAGTGCAGTACGCATCCCCCCCCTCGACCAATTTAAATTTATAACACTTTTTAAATTTATAAATGACTTATAAAACAAATTTTCTATACAAAATTCATTTTATAAACATGTTATAAGGTTTTCAAATTATTATGCATAAGCACTTAAGAGTTTTTAATAGCAAATTGTAAAATCGTATAAAGTTTCAACGGAAAAATTCATTTCAATTTATTTTCTATAAATTGTAATGAATTTTTTGTGAAATAGTCAGGCACTCAAAAAAGTTTGACAGTTACTACATGACAGTTGTTTGTGTAGTAATCAGTAGTTGTTGTTTTTAATAGAAATTACAGTTGTTTTTCTATAGAAAAATGCAAAACAACTTTTATCACGGTTATACAAGAAAACAATTAACAAAAAGTACTGTAATTTCGTAACAGTTGTTTAAAACACTTATTTTTAATATCATAATAAACAACTACCAAAACAGTAAAATAAAAAATTTCATTGATTTTTTTTTAATTTTAAAAATTCTTGTTTAGTTTATATTTGTTATTATTGATATATTTCTAGTTGGCAAATAAAAATTTAGAAACTTGTATTGTATCTCCAATGCATAAAAGCATAATAACTGGAGAATGGTTTGGAATTTTTACTTCGAATTTTAAATAGGCTGAAGTAATAACACATATATTTGTAATCGCAAGAAAAAAAATATTTTTTTCTTATTAAAATATACTTTTTTAAACAAAAATAATTGATTGTAAAAAACAGTAGTTATTACCGATTTTGTCAGTTGTTTTGAAATTTTTGTTACAATTTTACGACATTGATAGTAATTTTTAATGCATTTGTTGTTATTTTTCAACAGTTAAAAACATGGTTGGCAAGCACTACCTTTTCAATATAACGGTAGTTGCCTACCACGTTCACATCAATACTGATATTAAAATTTTAGGACTGCGAGTACAATAGTGGCATGTGTCTCCTAATATCATAGGTTTTATTTTATAATATTACCAGTTACATTTTGCTATATCTGCAAAATACCGTTATAAATCTGTGTTTCGGTATTTTAGCGGTATTTTAACGGTAGTTCAAGTCATTACAGAATTAGACCGGTAAAAAAGCGAAATGAAACCGGTGATACAAAAATACATATGCCTTTAATGGAATCGACTTTTTATAATTTCCATATGGGTGTTGAAGTAGCTGCTGTAGCCAACTACCGTTATTATGAAAAGGTATTCAATGCCAACCGTGGTTAAAAATAACAAAAGTTTTAGTTATTTTAAAGCTAAATACCTTTGTCGCCTTTTTAACTGCGTATACCTTTGTTTTAACTGTCATTTTCAGTAGATTCTACCGGCAAACTTTTGTGAGTGGGGGTCTCACATATGCCTGAATTAGGGAAATACCGTATTTTATTGCAACAGGTGGCGCTGATTTTCTTCTGAAAATATTGGGAAGCAGTGTTGCCAGAAAAGTTTTAACTCATATCCCCATTTTGCAAGTTGAAATCCCCTAAAATCACCAATTTTATACCCAATTCATTTTAATTTAAGCAAAAACGTATTTTAAAATAATAATATAGAAGCAAAGTTCGCATCGCTCTTAAGTCTATAAAATAATTCAGAAACGGTTACAAAAAGTAAATAAAATTTATTATTTTACGAAAAAATAATTACTTTTTCATTCGAATTTTAAAAGCCTCAAATCTTTATTTAAATTTTAAACAAATATTTGTTATACGAAAGTAAATAATTTTTTTATAAGAAAGACTCAACAATAAACCTGAAATGTCGTTTTTTCACCAGAAAAATATATACCCATAGATATAAATCTGTAAAAATAGCAGAAACTTCTTCTAAAAACGATGTAGTTAAAAATGATGCTGCAGAAAAAACTGCTGAATTAGCAGATTATTTTTGCTATATATTAGTAAGATAGGAACAGCAAAAATAAAACTGTTAAACATACAGAGTTTTAGTCATATTTCAGTTAAATTTTTGTTAATAGAAAATATTTTAAGGCCCGATTACTGAATGTCCAGTTAAAATTTAGCCAACAGTTAAATTCAAATTTTATATGGGAAACAATAACAAATGTGTCAGTTAAAGTCCCCGTTAGTAGCTACCTATCAGTAATCGGGTCTAAATGTAAAAAAAAATCAGGGAAATTATAAACATTTTTTCTGAGAAAGCTTTAGATTTTGACCTTTTAATAGTTTTTTATTAATACGAAAAGGACTTCGGAACTTTGTATTATCTGAAAACATTGACGGAATTAGCAATTTAAGGGCTAAAAAGTGAGTTGTAAAAAATATATAGCATGCTTTCAAAAATCCGTTTGAAACTTACGTTAAATGCTAAATTCATGACTAGGGCAAGGAATTCCATGTAAATGCATGTTTTTTCTCGATAGTCCAAAACTAATATGGACTAAATATTTATCCGAATCATCAAATTTATAACAAAATGGCATCAATTTGTAGTTGCATATTTTTGCATATTTTGTCAAAAATGCATGTTTTTGCTTATTTTGAATTTAAATGCTTATTTGGAGCCTTTTTAATGCATATTTTGTGCTTTTTAATGCATATTTGTGCACATTTTGAATTTTTAAGAGCATTTTTTATTTAGTAAAAAATATAAAAAATTGATACGTTTTCATATTTTGATTTAACCAAAATAACCATTTTTAAAAACCTTATTGACCTATGGAAAATCTTCAAGTTCTCTGTCTGTTTGCAAAATTACTAACTTAAATATATTTTTAAGTTTTAGAGTGCATTATTTTTGCAAAAAATAATAATATTTCTTATATTTTTAATGCATATTTTTCTTTTTTAGCCGCATATTTTAGGCGCATATTTTATATTTTTAAGTGCATGAAATTCCTTGCCCTATTCATCACTATCGTAGAAATAAAATGTTTATTTTCAAAAGAAAAAAATATTTAAGATTCAAAAGGTCCTTATTCGATTAAATAGTTGGGGCTTGACCTAAATAGAGAAAACTAAAATATTTGAGAATATTTATGACAACGCTTTTTAATTAATTTTGTTTTGGTGCTTAGAAAAAGTACCGCGGGGTTCAAAAAAGTACTATTTTGGTTAAGTTTCAGTATCAATTAAAATTTTCAACTTTCCATCCCTGATATACGTACTTCTTCATCCTTTTCTGTGTGCACTTTTACGGTACTTATTTGGTGTGTTAGTTTAACGAAAAGTGCGACATATGCAAACATTTAACCCAGGTTTTTATTTTTGTATCATTATTAAGTCATGTCAGGTTTAAATCTCGGGTGTATTGTATACACGAACTTTGAGGGAAGCAAAAATTTTGTATTACATTCATGCTGCCGTTATGTACGAGTATGTAACATTTATGTGTAATTAATTAAACATGCACGAATTTACTAAATTTTCTAATTGTAATACAAAATAAGTGATAAAAGATAAAAATAATTGTTAAAAAATTAACACAATATTATCGGAGGTCATTAATTAAAGGTGCGATGATGAATAATGACGATAAGAAACAAGTATACATTCCTTAATTTGCAAAACAATTTCCCAAGAGAAAACTATTTTTATATAAATAATTGTTAAGGGGCCAGCTTAAAAATAAAAATTTTTTTGTTAAACTAGTTTTTTTATATCGATAGAAAACATAATTGACTACTTTTTTTCCTTCAAACTTTTTTTGTACAATGAACGATTTTCATGCCAGAAGAATGTTAAATCAAAATTTTGTATATTTGACAAAAATAACTTTTTAAAACGGAAAAGAATATTAGAAAAATCGCCAAAAATATATTCACCATCTGGCATACATTATTGACAATAACAAAGCTAGCTTGGAGTCCCTATAGCTAGAATAGTAAATATTTTTTTCCCATGAAAAAATTTCGCACAACTTTGAAGATCTTAAATCGTAATTTCAATTGGAGAAACTAACTAACATTTTATAAGAAAGACACAATTGCATTAAAAACAACTTTTTTTATTAGAAAACTAATTTTGTGACATATTTCGGGATGTTTGGCATTTTAGTATTGACATAGAGTTTGATGATTTTTGGGTAAATAATAACTAAAAACCAGGGCAGCGACTTTCATGCACTTAAAAATCGCAAATATGCGCCTAAAATATGCAGTAAAAAATACAAAATATGCACATAAACATGCACTTAAATGGAAATATGCGCTAATAATACAAAAATAAATGCTTCAAAACAAAAAAAATTATCTTTAATTTATCGATTTTTAAAAATCATATTTATTACTCGGGAGCGTTTGGTTAAAAATTAAATCCAATATAAATGTCTAAATTGATGACAACTTGATGTTTTCCTTCTAGTTAAGTACTACGTTAAGATTTGAAAATTGTTCCTTTTCTTTATTTTTCATTAAATATTACTTTTCATTTTTTTTTATATATGAAGAAAATATGCAATTTAATGAAAAATATGAAAAAATATGCACTAAAAATCATAAAATATGCCAAAAAAAAATATGCACTTAAAATCAAAATATGCAAAAATATGCAACAACAAACCAATACCATTTTGTTGCAAATTCTTTGAATCGGAAAAGTTTTTGGTCAAAATCATGATAATAACTGGTTATAAATGGTTCTGGCAACACTAACACAAAAAAATAAAAAAATGTCACAAAAATTTTAAAAGTTATTTATATAAAAATTATTTTAATTTTTGAATTAAAAAATTAAATTTGTAATTCAACTTATTTTATTTAGAAATCCCAAAATAGAACTTACAAAAATTTAATTTGCAATCGGTTCTTGTAAAACCAGTTTTGGATTAGATGAAGTTGAGAACCGATTTAAAAAAAAAATAAAATATTAGTGCCGTCCACTTTCATTTTAGTTAAATATAAATATGTAGTTTTACATTTTTTAAATGAAAACAAAGATAATTTTGCTGGACGAGTTTTAATGAAATTTTTCAGTAAACTAATGAAATTTTCTTCACAAAGTAAATTAAAAATTTCTTAAATTTTATGATAAAGCTTCATATGTTTTATGAATCGTATATATGTATGAAACGTTTAATAAATAAAATGAAATTTCTCTCAGTAAGTTACGAAAAATTCCATTAATTCAATGAAAAGTTTCAATGGACGAGTTCCAGTGGAACTTCATTGGTTTTATGCAAAAATACAATATATCATGCAGGCAATTCTCTCAGTGTGTGGTGCGCCCTTTATAATTTATTAAATATACAATATGGCCCTCGGTGCCAAATTCGTGCCCACCTCTGGTATATGCAGTTAAAAAGGCGACAAATGTTCTTACATTTAAAATAGTTTTGTTATTTTTAACTACTGAAAAATAAGTAAAAATGCATTAAAAATAACAAATTTTTACTACAAAAATCTTAGAATAACTGACAAAAAGTTTAAAAACTACAAGTTTTGCATTAAAAAATACAAAAATTGTTTTTCGGACTTTTCGGACTATCTGTATTTTCATATATTTAGTTAGAATTTTGTTCTACCTCAACTCCAAATTCTAATATTCTAACTAAATATATGAAAATATAGAAAGAACGAAAAAACAATTTTTGTATTTTTTTATGCACGCTATTTCTTTTCCTCCCGATTTTTTTAAAATGACCCATATCTCCAAAACTAACAGAGATAGAGCAAAATTGACGAAAATTTCGACTACCTCTAACCATATAAAATGCCCGTGGTTATTTCTACCCTACTAAAAAAAATTATATGACATTTGCTATAATATATAATTATATCCGAAAAATGAGAAGATCTAATCGTAACAAATTATATCATATTATGATCTAATTAGATCTAATTTGACACAATTAGATCTAAATTGATGGAATAAGATATGGTTTGATACAATTTTATCCGGATTTTGTCCTCATCCAAATGTATCAAATATAATATAATCATATCCAACTAAATATAATTCGATACAATTATACATCATTATATGAGGCATATGTAACTATATATAGGTCTATATATAATTGGATATTGTAATATGTTGCATTATATATTGTGCAATATACAACAAGATATAGTTATATATTTAGGATATAATTTTATATAATTATATCTTAGTATATATGTTTCAATATATATTTATACAAAATTTTATATGCTAATATATGACTATATCAAAACTTTTTTACTTGGGTATCCAAATATGGACCTTGGTGGGTCTTTGGACCCTCGGAAACTTTTAATAAAAATTTTCCACTTCATAAAATGGCCCACATCTCGAAAACTAAGCGAGATAGAGCAAAACGGACAAAATGGTTGCTCCTTTGGAGTGCCCTTACATGCCCTTAGATGATATGGATTACGCCCGGGGAGGGTCCAGAGTCCCTAAATTTGAACACATTTTACGACTCAGCGCGACTTGTTAAATTTAACAAAAAATATTTTAGAATCAACAAATTTTATTTTAAGCCATAAAAACAGAAATTAATTTTATTAAAGTAACAATTTTTTCTGTTCAGACAACAGACTTATTATTTTGAGCGCACTTTTATGAATTGGAGATACAAATTTCTTATTTTTATTTGCAAACTAGGAATATATCAATAATAACAAATATAAATTAAACAAGAATTTTTAAAACTCAACGAATTTTTATATTTTTTTTAAATAACTAACAAAAATAACTTGTAACTGTAAAAATAATGTTTTGGTAGTATGTAGTTTATTATGATATTAAAAAATAACTGCTTTAAACAACTTTTAAGAAATAACAGTATTTTTCGTTAGTTGTTTTCTTATATAACTGTCATAACAGTTGTTTTGAATTTTTTCGTAGAAAAACAATTGTAGTTACAGTTAAAAACAACAACTACTAATTACTACACAAACAACTGTCTTGTAGTAACTGTCAAACTTTTTTGAGCGTATGTCTGTGTTTTTAAATAACTTGTTGTAGTTTGTTTTTTCTCTGTAAACGTGGGTTATTTCTGGTTTATAATTTTTTCTGTAATTTTTTACATTGTTTCAGTCATACCTGAACAATTTTCATTCAACTATCATGATACATTTTATATTCTCTTTTTACAATTTTAATGTATCAAAAAATTAACTTTGACTCATAATTACTGGTTGTAATTATATTAACATTTTTTCTTTCGGCTGATATTTCATAGTACTCTTAAACGTTCAATGCAACAATTGCTTATCAAACCAATTCCATCATACGCCAAACCATCGACCGACCGACGGAACGAACGAACCTTCAACATAAACATCAACCAACAGTAATAATACATTTGCTTGCACACATTGTTGTACATCATTTGTTAATTGTAATATTTAATGTGGTCGACCATAATGTACGCGAAAAGGTGGCCTACCAACACATCATGGTTTTTGCTTTACATTTAAGTATTTTTAAAATTTTTTTTATTTGTTAGTGTATTCAATATTCCCATTAACGATTAAAGATTAAAACATAAGTGAAGCAAAATGATGCTCCACACCTATGTATTTTAAAAATTAAGTAAAAAATATTTATTTAAGGTGATATTTAAAAAATTCGAGGATATATGAATGCTTCGGTTGCCAAATCGATTAACTCCACTTTTAGAATTTTACAAAACTTTAATTTCAAAACACTTTATTGACTCCTAACTGTATAATATCCAAAACAAATTTCGCTGATAATAAGTATTAACACATCGTTTATTTGAATTTATAATTTACCAGGAATTTTAAAGAACAATATATAAAATTTTCTTATTTTTCTCATTCAGGCTCATTCATTTTTCTTTATGGAGTTAATCGATTTGGCAACTGAAGCATGCATATTTATGTATTTTTTTACCATCAACTGACTTCCTTATTTTTAGATTTGGTATTAATATTTTATATTTTTTGTTTATTCTTTTATTGCAGCTCTTTTAGTCATTTAACATCAATAGCAACAAGTGGTTTTATTGTTATACCTTTAAAGCTTTTTATTGTGGTATTTACCGGGTAAACGTTTATGTTATTTTCCAAAATGGTTGATGTAAAATCGTTATGTCACTTGACAATTTTATTGCTAACATTATGTTTTATGTTGGTTAAATGCAGTTTAGAACCCGCAGATCAATTTATTGATAATCCCATAGAAACAAAACAAGGTAAGTACGATGTTTTAAATACCCCAAAAAATATTTATTTATGTACTAAAGTGCTTATGCATAATAATTTGAAAATCATTTTATAAAATGATTTTTGTATGAAAAATTTGTTTTATAAAACATTTAAATAATTTAAAAAATAATTATGCATATATAAATATTTTACGATTTTTATTGAAGAGATTTGAAAAAAGATGTTAGTGTACGAAAAGCATACTGCTTTTTGAATAATGTGCCCAACCAATTACTTAATGTTTGTTAGACTAAAAATTAGAAAATATATGGAGAAATGCAAATATTTTTTTGGCATAAACCTCATATACATCATTGACATAGGCTGGGATGTGATGGAAATCGATAGATTTTGATTTCGAAATTTAAATAGTGAATAAAAACGGCAAAATTATCTAAATTGTTTTTAAACACTTGAGCTGAATCAGATATGAAAAACTTCAATTACGAAGGTCGTCACGAAAGTGTTTGCAAACCCCTAAAAATAAAATAATTTTTTTTAATTGTTTTGGCTTATATTTTTTCAAAATATGTATTTGCCGATATGTTCTATATATTGTACTTAAAATATATTTTAAATAGAAAATACTCAAGAAAATTTTCACAAATAGTTTTAAAACTTAGAGATTATATTTATGTAGATTTTCCTATCAAAATTAAACTGAAATCAGTTTCTAATTTTGAGTTTTTTTCTCCACTTTAAAAAAAATCACATCGACGTGTTTTTTTTTTATTTTGTTGTCATTTATGACTCAATAAATTTAAAATGATTGAAAATAATCAAAATCTTCAATAAATATTTGTTTTCGTTAAATTTAAAAAAACCACTGCAACATAAAGTACTACAGTGCGTATGATTGATTTTTGTATTTTTTATTATTGCGCATACGTACTGTGTTACAACACAAAAGAAAGTAACACAAACCTAAAATAGAATTGTTTTCCATTTTATAAGGAATTGTATTCCAGCAAACATATAAAATAACAAACTTGTATTCCAAAACCATAATAATCATGTTTCTGCATTTTTTACACCTTTTCTACAATATTTTCTTTTTGTTTTTTTTATCTACTTCTCTCTCTATGTAATTCAAGTAGATGCGTTAACAGTGCACAAACGACCTTCATTCTTTGTTGGCAGTCGTTATGGTAGATCTGGTTCATCATCATCCACAGGTTCATCACTTTATGCCACCTCAAAAACACGCCGATTAAATGTGGTACCACGTAATGATAGATTCTTTTTAAGTTCACGTTATGGCAAAAGAGCGGGTATGACTATAGAAAATAATGATGATGCTATACTGGCACCACTACTATCGACACCATATGAACAAGCTTTGATTTCAGAAATTTCAACCGGCACACAATTGAGTAATAAACCCAACATACAACAGCTAAACGATGATTTTAATTCCAACACAAATCATGGACAGCAATCATTAGCGGCATCACCATATAACTATATGTCGTGCATTTATACAGGATTACAAAATTATTATCGTTGTAACAGCATGTAAGTTAAAAGGTTAGAGAATTGAATTTTTTTTAATGTTTTTTTACAAGGGAAAACAAGAAAAATTGTTTTACATTACAGTTCGGTAAAATCGAATTTTGTTATATTCTTTAACATATTAAAAAATAAAAATAATTTGGCATCTCTGAATTTTTATACCCTACACCACTATGTGGCCAGGGTATTATAAGTTTGTGCTGATGTTTGTAACACCAAAAAATATTGGTCGTAGACCCACCTTATAGTATACCGATCGGTTCAGAATTTTTTTTTATTTCGATTTAACGATGTCCGTCTGTCCGTCCGTCCGTCCGTCCGTCCGTCCGTCCGTCCGTCTGTCTGTCTGTCCATGCAATCTTGTACGCACTCTACAGGTCGCACCTATTAAGATATTTCGATGAAATTTGGTACATAGACCTATGTTGGCCCAAGGACGAACAAGTTTGATTTTTTTGAACATCGGTCCATGTTTAGACCTAGTGCCCATATAAGGGTCCTACCAAAATTATATTGTTTATACGCTGCAGGTCGTAAATATTAACATATTTTGATGAAATTTGGTACACAGACCTATATTGGCCCAATAACGCAGCCTATTGATTTTGGTGAACATCGGTCCATGTTTAGACCTAGTGCCCATATAAGGGTCCTACCAAAATTATACTGTTTATACGCTGCAGGTCGTAAATATTAAGATATTTTGATAAAATTTGGTATACAGACCTACATTTGCCCACTAACGCAGCCTATTGATTTTGGTGAACATCGGTCCATGTTTAGACCTAGTGCCCATATAAGGGTCCGACTAAAATTATATGGTTTATACGCTGCAGGTCGCAAATATTAAGATATTTTGATAAAATTTGGTACACAGACCTACGTTGGCCCAAGGACAAAGCCTATTGATTTTGGTGAACATCGGTCCATGTTTAGACCTAGTGCCCATATAAGGGTCCTACCAAAATTATATTGTTTATACGCTGCAGGTCGCAAATATTAAGATATTTTGATGAAATTTGGTACACCGACTTATGGCAGCCGAAGGACGAAGCCTATTGATTTTGGTGATCGGTCTATGTTTAGACCTAGTGCCCATATAAGGGTCCCCCCAAAATTATATTGTTTATACGATGCACGTCGTAAATATTAAGATATTTTGACGAAATTTGGTACACAGACCTATTTTGGCCCACGGACGAAGCCTATTGATTTTGATGAACATCGGTCCATGTTTAGACCTAGTGCCCATATAAGGGTCCTACCAAAATTATACTGTTTATACGCTGCAGGTCGCAAATATTAAGATATTTTGATGAAATTTGGTACACAGACCTATATTGGCCCAATAACGCAGCCTATTGATTTTGGTGACATTAGTTGGCTTTTACCCAGACTGGTGTAGGGTATTCTATAGTCGGCATGCCCGACTTTAACCTTTTTACTCGTTTTAAATATTGTTGTCTTTAAATCTACCAGGTAACCAGTCAAAATTTGAATTACAATTAAATTCAAAAGCTTTTGTTAGTAAAATAATGCTGTAAAACAAAAAATTTTTAATAATGCTGTAAAACTGATACTCTAATAGAAAAAAGTCCTTAAAAAATTTAGTTAAAACTACTAAAAATTAGTTAAAAATTATGCTGCAGAAAAAACTGCTAAATTAGCAGATTATATTTGCTATATATTAGTAATATAGGAACAGCAAAAATAAAACTGCTAAATGTACAGAATTTTAGTTATATTTGAGTTAAATTTTTGTAAATGGAAAATAGCAAATTAACCTGCTAAAATCAGCAAAAAAAATTTGCTAAATAATTAGCAGCCTAATTACTACACAAACAACTGTGTAATTTTAATTTTCGAAGATTTTTTTACAATTTTTTTTAAATGCAAATAAAAATCGAGCCTTTTGAAAACAGCAGTTTACAATTTTTTAGCATATATTTCTGCTGATTTTAGCAGTATAGACTGCTATTTGCATTTAACTAAATTTAACTTAAAAAAATTGCAAAAATTTTGTAGATATAACGGTTTTTTTGCTATTTTTAGTCTACTAATATTTAGTAAAATTTTCTGCACATTTTACAGTACAATTTGTTATTTTCAATTAACTAAAATTAAGCTTAAATATAAGTAAAATTCTGATACTTAACAGCTTTAATTTTGCTTTTCTTATTTTACTAGTATTTAGCAAAAGAATCTGCTAATTTTAGCAGTTTTTTCTGCAGCATCATTTTTAACTAATTTTTAGTAGCTTTTTTGCTATTTTTACATATTTATTTCTATGAGTGTACTGTAATCCATATGTGAGTGAAAATCAGCGCAAATCCATTCGGCTAATCGCGTAGAGGACCGTGACTATTCCACATTCACGTGGTAAACTATGTTCCGAAAACCTTAAAATCATCAAAAAGTCTGCAATACCTGACAACCAGCGTACAGCCCTTTGGCCTATCATCTAGGGCAGGGCTGGCAAAACTATGACACGCGTATCAGTAGTGGCACGCGAGTGGATTTTAGGTGGCACGCGACGTTTTGTTGGATATTTTCAAAAAATTTAAACTATTACAAGACCAGCAAAAAATTTTGTTAAATGTTGAATTTCGCTACAAAAATGTGTGATTTAACTCCATAATGGTGAAATTTTTCATAGAGCTTGTAAATCGTCTTATAAAATGAATAAAACTCTGTATTGCCACCATTTTTTGTTTAAAGAAATATGGTTAATACAGATCTCGCAAATTCGAATATCAGAAAATTCTGGTAAATTTTTTCAAATTCTAGATTGAAAGAAGTTTAAATGTTTCGATGAGAAAATGCCTCATAATCGGAGAAATAAAAAGTACCAAAAATGGAAAACAACTTGTAATAAAATTGGATATAAAAAATAGGTGTTATGAAATAACCCTCAATGAAATAAAGGCTGAAAATAAGTTTCATAATGAAATAACCCTCTTTGTTGGAACTTGAAATTGGGTTTTGATCGTGTTTCGCAGATCTATTTCATCTGAAATAGAAATTGCTCTGTTCAAATCCATAATATTCGCTTTTTATTCTTTATTATGATGATAAACAACGCGCGATTTATTTAAACAAAATCAAATTTTTGCCCGAAGCACATTTTTCAGCTAGTTTATAACGTACTTAAATAATTAATGGCACCCAATAATTTTTGTTAACAATATAAAATAACAAAAAATTGGAATAACCCCCCAAAAGAAAGAAATAAAGTTCAAACTGCTTTAATTTTATTTCATTTGGAATTTTTTCATAATGAAATAATCTCAATATTTAAAGGTTAAATAAACCCCCAAAAATTAAATACACTCAACCTAACAAGTCTGTAATGACTACTGAAAATGTTGCTGTTATTACGGGAAATTTAACTGTCTTGAGCCCAGCGGTCTTATTTGCAAATTTTACCAACACATGTCTGCTGATCTGTAGTACAACAAAATTAGTGGAAAAAATTAGTAGTCGCTACCTAATTTTAGCAAAATTGTTGTAAACTGCAATTCAAAATCGATTTGCTAAAATCAGTTAAAAAACTTACTAAATATCAATTATTTTAGTACAATGAAATTAGTAGAAATAATTAGTTGCTAAATTTCAGTAAATTATTGTAAACTGTAATTTAAAATCAACCTGCTGAAATTAGCAAAAACCTGTACTAAAAAATAAACAAACTGTAAAATCTAAAAAAAATTGATAAAAAACCAATTTTTTTTCTTTCGATTGTAACAAGCGTATAATTAATTACTTCATCGTACTTGAATTGCAAACGGTTCTCCAGTTATTAGCTTTTTATGCATTGGAGATACAATAAAGCTTTCTGAGTGTTATTTCCAAACTGAGAATATATCAATAGTAACAAATATAAACTAAACCAGAATTGCAAAAAATCAACGAATTCTTATATATAAATAAAATTTTTTAAATTAGTATTTTTCTCCTAAACTCAGCACCCGGTTTTGAAAAATTAGTAAAATGTTTTACTGAAATCAGCAGCGAAAATTAGTAAAAAAAATCCGTAATTTGTAATAAAAGAATAGCAAAAGTGATTACTAAAAAATTTTTTACTAAAAATCAATATAAAAATAGTAAAGTGCGATTAGAAACGGTTTACAAATTTTTGTTCTAACTTTTTTATCTGAGTGTTATCCATAGCGCTGATAAATATGTATATCTGCGATGATATTTTTAAGAGAAATTTTCCAAATTTTAAAAATTTTTAAAAAAGGACTTAAAAGAGAACTAAAATTAAGGTGGCACGCGAGAAATTTTTATAAAAATTTTTTTCCGTTTCTGGCACGCAGCGAGAAAAGTCTTGCCACCCCTGTCCTATGGGATCATGAGAATTCCTATAAGCGTATTAGTTATTCGCTTGGCAACACCAAGAAGTGTTTTCGTTCTTCTTGGATAAGGCAATGGCCATAGGGTCCAAGATATCCTACATTCAATTAAGGCCATCCACTTCGTCCCTAGTTCCTCCTGAGGACTTTATACATCCGTCTGCATCGGGGATTTGTCTGACTTAGAACCATTCCTCGCATACTCGTCAGTCAACCCTTTGTTTCTACAATTACTATTCACCCAGTTTACTATTCACCCAGAAAACAGATTCGATGCTGACAACCAAATTTGTACCAATCGAATGGCTCAGTTGCACCGAATGAAATTTGCGGTTGCGACTACCAAATTATTCTTGATACAAGTGAAATTTCGTTGTCACAAATGCGGTTGTCAGCACCGAATCTATTTTCTGGGTGTTGAGCTTCAAGTATCCTCATAGTTTTCAAGTTTAGCAGATTTATGTGAGGTTGAATGAAAGCCGTCCAAATGACGACTCCACTCGGATGACGTAAGTCCCATTGCATTTCCTTCAGTCTCCTCCTCATCCACATTGAGAAACTATGACCGAAAAAACCTAAAATCATCCCTCAAAAAGTTTGCTAGACCGGAGTGAGAAACATCCCTAAGACTGTCCAGGTCATTGAAGAACCTACTGCCCTGATATAAGATTCGCTGTTCTATCAGTCCGGGATACTCATAACCGAGCCCCCGATCATTCCTCGCATACTCATCGGCCAACTTGTTGGCAGTGACCCAACGTTTTCTGGGACCCATATCAGCCTGATTGGGCGCCAAAGAATTCAATACAGTCTCTCATTGTATTGGGGCTTTTTAAAAAGCAATATGCTAATGAATAGTAGATGCATATCCCGATCCATCATTATCCGTACCGCTTTGTCAATTCCCTAGACTTTTGCCTGTGAAAATTATGCCTGAAAAAAAATCTTTGCATGAATACCCGAATATCCAGATTACATAGATTACAATAGATTACATATATATCTTACTCTTCTTCTTCTTCTTTTGTCTACAAACAATTTTTTCACACACATTCAAATATTTTTTCTATACGTATAGGACGTTTGTCCAACACATTCAGATGAGATACGTGCACTGACAGCGAATGTCAAAGAGTAAGAGATCTATGTAATATATGGTCCAGTTAGCCAGAATAAAATTCCCATCCCTTAGGTAAAGACCTACACTCAAAAAAAAAAGTAAGTAAAGTCAGCAAAAAATGTTGATGTGTCAGCAAATTTTTAGTCAGGAGCGTGCTTGCAAAAAAGTTGGTAATTTCAGCAAAAGGTTTGCTGAAAATCAGCGAGCTGATTTTTACCAAAAAAATAGTAATCTTCAGCAATAGTTTTGCTAACACTTAGTCGACTGCAAATGAAAAAAAATCCTTGCTAAAATCACTAAACTTTTTGCTGAATATTAGTAGACTGAAAAAAACTCAAAAAACTTGTAGCGAAATTTTACTTTAGTTAATTTATTTGCTGAAAATTTAAATATAGAATATGTGTAGAGTTGTTTTCCTTTTTTTGTCATTTCCGTTTCCAGGCAAGCTGCGACATCTATATCTTGTCTATCTGGTTGTCGTCCACGCTA
The DNA here is from genome assembly GCA_949987735.1 of Leucophora obtusa. NCBI lineage: Eukaryota > Metazoa > Arthropoda > Insecta > Diptera > Anthomyiidae > Leucophora > Leucophora obtusa. Next base: position 48,540,048 of record OX465299.1, read on the forward strand.
TGAATGCGGTTATCAGCACAATTTTTGTAGCAAAATAAATTAGTAAAACATTAGTTCAAAATTAGTTTAGTGCTAAAACAATATAACTAAAATGTTTGCTGAACACGGAATTTCAGCAAAAAAATTGCTGAAAACTAATACACTTGATATACAAGACGTTTTACTAATTTTTCTAACTTATTTTTTTGAGTGTATATTTCACCACTTCGAATAACAGCGGCCCAGTCCTCCCTGGTGGGTTCGCGATTAGTAAAATATAGTCCGTATCACGACGGTATTATACTGTGCTCTCAAGTATGTTGCCTCAGCTCCTATATCTTCCTTAGTCTATGAGCTGCCTTGGTCGCCATGCTGCTGATGTATATATCTATCGGCGGGATGCCGAGCATCACCTTCAAACTTGGCTGGGGCGACCCATGTGACATCCATAGGTCCCATATTTCATTATCGATCTAGTAATCGCAGTTTACATCCACATGACAGTATATGGTTGTAAACCCCACCCCTCACAAAACTATTTCTGGTTCTCCTTCTAATGTTGTAGAGTAGTTGTATCCAGCCTAGGGTGATCAAACTACTCCTTATGAATAAAACAAGTTCAGTTTTGCCAGATTGACCCCCAGACATGTAGATGGTTTCAAAAATGCTGATTCCATGAGAGTTTTCCCCTCATTAGTACCACAACGTCGTTAGTGTATGCGACAAACTTCGACACTGTTCTCTCCATCAAGATGAGGATTTAATTGGTCACAATGTTCCAAAGAAAAGAATAAATGAACCCCCTTGTGAAAAGCCCCTTGTTACCACTTTCCGCGCCTCATCATCCCCTACATGTTGCCCATATATAAGGTAATCTTCGGAGTGCCAGTATTCCCTTAAGGCATCGAGTTCAGGAAATATACCAACAAATACTCAGGGTCGTGAAGAACGCACTCACCTCTCTTAGAGGTATGCTATTGGGCTGTGCTGAAATTATCCGTCTTCTCATCCGGTGCTCCTCATATAGACACCTATCAGTCTTTCCTACGTTTCCGATGACAGATTAATAGGGCTGTAGTCCTTGATGGTTTATTTTTCCTGTATTTATTTTTCCCTGAGATCACTGCATCCCAGACTACCGAGGTTCTCGTGGAATAATTATATCCAAGGACTCCGACAAAAGTGCAGAGAAAATATCATCTGTCATTTGTAGAGCTTGAAAGATTGTATCGCCCAAGCGATTTTGCATTCGTCCACTATTGATCTAATGTTCTGGCTTATATGAATTGGGATAAAAAGAGTGCATCCAACTGGACACTGTATGTCATCTATGCAATCCGGGAAGGCACTGTCAGGCTTCATAAGAATTCCTGAATAAAATAGGGACTTAACAAAGCCATTTACGAATCCTCGGAGCTCCGATAGTTCCCTTCAATTATCCACAGAATCTTAGCGGATTTAAGTACATACAAAACGAGTAAAAAGGTTAAAGTCGGGCATGCCGACTATACAATACCCTACACCAGTCTGGTTAAAAGCCAACTAATGTTTGGATCCGAAATTCGAATGGGTTAAAATGGGGCTTGTGTCAAAATTTTCTATAATGTGAGTCAGCGCACCAAATTTCATTAAAATATCTTAATATTTGCGACCTGCAGTTTGTAACCAAGCCAATTTTGGGGGGACCCTTATATGGGCACTAGGTCTAAACATGGACCGATGTTTACCAAAATCAATAGGCAGCGTTATTGGGCCAATATAGGTCTGTGTACCAAATTTCATCAAAATATCTTAATATTTACGACCTGCAGCGTATAAACAGTATAATTTTGGTAGGACCCTTATATGGGCACTAGGTCTAAACATGGACCGATGTTCACCAAAATCAATAGGCTGCGTTATTGGGCCAATATAGGTCTGTGTACCAAATTTCATCAAAATATCTTAATATTTGCGGCCTGCAGCGTATAAACAGTATAATTTTGGTAGGACCCTTATATGGGCACTAGGTCTAAACATGGACCGATGTTCACCAAAACCAATAGGCTGCGTTTTTTGGCTAATATAGGTCTGTGTACCAAATTTCATCAAAATATCTTAATATTTGCGACCTGCAGCGTATAAACAGTATAATTTTGGTAGGACCCTTATATGGGCACTAGGTCTAAACATGGACCGATGTTCACCAAAATCAATAGGCAGCGTTATTGGGCCAATATAGGTCTGTGTACCAAATTTCATCAAAATATCTTAATATTTGCGACCTGCAGCGTATAAACAGTATAATTTTGGTAGGACCCTTATATGGGCACTAGGTCTAAACATGGACCGATGTTCACCAAAATCAATAGGCTGCGTTATTGGGCCAATATAGGTCTGTGTACCAAATTTCATCAAAATATCTTAATATTTACGACCTGCAGCGTATAAACAATATAATTTTGGTAGGACCCTTATATGGGCACTAGGTCTAAACATGGACCGATGTTCACCAAAATCAAACTTGTTCGTCCTTGGGCCAACATAGGTCTGCGTACCAAATTTCATCAAAATATCTTAATATTTGCGACCTGTAGAGTGCGCACAAGATTGCATGGACAGACAGACAGACGGACGAACGGACAGACGGACATCGTTAAATCGAAATAAAAGAAAATTCTGAACCGATCGGTATACTATAAGGTGGGTCTACGACCAATATTTTTTGGTGTTACAAACATCAGCACAAACTTATAATACCCTGACCACATAGTGGTGTAGGGTATAAAAATAGCTACAATTTTGTAAACTAGTGTTATTCTTCATTATGTTAAAGAGTATAAACAGAAACCTTCATATTTTATAATACATTGATTACATATTTTTCATCAATTTTTTTTTAGAGATTCTATGTTTTATTTTAAAAATGATGAAGTACTCTCAACTGATACAACTGGTACGGCTGTTAATGATGACGACGGTGATAATAATAATGACGATGATGACGTGGATATTGATAATGATGTTACTGATAATATTAAAAAATAAAGTGTTTTCATTTTCTATGCTGGAAACAAAATGTCCACATTCTCCCCCCTCATTACTTTTAAATAAGCAAATACCCTTAATCATTCAAAGAAAACAAAATTATGTTAAATGTTATTTTTATATGTTTAGGTTAAAAAAAGCAAAATAAACTAGAATTAAAATTTAATTTATTATTAAAATAATTAAATTTATATTAAAACATCTTTAAAACAGGGCTGGATAAATTTTAATTCTAGTTAGTATTTTTAGTTAAATTTGAAATGTATTTAGAAACTTTTTCATTTATAAAATCTTTGTATATATTCGATGAACTAAAAACTAAATCAATTGTTATAAAATAACATTAATTTACTAAATATTTAACAGAAAAAATTAACTGTTTAATGGTACGTAATCTAAAACAAATAATATTGTAATTCATAAAATATAAAATCAATTATCACTAAAAATGTAATAGTGTCTTTTGTTAAAATATTGTCATTATAAATACAATAAACCATTCTTCATATTGTTAAATTCATTTAACAAAAAAAAATTATAATTAAAAATATTCATTAACAATAAAAGTATATTATGTATTATAGAAATGTTAAAAATATATTGAGTAATAAACAAATAAAAGCACAAATGCAAAAAAAGCAAATCAAAAGTGAAAATTGGTTGTTTTACTTTCAAAAAAAGGTATGTGGTTTGATAACACAAAAAAAGCCATGCTTTACAAACGACTTCTTTCATTGCCTCAAAAGTAACCGTAAGTGTAATTTGACTGCTTTTTTAGAAGTAATTCTGAACAACTTCAAAAAATCCCTGCTTTCATTGCTTCTAAGTTATACGTTGGTATATTTTTACAGCTTTATTAAAAGTAATTCTGAACAACATCCAATAAATGACTTAAGTGTTGTTTCTAAAGCATTATTGCTCTAAAAGTGGTCCTAAAGTGATTCGGATACAGTTTATTTCCAAAAAGATGATCGCGGGTTCTATCCAGGCAGGACCAATATTTAGTTTTATTTTTTTTTTTTAATTTATAATTAATTTATTTAAATTAAATTTTTTAATATAAAATAAAAATGATGAAAAATTGCTTTTTATGTACTTGTGAAAAAAGTACTGAAAAAATATGGAATTTCTTCTGTACCTGTTTGTTTAATAAAAAAAATAACACCTGCCAGTCAACATTCATATCAAAGAAAAGCTCAGCGGTAGGGAACTAGAATAGCAATATTGAGATCACAACTTCGATAACCGTTGTCGGCGAAAAAAAAAATTTTTTTAAATAAAAAAAATTATAATTTCTTGCGAATTTTTTTTACATTTAAATCTTGAAATCGAATTTCCTTGAACTCAATTAAAAAATAAACAAAAAAATATTGAAACTGGAGTACAGGAGAGCATATAACAACCCAATGTTTTTATGTTAAAAACGAAATAGATTTAGAGCATTAATTGTAATGCTTTTTCTACTATTTTGCACCTCTTTTTTTGCTGTGTAGTAGTGTATATTGACCAAAATTAGCTTTGAATTGTTTAGTAATACATCCAACAAAATTTGTATATTTAGGGACGAACTTGTTATAAAAAAGCATTTAGACATATTTCATGGAGTAACTTTAGGCTACCTTTGCGTTTTTAAGAAACAAATTTTAAACTTTTTGGCAAAATTGGTCTTAAAATATGCCTAGTCCACAGTGTGGCATAGTGGAACTACTTAGAATAACGAACAACCCACCAAAAAAAAAAATTAGAAGTAATTCTTTAAAAACTACTTCTTTCACTACTTAACAAGTATCCGTAAGTGTATTTTTACTGCTTTTTTGGAAGTAATTCTGAACAACTGAAAAAATCACTTCTTTCGTTGCTGCCAAAGTATCCGTTAGTATAGTTTTACAGCTTGTTTAGAATTACTTCTAAAAAAATTAATTAAGTATTGCTTCTAAAGAGGAATTGCTCTAAAAGTGATTCTAAAAAATGATTTTGGTATCATTTAGTATTTCCAAACTGATGATCGCGGGTTCAATTCCCGGCGGAACCAATATTTTTTTTTATTTTTTTTTAATTTTTTTTTATATTATTAATTTTTTTTTTAAATATTTATAATTAATTTTTTTTAATTCAATATTTTTTAATTTTTCAATTTTTAAAAATATATATAAAAATTATGAGAAATTGCTTTTTATGCAACTGTGAAAATAGTGCTGAAAACAATATTGAATTGGAGTGAACATTTACACTTGTTTAATAAGTACACACAAAAAAATATACCAGAAAAAAATTGAACAAACTCGTTTGTTTGATATAAAAGTTAAATACAATAACCCTTTGAATTTGATTCAAACATTATGTTTATCACTATTGCAACTTTTAAAAATAACACTCAACAAAATGCATTTGATAAACAAATAATTGAATAATCAAATTTTTTTAATTTTGGCCGTTATTTGAATTTTTTTCAAGGCATGCTATGTTTTGTTTTTCTTTTTGTAAATTCGTCTATGTATTACTTTTGAAGTTTCATATTTTAGTTGCTCTTTGGACTTTGATGCGGTTGCACATATTATGTGTGAACCGCAAAAGTTTAATGAAATTATAAAGTTATTTAGTAATATGAAAGATTTAGAATTTTATTGCACCTTTTATAATTTTTGTTGCTTTTTATTTTTCAATAAATAAATTTAACATGTTTCAACAAATCAACACATTCTTTCATTAAAAATTCACAAAAATTCAATTATTGTGTTTTATCAAATCAACAACTTTCTTTATTGACAGAAAAACAAAATAATTTCAACAACGTGCTTACAATTTTCATTATCAGTTCTTCAAAAATCGTTATCACAGGAAATGCAAACAATTTTTTTATTGAATCTGCGATTTTCGTATTCAAATATGAAAATTATTTTTTGTGTGTACTTTTATTGAAGAGTATAAAGCACAATATCATGCAATGACAAAATGGTATGTTTATGCCAGTCAACTTTCATATCAAATAGCTCAGCGGTAGAGAGCTAGACTAGTAGGTCGTAAGTTCGATACCCGGTGGCGGCAAAAAAGTATTGAAAAAATGTTGAAGTGGGAGTACCCTTCTCCTATGACAACTGAGTGTTGAAATCATTATTGTTTATGTTTAAAAAGAAGTACATCTAGATCATAAATTGTAGTGCTTTTTCTACTGCTTCCGCACTCCTTTTTTTGCTCGGTAGTGGAAAAAATGGTTTAAATTAAAAATTTGAAGTATTTTTTGTGACGGCCTAGTAGTTACAAAAGTTTTTTTTTTACCAATTTTATGCACCAACTTCGCCAACCTCAAACACTTGGGGAACTGGAGATCTTATCCAAGAATTTTAATTATTTTCCCATTTTCAGTGCGCTAATACCAGAGAACTGCAAAATCAACTTTTTTCTTGATTTAATCATACACTAAAATTCTTATTCTCATTTAATCAATCAACAATACTCAACGTTGAATAAAATCACTATCATGCTGCTGAATGCGTAATTCGGATCAGTTTGAGCCGTCTGTAGAATGTTTTTTTCACATTTAATCACTCAAAACCAAGGTTGGTTACCGTTATCGTTATAATACCGTTATCGCTAAAATACCGTATCAAATTTAATACCGTTACCAATACCTCTAAAAAATTTCCCAATACCGTTATCGTTACCGATACCGTTATTTTTATGGGTAGTTACCGGTATTTTACCGGTATTTATTAATTTATATAAAAATTTTTTATTTTATAATCTTGAGTTATTTTTACAAAAAAAATCATAGACAATGATTTTAAGCATTGAATTTGTAGGTTATAATCTGTATTTTTAGGACTTCAAAATAAGAATATGCAATGTTTTTACTTGTTTTTATATATTTTTAACGCAATTTTTAATACCGGTAAGTACCGGAAACAAACGAAATTCGATACCGTTACCGTTATCCTTACCGTTATTCGTTTCGGTAACCAACCTTGCTCAAAACAACTCACTGTTGAATAAAATCACACTGTCCAATAAAATCACACTGATCGAACATTTGAACTCACATGAATAAATCAAAGTATTAGTTATTTTATAAAATAAAAAATAAAAAAAAATCTTATTGTTTTATAATGGGAATGTACACTGTACCATTTATTAAATGTGTTTCTACAAAATCTGATACTGTAAACCCCCTCTTTATTGTTATGAAATTATTTTTCTTTTATTTGTTTTAATCATGAATAAATTCATACGCGTTCATTTTTGTTTTTTCTGATTTATTCTACATCAAAATAATCATCGTTCATCCGAACGAATATGAATGAAATGAATGGTATGAAAACGACCAATGATTAAATCAAAAATGAAACAAAATCACTTGGTTTGATTGATTTAAAATCAGCAACGAATATGTGTATTTGAGTATATTCGGCGCTTGAACGCAAACGAAGTTTATTCGGGTTTATCCCAGCAAAATCTCAGTAATGGGTGCTCATTACTAATATCTAAATAATAAGCAGTAGAATTAGGGTCTACTGCTTATATGTAATTCGGTGTCAAAACTCATTTTTTTTGTTCGACAAGGTAGTTTTTGTAAGTAGTTGTCCATATTCGCTGCATGAAAAAACGCAAAAAATTTGTACACCCGCTTACCCGCTGCATTACAAAAGTATATAAAATAAGTAGTTAGCAAAATAAGTAGTTATTCGTGTGCTTATACGCAGTTAAAAAATAAGTGGTTACAAGTTGTTAAATAATACGACTTACTTATGTACTTACTAGTGATTAAAAAATAAGTAGTTACCAAATTCACATTATCTTTATAAAAAATAAGTAGTCGCTAGAAAGCTAGACTGCTTATAAAAACGGCTTCGCCTAACAAAAATAACTAGTACTGACGCCGAATTATAAGTAGTAAAACATTTTAGTTTCATTATATAACAACTTATTTGGTAATGAAAGATTTTGCTGGGATGATGGTTTTGCAATCAGCAATTTCAGTTCTCTGACAAATACGCATGATTTGAGGGATATTATATCAAACTATTTTTATTAGGACACCCTGGCATATTATTTTTTATATTTTTGTTCCGAATAAATGCAAGATAAAGAGGTTAATGTATTGAAAGGTAATGTGCATAGTAACGCCTACACATTACGAAGGTTTTGTTGGTTATCTTTAACTTAATTATTGAACCAAAGCAAATGCGAAAATATTAATTACTAGGGCTCGGAAGTTCATGTAAATATATATCTAAAAAAGTTTGTCTGTAGAATCTACTGAAAATGATAGTTAAAACAAAGGTATATGAAGTTAAACATCCAACAAAGGTATTTACTTCTAAAATATCTATAAATGCTGTTATATTTCACTGTTGAAAACTAACTAACAAATACATTAAAAATAACTAACAATGTCGTAAAATTAACTGACAAGTTTTTACTACAACAATTTTAAAACAACTGACAAAATAGGTAAAAACTAATGTTTTGCAGTTAATTCTTTTGGCATTATAAAAGTATATTTTAATAAAAAAAAATTAAGCGATTACAAAAATATATGCAATTACTTCAGCCCATTTAAAATTTGAAATTAAAATTCTAAACGGTACTCCAGTTATTATAATTTTATTCATTGGAGACGCAATACGAGTACAACTTTCTGATTTTGATTTTCAAACTAGGAATATATCAATAATAACATATATGTATAAACTAATCAAGAATTTTTAAAATTCAACGAAATTTAACGAAAATTTTTGTTTTTTAAATAACTAAGTAACTGTTTACTATAAAAAGACTGTTCTGGTAGTTGTTTATTATGATATTAAAAATAACTGCTTTAAACAACTGTTACGAAATTGCCGTACTTTTCGTTAGCTGTTTTTTTAAATAACTGTCATAACAGTTATTTTACACTTTTCCATAGAAAAACAACCGTCGTTGAAATTAAAAACAACTACTGATTACTACACAAACAACTGTCACGTAGTAACTGTCAAACTTTTTGCATGTTTGTTGTCGTTTGCTGTTGTCGTAAACCAAATATCTTTAAGTATCAATAAATTTGCAATAAATTGGCATCGATTTGTTAATGCATATTTTTGCATATCTTTCCGTAATATAAATTTCTACATCTTTTGCTATAAATTCATATTTTTTACTTAAATTACTGGAAATGTATGTTTTTAAGCATACATTTTGATATCTTATGCTGTTTTCTTTTCTGAAAAAAGTGTTGCCTTTTTTCTGCCCTTTTTTTAAAAAATGTATTTTTGTGCATAGAAATAATAAGTAAATATAGGCATATTAGGTATAAAATTAAAGGTATTTTAAAGACCTATTTAACTATGCTTCAAAAATGTCCAACAATATTCAACTTATTTAACAAAACACCAAAATATAGAAAAATGTGACACTTTGTTAAATTGCACGAAAACTAGGGAAAAATTAGACATATTTTATACACGGTTAGATTGATATCTGAAATACCTTTAATTTGATACCAAATTTGTCTATGTTTACCTTTTATTACTATACACAAAAAGGCATTTTGTAAAAAAAGGGCAGAAAAGAGGCAACATTTTTTTCAGAAAAGAAAACGCCATTACTTAGAAGTGTATTTTTCGACAATTTTCATCTTTTGCAAAAATAAATTTTCAAATTTAGAAATTTTTGTTTTTTGCATGATTTTTCATATAGACAGAAATATCAAAACAATTCAATTGCTAACTTACTGTCAATGATTATTGGAAAAAATCAATAAATCCATATTATTAAATTTTTAAATGCATATTTTTCGATTTTTTTATATATATTTTATGTAAATAAAACGCGATTATAAATGGATAAACTTTCGAGCCCTACTAATTAAAAATCAACCAGAAATTTTTGGGTTAACTAACAGTCCTCGACGGATTGTCACCTTGTCGCGATGAGGGCGCTCAGTAGGCGCAAGGACCCTGAGAGCGATGCCGGCAGTAGCGTAGCTACTGGTAGGGCCTCCCAAGCCGGTAAGGTCGAGGGGGAGCGCTGAAGCTAAGAACAATCCACAACGTGGGAAGTCAACGGCTGTCGAATATCGAAGGCGGAGGAACTAACCACAACAGCGTCTGTTCATCAGGCTAGATGCGGCTGGAGCGGGTGTCTGACTTGTAGCAAGCGGCTCGCTATATAAATACTATTAATAGCCTTCCTGGAGGTGTTGCTAGCAGCCCTAGCACCAGGATCGGATGCTGTAGTCTAATCCACTGCACATCTTAAACGTAAATGATTAACGAAACCGAAATAAATATAAACCAAACTGATTTAATGATGACGACTTTTAGCATGAAATACCGGAAAAGAATAGGAACTTGGAATGTTAGAACGCTGTTAGAAAGTTCACGTCTTGAGCAACTGAGCCGTGAATTTATAAATTATGGACTCTGTTTTCTTGGTTTGAGCGAGATTCGTTGGCCTGATGCTGGCGAAGTTACGACAGAAGATGGTTTCACGATGTTATATTCCGGTAAGCCAAACGACCAACCACGATCTAGTGGTGTGGGGTTTCTTCTATCACGTGAAGCTCGCGGTGCACTAATGGACTGGAAACCGTACTCCGATTGATTGATTTCAATGCACAGATAGGTTCTGGTAACAGCAACATGGAAGGTATTATGGGTGTGCATGGTATCGGAAGAAAAACAGAAAACTGTGAGATGTTTACAGAGATGTGTGCAACAAATAATTTAGTTATTGGTGGATCTATCTTTCCACATAAAAATATACACAAGGGCACATGGACGTCATCAGATCATACAACTATTAATCAAATTGATCATATTACGATTAGTAGAAAATGGCGAGGCTCTCTGCTTGATGTGCGTAACAAAAGGGGAGCTGATATCTTCAGTGATCATCACTTGCTCTTGGCAAGTATCCGCTTGAAAATTGCAGCTATTAAGAAAAATGTTGTACAGAGGCAAAGGAGATTCAACACAAATCGACTTAAGGACCCTGTAGTATCGTCACGTTTTACTGATACCCTTAAACAATCTATTTCTGAGGGAGGCAATATGCAAACTGCCGACTGGAATACGATAAAGAACACGTTTATAACTGCCGCTGAGAATCATGTTGGTTTTACCGAGCCTAGCCGAAAAGACTGGATATCAGACGGTACATGGCAATTAATACTGGAAAGAAAGGAAACCAAAGCATCTTTAAACGCTGCCAAAACAAGGAACTTAAAAGCAACACTCCAAATAAGCTACAAAAACTTAGACCGTGCGGTAAAACATAGCGCACGAAGGGACAAACGAAATTGGTCAAACGAACTTGCCCGAGAGGCACAAACAACAGCCGAAACTAATCGTAATGGTGACCTGTATAAAACCATAAAAAAGCTGGTTAGTCACACGACCGCAACAGGCAAGCCTCTAAGAGATGATGGGGGTAATCTAATTACATCAATAGATGAACAGTTAGAGCTATGGGCTGACTATTATTCGGGCATGTTGTCGCTAGATAACCCCATGTCAAATACTTTGTGTGAATGCCAATCACATACTGAGAGAGCGGATATTCCCACTGATTTTCCATCACTATGCGAGATAATTGACTCTATCAAAGCGCTGAAGAACAACAAAGTGCCTGGCTTTGACGGTATAGCACCAGAGCTACTGAAAGCTGACCCTAACATAAGTGCACAACTCATTATGCCTCTAATAAGAACATTTTGGTCGAGTGAAATGCTGCCTGATGAACTTAAAGAAGGAATTATTATTAAGATACCGAAGAAGGGAGATTTAACTGAACGTACTAATTGGCGGGGTATAACAATTCTTAGTATGGTGTATAAAGTTATTGCCCATATAATAACAAAAAGGCTATCGAATAAATTAACACCCGAGTTGCGCCCAGAGCAAGCCGGATTTCGTCCAAATAAATCTTGTGTAGACCACGTTAATAGCCTTAGGATAATTGTGGAGCAATCTGTTGAATAGCGATCGCCTTTGTATCTGATCTTCATTGATTTTGAAAAGGCTTTTGACACATTGCCGCATAATATCATTTGGTCCGCACTCGAATGTAAACAGGTACCGAAGAAACTAATATCCCTCATTAAGGCTTTATATAAGGACGCCAGCTGTCGTATCCTGCATGAAAACCAATTAAGTAGGAACATATCGGTAAATACGGGTGTAAGGCAAGGCTGTGTGTTGTCTCCACTGCTATTTAACATCGTATTGGATATAGTTATGAGGCATGCCACAAGATTAGGTCGAGGTATAATGTGGGGAATGAATGCACGGCTGGAAGATCTCGACTACGCGGATGACATTTGTCTGTTGTCACACAGTTTCTCAGACATGATGACGAAGCTTGAAACTATTGTCAACTCAGCAAAATCAGCAGGGCTGAGCATAAATATAAATAAAACGAAAGCGTTGCGCATAAATTCCGATGTATCGCGAGAATTTAGAATTCAGGATGATATTATTGAAGATGTGGATTCCTTTTGCTACTTAGGTAGTATTCTAACAACATCTGGTGGATCCAAAGCGGACATCGCAAACAGAATAAAAACAGCAAAGCAGGCTTTTGGACGTCTCAGTAACGTGTGGAGATCAACAACATTATCCCGACATGTTAAGATAAGAATATTTAATTCCAACGTTAAGTCTATCATGCTTTATGGATGTGAGACCTGGAATGCAGCACCTCCTAACATAAACGCAATGCAGGTCTTTGTCAACAGATGTCTGCGGAGAATTCTGAGGATTTTCTGGCCCATTGCAATATCTAACTCAAGGTTATGGTCACTCGCACAACAAACACCAATTGACCTTGAAGTACGAAGGCGAAAGTGGAATTGGATTGGTCACACCCTCAGAAAAGATCCTGATGATATAGCCCGTACTGCAATTGAATGGAACCCCCAAGGTAGCCGTAGAAGAGGGCGTCCAGCGCATACATGGAGTAGACAGGTCAAGAAGGAAGTCACAATGTCTAGAAGAAGTTGGGGTGAAATCAAGAACCTGGCACCGGATAAATCAGAATGGCGAAAATTTGTTAAGGCCCTATGCTCCTTATAGGAACCGAGGGAACATATATATATAACAGTTAACTTAAATATGTTTAGTATGAAACCCAGCGCTAAAAATCTAAATTTCTAAGGTCTGGGAAATGCGTTATTGGCTTAATAAATTATTTTTTTTACTACATTTTTCAGAATTTTTCTAATTAAATTCATATTTAATTTCAATCAAAAAAATTCACATTTTTAAAAACACTAACACTTTTACCAATTTGATAACTTCTGACCAATTTCTAAATTCTTGGAAACTGCATATATTTTTCAACTTTTTATGCAATTCTCTTTATTTTATTACTTATGGGACATGGATAAATGTGTTTTTATTTTATTTTTTTCATTTATATGAATTTACTTAACACATGGCTCACGATGAAATGTAATTGCGCCTTAAATAATCTGAATTATATTACATTGTAAGTTAATGACAATGAACTGGGACTAATTAAGATATTTCACGGTTGGCCTCATATTGAAGAGTTAACTATAAAGCAAAAGAAAATATAAAAAAATTATACTCAACACAACGCTAAAAATTTGGGTTAACTATTACTTAACTCAAAAACCTTCAGTATGAAACCGTTATAGCATATTCTTTCAAAGAAATTATTACAAAAATTTATTTTTCAAATAAGTATAAAATTTATTTCTCAACTTAACATAAGGTAAAAATAGTTAAATTACAAGCAAAAATTAAGAAAAGAACTTGATTACTGTTTGTTTTCTTAAAATTAAAAGAAAGACCCGCATTACAACTTTTCAGCAATTAGTGCATAACAACGTGGTGATAATTCCTCATCCATTAATTTTTCATAATGTACATTTATGTTTAAATTCAGGGTAACTGCTGTTTCCTTCATATAACATAGCCGATCATACAGAACAAGATTTTCACATAATTTCTAGGGGAATAGAAAAATACATTATTCTTAAAATATCGGTGTTTGGCGTGTGGCAAATTAAACAAAAATATTATATCACTTTTTTCATATCTTTTAATAATATTTCAACATATTTTTTAAATATTCACCCCTAAATTCATAAACGCTTTGTAAAATTATAGGTGGCTTATTGAAGAAATTTTGTATGAAAATGAAGTTTTGTAAACCTGCTATAACTTTACAAAGCATTTATGAATTGAGGGGTCAGTATTTTAAATAAAATAAAAAACTATTAAATTTTAATAGAAAATAACGCAATAAAAGCAAAATAAGAGTTCGTGTTGATAGCAACAATTTCTTGTTAACATGTTGCAATGAAATTTTTTCTATATAAAAAAATGTTTTCATTTGCTTTCCCGAGCCACTCATGCAACAACAAAAAAACGGTGAGTAAGAAAAATGCTCTAGTAAGTGTATACTTTTTGACGAGATACACTTTTTATTACACCTTATTGTATAGTTAACTATATTTATTTCAATAATGTTGATTGTTTGTGGGTTATATAAATAAAAAAACAAACCAGAAAACAAAAAAATGTAAATTTGGCAATGAAAACTATAATTTTCATTTCCATTTCTCTATATAATGGAAAGTAAAAAATTTGTTCGTTGCAATGTTAATGTTAATGTCAATTAAAATTTGGCCCAACTCTATTCATGCCTACACTTATAAAAATAAGCCTATAAAAATATCAGAAAAAGTTACTCAAAATTAGTTCAAAAGGGCCCTGCTTTAAATCAAAAAAAATATCAGAAAAAGTTACTCAAAATTAGTTCAAAAGGGCCCTGCTTTAAAATTTGCTAAACTCGGCAAAACTTGCTAAATATATTAAAATTTAAACGGCAAAAAATATATTAAAATGTACTTAATTTTAGTATTCTTACAAACAAAATATTATTGTTTCCCAATTTTTCTACCAAAGTTTTAGAAAATCATATATGAAATGTTGTCCGCACTATAAATGTGTTTATCAGCACAATTTTGGTAGCAAAATAAGTTAGTAAAACATTAGTTCAAAATTAGTTTAGTGCTGGAATAATATGCTAGAAATAATATTTGTGTTTTCAAAAGAAAACGGTAGGGGCGCTAGTGTATAGTGATTGATGGTGCTTGATGGTGAAGTGTGTATTAGTGAGTTTGCCGACCAATACAAATTAGAAAATTTTTAGTAAGTATATTTTAATGTGTGTGATGAGTCATCACTGATGACGCTTACCAATACAAATAAAAATAATATGGCGCTTGTTAAGAAAGTTCTAGTAAATAATAATAATAATATGTCGGCAAAGGAACGCAAAAGAAAACGGAGGTATACTGGACAGTTAAAACTGTATTAAAAAATAAAATAATAGAGGTTTGTTTTATAATATAAACTATATTTATTTACGGGAATACTATTAAATATGTTATTTTTTTCTTTTATTTCAGCCCTTTAACACTTTCATCTAAATTCTACCCGCAGGTAGACGAAAAAAAGGAACCAAATAACACAACTTCCGCTGGCAAACATATTGGCAAGAAAATAAAAGTGATAATTAATGCAAATAGTGTTTTTGGATTGTGTAATTTATTCGAAAATAAAATTAAGAATATTTACATTAATTTGTTTTTATTCAATTAATAACAAAAAGTGATTGTAATTTTAGCAGCATGTTTTGCAGATTTCAACTGACCCACTTTCATTTCTATTAAACGAAATTTCTTCTAAATTTTTTAATGTTAACTGAATTTTTTACCTGTTTATAACCAACTAAAATGTACACTCAAAAAAATAAGTTAGTAGAAAAATTAGTAAAACGTCTTGTATATCAAGTGTACTAGTTTTCAGCAATTTTTTTGCTGAAATTCCGTTTTCAGCAAAAATTTTAGTTATATTTTTTTAGCACTAAACTAATTTTGAACTAATGTTTTACTAATTTATTTTGCTACAAAAATTGTGCTGATAACTGCATGCATAGCGTGGACGACAACCAGATAGACAAGATGTAGATGTCGCAGCTTGTCTGGAAACGGAAATGACAAAAAATGAAAAACAACTCTACACATATTCTATATTTAAATTTTCAGCAAATAAATTAACTAAAGTAAAATTTCGCTACAAGTTTTTTGAGTTTTTTTCAGTCTACTAATATTCAGCAAAAAGTTTAGTGATTTTAGCAAGGATTTTTTTTTTCATTTGCAGTCGACTAAATGTTAGCAAAACTTTTGCTGAAGATTACTATTTTTTTGGTAAAAATCAGCTCGCTGATTTTCAGCAAACCTTTTGCTGAATTTACCAACTTTTTTGCAAGCACGCTCCTGACTAAAAATTTGCTGACACAGCAACATTTTTTGCTGACTTTACTGACTTTTTTTTTGAGTGTAGCAGAAAACATGTGCTGATTCAACTGAGTAATTTTCATTTCCATTAAACAATATTTCTTATAAATTATTGTATTTGAACTAACTTTTTTACCTAAAATTTAGGTCACCTAAATTTAGCAGACCATGATTCTCAGGTACTATTTCCAGGCGCAAATTCAGGTACTTTTTCCTGTTATTTTAGCAGAATTTTTAACTATTTGTACGGGCTTTTTTATGAGTGTACAAGACGTTTTACTAATTTTTCTACTAACTTATTTTTTTGAGTGTACATATTACCTATAGGTTACAAATAACCTTAAAATAAAAGGTTTTTTCTTAAAATTTCAATTTGTTTTATATTGAGGCCCTGTGCGAGGCGGCTATATAAATTCTAAACTAAATACAAATTGACAAAAGGGTTTAAAATTTCTTTGAACATTTTTTGACCTGAATTTAGTTTTGATTTTATTTAGCCAGTGTTGAATACAAATTTACATATTTTCAAAAAATATTTTTGTAAAAAAAAATTTTATAAGTTTTAGTTATAAAAATAAGCATTTTCTAATGATGGATGTAAGCTCTTACTTTTCTATTACTAAATCTATTATTTTAACAAGAATATGTCTATCGATGTAACTGCCCAGGTGGAAAGTATGTGTGGTAACAAAAAAGAAGCACTGGCAAAGCGCAAGTAGACCGCGGTTTTACAAAAAGAAATACTGGCAAAGCACTAAATTTGGACGCCTTCCCAACGCTTTAAAAGGGTGAATTCCCAGAGCTTGTTTTCCTATAACATTATTTTGTTTTTGAAAAAGAAACTCCAAAAGAGTGAATATTTAAATAATTTTTGACTCCAAAATACAATAACTCCAAGAATCGTCTATTTTTAGAGTAATTTAAAATTCTTCAGTGATGAGGGCTCATAGTTTGGTGGCAGTGAAAACACTTTATTTTTATGTTTCTTGGTGCTATCTCAATTCTATGCAAAGCATTAAATAGATCGGTGTTATCATTTGGGTGTCAGGAAAGCACTTTAATTTTTTTATTTGCGCGTTGGCAAAGCATTTGATTTAACACCGTGGAACGGTGTTATCATTTGGGCGTTGGGAAAGCGCTGTTAACAAGCACTCATACCACCCATTTCGGTGCTTTGCCAGTGCTGGCCCCTTTGTAATTTTCTACCTGGGTGCCTACATAGTAACATGTTATTCTGAAATTTTGGGTTACACTCAAAAAAAAAAGTCAGTAAAGTCAGCAAAAAATGTTGCTGTGTCAGCAAATTTTTAGTCAGGAGCGTGCTTGCAAAAAAGTTGGTAATTTCAGCAAAAGGTTTGCTGAAAATCAGCGATCTGATTTTTACCAAAAAAATAGTAATCTTCAGCAAAAGTTTTGCTAACACTTAGTCGACTGCAAATGAAAAAAATCCTTGCTAAAATCACTAAACTTTTTGGTAAATATTAGTAGACTGAAAAAAACTCAAAAAACTTGTAGCGAAATTTTACTTTAGTTAATTTATTTGCTGAAAATTTAAATATAGAATATGTGTAGAGTTGTTTTTCTTTTTTTGTCATTTCCGTTTCCAGACGAGCTGCGACATCTACATCTTGTCTATCTGGTTATCGTCCACGCTATGAATGCGGTTATCAGCACAATTTTTGTAGCAAAATAAATTAGTAAAACATTAGTTCAAAATTAGTTTAGTGCTAAAAAAATATAACTAAAATTTTTGCTGAAAACGGAATTTCAGCAAAAAAATTGCTGAAAACTAGTACACCTGATATACAAGACGTTTTACTAATTTTTCTACTAACTTATTTTTTTGAGTGTAGGAGACATTATGTTTAAATTTTAATTCTTTAAACCGAATATCAACTTTAAATTCACAAATTGTTAACAAAAAATTGAATTTATAAAATTTTATAGAAAAACGAATAATTTATACCAATAAAACATCCAAACGTATGAATTTGGTATTACGAGTAATGCAAGGGTAAGGTATAAGAGTCCAAAGTAATGCAAGGGTAAGCGGTTTAATATATTACCGGGTAATATGCATAGTAATAGCCACATATTACCAAGGTTTTGCTGGGATGATGAAATCTATACGCAGCAACATTGAATCATCATTGAAAATGCATGAAAAAATTCCACTTCCTGTTTGAAGCCACATTTTATATATTTTTCTCACTAACTGAGAGAACTGCATACTCTTTATTTTATTTTGCTGTGTAGCAGCATGTTTAATCTCGAAAACTGAAAGTTAAAGTGTGCACAGAAAGAAACCATGAAAATATTTACCTGCATTGATGTCTGTAAACATGTTAAACCCTCAGCCAATTTACCACCATTAGGATATTTTTTCATTATTTCCGCAAATTTACTCTTATGATACTCTGACCATTCAACGAATTGATTAGTTGATTTTATTTTCAGTACATATAAGCCGGAAAAAACAGCAAACACTTTTTCTTCTTCCCCTAAACTCAATAAACTAAAATCAATTCTTCCATCCTTACGTTTAACAACCACTAATTCTGTTTCATCTTCATTATTAGGTTGTTTTAAAGATTCTGCTACAGCCCTTAAAAACATTTCATATCCATGTGTAAAATGTTGTTCCTGTGAACAATTACTCCAACGTTTTAGGGTTTGTTGACATGCCAAACGTAAAAAGGGACGATTTAAATATGTTGTCGCAGCGGCAGCATAATTAGTATTGTCATTTTCTGAAAGCACTTGCTTGAGACTCTCGCTTAAGGGAAAATTAAGAAACTTTAAAGTAGCATCACACATTTGCAACTTGTGGTAACAACAAGGCATGATTATTAGATGCCGTACATGAGGCATTTCGAAAAAGAGTTTCATTGAGGTAATAGTTAAGTCGGCACATGCATGTAAACCAATTATTACTATCTTTGTTGTTGGTATTCGTTGAGAAATTTGTTGATAATTAGATTTAAAAAGTTCTTGTACTGTTTGTTCTATAAAATCTTTTGAATTTTCTGTGATAAACTGATGCCGGTATTGGATGGCATCTATAGCTGTCGGCATATACATTTTAACGCGTTGTTCAGCGGCTTTAACACGATACATATCCGATTCTAAGCCTAATATTAATAGGTTTTTATTTAGTTTATATAAAATTTCACTTAAGTAACCCAAACCAGAACCAAAATCGATTATTACATATTTTGCTTTCATAACATCATTACTATCATTGTGTTCAGTCTTTAAATTATCTTGAATCGCAATTGCTAATCTTTGTATTTCATGTTGCTTTTTAACATTCATTTTTTTAAGATTTTCAAATTTAATTTGAGTTTTAAAAGTTTTTGGTTCTTTAAAAGTTTCCTCGGGTATTAAAGTAGCCAACTTTTGTCTAAAGTTCATTAAACTCTGTGCTTTAAGGTTTTGCAACGGTTGATGAACATATGGAAATTGATTGAGTTCCTCATTATCTATTTGTGCAAAGTAATCTTTGCACTCTTTGGGCATTTTACTTAAAATTTCGTTCTTTAGAAAACATGTATTCGATTCTTTGTATATCCATGAATTTTGCGATAAAAATTCAATTGTCTGTTTGAAATATTCATATGATGTATCAAAACTATTTGGAAGAGACATATCTGAAAATAAAACTGTTAGAATTTAGGAAATGACAATTTTCATTATATACGTACATATGTGAAAGTTTAAAACAAAGAAACAAAAATGAAGCTTTGCATTAATGTGAATTTTGTTATTTGGTGCCGGGTAAATTGTTGCAAATTTTCCGTTGGCGTACTTATTTAGAAAATATCTTGTTGAGAGTAAATTTGTTTTACTCCCTGTAAGTTCGTTACTAAGTATTAGTGTTTCCAATTCGGTTAATCGATTAACCGATTCCTCGATTAATCGCCTCTATTTCGGTTAATGTCGAAACAAATAATTTAAAACGCAAATAATTATTCGACCCGAATAATCGGTTAAAATAGGTCGATTAACCGGTTACATTTTTAATATGTAATTTTTGCTTTATTTTTTTCCAAAACTTCATAATTTTGTTAACTTTGGCTAAAAAATTGCAAGAAATGCTTATAAAAAAACAAATACTAACTAAAATACTATAAAATCGATTGAATGAGAAGCCTTTAGATACCATTTTTTGAGCAACTCCAAGCAAGTCGACATTGAACCAGCGAGACACGTCATGGTATTTAAGAGACTTAAAACGGATTTGTTTTACATTACCCAGCAAAATTTTTTTGAACTGATTAGCTATGAATTTATTCTAGAACAGGTCTTTTTCCACCCATTCCGTGGAACGGGTTCTAGAATTGATTCCTGGGAGTCAAAAGGAAAGGTTTCACTGTCGTAGAACCGGTTCCAAAGCAACCTGTTCTCGTTTGGAAGAAAAGAACCTGTTGCTTTTGGGACATCTTCAAACAAAAATCACCGATGATAGAATATAAAGCAGAACAGATTGCATGCAATCAGGGGGCAAATTACCGCAGTCGTGATCGAGTTTAATTTGATAGCAATTATTGTTATTTAAAACATTAAAAATATTAAAATTAGGTTAGAAGTGAAGCATTTCGTTCCTTTATTACAAATATGAGTTAAAGTTTTAACAATAGTTATTCCTGTTCTTTTATTTGCACTTTAAAAACGTGATTTTTTAACAATTTCGAACGCTTACGACCGTGGGAATCTGGCCCCTGTTGTTTACAACCGGTTCTTTGCATCCGACAATTTCTCTGGGTATTGCAATTAATTTTTAATAAAAAATTTTTGATTTTTTTAAACAAAATAAAAAATTGCTATTTGTAAAAAAAATGCTTTAACACTATTTGTCTAGCTGGGGCGGGCTTTAGGAAATACAATAGACAATTTTTCATTTCCGTTTTAATTCTTTTAAAATATAAAATTAATTTGTTATTTGTTAATTAAAACTGCTCTCACAGTTTTTCAGCCTCTAGTCGATGATTTTATTTATATTTTTTTTTAACAAAAACAGTGCGTATTAATTTTTAAAATTTTATTACTGCAAACATTGAATTTTGAAAGGCTGAAGAACTGCTCTCACTTTCTGTGATAAAGTTCGAACAAACAATTCTGTTTGTTACTACACACTGAGGGAATTTTCTACATGCTTTTTATGAATTTTTATATTCATTCGTTTATTCTTCTTCTTAACCTCCTTCTTACCTAATTAAAATTGATAAAATTGCATATTAATTACAATATTAATTGCAACTGTCTATAGGACGTTAAAACAACACTGTACTAAACTTTTCATTGAATTGATGAAGTTTTATGAAAATTTTGTATTATTTATTGAAAATACATATGTACACCCAATGAAAAAGCTTTTTCGTAAAATTTCTGAAGAAAACTTTATAAGTTTATTATTAGTAAATTAGCTCAAAATTTGTTTATTGTTAATGACCCATAAAACCCGAAAAAAACTGAGAATTTAACAATTATTTATGCTACTCTCAAACTACTAATATTCCGCAAAACTTTTTGCTGATTTTTGCAGAGTAAATTGGTATTTTCAAATAGAGCTTAACATTTTTTATATTGATGGCTCTTTACATTGGCTCTTCTAATTTTTAATATTAAAAAAATAAGCTCTTTGTGTTTTTATTCATAAAAAGTTAACAAAATATATTAATTTTGCATTAAACGATTAATCGATTAATCGCCAATTTTCTCGATTAACCGACCCGAATAACCGATTAATTAATTTTAGTGATTTTTCGAATAATGTATTAACCGGTTAACCGCCTATGTCGAATAATTGGAAACACTACTAAGTATGTTAATTATAGCACGACTTACTTTTTGTTGAATCGAATGTTTAGAGCAATATAGTTTTTATTCCTATTGATGTATGTTTTTTTATATAAAAAAAATTCAACAAAATTTAATTTGTTTATTCTAAAAAATTTTGTAGAAAAGGCAGTAAAGTTAATTTGATAAAAAAAAAATTTTTTTTCAGACCTAAGACTTCACGAAAGCTATTCAACTTTTTTGGATTTTGACAAAAGGACATTCTACAAATTTAACAGTCTCTGGAAAAATTACTTCCAAAAAATAAATCCTTTAGCCTAAATAAAGTTTGAAAAAAAACTTCGAATCAATTGTTTGAGATTTTGTAACTCATTTCGACTTAGGTTGTTTTATAAAAGGAAGTTTTAAATTTTAAAGAAATTTAAGAGCTTAAGGAGAAATAAATAGTTTCGTCAATATGATTTAAGAATTCTTTTATGTATCATAACAACAGTGATTGCACAAATACAGAACATAAATGTTACAATTTATCACTTTCTTTTTAAAATTGTGCACGAAAAATACACTATAGTGGAAACTCCTAATGCTGCAAATAAAATAAGTTCTTTTGTCAAACGGAAATTAACAAAATTTCCAAAAAAAAAAAAGATGAAGAAAATATAAGGAACATACAGAAATATGCGAATTCAAAAGTTATATTGTCGACAGAAATCTTTGAAAATTCAAATTAATAAATTCAAATGCAAGAATTGTTTTGCCACAAGTCCTTTACACCCGGTGAAAAATGTCCATATATGAACATTTATGGTACAACCATATACAGTGAGGAGAAAAACTGTAAAAGGATTAACATGGTTCAGATATTTTGCTTAAAATTTTTAACTATGAAAGAAAATCCAATAATTATTTCTAGCGTTATTTATTTATTAACTTGTTCTAATTAAAAAACAAGAAAACAAATTTCACTATTCTATTTAACTGGAGAAAAAATTACATTTACGTACCGGTATTTAAAATTATGTTAAAAACATATAGAAACAAGTAAAAACATGGCATATTTTTAATTTTAAGTACTGAAAATATAGATTTTAAGATATAAATTCAATACTGGTAGTTTTAATAACTAATATTATTATCTATAAATTTTTTTTGTAAAAAAACACTCAAGATTATAAAATAAAAGATAAAAAAATTGTAATTTTTATATAAAATAATAAATACCGCTAAAATACCGGTAACTACCCATAAAAATAACGGTATCGGTAACGATAACGGTATTTAGAAATTTTTTTAGAGGTATCGATAACGGTAACGGTATTCAATTTGAAACGGTATTTTAGCGATAACGGTATTATAACGATAACGGTAACCAACCTTGATAATTACACTGTGGAACCAATTCAGGTTAGCAAAAGTTAGATCGATTCTGAGAGTGAGGGGTGAAAATAGAGGCTAAATTAGAAGACCCGTATCGCGGCGTTTGCTTATGTTAGTTCGAATTTTTTCATAATGTTTATATGGTTTTTTGGCTATAACTCGTCGACTAATTGATATTTTTTAAATCTGTAAAAGCCAAATTATTGCTAGAGACCTGTGCAACAATTAAAATTTTTTAAAAAATTGATTTGATTGATTTTTTTTTTGTTTTTTTTTAATTGTTGTTCAGGTCTCTGGCTATAATTTGGCTTTTCCAGATTTAAAAATATCAATTAGTCGACGAGTTATAGCCAAAAAACCATATAAAAAATTCGAACTAACATAAGCAAACACCGCGATACGGGTCTTCTAATTTAGCCTCTATTTTCAACCCCTCACTCTCAGAATCGACCTAACTTTTGCTAACCTGAATTTGTTCCACAGTGTTATTGAACAAATGAAGAAAATTTATTTTAAATTTTCACTTTAAAGATATTCGAAAATAGCGAATTATTCGCCACGAAAAAACCGGTTTCTCGAATAATTCGGAAACCGCCCCTTTTCAAAACCCGGAAATATAGGAAAAAACCGGTTTATCGAGTAATTCGGAAACCGGGTTTGACAACTATAAATATGATCAAAAAATTTATATAAAATTTGTATCCCTGAAGTCAAAATACTTGCGCCTTTTTTAATTTTTTAATTGGTACGTACTACTGGAAATTTTTTGAGAACAGATTTGGATTCAGGCGCTAAAACTTGTAGACAAATTTTGTTGTAGACTAGTAGACTTGTAGACCCTCTAATGGCCAACGCCGCTAAAAAGCGAACTTCAGATCTTAAAGTTTTTGGCTAAATAAAATTCTTTTATTAAACAACTTATATTATATAGATAAAAACATAACTACCTTCTTGTTTGCCTTCACACTTTTTTTGTGTAAGGAACGATTTTCAAGCGAGAAGAATGTAAAAAAAAATGAAACAGAAAAAAATCTGAATAATCATCAAAAATACATTTACGATCTGGCATACATTATCGATAATAACAAAGCTAGTTTAAAGTCTCTACTTGTAAAATGAATTACAATTTTTGCTCCAGGACTCACAGGATAACGCCAGGATACGTCTTACGAATATCTCTCTAACTCAAAAACTAACCAACAGATTTTTTGAAATGAAATTAGTAAGCAAAACTAATTTCGTTAAAATTGATGTTTAGTGCCAAATTCGCCAAATTTCGTAATTTTTAAAAAGCGAAAATCGCCAAAACTTCTGAAAGAAGAACACTAGATGATCAATTTTCAGAACGTGTTTTTATTTTACGGATAGTTATTTATAGCAAAAACCGAAATTTTTGACTACTGGATTTCTTGATTCGTCGTCAACCTATATTATGCTGGCCTAAATAAAGCGATAAATTTAAATTTTTATATTTGTTCCATAGTAGATTTTTAACGCCAAATATATTAGTTTAAATATTATCGCAATCACAAGAAAGTAGCGATTTTAATTTTAGAGTTTAAAAATAAAATAATAATAAATTTGTTTTTAACGTTCGTTTGTTTTCTTTATTTCTATTTTATGTATAGTTTAACATTAAAAATATGTTTTGTAGTTAATTAACATATTTTCTAGTTTACAACTGCAATTAAAAAATAACTTAACAATTAACAAATTTGCTTTCATAGCTTTCAAACACGTTTGTAATTTTGGAGTTTCATTATTTATGCATATGCAACAAGTGCAGACGTATTTTATTTAAAAAAAAGATATTACAATTTATTATTGTTTATATGTATATAAAATATTAAAACAAATGATTATAAGTATAAAAAATAATGAAATGTATTAATTGAATTTAACATTACATATAAATAATAGAAACATATGTATGTATTATATAAACGCATTTTATTATACTAAAGAGTTTTGTATTTTTTGTTTTACATAAACACATAAAATAACATTGCAAGAAATAAATTTGAATGTTTTACAAACAAAATCATAAAAAGAAGAAACTTAATTTTAATTTCATTTTAATTAATAGTCTTCCATTTAAGTTTCGTAACTGTTTCAAGTTCTTTATTCTCCGGCCCCAATATACATTTTCCATAGTAAGCGGGTGCGTCTTTGAAGTATTTATCCACTACTTGTTTTAACTCATTCATGGTTACGGCCAGCATACGAGAACGATATTTTAAAAACATTTCTTGTGAAACACCATATAAAAAGAAATCAATGCCCATATTACCAGGAGCTATGGGAGCATCTAACTGTTGTAAGACACCCAATTTAGCTTCAAATAATGTTTGTTCGGTTATTTGGGAATTATTATCGTGCAGCCATTGATAGGTATTATCAAAAGCTTCCAAAGTTTTTGTTGAATTGGGATCACGATAACTGAAAAAGCTGAATATGCCATCAGAACCAATTTTAGCACCAGAACCATAAGCACCATTTTGTTCTCTAACCACGGGTAAAAGATATTTGGCTGATATTAGTTTAGCCAAAACTCTTAATGTGGGATGATCCCTATGCGTATAGGGAACAGTAAACATGGCCTTGGCACAGTAGTTAACGGGTATATTCATAACAAAATGTTGACATGTTGGCTTTAAGAGATTTACCTTGTTTTCCACCTTCTCAACTGCATGTTCGGGCAAATCATTAAGGAACTTTTCATATTTTTTAAGAAAATCAGGATAAAATTCATCCGAGGTATTAACAGCTGTGCGCATAGCTTTTTTATTAAAGACTTTAGCACCCAATTCTTTTAATTCCTTCATAATTTCTGGTGTAGTGTGTTCTTTAACATATTGTTTCATATATTCTATATGTTCAATACCCGCTAAAAGAGATTTCAATCTGGCGGAATCAGTTACCAAACCAGCACATGATTGCATGGCATATAAATGACCGGAATTAGCAATACCCACCGCTATACTAGACATATAATTGTCAATTAACATTTTCACTCGTTCCTCGTCATCCATTTTATAATTGATTAGTAGTTCCTTACTTAAATCAAACATATCTTTAATGTTTTTATCAAGAGCATGTGTAGTCATCAAAATACCCATATTATAAGTCTTGCTATCGTAAATATTCTCAGCAAAATGTAGTTTAAAACTAATACCAGCCGTTTTCGATAGAAGCATCTTATCAAACTCCCGATAATCATAATTTTTAGTACCCATATCATTGATTATATTACAGAATAGGGGTATCAATAAAAGTTCTTTTTGTGTTAAAGCAGAACCATCAAAATAACATTTGAAATAGGATATTTCATTAGTGTGGACATTACAAACCTGTGTTGGTATTTGATCAATTTTAACCACTTCCACTGGTTGTAATTTGGCTGCCTCTTGGACATCTTTCAAATCTAGGCAGGGCAGTATATCTACATTGGGTATGGCTTTTTGGGCCTCTTCTAATTTTAAACCATTTTCATAGATTTGTGTTCTTTTTTCATGATCCAAAGAAATGATTTTTTGTTTCAACAGTTCCAATTCTGCAGTCTTAAAATTATCTTCATATGAATCATCTGGTGACATTGTTAAAGTTAATCTATGAGTATTATTGGCAAAATACTGGCCCACTTTCTTTTGCAAATACTGGGAATCTTGTTGTAATTGTGTGCGGAATTGTGTTATCATATTAGATACTCTTAAATTTTGCACAACATCACCCTCATGATTCCATAAGGGTGTAGAATTAAATAATAAACCCAAACCAAATTGGGGAGACTGATGTTTCAATGACAATTCAATATTATGCAAAACACTTTCAATGTGCTTGGCATCAAAGCCTTTCTCCATTACCTCCCTAATAGTGGCATCATACAACTCTTGTACTCTACCAAAATCTTCTACTCTAAGATCTTGTAAACCAACACAAAAGAATGTATCTTTTATTTGTGGATCAAATCCAGTTGTTTGATTGTAACCTCCAGAAAAGTTGGGTTCTATTAGATTACGATAAAATGGTGAATTAGGTCCTCTCACCAATAGTTCAGATAAAACATATAAAACAAATGTTTCTTGTATATCGGTGACGTCGGACATTAATAAGGAAATAGCTATTTGATTTTGTTTTTCAAATGGTGCTCCCATATTATCCAAACGTGATGATATATGTACATTACGTGGTTTAACCCATCTAGGTTGATTTGGTATGCGACTGTAGCTATTATCGATGTGTTCGTATTTACTTAAATATTCTTCATTAACATATGAAAGAGTCTTATTTAAATCAAATGAACCATAAGTATAAATACGAGAATTGCTGGGATGATAGTATTTACGATGAAAATCTACGAGATTAGCATGTGTTAGCTTGGGTATTTCCAAAGGATTGCCTCCAGATACATAGCCATATGTATGATCGGGTAACAAATTGTTAAGAAGATTTTGTCCAAATACTGAAGCATTCTCTGAAAAAGCTCCTTTCATTTCATTGTATACAACACCTTTAATAACATATTCAGATTCTTTGTCCTTTATATTGGAATGTTCAAGGCGCCAACCTTCTTGTAGGAAATCCAAATATTCTAAATTTGGCCTAAAAGGAAAAAGAGAGAAAAATAAATTTAAAAAAATATAGAGTTAAAAAATGGCTTTTTTTGAAAAATTTACTAAAGCCTATTTCTATAGAAACAATGCTTGTAGTTTACTTTATGACAACCTCCCGGATGGAAATCATTTCTATACAAGAAGAACTTTGTGCTGCGAATACAAAAATATAATTCTTTTGAAGTTCCCAAGTTCTAAATTTTCATACTGAATTAACAGTTACAAATTTTAGCAAGCTTAGTTAACTTTCGTATAAAATATATATCGTTAAAATATAGTATTATCCATTTATTGTCCAGAATCAAATTTACTGAATTTTATTACTATTATTACTCATTTATTTAATCAAAAACTATCCAAATATAGGGCACATTCATAGAAAAAAAATGCAATCATGTAGTTTTGGGTCAGGAAATCATTTAAAATATTTAAATCTTAAATAATATATCAATTACTGAAAGATAAAATGATCGCAAGCCCATGAGTAGGTTATTAGAAATCCGGATTGCCTCAATTTGAAAAAAATTATAGGAGGTGCTATAAAACGAGTCAATGTACAGTGATGTGAAATATAATAGAGCCATTCAAGTTTTTTATATTTTTATTCTTGTTGCCTTTATTTTTAAAGATCAAAATAGTGATAAATTCGCCCCAAAATGCGAAAAGATGGTTTAGAAAATTGTGCAGAATTTTAACTTAACGTCTGTTTTATTATTTTGTCACTTGTTTTAAGTAGGCGTGGCTTTTAATTAAAAGTAAGCGATATCGACCTTCTATCAAATTACATAGTAAAATTCAGAGAGCACTGATCGGATCTATACAAACTGTGTATTTTTGGAAATCCTATAAAATTGTCTTAAATCTCGAATTTTTTTATCCACAAATGGTTTCCAGACTTAAAACGACGGCGCCTTAAACATGACCAAGTTGTTCTTTGTTTTTAGCGATTTTAAAATGAAGTTAACAATACTGAAACTTTAAAGAGAATGGGCTTACGATATACTTACCGCGATATAACAAATCTGTGAAGCTTTTTTTACGTTATAGTGCAAGGGTGGGCACGGATTTTTCACCGAGGGCCATATTGTGGTTTTTCATAAATTATAAAGGGCCGCAATATACATTAAAAAAATTAAAACTACAAATCTTTACCTTAAATGAAAGCGAACGGAACTAATATTTTATTTTTCGTGTAAGAAAAAAATCTGTTCTCAAATCTATCTATTCCAAGCACTCATTGCAAACTCAACTTTTTTAAAATTATATTTTGATATTTTTTAATTACCTACATAAGTAGAATTAAACATTTTTGGAACACTTTTTTCATATTTATACCCTACACCACTATGTGGTTATTATACCCTACACCACTATGTGGTCAGGGTATTATAAGTTTGTGCTGATGTTTGTAACACCAAAAAATATTGGTCGTAGACCCACCTTATAGTATACCGATCGGTTCAGAATTTTTTTTTTTATTTCGATTTAACGATGTCCGTCTGTCCGTCCGTCCGTCTGTCTGTCTGTCCATGCAATCTTGTGCGCACTCTACAGGTGAAATTTGGTACATAGACCTATGTTGGCCCAAGGACGAAGCTTATTGATTTTAGTGAACATCGGTCCATGTTTAGAACTAGTGCCCATATAAGGGTCCCCCCAAAATTGGCTTGGTTACAAACTGCAGGTCGCAAATATTAAGATATTTTAATGAAATTTGGTGCGCTGACTCACATTATAGAAAATTTTGACACAAGCTCCATTTTAACCCATTCGAATTTCGGATCCAAACAATACACCAGACTGGTGTAGTAGTCGGCATGCCCGACTTTAACCTTTTTACTCGTTTTTGCATTAGTTTGTGGTGTCGCGGAATCGGCCAACGAAAATTTGAAAATTCAACGAGTTATAAAAGACTGAATACTATTCCGGCAACAAAAACTTGTATAAACAATTATATCCTTGATTCGAGTTTTAATTTAATAATTTCGTTGCATAGTGTCCCCCTTAAAGGGACACTATGCACTAAAGGGTAAATTTTAACGGCGTTAAAAACTTAAAGATTTAGTGAGTATTTTGAGTGCTTTTTGATGAATTAAAACACCAACTTTTTCACACAGTTTTAAATTTAAGACCAATGCGGTGCAGTATTATAGTCAGCACAAAGTACGAATTTTAATAACACTTTACTTTGGTAAGAAATTTTCAAACAAACGCTTTGTGTTGTCTATAAAACTCGTCCACCCAACAAAAAAGTACGTAATGGCTAATGAAAATTTTGATGTTATTACTGGATGTTATTTTATAATTTTAGCTTGATTTGTAGTGTAAAGAAATTACTAGAAAAAATTAGTAAATTTTAGTAAAATTGTTTTAAACTGTAATTTAGAAATTAAGTGCTAAAATTACAAAAAATTTTGCTGAATTTTAGTATCATTCGAAGAAAAACCTCCATCGTATTTATAAAAAGCTTCATAAATGTGATGAAACACAAAAATAAAACTTGAAAAATTTTACAGTTTGTTTTTTAAATAAAAAATTACATGTTTTTTTTTATATTTGTGACAAAGTAGTTGTCAATGTCGACAGTATCGTAAAAGATGTTGAATTTATTTAGTAAAGAATTAAAGGCCAGTTTCATAGTCAGAACTAAGATCGATTTTTGTCTTAAATACTTTTTAAGTAAGAAATTTCTAACTAAACTGGCCCTATGGTTATATCAATTGTTCCTATAAATATCTCTTAGGTAAGAAATTTTCAAATCGATCATAGCCCTGACAATAAAACTGGCACAAATTTTTTTATCTAAAAATTTTCCAAATAAAAAATTTTAAAACATTACGAAATAAAATATTAAAAAAACAACGTCAAATACTTGGGCGTAATGCTTGATACAAAGCTTAATTTTAATAATCATATTCCCTATGTAGTGGACAAAATTAACAAAATTATTAGAATAATGTACCCAATTATAAACAGAAAGTCGGGAATGAACATAGACAATAAAAAACTCATCATCAAATCTATATTCCACCCCATAATGTTTTACTGTGCTCCAGTTTGGTACACGTCTGCAAAATGTCATACAAAAAAACTCCAAGTAGCACAAAATAAGCTACTTAAAATGATATTTAAACTGATATTTACCATGGCACTATTCCACCCGACGCCTACATAGTCTCGCTGGCTTTGAACTCGTTCTGGATAAAATCGAAAGATTGACTCTAAATTTTAATGGAAGATGCCAACTCTCACAACATGTACATATCAATGAACTCATCTCATCATAATTTTATCTACTTTATCTCATTTTTATCTTATACCCCTGCTTTATAAAGGTTTTTGTAAATTTTTTCCTTCCGTTTAATAATAATGTACATAAATTTCATAAATTAAAAAAATATATTTATATATCTAAGTAGAAAAGGAACGAAGTTCCTAAACTCTTTGCTTCTAAGTCAAATGTAAATAATATAAATATTATAAGAAATAAATTGAATTGAATTGAATGAATGAAATATTAAAAAAATGTTTGAAATAAAAAATATCTAAATCTAAATTTCAACAAAGACCGCACAAAAATCAGCAAAGGGCCGCATGCATGCGGCCCAATGGGCCGCATTTGTCCACCGTTGTTATAGTATAAAGCATTTCATGTTAAAAATTCAGTGTTAACTTTATTTTAAAATCGCTAAAAACAAAACAAAAATTGGTCATGTTTAAGTCTGGCGACCATTTGTAGAAAAAAATAATGCAAGACTTAAGGAAATTTTATAGGAATTCCAAAAATATAGTTTTTACAGAACTGATCAGTACTCGCTTAATTTTACTATGTAATTTTTCATTTTACGCTTATTTTTCATTAAAAGCCAGGCCTACTTAAAACAAGTGACAATCTGATGCGAACTACGCGTTCAGCAGCATGATGTCGATTTTCTTCAACACTGAGTTTTGTTGAGTGATTAAATGTGAATAAGAATTTTAGTGTATGATTAAATCAAGGAAAAAGTTGATTTTGCAGTTCTCTGTTAAGTATTTAAACAGTCATATTAGCACTAGATTTTACTTTAAGTGCCTCAGGAAGTTCGAATTCGTCTATATTCCGGAAAGATAATTCATTAGCGCTAAATTCAACGAATCAAAATCGTCATCAAGATTATGATTACCAGAAATCGTAGTAACAAAATAATCGTTCAAGTGATCCGGATCTACAATACAATCATAACTATCACAGCATCCACTAAAATACCTAATTCCTATCTGACGTCGATGTTTAATTTCTCTATTTTATCATGTGAAATAATATTTATTGAATAAGCTCTCGTATGAAATATATAATTTTAAAATTTTTGAATAAAGAAGTAAAATTTAAAAGAAAGTTTTCGAATTTCAAAACTTTAAATCCAGATAATTCGATAAATATATATTATTCTACTTGTTGTATAAGAATATTTCCAATTCGAGAGGTGTAAAGATAAACTTTTTACGAAACTGTTTCTATACTAAATAAGTATATAAATTAGATAATATTTCAAAAAGGAAAATTTTAAATTTCAACTCACCTGAATACTGCATCCAAATAAATTTTTTGCAAATTTCTAAAATCGCTCTCATTCATTGAAGAAAATGGATACATTGTATAATCTGGACCAGTCATAGCATTCATAAATGTTGCCACCGAACGATTGAGCATTTTAAAAAATGGATCCCTCACTGGATACTTTTGTGAACCACATAAAACACTATGTTCCAATATGTGTGGCAAGCCAGTCGAGTCAAATGGTGTAGTACGGAAATTAACCGAAAATACGTTATTTGCATCATTGCGATCCAAATACCAAAGCTCAGTGCCGGTGCCCAAATGACGGAAAGTATATGACATTATACCGAATTCGGGAACATGTTCCGTACGTACACATTCAAATCCTTGATAGTTTTGTCCCTCTTGGAATTTTCGTTCGAATTGTGTGATAATTGTAGGAGTTTCCAAATTGACTTGGCCTTTTGTAGCTGTTCGCATATCTTGGGATGGACTTACAAGTTTTGAGTATGCCAATTTTTGACGTAAACTCTGGTTGATAACCGGCTTTAAAAACTGCAAATGTTTTAACATGATTCCGGTTGCGTGTTGTATGTTACAGTTTGTATTATCAGTTCAGTAGTTTGCCTTTGTGGGTTTTGTTTCTACAAAACAGAAACATTTGTAATATTCTTTTTAAGCCTAATTGTCTTTTATTTTTTATATATTTTCATTCTTTTGTAATTTTCATAAAATACACACACTGTTACATCAGCAGCGACAAGTTTGCCATAAAAAATGCAAACATCTGTCACATTTATTGATTTTATACAATTTCCTCAATTAAATTCTTTTTTTATTACATTTTCCGTTCAATTTTAATATTTCCTGAACTTACCTTTACTTGTTGATTATTATTAAATTATTAATATGTTTGTGTTTAAAATAAATTGGAAAATTCTAACCGCAACATGGAAAATCGTGAAAACAAATTTCTTACAATTTTTGAGGTCTCATGGAAACAGTGTTGCCAGAAAATATCTTACGAAGTGTGCTAAATCTCCGATCTGCTAATTCTGCTAAATCTTGAAAAAGAAAAATATGTCAAACTAAAAATTTGCTACATAAAGCTGCGTTTACACTGCACCGAAATCCCGAGATTTCGATATTCACCACTCTGAAAAAACAGTGAAGATATGCGTATAAACTTTAGTTTCTTGGAAAATGTATTTATTGGAACTAAATATGTGTACTTTATTCAAAATTGAACATCTATCAGCTTTCCTTCATTGCTTTTTAGAGTGGTGAATATCGAAATCTCGAGATTTCGGTGCAGATGTAATAAAGCCTCACCACACAAAAAAAAATCAAAAAAATTTGCTAAGTAAAAATATTGTTATTTTTGCTCTTCCAGCTTCGTTTTTCAAAATTTTTCGTATTAGATAAACATTTTTGACAGGTTTTTTTAACGTATACGCGTTTTATTATTTAAAAAATTAGTGTAATCATTGTTGAAAAAAGTATAAAAACTGAATTTTTTGTAGGCAAAAATATGCTAAAAATCTACTTTTAGCAAACAAAATATGCTAAATGCATATTTCTAAAAAATATGTAATTTTCGAGCACAATCTGCCAACATGGCATCACTGCATGGAAATGTCAGATGTTTCTACAAGTTGCCATATCGAAAAATTCAATTATTGGGACTCGTACGATAACCAACGACATGACCACAAAATCACTGCTAGAGAATAAACAAAATCCAAACGGAAATGGAATCTATTAAATCGCGACGGAAAAAAATTACAAAATAACATTGGAAACGGAATAGTTTGTTTTTTCTTCTTGCTACACATATATTGCTATTGGGTACGTTCGGCAGATACAATTTAATAGTCAACAGTTCTAAAACAGCTGTACAACTATCTGCTGAACGACCTGATGACTAACCGCTCAGTCTGAGCGCATGTAGCGCTGTGATATTTTGTTAGCGTAAAAGTGTTTGCTACTTTTGATCAATAAGTGATAATAGAATGACAAACAAAAACATACAAATATAATTCAAAAACAAAAATTTTAAAAAGTAAAAGGAAACTATAGAAAAAGTTTATTTAAAAAAAAACAAAGAAAACATCGTTCAGCAGAGTAAGTAATCAGAAAGCGCTACAAGTCACCGGTATCAGTCTAAGGTTTCTCTTCCGAATGCTACCATTGTTTAACATAAGTTTTAGAATGAATTGAAGAATGTAAATTTAATATTATACTGAATTTCCATTGAAAGAACTTACAGTTTATCCGGTTTCATAAAATGCAATAAAAAATATTAGTGATATTCATATAACCTCGTATTCTACTCGTAAACGGTGTAAACCCAAAAATATAATTTTGTATTTTGTAAACAAACTGCAACCGATGAAATCCGTATTTAAAGGTACGGAAACGGATACACCAAAACGGAGTTAAAACGTATTGTGTTCGAAAATCCATTTATACGGTCCGTTAATGTTCCGTATACGTACAAGCATTGACGGCTACGTACATTACGGACAGTTAACGTGCCGTAAAAGCCGGATTCATGAATCCGAACGTGCCGGAAAATCCGTAAAAATGTATCTTGGGAATTAACAATATTTTCGCAAAGAAAATATAAATAAGTACACTTTTTACAGCTTCTGTTAAGAGCTTAACATTTTTGTGGAACGTATTTAACTTTCTTAGCTATCTTCACATACATTATAAATCATATCTTAAATTAAAGCTGAGGGCCTTAACTACAATTAAATAATAGTTATTTTGTATCTTCATATTGGTGAAATATTGAGATAATGGGCGTTTTTTTCTAAAAAGTATGGATAAAAAACAGACTTTTACGATTTGACGCTAAACGGGAGTATTATATCTCAATAGCCTTTTTAATGCTATATATTTTGTTTGTATCCGATAATAAATGGCGAAGATACAAAGAATTAAAAATTAAAACTTTGGGGGTGCATAACCCGGGAACCAGGAGTCGCCGACAAAAAACACATCGTTGCATCGTTGAACTCGGCATTAAAAGTTCTATGTCCGTGAAATTTTGAAACAAATCCGTGTTATGCCCGTAAACTAGAGTTTAGCCCAACATTTTTCCCCAAAAAGAAAAACCATTAAATAACAGCACAAAAAAATATTTGGATTGTAGTTATATCTTGGTAAAAGGAATTATTTATGCCCAGAAAAAATATTATTTACTTTGGTGGTACAGAAAATGGTCGAATATGATGAAATATAAAATTTGATTAAAAATTACATTCGTCTTTTAAATTTTTTATTTTTCCAAATAGATACTTCCTGGTTGGCTCGTTTCTCTGTTATCCCCGATAACGGTAACCCTAAAAAAAATATCCAACATATATTCGAGTCTGGCAATACTTGATAATAGTCTGGCAACACTGTTACCATATTTACATATTTTTTCTTTTGGAGGAAGTTTGTTCTGTCCTTGATTTTGTTAAATGATATAAATAAATAATTTACAAATTATAAATAACAAATATGGAAGACTCTGAAGCCGCCGAGGGAACTGGTTTGCGTATGTCTTTACGTGAAAGACCACGAAAATTGCATGCTGAGCGTAGGTTACGTGAACGTACCGATGAACTTAAGTTCTTAGATGATTTTAATCCCGAAAAATCCAATCGCGAAAAGCGTAAGTTAAAACGTAAGCCACCATCAAATGCTCGAAGTCTATATGATGAATATGGTCATATCCGTCATAATGGCATGGATGTATGCGATTGCATGGATGATGAATGTCCAGGTTGTTGGTATGAATGTGAAAACTGTGGCTCTACTAAGTGTGGTGTACAGTGTCGTGTAAATCGTAAGTTTTTCTATGAATCTATAACATTTGATGGGAAGGATGCTATTATTCGTAATAAACATTTTCCTCCAAAGTAAAAAAACGAGCATGGATTAATAACAGAAAATTATGCAGGAATGGACTGTAGTTATAAGTCAAGTAGTTTTAAGATTTTTTGTTTTTCCTTTTTTAATTTTGAAATTTAAGATTTACTTACAAATACATTCAATATTAAGATTTTTATAAGAATTAAAACAAATAATGAAATAAATTATAACATATAAGAATTCCAAATTAATAAAATTTAATAACAATAAGATTGTTTACAAGGGGTGTGCTATTCGTCCTTATAAAAAACAGCGGAAAAGCAATATTTGAGAATAGCAACTGAAGAGTTTATAAAATAGTTTATAAATTATAGTACCAATTGCTATGTAATTCTCTCATCCTATGTTAACAAATTGTGCCTGCAAACAGGAAACGGGATAGTTTTAACCCATATTCTTCTGAATTAAGAAATAAATGTGCCACTTGTTTGAAACTTACATGATTTGCTACTGAGGGCCCTCGAACGCGAAACTGAAATTATTTTGTCTTATATAGATCCGTAGTTATTGCCTGTCGTCATATGACGACGTCGCACAATTGTTACAAAAAAATTTTTAAGAATAACAGGAATATTTATGGATATTTAGATTGAATAAAGATTTTCATATTTTGGCATTTTTTGCCCCGAGAATTAAAACAATTGATGGTTCACCCATTGAAAGTATAGCACCAATATTACCGGGACCCACAATATTTGCTAAAACTTTTGATATGGCTAATTTAGATTCCGGTAATTTTTTTAAGTTATATTTTAATCCCAGCAAAAAATGTAATCTTATTTTAAAGAAATCTCTTTTCTAATAAGTTCTAAGTTCAGAACAAAAATATTTTGTTTTCTATATGAAATTTTTTGAACATCTGTTTTTTTTAACACCAAAAGAAGTGGTTTTTATGAGTTATATTCATGCCTACATTAAAACAACACCTGAACTAAAATTAAAAAAAAAATGTAATTTGAAATAAATCAAAACTTTTCCTCAAATTTACTAGATGTTACTGAAAATTTTTCTTAAATTAAATAGAATATCCTAAATTTTATCAAAAAATAAAATAGTTTGCGTACTCCCCAATAGTTCATAGTTTTCCTAAGTACAAATCCTTAAGAAAAAATTTAGGACATAATTTTCTTCTCATATATAAAAAAATAATGCGTCTTACTTAAAACGAGTAAATAATTGTTTTTAAAAAAACATTTGTAAATTTTTTTAGGATTATTATTGAAATATTTGCTGTAATTAACTAAATGACTAAGGCCAGATTACTGAATGTCGAATTAGCTACTAACTGGGAGTTTGACACATTTGTTATTGTTTCCAACATAACACTTTAATTTAACTGTTGGCTAAATTTAAACTGGACGTTCAGTAATCGGGCCTAAATTAAAAAAAATAAAATTCATGAAAAGTGTATGTATCGTATTTGGTGTAAACTGTGTTAAAACTATTTTTGGAGTGATCAATAACCCTGGAGTTTGTGCTGATCACTTTTTAAATTTATAAACGGCTTATAAAACAAATTTTTCATACAAAATTAACTTTTTAAACATGTTTTAAGGTTTTCAAATTATTGTAAATAAGCACTTTATAGTTTATTATTTATAAGTCATTAAATAAAAATTCTATGGAAAGGGAATACTATGTTATTGCTGGGATACAATATATATTTTATATGCTTTCAAAAAAAGAACTAACTGAAGTGGTAGTAACTGATACGAAATTAATAAAAAAAGGGTTTTATGTATGAGTTTTTAAAACCAGCTATTGGTGAGGGCTTATTAATATCATCTGATCAAAAATGGCACTGCAGACGTAAAATGTTAACACCTGCCTTTCATTTCAATATTTTGGGACAATTTGAGGAAATTTTCAAGTAAATATAAAACTTGGAGATTGACTGATTTTTGGAAAAAAAACACGGTATGATCATTTGTTAATTTTTCAGAGAAGAATCTCAAAAACAAACAAAACAATTGGAAGACTTTTAGATACTGATATAATATCACTCGACGAAGTGAAACCAAAATTGACCCTAAATGTTGTGTGCGATAAGGGGTGGTTTTTTTTTTTTTTATTTCACTCACGTGAGTTATTTTTGAAAGTAACTGCCATAAAAACTGTGCTGTGTTTTCCATAGTAAGCACTAGGATGATAGAGTATTCAACTCTTTTGGCAAACCGGTGTTCGGTTTTTCCGAATAGTTAAAATTTAGAAAAATTGGCTACTTTTACCGGTTTCGAACCTACTACAGAGTAGAAAGCACTAATCCCGGCCGAAGGCCTGTCACGCAGAGTCTTTTTGGAGTAAATTCTTAGTGAGAAACGCCAGCTTGAAAGGAGCGTTGCCGACAAAAAAAAATCACGATCTTAATCAGGGTGTCCACTTTAGTCTAGACGCAAACTTTGATCAAATTTTAAACTTTCGGTAATAAATATAGAAAAAGACAGTGTCTTACCTTGAAAATAAATTACTGTAAAACTTTCTGCCATCTTGCTTTTATTTAATTTAATACCAAACTTTATTATAATCACAACACTTTTATATTGAAATAGAAGCTATTTATTTTTTTATATATATACAATATTTATATATTTTTCTTTAATTTAATTGCTATATTTTTAATTTAATAGAAAACTGCATACATATTTTTTTATATTTAACAATTTCCACACACACCACTACATTGCAAAACCACTAACAACAATAACACAAAACCCGAAAAATTGATAAATACAACAAAAAAAAAATGGGGCTCCACTAATAAAAGTTGAGACACCACTAAATTTGCAATTTTTGGAGTTCTATTTTAACACTTTATTTATTATACTTTAAATAACCAATCAAATTTTATAAAATTATTATCACTTAACACTTTCCTAGTGATTTATTTTCAATATATGTATTAATTTTATTAATATTTATAAAATTAAACCACGACACTAAAAACGATCTATAAATCACCGGACATTTCAACTAAACTAAAAAAAAGAAACAAAAACAATTATTTTAGAATACGAGCATTTAAGTACACAGAGTTGTATTTTTGGGGAAGTTTAAAATTGAAGCAACGGAAATTTTTAAATTTAAGCAGAAATAAATTGAATTTAGGAACATTTTATGAAAATTTAGTAAAATATGGCATAATTGTGATTAAGGTGCCTACTCCTATTTTGTATATATGTGTGTAATATTTGAACGAGGGCAAACATTCCACACACAAACTAACTAAACGTGTTTGTTAAAAAATCCAAAACAACTGCATAAAGTAACTGAAACGAAAATGCAGTAGTTTTTTTTTGGGTTGTTTAAAAAAATAACTGTCAAAAACGTTGAAATTTTCTTTCAAAGGTAAAATAATTGCAATTGCAGTTAAAATAACTACAACCGCATTACTACACAAATAACTGCAGAACTTTTTTGAGTGTTAATTCATAATAAAGCCCAGTATTTTGTTCAAAAGAGCGAAAAAATTTCGCTCTATGTTTGGAGCTCAAAAACTATAATAAAAACATTAAAATGAACAAATTTTTTATGGTCTATAAAAAGTTACAATCAAAATGTCACTTTTTCGCTACAATTTCAAATGGTCCACCGCAATTTCGCAGCAATTCCACACAAGTGAAAAATCATTTTGTATGTGGAGTTTGACAGCTTTTTTCGCAAAAGTACGAACAAAATGTCGGGCTTAAGGAAATAATTGGCTTCGAACAAGAATAAATAAGGGCCTGTTTATGTATTACGAATTGCTTTCGTTAAAAATACATGGGAAACAAATCTTCTAGCGGTAGAATATACTGAAAATGACAGTTAAAACAAAGGTATATGCAGTTAAAAAGGCGACAATAACTAAAACTTTTAACTGATGCAATAAAAATAACTACCAATGTCGTAAAATTAATGATAACTGATAAATTTTTAATAAAAAATTTCAAAACAACTGACAAAATCGGTAAAATGTACTGTTTTTTACAGTCAATTCTTTTTGTTTATAAAGCTGCCTACACACTAGGGAACATACTGTGTAGGCAGCTTTTGTGAGTGTGTGCATGTTGAGAGCGTGCATTTCGTGTTTACAAAATTTTTTGATATTTTTTGTTCCCTCAACCATGTTCCCTAGTGTGTAGGCAGCTTAAAAGTATATTTTAATTAAAAAAAATATCAGTGGTATTTATCTAACTGCATTTATGCCCTCGTAAACCGTGCATTTTTGTAATCGCGTATATTTGTAACTTTAACTGTTTATTTGAATGAACGCACCTTTAAAAACTATTCACATTTCAATTTTGCATTTAGCCAGTTTTTTGATATTTTCGTTATTAAACACCGAATTTTTTAAATTTGTAGCATTTAAAAACAAATAAAACAGAAAATAAAAAACAACGAACAAAACAATACAAAATAATTTTATTTTTGACAATATTCAAATGTGTATATAAATACGAAAAAGTTTACACATAAAAATGTAAGCGTAGATTTACGAGGGCTTGTAAACTAGTTTTGACATTAATTGAGTAAACTTACAACATATACACATTATACGAAGCGTAAATACTTTAAATGAATACCTTTATTGTTTTTTTTTCTTTCGATTACAAAAATATGTGGTATTACTTCAGCCTATTTAAAATTTGAAGTAAAAATTCCAAACCCTTCTCCAGTTATTATGCTTTTATGCATTGGAGATACAATACAAGTTTCTGATTTTTATTTGCAAACTAGAAATATATCAATAATAACAAATATAAACCAAACAAGAATTTTTAAAATTCAAAAAAATTCAAAGAAATTTTTCATTTTTTAAATAACTAACAAAAACTACTGTTTACTAAAAATACTGTTTTGGTAGTTGTTTATTATGATATTAAAAATAACTGATTTAAACAACTCTTACGAAA
Organism: Leucophora obtusa; assembly: GCA_949987735.1. NCBI lineage: Eukaryota > Metazoa > Arthropoda > Insecta > Diptera > Anthomyiidae > Leucophora > Leucophora obtusa. The sequence continues at coordinate 48,581,511 of OX465299.1, forward strand.
TTATAGTACTTTTCGTTAGTTGTTTTCTTAAATAATCGTCATAAAAGTTGTTTTTTCTATAGAAAAACAACTGTAATTACTGTTAAAAGCAACAACTACGGATTACTACACAAACAACTTTCATGTAGTAACTGTCAAACTTTTTTAGTTAGAGGTTTTAGTTATTTCCATTAAAAAAAAATAAAAAAGTTTTTATTTCTTATTTAACAATTTTTTTTATTAAGTTTTCCTAAATTTGATTTGTTTCTGCGTAAACTTCAAATTTTCCATTACCTTCATTTTAAACTCCTCAAAAATACAACTATGTGTACTAAAATGATACTACTCCTATTTAGTAGTTTAGTTGCAATATCCGGTGTTTTACAGATCGTATTTAGTGTCGTCGTTTAATTTTGCAAATATACATAATATTTTCAAGTAATTTTAAGATAAATCATTAAGCAAGTGTTTAGTGGTAATCATTTCACAAAATTATAATATTATTTCATGAAAATCTTGTAAATAAAAGTGCCAAAAAAGAATGTAAAAATTAGAAAGTTAGCGGAGTCACTACTTTAGTCAGTGGTGTACCCATTTTTGTTGTATTTGTTATTTTTGGCGGTTTTTATTTTATTGTTGTTAGTGTATTTTTTTTAGGCTTAATAGAGTGGGCTGCAATTGTTAAATATAAGAAATATTTAGTTTTATATTTGTGAATAATAAAGTAATTCGATTTAATAAACTTTATAAAAAAAATTAAGAAAAATATATAAAAAATAAAAAGTGGCATCTATTTTAATATTAAAAAGTGTTGTGATGATACTAAAGTTTAGTTTAAGAGTAGTAGAGTGCGGTGAAGTGTTAAATATAAATAAATATGTAGTTTTATATTAAGTCAATAATAACAAAATTTAGGGGGAAATTTTCTAATACACTTCGGTGAAGTGTTGCGTTATTTCTATAGAAATTGTTTTTGTTACAAAAACAATTTACATTGAAAGTTCACTTCACTTCGCCCAAGTGTTTTACGAAATTAGGTACTTAATTTAAATAAAAAAAATATAAAAAATTAAAGAAAATTAAGAAAAATAATTTTAAAAATCTATGGCCTTTATTTTAATATAAAAAAAGTGTTTTGAAAATAGTAAAGTGTGATGCAAGATGACCGAAGGTGCTAAAGAAATATATTTTCAAGGTAGGACATTTTTCATTTCTATATTTTTCAAATTTATTGATTTTCAATATTGCTTACAATACAACACAGTACAATTACACAAGGATTTTTGATAAGCTCTAGTTCAAAGTGACAAATTTTGCAATAAATAATTTTTTATTTCTATGACTGTAAAATTAGCAGAAAAAGCTACTAAAAATTTGTTAAAAATTCTTTGCAGAAAAAACTGCTGAAATTAGCAAATTTTTTTTTTTACTAAATAATAATACAGCAAATGTATGTACATACTAGGGATGCCAAACAGGAAATCCCGGGATTTTCGGGATTGTCAAAATCCAGAATCTTATTTATTAATATTAATGTGAACGCAAATAAACAAAGTGAGCAATTTTAGATTACCTTCTTGAATTTTCTCATATTTACAAGAAATTGATGCCAAGATATTGGTAGAAATAGAATTCGAGTAAACTATGCAAAGACTCTGCAGAAAAATTTTAAAATTTGGTAAACATTACTAAGTTTTTGAGTAATTCATGTGAAAAATCAAGTTTGTTTGTTATTTTACCGGTTTTTTCTTCCAAGCAAAATTCGACTCCTGAAACCTAATTTTGGCTGCGACTGTAAATTTGAATTCTTTCATGTAAACATTTGATAACGATAACTTAATAACTTTGTTGCTGTAACTACACGATTCATTAGACAAAATGACCGGCTGTTCAAAAAGCGCTAGAAAAGTACTGGTGAAAAAAAATTTTTAACGTTGCCAAAACGCTGGAAGGACCAATAAATAGGTGGTCTGGAATTATATTTTCCAAAATAAAATTAAAAAAAAGTTCATATGTATCTTTTTTTGGTCCTGCCGTGATATGAACCCAGGCCGTCATATTGGCAGACGACAGCTCTACCCACTGAGCTAACTCTACATATAATACTTGGTGGCTAATACGTAACGTAAACGTAATGTTAGCACTCGCAAAAAGTTTTTGGGAAAAAAATTTTTTTTTTGCTTGCAACCAGATTGAACTCGGAACGTTCTCACTACAAACCATAGCTACAAACTATTTTTAACGAAACGTCATCATTTTTATAAAATCATTGCTCTACCAGTGAATTGATTTTTGTACCGCTGCAATTTTTGACTAGGTAGTAGCACCAGGGGGTTTCCATCAGCTGCTTTTAAAAATGCTTTATGAGCCAAAAAATTTCACGCAAGAAACAGAGGAATATGAAGAAAATTAACAGCGAATGATATAAAATGAAAGACTTCGGGAAAACAAAAAAATAATAAAATCGTTTTTACAACAAAACACAAAAGTTAAAAGCAAAAACATTTATTTTAATTAATTAATTATTATTTATTAAGTAACTTACTAAAGTTGTTTTTGTTAGTGTTTTTATCAGTAATCGCAAAAAACAAAATATTAACGTTTTCACTTTTCTTTTGTTTTTCTCATTCTTCACTGAAATTAACAGGCCAGAGCATCCATACAAATAATTTTTTTAATAAACCACCGAAATTTTTGTAAAACAAATACTGGCAAAATTCTTTTTGCAAACGCTGACAAAGCGTTCCAAATGAGTGTTCTGCCAGTCATTTACTTTTATTTTTTGTACCACTGGCAATTTCTGACTAGGATGTTTCAATATTCATAAAATGTACCATATTATTAATTAATAAATTAATTAACAATCTAGAGTCAAACTAAAAAGAACATTCATTTACTTAAAAATAAGAGATCAACTAAATATTCCCCCATTCATTAATTAACAACTATTAAATAATTGTAAAACGCTTTATTGTATAAAATAATTAGTCACATAACATAAAATTTGTATAAAAAACGCAAATTTAAATCCCGAAATATCCCGAGATCCCGAAAAATCCCGTAGTCCAGAAAATCCCGGGATTTTAAATATCAATCTCGATTGGCATCCCTATTAGTACTACAAATTTTGTTTCGTTTTTACTGAAATTAGTATTATACCCAGTCAGAAAAATACAAACGGGAAAGCGGTGGCAAAGCACTTTAACAGGTGGTACAAGTACTGGCAAAAAGTGCTTTCCCATTCCCAAAATGATAACATCATTAGACAAAAGGACCTGCTGTTCAAAAAGCCCCGGAAAAGCACTGGAGGAACAAAATTTTTAAACGTTGGCAAAACGCTGGCAAAACCAATAAATAGGTGGTCTGGAAATATATTTTCCAAAATAAAATTTAAAAAAAGTTCATATGTATTTTTTTTGGTCCTCCCGTGATTTGAACCCAGGCCGTCAGATTGGCAGACGATTGCTCTACCCACTGAGCTAACGAGACTTATAATATTTAATGGCTAAACATATAAATGAGTGATAATAGCTGGACAACTACTGGCTGTGCCAAAATGCTAGTACATACTGGCAAACAATTTTTAGTAACTAGTATGCCAGTGTTGGGAGGGCAAAAAAAAAGTTGGTCTTGAAGGAGCTTTCCCACAAACAAAAAAATTGATTTTATAAAACAAAAAAAATTTTAAATTAAAAAAATCCAAAAAATTTTTTTTTCTTGCAACCGGATTTGAACTCGGAACCTTCCGACTACAAACATTTTTTAACGAAGCGTAAGCATTTTTATAAAATCATTGGTCTACCAGTGAATTGATTTTAATACCAGTGGTAGCATTGGCTAGGTAGCACTGGATAACCACTGGTTGCAAACCTTGGCATATCACTCTAAGCCAATTCTTTGCCAGTGGTTTTTTTTATAAACCACCGGAATTTTTGTAAAAAAAATACTGGTAAAACGATTGTCGCAAACGCTGGCAAAGCGTCCCAAATGAGTGTTCTGCCAGTCATTTATTTTTAATACCGTGGTTACCCAGTGGTATGCCAGTGCTTGATTTTTTGTACCACTGGCGATTTGTGACTGAGTAGTTTCTTTAGTACGATACTAACCTTAGTAAAAAAATGTATTTATTGCAGGATTGGCAGGCAATACCGCTAAAATACCGTTATCGATTCAAAACTCTTTCAACTGACTACAGTTACCCCTAAAATACCGTTACCGAAATAACCGAAATACCGTTATCCTTAAAATACCGTTAAGGAAATAACTGAAATACCGTTATCCTTAAAATAGCGATACCGAAATAAATGAAATATCGATATCCTTAAAATACCGTTACCGAAATAAATAAAATACCGTTACCCCTAAAATACCGTTACCGTTATTTTAACTTTCTGCTTTTGGCAATTGCACGTGGTTATTGACTATTTTTCGTACTTTAAGTTGGTAAATTGGTTCTGTTTTTCATCTCGTTTGTTTTTTGTAAGAAAAATTGCGAGATGAATCGAAAAAAGTGACTACCGTTATCCTTAAAATACCGTCACCGAAATAACTGAAATATCGCTAACCTTAAAATACCGTTACCGAAATAATCAAAAAACCGTTATCTTTAAAATATCGTTACCGAAATAACTAAAATACCGATACCGAAATAAATGAAATAGCGTTACCCTTAAAATACCGTTACCGAAATAATCTGAAATAGCGTTACCCTTACCGATAACCGCATCGTTTCGGTTACCATCCATGATTTATTGCGATAACTTTTGCAAATGGAAACTGTTTTGATTGAATGTTTGCAAGAAGAGTTTTTGAAACGACAAATAAAATCTAATATGACAATATTATATTAGAATTTGGACTTGAGGTAGACCAATATTCTACTAAATATATGAAAATATAGAAAATCCAAAAAAACAATTTTTGTATATTTTAATGTTAAAATAAAAATAATTTAAGAAATACAGTATAACTCGCTTAATACAAACTGGGATAAGACGAATTTTTGGTTAATACGAACTAATTTAGAATTACCGAAGTTTTGGCAACAATTTCAATATAAAAAACAACGGTTCATACGAACTCGCTTAAGACGAATACTCGGTTAAAACGAACTGTTTGTGATGGTCCCACAAACAATTTCTATATAATTTTCCACTTTTAATACGAAATCGAAAACAAACACAATTTTAAATTTTTTTCTGATTTTTTAGGCTACTAAGTTTTTAGCCAAATTTTCTGCATATTTTACAGTATAATTTGTTATTTTTAATAAACTAAAAGTTAACTCATATGCAACTAAAATTCTGTAAATTTAACAGTTTTATTTTTGCTGTTCTTATTTTATGTACTAGTATTTAGCAAAAAATCTACTAAATTCAGCATTTTCTTAATTTTTATTAACTTTTTCTGATATTTTTACAGATTTATTATATGAGTGTTGGGGGGAATTATCCCCGAACTCTCATAGTATATGTAGGGTATTTTATTTCGAATTAATCCACTTTTATAATATGTGAAAATAAACTCAAAATTGATAAATTGCAATCATACGAAGAACAATTATCTCCAGATAAACCCAATTTTTCAGCTTGTAAAAAATTTTGTGTGTCTACAGCTTTCAAGTCTCTAGAAGATGATGGGCTGTGAAAATATCAGCAATATAGTAAAACAAAAGTTAAAACTTATTTCGAAATATCTACCTAAAGAAAATATGCATTAGTTCACCAAAAACATCATAATGTCTTATAAACTGTAAAGCATTTGCCTCACAAATTGCTTTTAACAGACATTCTTGGCCCTTGTAACCATAACTACAAATTAGTATAAAAAAAACAAAATTTTATACCTGTAATTTGTGCACTTGATATAATACTCACCCATCTAAGCGATGTATGAGCAGTTTATAAATATCCCATCTTAAAGTAGATCTTTTGTCTATAATTTTATTCGATCTAGCATTTATAAAATTCTGATCTACATAGTAATTTGGTTTAGTTTTTTTTATTTTATACTCTGGTAAATAAGGATTTTCACGAAAAACTGTAGCATTATAGGGTAACCAAAATTCGGCTTTCAGAACATAACCAATAGTTAAGGATTCATAGGATAAATCAGCTGGTATACCAATGCCACCAATAAACTTAAAAGAAATTTTAGTAATTAAAACGTAGAATTTTATTAGGTCTATAAAATACAAACCTGATGTCTAGTGGGTGCTTGTCGGGGAAATATAAGAAATCTTTTATTTCTTTTTAATTTAGAAAAACCATAAACCAATTGTTTAGTGAATAATATGCACAAAAGTGTGCTCAATACAATTGTCTTGTTCATGATGCAAATGTAAAAACGCAACTGAGTTGTTTTCTTAACAAGAATTGTTTTAAAATAGAAATAAAAGAACTAATTACCAGCAAAATGGAAAACTAATTAACACTGAATCATAAAATATCACAAGTCGATAAATAGAACCGTTAAACTATGTATGAATAAGAAACGTAACATGTATGGAGGGGGCTAAGCAATTGGGTGCCTGATTTTGTCACTTTTCTTAATAGTGGGCAAAAACTGTAGACCTTCATACACCAAAAAAAATTTGTAGTCAGTAAAAAATGTTGCTGTGTCAGCAAATTTTTAATCAAATAGTAATCTCAGCAGATTTGCTAACACTTAGTCGATTGCAAATGGAAAAAAAATCCTTGCTAAAATCAATAAAACTTTTTGCTGAATATTAGCAGACTGAAGAAAACTCAAAAAAATAATAGAGAAATTATACTTTAGTTAATTTATTTGCTGAAAATGTAACCCTTGAATTCATAAATGCTTCGTAAAGTTATAGGAGGTTTATAAAACGTAATTTTCATACAAAATTTGTTCAATAAACCTCCTATAGCTTTACAAACCGTTTATGAATTTAGGAGTAAATCTGGAACTTGTTTATAGTTTTTTTAAATTATCATTTCTGTTGTCTGTACTTCACTAATAGAAAAAAGACTGTAAAAAAATTAGTCAAAACTACTAAAAATTAGTTAAAAATGATGCTGCAGAAAAAATTGCTAAATTAGCATATTATTTTTGGTATATGTATTTTAAATAACAATTTATCGATGAAAGAAATCGATTTTTTTTTGAAAACGTTAACCCTTGCCGAAAGTTAGCCGAAAATGGTCAATTTCCATTTTTTAAAAATTCTCAAAATTCGAAAGTTAAAAAAAAATATTTTTTATTTCATTTACTCATTTAATATACCCAAAAATTATTCAGATATGGAATTCTGACTTAATCAGATATCATTAACCCTTTTTAACCTGAAATCCAAAATGGCCCACAAATTTGATAAAAATGCAAAAACGTGTTTTTTTTAAATTAATTTTAAAGATTAAATTGAAAAATTCAAAATGTTTTATAGCAGGAATACACGTTTAATATTATTGATCAAGTTTTCAAAAATCAACCATTCAGAACATTTTGTTTTTAAATACTTTGTCTGATTAATTGATTTTAAAAATATTGATCAATAATATTGAACATGTACGGCTGCCTTTATAGATTGTTTTTCAATTTCATATTATTGAAAAGTGTGTGGCCAATATTGAATGTTTTAGTTTTTTTAAAATTTGTTTTTTATTGTTGAAAAATAAATGAATGAAATTAAAAAAGCATATACATAAATTATAGCAAAATAAAAACGTAATCACTTCAAACGGGTCTTTATTTTAAAATCTGCCAAATTTTGTAATTTTTCATAAGATGGAAAATATTGATAAATTTAATTTTAACTCATATTTTTCTAATAACATCGAAAGTGTGTGTGAAAAGATCAATAAAATTTAAATAAATTATATTGACCTTGTGTGCTCGGCTTAAGACGTTTTTATTAAAAAGCAGTTATTTTTTTAATTTTAAAGTACACGCAGAAAAAAAACAGGGGGAATATTAACTAAGAGCTATGTAATTATACAACTACATAATTTTCAAGTTAGTTTTACAAAGTTTTTGTAAAATATGAACATTTTTTTGTAAAATATATACAATCCTTGCAAAATATATACATGTGTAGTGGAAAATATCCTAAAAATTACATATATTTTGCTAGAAAATTGTAAAACTTACTTCGAACTTATGTAGTTGTATAATTACATAGCACTTAGATAAAGCTCCACCTGTTTTTTTCTGGGTGTAGGGCATACACGTTCAATATTATTGATAAATTCTTCGAAAATCAACCAATCAGAACATATTAAGCCTAAACCACATAAACGCATTGTCGTCCGCAGTGCGACGTTTTGTCGATAAAGCAGTTTTTGTATCTTCTCTATTTGTCACTGCCGAGAAATTAAAAAAGTTTCTAAATAAACAAGAGCTGTTTTTAAACAAAACGCAATAAGAATTTTTTAAAAATATTAAATCGTTTTCGCGAAATGCAAGACCAAAGTTTGACAGCACTGCCACTGTCCACTGGCACTTTCACTATGTAGTTTGGGCTTTAAGGTGGGTTTACAATGATAGAGTACTCCAATCTGTAGCAAATTTAGTTTTTTTCTCTTTCATATTAACACATTTTTGTATTTTACTATCTCTTTTTATTCCACTCCAGAGTGAAACTTGTTTGACTCTGGAGTACAGATTTGCCCCACTCTAGAGCTAACATTGTTCTGTTAAGTGTTTAACATGACAAATATACCTAAAAAACCTATCACTAATTTGTTCACATCTCTAATTGTGGGCTAAGCCCACCCTAGACTGATTTTTGCCCACCCCAGAATTTTAAAAAAATCTACCTACAATTCTTTATCTATAATTTTGATGGCAAAAAGTGTCACAATATTACTTTTTTTTATATCAAATAAACCTGTGTTTTTGGTTTGGGGAAATCTCTACTAGATTCCTAGGCAGCTAATTTGTTGAAATCTAAGGGTCAGTTCTATAGTCAGAACTAAGATCGATTTTTGTTTTAAATATTTCTTAAATAAGAAAGTTGTTTGAAAAATTCTTACCTAAGAAATATTTAAGAAACAAATCGATCTTAGTTCTGATTATAAAATTGACCATAAGAGTTTTTCTTTAAGAAAAATTATTAGAATCGCAAAGTTGTTCAATAATAGAAATATAACGCATAATATTTTTTGGTGAGTTAAATATCTTAGATTTCATAGTTTTCTAAATGAATAATTAGTTGATATCTAACTAGGAAGTTTCTTCAAACTAAACATTACTATGTTATTTTAATGAAATTTCAATATTTTGTAGAAAAAAAAAATTGTAAGATGAACATCTCACTGTTTTTTGACCACCTCCGTAATTTAAGTGATCAGAAAATGGGGTTAGAAAGGATTCGTCCGAAGTAGAATTAGACAGGTTGATCTTAGATTTGATCTCTATCATTATAATCTGAAAATATAGCTTGGAACACATTCATTGTACGAGGTTTTCTTCAGAAAAATAAATGCACTTTTCAGAGTTTTGTATAAAAATATGGCGATTTTCATAGGAAAATGTATGAATATTTTATTAGAAGGCAAGGAATCATTTTTAAGTTTTTTTTGTGTGAAAAAATTGTAAGCATAATGCCGAAAGTGTTTGTTGGGATTAAGAGTGTGAGAATGGGCAAATAAACAGCAGAAAATTAATGGGTCGCTTGCCCACCCCAGAAAAATGGTCTAGGTACGCCAATGCCGAGTCACCAAAAAGAACGATTAAGCCCAACTCTAATTTCAATCTGTGCTGCAGAGTAGAGTCACTCTAACATTGTGAAAGCACCTTTATTTTTAAATATTTTGTTCTGATTGGTTGATTTTAAAAACATTGATCAATAATATTGAACGTGTATGTTTGCCTTAAAAGCGATTTCACCAACATGCTTTCTCTAAATTGTAATAGATTCGCCGGGAGAGTTGTGTTTATTTGAAATTTTCAAAATTATTTATTTTTGGTAAACCGAATACAGTACTTATACGGTGTTGGATTCCTTTTTTAATTTACCCTAAATTATGTAGATTTGCTTTATATTCGACAAACTCAATTTCTCATTTTTATTTTCAATGGACAAAAAAATGAGCACATTTAACAACGTGGGTCCCAGTACAAGCAAAATGAGTAAATTCAGTTCAAAATCAATGCGCACAAGACTCAACAAATGTGTAACATTTCAAAATAATGTAGAAATCTTTAATATTAACGATTCCTGAAAAATAAAAGTACAAAAATGTAATTTAAAAAGCGAAGAAAATCAAGTTAGTATAACAAAAAAACAGCAAGCTGGTAAAGTAAATAAAAATGCATTTTTAATTTGTAGGCCAACAGACGTTTAAAACATAGGAATTTCTAGGGGCTGACTCAATAGTAAAACATCATACCTTTTATGAATTTAAGGATATTTTAGCGGTTTATTATGTTTAAATAGAAATTACATGTTTTTTTATAATGCTATTGCTTAATTTGTAAAACATAAAAAACTACAATGAATTAATTTCAACTTTCGAGCCTAAAAAGAATTTGATATTAATAAGGACAAATGAAATAAATTAATACATATGTTTTATCAAAAACATGAGAATACCACAAGAAAATACTTTCAATAAAAATGACAAAAAAATAAACTTATAATTGTATAATATAAAAAAATAAAAGTTGACCTTAAATATAATTTGTATACTTTTACAAAGCTGCCATGGAATTATGTATAAAAAAAAACACAAACACAAAATTATAAAACTTAAGATAAATCTGTAATTGTTGTTGATTAATGGAATTGCAAATATCTTCTTACTTTAGTTTTAATCCATAAATTTGTAAACTCAATGTATGTACTGCCTTTTAAAATTAGTGTAAAAAGGGATTATAAATCAAAAATGAATATCATTTAATCAATAATATGTACTTGTTCACTTTTTGAAAACGTTTCTAATTGTTATCGCCTTTGTGGAATTCTTCCAAACATAATTTACAACTCCAAGAACCCTCTGGTGGAGTAACTAATGGTGGCGATAGACAATACATGTGATAACCACGATCACAATCATCGCAGAACAACAATTGATCATCATTATCGGAAGTACCACAAATCGAACAGTATTTGCATTCAATGCATTGCCAACGATAACGTTTAACCGATATTATCATATTGGGTGTAAATTGTAAACATGACGGATGACCAGAGCGACCACAATCAGAGCATGATACCAATTCTTCCGGTAAATTAGTCTTCTTATTTTCACGTTGATCTCCCAAACAGAAGTCACAATATGGAGATGGTTGGGCCACTTCGCGATCATTGGGACGAATCACTTTAATTTTGGCACCAGTCTTCTGAGGACTCGTAGTTGTTATGGTTGTTGTTGATGTTGTGGCCGCGACAGTGGTAGTGGCAGCAGTAGTAGTGGCCGCGACGGTAGCTGTGGTAGCAGCAGTTGTGGCAGAAGTAGCAGTAGCAGCAGTGGCAGAAGCAGCAGTGGAAACAGCAGCAGCTGCAGATGTAGAGGCGGTAGCAGCAGCTGCTGCTACTACAGCTGCCGCAGCTGCAGCGGCAGCTGGTGGCGGTTGTACGACGGCACTAGAAGAATTACTATCGGTTGGCAAACCCATAGAAGCATCTGTTGCATGACTTGATGATGAATTATCTATTTGTGGTGGTATTGATGCTGTTGACGCTACTGGTGCAGCCGGCGGATTATTACTTGAAGGTAATGTTAAACCTGGCTGCGAGGAATCATCGGTATTAGTAATGGGTGATGCTGAATTGGAATGATTTATGCTTGTGGCAGCTGCGCTTGCAGCGGCTGCCACAGCAGCAGCAGCGGCGGCTGCAGCAGCAGAAGAGTTTGCTCCTGAACTACCAGAGCCACCTCCTCGACGACGACGAACGATTGGTCTTTCAACAGGTTCTCCTGTACTTTCGCCCTCGGCATTACTACCACCACGGCGGCGAGTACCTAAAAGTGTTAATGAGTATATCACGAATTAGTAGGAGATCTTCGAGATTAAATATTTTTTGTGTAGATAAATAAAACTAAGCCAAAATAGTTTTCTTTAATAAGATTCTTAGATCTGGAAATATTTTTCGTATAAATAATTCTAGCAAGGAATGTCTCTGATTTTGTTTAAATTACAGAATTTATTAACTTTAACTTTTATGTAACATCGGAGTTGTTAGGCTGTTTTGGATTTTTCCAGATTTTTATGAAGCCTCCCAATTAAAGAAGTTTTTATATAATGGTATCTTGTTTTACATGATTATCCCGAACTATATACATAATAAGACTTATTAAAGGTCTATATGAAAACGCTACCTGTCGAATTCTTCACGAAGGACAACTAAGCAACAAAATAAACATTAACTCCGGTGTACGTCAAGGGTGTGTATTATCACCATTACTTTTTAACTGTGTGCTTGACGTAGTAATGAATAAGGCAACATCCCATAGAAGAAGAATTACTTGGGGTCTCCAAGGCAGACTGGAGGACCTTGACTATGCTGATGACATTTGTCTACTTACCCACACCTTTTCAGACATGCAATCTAAGTTATCACTAGTCCAGGAAACTGCATCACATGTTGGCTTAAGAATAAATATCGGCAAAACAAAAATAATGCGAGTAAATGTAAATAACGAGCAAACATTAACCGTTCAGAATCAATCGCTTGATGAAGTAGAATCATTCTGTTACCTGGGAAGCATATTGGACAAAAGTGGCGGATCCAAAGCCGATATATCTAACCGTATAAACAAAGCCCGGCAAGCTTTCGGCCAACTCAAGTCAGTGTGGAACTCTTCACATATATCAAGAAGGACGAAGCTAAGGATATTCAACTCCAATATAAAATCCACACTGTTGTATGGATGCGAGACGTGGAATACAGCACCTCGCGACTTACATTCCATACAAGTTTTTGTGAATAAATGCTTAAGGAAGATTCTACACATATTCTGGCCTAGAACAATTTCAAATTGCCGACTCTGGTCAGAAACTGGTCAACAACCTATCCAAATTGAAATCCGCAATCGCAAATGGAATTGGATTGGACATACATTACGTAAACAACCCAATGATATTGCTAAACAGGCTATAGACTGGAACCCGCAAGGCAGTCGACGTATAGGAAGACCAGCACACACCTGGAAACGGCAAATTGAAACCGAAATATCCAACTTACACCTTCGTTGGAATGAAATCAAACACCGTGCATCAGATCGAACGTATTGGGATAATCTTGTTGCGGCCCTATGCTCCTTGCAGGAGTAAAAGGAACAAATATATATATACATATTTGCTTACATGTCGCCATATAAAATTATATTTAACAATTTGAGGTTTAAAATATTTTACATTGCAACATATAAAAACATATCTGCTCATATCTCCATGAGTATATAATTTTATATTTTATATGTCTCATATAATAAGATATCGTAGTGAAATTTTTAAAATGTTGGAGATAACATTATGTATGTTAATATTAATATATTAACTAAAGACGTGCACTTGTATATCTTAAAGTATTTCCAAAACAAATATACCATATATATAACTGTTACTATTGGTATAAATAAGAGAACAAGTGTAACTGATACTGTTATGTTTTGTTTCAACGCACTCACTTTATTCATAAACACAATACCAGTTATTTCTTGTTTTGCACTGAGTGAAGCATTTATTTGTTTCTTGTTCTCAAATACTTATTGTACCACAAATATTTTCAAGTAATTGTTGTGGAAACAAATAATCAAGTGACTAAAGATTAAATTTGTTGTGAAATTTGTATTTAAAAATTAATAAAATTCAATTAAAACAAAAAATTGTATTTAATTTAAATAAAATTAGTGAAAAAGACGTCGAAGAAAGACATGGGGTTGATTTGGTCGAAATTTTCACAATATATTTATTGGCAGCGTACAATAAGTATCTATTGTACAATCTTCATTATCTGTTTTATTTGTTTGAGCATACTATAGTAACACAAATATATTACGTTCATTCTCTCTTTATTCATTTACACTCAATCTACTAGAAAGAATAACAATATCAACTATACCAGAAACACTAAACTACTTATCAATACGTATTCAAATCAGTAGACATACCGAAACTTGTACAAGCATTTCTATCTGTGCACGTGTTTAATATTAACCCCTATGTTCCTCCTAGGAACCAAAGGAATATATATATATATAAACTCATAAACGCTATGTAAAATTATAGGAGGTTTATTGAACAAATTTTGTATGAAAATGACGTTTTGTAAACATGCTATAACTTTACAAAGCATTTATGAATTTCAAATTTATTTATTCAACACAATCTGAGCCTTAAAATACCATACATTGCAAGAAAAGTAATACAATGGGTAGTAATACAAAGTAATACAATGGGAATTATATAAATATACATAAAATAGTACAAAATTACACCGTAGTAATATAATATATAGTTCACTAAAAATAATTTTATAGATTAATAAGGACTATATTTTAAAACAATTTTAATAATGACTATATTTTAACAATGACTATATTTTAAAACAATTTTAATAATGACTATATTTTAAAACAACTTTAATAATGGCTATATTTTAAAACAATTTTAATAATGACTATATTTTAAAACAATTTTAATAATTACTATAATTTAAAATATGAAAGAAAAAAACTGAATTCCGCTAAAATGCAATCTCTGGAACCAAACTAAGGCAAATCCAAAACGGATTTATTTATTTTATAAATCCATTTTGGACCTAGCCCAATCCAATTTCTGAGACCACATCTCTACAAAATTCAATGATTTTCCCCCATAATACACTATCGAACACGTACTGGTCCCGATAAAAAAACTAAACTTCCAAAATTAAAAACAAAACTTGGACCTTTCAACAAAATAAAATAAATCCAGTGATTAACTATTATCTAGTGTTTCCAATTCGGTTAATCGATTAACCGATTCCTCGATTAATCGCCTCTATTTCGGTTAATGTCGAAACCTATAATTTAAAACGCAAATAATTATTCGACCCGAGTAATCGGTTAAAATAGCTCGATTAACCGGTTAAATTTTTAATATGTAATTTTTTGCTTTATTTTTTCCTGAAACTTCATAATTTTCTTAACTTTAGCTAAAAAATTGTAAGGAACGCTTAAAAAAACAAATACTAACTAAAATACAATCAAATTGTTTTAAAATCTATTGAAAGAGAAACCTTTAGATACCATTTTTTTAGCAACTCCAAGCAAGTCGACATTGAACCAGCGAGACACGTCATGGGTTTTAAGAGACTCTTAAAACGGATTTGTTTTACATTATCGAACTTAATTTTTAATAAAATTTTTTTGAATTTTTTAAACAAAATAACAAAGTTTCTATTTGTAAAAAAAAATGCTTTAACACTATGTGTCTCGCTGGAGCAGGCTTTAGGAAATACAATAGACAATTTTTCATTTCTGTTTTAATTCTTTTAAAGTGTAAAATTAATTTTCAAAAGTGAGAGCAGTTTTTCAGCCTCTAGTCGATGATTTTATTTATATTTATGTTAACAAAAACAGTGCGTAGTAATTTTTAAAAATTTTATTATTGCAAACATAGAATTTTTAAAGACTGAAAAACTGCCCTCACTTTCGAAAATCTGTGATAAAGTTCGAACAAACAAATCTGTTTGAGATTTGACATCTGTTACTGCACACTGAGGGAATTGTCAACATGGTTTTTTTGAATTTTTAATTGATTCAATGAAATTTCGCTGGAATTCGTCCATTGAGATTGGAAGATAAACAAAAATCTAAAAACAGAATGTTTGTATTGATCACTTCTGAGTAAAAACAATAACAGAAAGCCTAATAGGAAAGAAAACAACGAAGTAGTTACATGGCATTCAAGGCCTTACTTGGGTGACGGGTTGTTGAAAAAAATTATATATAGACAATCTGACTATAAAAACATAAATAATTAATACAATTTAATGCAAAAACACTGACGACGCCTCTCCATACAAAAAAATGCACCAAATAGATCTAATCTGATCTGAAAATTATAATGTGTTTATAATTTTTAGAGAAAAAGGTTTAAGGCTCCATTAGTCTGGTAGTATCGTAAAGTATCGTGTCAGCTGTTTACTTTTAGTCAGAGCTTCGAAAAACTTAATTCAATTTAAGCTTAATTCACGAAAAATTAAATTCAGATTTTAAAAATATTCATGTACCATTCCCTTAAACCATTCGTAAAGAATTCATTCATAAGCTTCATTCCCAAAGCTTTAATATGAATTGGATGAATTCCTAACTTGAATCATTCAAATCGCATGTTCATTCACCATTTTACTAATTGAATGAAGAAATTTTATTACCATTCACTTAGTGCAGTGTAGTTTGAAACTAACATATAATCAAAACCAAAGCATACAAGCTGTAACAAAGCATACGATACTATT
The DNA here is from genome assembly GCA_949987735.1 of Leucophora obtusa. Lineage (NCBI taxonomy): Eukaryota > Metazoa > Arthropoda > Insecta > Diptera > Anthomyiidae > Leucophora > Leucophora obtusa. The sequence goes on from OX465299.1 coordinate 48,597,901, forward strand.
TATTTCTGTTAGATGAATTTTAAACGTTTTTCATTGTATTATGCTAATATTTTAGCAATTACATACAAATTAAAATTTTTCATTTGATTAAGTGAATGAAAACAAATAATTTTTCATTCACTTTTTTATTAAATGAATTCAGGTAAATTGGGTTTCATTCAGTTAGAATCAATCAATCAATCAATCAAAATAGAATGAATTCATATAATTTTAAGCTATAGGGAATTAAGCTATCGAATTAATTCCATAAGAATGCTATTAGGGAATGAAATTTAACCCAAATTTCATTAATTTTTAAAAAGTGAATGAAAGAATTAAGCCTTTTAAACCTTTGCTTTTAGTTAACGATAGTATACACAACTACTTAGTTTGGAAGTACATTTGAGGTAAGAAAATCTATTGAAAATAGATTTATACTTTACGATACCTCATTTCGCCGCACTGAAATCTATTTATTAATTAAAATTGATAAAATTGCATATTAATTACAATATTAATTGCAGCTTTCTATAGGACGTTAAAACAACACTGTACTAAACTTTTCATTGAATTGATGCAGTTTTATGAAAAATTTCGTATTATTTATTGAAAATTACATATACCCAATGAAAAAGCTTTTTCGTAAAATTTGTTTTGCATTAACTTTGTGAAGAAAATTTCATTAGTTTAGTGAAAACTTTCATTAAAACTCGTCGAATTAAATTTTCTCTGCGTAAATTAGCTTAAAATTTGTTATTGTTAATGGCCCTTTAAAACCGAAAAGACTTAGAATTTAACAATTATTTATGATATTCTCAGACTACTAATATTCAACAAAAATTTTTGCAGAGTAAATTGGTATATTCAAATAGAGTTTAACATTTTTTGTATTGATGGCTCAATGTCAAAGGCTCTTCTAGTTTTTATTGTTAAAAAATCCAGCTCGTTGTGTTTTTATTGATATAAGTTAGGAAAATACATTAATTTTGCATTAAACGATTAATCGATTAATCGCCAATTTTCTCGATTAACCGTCCCGAATAACCGGTTAATTAATTTTATTGATTTTTCGAATAATGCATTAACCGGTTAATCGCCTATGTCGAATAATTGGAAACACTACTATTATCTATTCACCGTTTCTGGGATAGCACTGTTATTTATTCTCCGTAAAAGTACTGTTAATTTATGCACCATAAAAGTGTACCAAATCATTCTTAAATTCCCTAGAGGATTTTGAAAAGTTTTTCATATATAATGGTAACCTATTCCATAATCTAGACAATCTAATGGAAAAACTTCTTTTCAAGGAAACGGAATGAAATCTCTCAATATTCAAAAAACAATTACGTCTGGAATGCAGAAAACTAAAAGATTCCGTCAAATATGACGGTGATTGGTATTTCATATTTTTAAAAAAGAAAAAAAGAAAATTGAGGGGTAAAAATATAACCATTAGGGCAACCTTCGTTATATGGAAGAAAAAAAAGACGGCGTTTTAAATTTGAAAAATTTTGAGAAAAATGTGATTTTGGCCAATAATTTAGATAATAGTATTCATTTTTGTGTTGTTAAATAGCTGTAACAAAATCACTTCCGATTTTTGTAATTATGATACAAGAGAATGTTTTCCGAAAAATTTGTAAAACTCCGACAGCGTTAAAATTTTCGATTTTTCTTGAAAGTATGAATATCAAAACATTGTGTTGTTTCTTGCCGAATTTGGTGAGTTTTTTTTTTTTTTTTTTTTTTTAAAGAGAAGCATCACAGGAAATTCTTCTTATTAATTAACGTGTTGCTTCCTTTGGAAAGGGGATAGAGAAGAAGTGAAAGGTGGTGAAAGATGAAGGGCTTCAAATATGGCAACACTGTAATTGCGCGAGATGTTGAATTTTAGAACAGTTGTTGCGCGCCATCTGATGGTGAGTTGGCGAACTTTGTTGAAGCTTTTTAGTTCATAGCCCTGTTATATTATTTTACTTCGGTGGGGTTACGTGCTATGGGATATGTATGAGGGATATTTTTCATAAATTGATGTTGCCTTGGTTGGAGCTCGAACCCGCAACCTCACGTGTAACAGTCCAACGCGCTAACCATTACACCACAGCGCACAGAGTTATTGTCCAAATAACTCTGTTAACACCATACTTTATATAATAATAAAAAAATAGAAATTAGCCCTTATAGGGGGTCGAAATCACACCAAATTTTTAAATGTAAGTGCCATTTGTCATGAAAATCAATAGGGGTTTTCATATAAACTCGTAAATTCCTTGAAAACCTTGTATAAATACAAACCATATTTTGTATGTATGGAGTTTGACATTAAAATCATAAATATACCAGGTGTACACCGTTTGCGAGTAGAATACGAGTTTATATGAAAACCCCTTTTAAACCACTACTTAGAGGTTTATATAGGTTTTTATGATTTTTTGCTATTTCAGCGACTTTAGTCGCCGAATGTACAATCGACCTCAATAAATGTAATGCCTTAGTAAGGAACCAATTAAAGGGAATGGGAAATTCCCCCCCCCCCCCCCAAACCGAAATCGAAAACGGGGAAAGAAAAAAGGAAAAAGAAAAGAAAAAAGGGAAAGGAAAAAAGGGAAAAGAAAAAAGGAAAGAGAAAGAAAAAGGAAAAAATTCAAACAGAAAGCAATATAAAAACAAAAGTTTTTCCAAAGTGAAAAACTGTTCTAAAACAATTTAACAAAAAGTTATCCCTATACTCACACGTTTCAGATTCTAAAAAAATCACAAAATATTTAATCAATTATGAGAAAAAAATACACAAATGAACAAATACTTAAGTAAATTTTTATTTCTTGCAATCTTTCAATTAGAAAAAAAACTACAAATGAATACGTTTATGTAAATTTTCCTAAAGAACATTTGAAATATTTTTCGTTTGAGAACTTCTTTTTTATGAAAAGTTTGTCAAACTATAAAATTTTTTTTTTAAAAAGAACATTTGAAATATTTTTCGTTTGAGAACTTCTTTTTTATGAAAAGTTTGTCAAACTATAAAATTTTTTTTTTAAGAATCAAACTTAAAATAAGAAATTTTTAAAAATTTATTTAGGAAACGTTTTCTCAAATCAATTTTTTTCTTATTCCGCAGGCTCTACAATTGTTTCTCTTTTGAAACTATCGAATGTATATTAAGTAAAACTTCAAAATATGATAATAAATTTTAATTTTTTTCCTTCGGTATGCAATAATAGAATAGATAAATGTTTTTAATGAGAATTTGATTGAGATCTGAGGATTTTCTACACACAAGAAATTTAAATAAACTATATTTTCAAATTTGAAATTTATTAGTTCTAGTTCGAGGCCAATTTCCTTATTATGAATTAATATAATAAGCAATTTCTCCAAAAACTACTATTTGTCTTCATCACGATATTCTCCTGACAAATACTTCACAGAGTTTTTGCTTAAAAAAAGTACTTATGTTAATTCATAATAAGGAAATTGGCCTGGAACTAGAATTAAAAGATTTCCAATTTATCAATTAAAAAGGTCGAAAAAATAATTTTTATTTTTAAATAAAAATTTAAAACCAACATTTTAACTTCATTTTCGTTAAAAAACTCAATGACATAGAATTTAACTATAAAATGTTAAAAATTATTTATGGTCTTGAAATCTACGGAGATTAAGTTTTCATTTGAGTATAATAATGTATTTGTAAGTACGAAGATTTTCCAGGAATAAAAAATTTTAATTTTTTAGTTCAGTTATCATTTTTAGAATTTTAAATTTTATAAAACTACACACAGAAAAAAACGGGGGGAATATTAACTAAGAGCTATCTAATTATACAACTACATAATGCTATGTAATTATACAAATATAAATATTCTATTTCTAGATTTCTATTTTTAGAAAAAAATAGTTTAAATAATTTCGTTGTTTTCTGTTTTAAAACAAAAAATTCAAATATTTTCGCATTTCTTTTTTGTTAAAATAGTTTATTTATATACAAAATTATTTCAATTCAAATTAGGTGCAAGAAATTCTTTACTCATTCATACACACAAACATAGCCAATAAAAATATGAACGTATGTATGGTGTAGTGTTTTGCAAATTAAACAAAAAAAAAAAACTTTCAAATATGAAAAACAAACCACAAAATCGCTTTTTTACGTTTTGTCAGTTAAAAATTGATGACTGTTTTAATAGACTTTTCAATCATTATTTCTTTTATTTACTACCTAATTTCGTAAAACACTTGGGTGAGGTGAAGGGAACTTTCAATGTAAATTGTTTTTGTTCCAAAGAATATAATATAGAAATAACACAACACTTCACCGAAGTGTTTTAGAAAATTACCCCCGGAGAGTTTAAACAATGTTTGAAAATAAATAGCAAAATGGTTTGAATATAATGAAAAATCAGTAGTCCTTTTTTAATTATGTTTTCAATTAATTTAATATGTATTTTAGGTTGTTTTTCAGGATAAAATACTGTGAGTGTTGCAAAATATATACATGTGTAGCGGAAAATATCCGAAAAATTACATATATTTTGCTAGAAAATTGTAAAACTTACTTCGAACTTATGTAGTTGTATAATTACATAGCACTTTGATAAAGTTCCACCTGTTTTTTTCTGCGTGTAGATAATTTAATAAACAATATTTTGCATAAAAATTTTCTTAGATGAAAAACAGTGCTTTTTTAAACAGTTAAAACAGTTTTTCATATAAAAGAATCATTAAAATTTATGTTAAAATTTCGATTTGTTATTCAAATATTTTCGGGCATATCCAGTGTTTAGGTACACAATTTTAATACAAAATATTGTTCACTAAAAACAAAATATAAACCATTGATTACTGTGAAAAATAATTTTCCTTTTATAGAGCGTAATAGTTGTTTCACATGAAACACGAACCACTTTCTAAAAAATTAAAATTCTATATACAGTAAGTCGACAATCTCAATGCCGTTAATGCGAACGTTTTGTGTTTCAGATCTCTAATTAATTTCATTATTCTTAAAGTTTTTCTCACGAAGTGAAGGAAAAATTTCTTAAATTTTATTAAAAGGTTCATGATTGTTATGAAACTCTTTTTAATGAAACTTTTTCATTGGGTGTATGATATTTTTAATAAATAATATGAAATTGCTGTTAAAACTTTATAAAAACTGCATTAAGACCTGCTAACTTATCTTAAAATAAACCGACTTTAGTTCTTAACCAAAGTTATGAATTTCAAATTTATATGGAAATATCTGTAGTTAATGTTTAACCTTAGTTATGTTGGAAATAAGTTACTCGCCCTAAATCAATTGAAAGTTTTAATGGACAAATTCCAGCGAAACTCCATTAATTAAATGTAGAAATTTATAGAGGATTTTTATATAGGAATATCTATTTTAAGAATCAGGAGGATTTCCTGTACGGCAAAGTTCCCAGAATTAAATGAGTTCTGTAAAATAAATATCCTGGAAATCTAAGTTGTTTTCTACGAGTAATATTTCTAATAAAAGAGTCTTTTAAATGTTAGGGATGAATTTCTCAAAATCTTACAGTTATCGTAATAAATAGCTGTTAGAATACTAAAATAAAGAAATTGTAAGAGATGTTATTATGAAATATTACTCAGAATCCGAAATATTTTTCATAAAAGTAAATCCCTATAATCTTAAAATTACACACGTTATAAGATACTATTCGGCAAATAATCTCCCAATATATATACTACGAAAAATACACAGAGGGAATTTTACTGGACCAATTTTTTGTTTTTGAAATTTTGCAGTAATCCAATGAAGTTTTATTCACAAAGTAAATTAAAAATTTCTTAAATTTATATATTTTATGACTCCCGTTTTAATGAAACTTTTTGATTGAGTGTATGAAACTTTTAATAAATAAAATGATATTTGTCACAACATTTAATGAAAAATTCCTTTAATTCAATGAAAAGTTTCAATGGTCGAGTTCCAGTGAAACTTCATTGGCTTTATGCACAAATTCATTAATATCATGCAGGTAATTCTCTTAGTGTAGTGCTAAAAGTTCAGAATAAATTTTAGGTTTTTCTTCAGATATGCTTACTTTTTAACAAACTCAAGAAATTTGTAACATTAATTAATATGCTACCTTCTTTGGAAAGAAGATAGAGAACAGATAAAAGATGGTGAGATATGAAAAGCTTCCATTAGCAATATTACTACCTATTTAAAAATAAAACCATAATTTTTTAATCCCATTCAGTAAAAGGACTATTTTGATAATCATAACAAAAACGATTTTTGTCTTAACTGCAACTTATATAAGAAATTTTGTTCAAAAATTTTTTAATTAAGGCAATAAAGTAATTCTTAGTTTTCGCTCATAAGAGTTTGTTCTAAAACAATTACAAAAGGTTTTCGTTACTTCCGAAAAATTACTCAATTTCTGTCTAAACCGAATTTCGAATTTTGTAAAATGTAACATTTTTTTCACACAAAGGTAGTCAGTACAAAGGTAGTCACAAAATTCTTGGTGGAACAATTAGTGGGCAAAATTGGGTTAACAGGTGGTTAATTATAAATGTTTCGACTGATATAGCAACCATTTTAATTATACGTGACGTATTAGTAATAACCAAAATTTTTAAAATTTTTTGAGTGACGATTTAAACTTCTGTCAAAATCGGTCCGTTAGTTTTTGAGTTTAGCTCGTACAAACATGTCTCTTTTATATACACACACATATATACATATGTATAGAGATATCACAATATTAAAAATTATAAATTTTTATTTTTAAAACAAGAATTTTCTAAAAATTGTAATCATTACGAACTCACCACCACCTTTACGTCCTCTTTTGGGTGTACCATCCACCGACGTATTTCCCTTGCGCCAACGAGTACCACCAGCACCACCACCACGTTTACGTTTTCCTCTTGAACTATAAGATTCATCAAAATCGTTGTCAGACTCAAAATCATCTTCGAAATCATCTACATGGTGATGGTAGGACATTTCCATATCTTCATGGAACCAGCCTTCCTTTTCAGCATTAGCATGTGAATCTTTACTGTCATTGTCACCAGATGCACTCATCGAATTGCCATCGGCAGTTAAAGCTTAAAAAACAAATATTTGGTTTAAGAAGTAAACAAGCAGTAGTAAGTAAATATAAAAAGAGTAGAGGGAACAATGAACTGGATTTTGTTGTAATATTTATAATTAACAAGTAAATATTACAGGAAATATAGTAAATATACAAACATGTTGTTAGTAAATTAAAAGATACAGAATTTTTTATAGCAAAATATAAAATAATATAAATACATATACATACATGAGGAAAAAAACAACAAACATATTAAAGATGTGTGTAAAAACAGTAGGAATAAAAATTAACAAAATATCTATATTCAGTGAGATCGAAACAATTTTAAAGAATAAATAATAATTACGAGGGACATATGATAAATACCTGGCATCGAACATAAGGAAATGTTTTAGAAAAAAAATATTGATTGGACTACAACTGTCCATATTCTGAAAGCCGTCTTAAGAAATTTGTAATGGTAAGAACTGGATTTTCTACTTAGGGTGGGTGCGAAAAGGCTAAATAAAATTCATACTATATTCAGGCTTCCAAGTTTCTATGAAATTTTAAAAAGTTTTCAAATTTTAAAATTTTTTTTTTTTAATAATAAATACAGCATTTATTTAATTCAAATTATATAACCAAATATGGCCCTGGGGGCCATATATGATTAATAAAAGCTACTACAAAAAAATAATTTATAAAGATAATAAAAATAAATAATAATAAAAATAAGATAATAAAATTCATACTATATTCAGGCCATATTCAGGCCATATTCATGCCATATTCAGGCCATATTCAGGCTTCCAAGTTTCTATGAAATTTTAAAAAGTTTTCAAATTTTTAATTTTTTTTTTTTTTTTTAATAATAAATACAGCATTTATTTACTTCAAATTATATAACCAAAGCCCTGGGGGCCATATATGATTAATAAAAGCTACTACAAAAAAATAATTTATAAAGATTATAAAGATAATAAAAATAAATAATAATAAAAATAAATAATAATAAAAATAAGAAAAAAATACAGTAAAACTATCATATAAAAAAAATACTGAAAACATTATCTTGAATAATATAAATAGATATTTAAATAAAAATAATACAATCACCAGATTTTCCTAAGTGCAGCGATAATAAAAAAAAGAAAAGGTCGAGAGAGATAAAAATAGTAGCACAAATAAAAAGCTATAACTCATGAATAGGTACATAATCCTTAAGCTTTCGCCTAGAGGTAGATCGTTCCATATCCTTGAAAGCCTAATCTGAAATGAATTCTCGAACATAGTAGTATGATGTGTTGGATAAACCAGTTGGGGGTTTCTTTCCGAGTTGGACAAAAGAAAGTTGTCAACTAGTATTTTGTCAATTAGTATTTAGTTTAAAATTTATTTAGCCTCCTCGCACAGGGCCCATCTCGCACAGGTGAAATAATTCCTTCCTTCTGTTCAAGGCTAGGTAGTTATCATACGACCTTCGTAATACTTTTGACAAATACACTTAAGTCTTTTTTTATGCGGTAGATGCGTTCCAGAAAAAACCGCATAAAAAAATCCGCATAAAAAAGAACTCTACTTCCATACAAAAATGGGAGATGCGTTCAGAATATTTAAAAAACCGCATAACTTTAAAATAAGGTGAGAAAATTTAACTAAAATCGCATTAAAAAATTCTATAGAATAAAAAATTTAAAAAAAAATTATTCATTTCCCAGTAGCAAATGGTCGAACTAGTTCTAAAAAGTATTAGTTTGTTGACTAGAAACTACAAAACTAGTTCTCAAAATAATCATTTTGAACCAGTTGTGTACTAGTTAAATACTATGTAGGGACTGTAAAAGAAATTAAAATGCGAAATTTGAAATTCTCATTTCGTTTATATTTGTATTTAATAAAACATCAGAGTTTGCAAATAAACACCAAATTTTTTTTTTACTGTAAATTGCCTTGAGGTGTAAATCAACTGGTACAGTACTGGTACCGAAGAGTCACTCCGGAACTAGTTTGGTAAATTTCTCATAAGTACCGGTACAGCTCCCTGTTTTTATTCTTAAAACAATTTTGAACCATTTGTGTACCTATTATACAATGCGAAACTATTTCGAAAGATTAAATTTTAATATGAGTTTTGAAATTCTAGTTTTGTTTACATTTGTTGTTAGTAATATAGTCTGAAGTTGCGAATAAACACAAAAATTTTTTATCGTGAAAAGAAATCATAAACACAAAATATTTTAGATTTCGTTTGGTAAATGGACCTAATTATGTCAGTAAGGAAACTATCGGTCTAATCTACGTTTCATCAAAGAAAAAGTGTTTGTTTTTTATCTACTTATAGAATTTAGATCTTTACCAACTGGTACAGTACTATTTCCAAAGAGTCACTTCGGAACTGGTTCCGCGATGTCACATTAGTACCAGTTTTGCTCCCTATTTTTCGTCCTTAAATTGTAATTTTCAAACTAGTTCTACAACTAGTACCAAGGTGGGAGTTTGGCGACAATTGTCCCTATCCTATGTCCTATGACATCTCCATGTTAAATTCTACAGTTGTTTGTATGGAGAGGCGGTAGAACTCGTACTAGTTGCCTGCTTCAAATAAACTAGTACATAACTGGTTCTGAACTAGTTGTTGTTGTTGTTGTAACGGCTTTAAAATGAGAATTTGTAGTTAATAATTTTCATTTAAAGCCGGAGTGGCAATCCTTGCTCGGATAAATTCGAAGATTCGAATACATCCGAATCGTTCCGGCACATAGTCCGATTGCCGTGGGAACCGGGTTATACCGCCCATACTCGGTCGTCAGAGCCTCGTCAGCGTTAACAGGGGACACCATGTCCAAGGTGAACTGTGGGTGAGGTTGGCATTTGGAAATAATTTCCCTTGTCCCCCGGTTCTGAACTAGTATTTTTTGCTACTGGATTATTTTTACTTTTAATTGAAAATAAGACTTGTATTCATACAGTATATACCAAAAAAAATAAAAAATCAATAAAAAATAATACACCGGCTAAAAATCTACATATATGGATTCATACAGGTTTAATGTATGCTCGAGCATGATCATAAACATGAATGATTTCCCATACATGGATACATAAATCTCCATACATGCATCCACATGTCTCCACACTTGTGTATTAATGAGAATACGATCATATTCCCGAGAATTCGATGACAATATGTCTGTTCCCGTACTTTACCGCAGTTCCCCTAACTAGCCCGAAGGCGTTCCCGTACTCAAAATTGCGTGTAAATTGTTGTTGTTTAGGCTGATTTGGGTTCCCGCGGGTGCCCGCGGTAACGTACGGGAACAGACATAACGTTAAACTCAGTTGTGAGCCAGAAATAACAGATTTTCTTGTTTGAGACTCATTCATTTAAATTGCGCTTATTGAAGATTCTCCAAGTTTAAAATATTTTCCAATAGAGGCATATCTTTCACAATTTTCTATGCGATCTAAAATTACCATTTTTTTTTTTTTTTTTGTTTTATCCATTTCTCTTAAGAAAACCTTTAAAAAATAAGACAAATTTTTTTTATTTTATTTTAAATTAAATAAATATTAATATAAAAGTTGTAAAAAACGCAACGTAAGTCGATTTGAAAACCGCATAAAAAGAGACTTAAGTGTATATAGTATTTTCCCCTTTTGTGAAACTCATTAATTATAATGCACTTTTCCATGGCAAATAATTGGATTTCTGATTTCTCAAAAAAATTTAAAAAAGCATACCGTTATCCCTTGAGTATAAGCCAACATTTAAGTTCAAACTTTATATGGCAATCAACAGCAAATGTGTCAGTTAAAATCCCAGTTAGTAACTAACGGAATATTGTGAAAATGAGGATGTCCTTAAAGACAACTAGTTTTTGGTTGAAGTGTATGTTGGGCTTAATGTTACGCTGGCTTAAATACAATTCGAGTGTAAAATTTGATTTTAAAAAATATTTTATAAATTGCCGAAAACGTTTTTCAAACTTTGTAGATCAAACAAAATAAAAAAATTTCAACACTCGAATGTGCCCAAAATGACACTATAAAGCCAAATTTATCAACAATGGTGTAGGATTTATTTTTCTTCTTTAATCGGACTGTATAATGAAAAAAATCAAAATTGCACAAGAAAACAAACTCACACTCACGCAAACATGTAAAAATTATTAAAGGGGTGGCTGTGGCAAACATCCCACCCAATAAAAACCTTAAAGAAAATATAAAAATCAGGACCAGGGTAGTTAATGAACTAAAAAAAAACTACAAACAACAAAATGAGGCTACTTAGATTTGCAATATCGATTTTACACTTTAATTTCACTTGTCCTTTAAACAATCCTCACCTGCATTTTCATTTTGATGATGATCACGTCCTGAGACACCTGCACCCGTTGAACCGGCTGAATAATGGTGATGACTATGCGATTCACGATATTGATAATGACGGTAGCTATGATGATGATTCAGTAAATATTGTCTTTTCGGTTTACGCCAACGGTTTGAGGGATATGTATAAATTTGACCCTCACGAAAACCGGGCATACGTTGTTTCTGTTTAACAAATAGTGCACAATGTGTTTGTGCAACGCCTGTCTGGGGATCCAAGAAGGGCATTCGCAAACGTCTCTCTATACATAGCCGAGTATTATAGTTTTCACTATTTTCCAGTATCTCCTTGTAGGCTGAATCATTAAGAAAATTTTGTATTTTTTCAAAATTATTTATATTAGCTACTTCAATTTCTGGGGCAGACATAATTGGTAGTTGGCCGCTGGCCGTGCTGACACTCCGCGAAACAGTAAAGTTCCCAAAAAGTCTGTTGGTTTAATTAATGTGATGGTTAACCAAATGCCTTGAAGTTGATTAGAACTTTTTCGTTTTAACGATTAAACTTCTTCTTTATAAAAATTTTTATAATAATTTTGAGCAATTTTTATTTATTTTCACATTTTTAAAATAATTTAACTAATACGTTTGATTTGCATTTTCCGCAGCCAAACAAGTTTCTTTACAATTCCTCTTTATGGTTTATTCAGTTTTTGTTCATATACTTTTTCCACCACTGTTGTGAACTTTTTTGAATAAAAAAAACGCTATTATGTCATGACGAGTGCTAGAAACCGCTAAATAGAAATTTAGCGGGAAAAGTATTAAGCCTATATGACACTTGCTAGTTTCAGTATTAAAGCCTATATGACACTTGCTAGTTTCAGTATTAATAATCCAAAATAGAAGAGAGCACGAATTTCCTTATGTGAGAAATAATGTGTGTGAAGAGAACTACTATATCGAAAAACTATCAAACTGTCAAATTGATGTTCGTAATGCAGTACCCTTCATATGATTTGCATTGATGGTGCAAAAAACTAGAAACTAGCAAGTGTCATATAGGCTTACCCCCCGTTTCTACATGCAAGTGCAAATTCGAAAAACTCAATCCACTCACACTTTTTCACTAATACAATCACACTTAGAGTATAAGCACAATGCTAAGGTCCCCGTTTTTTTCCATACAATTTGACAATTAAAATCGTGTAACGATTTCCGTGAGAGATAAAACTTATTTTATTTTCTCATCGGAATTTCTTATTCTCCTGTTTTTACTCTCAGATTATTTTACTAATGTTGCCAGATTTTCACACAATTTCAATGGTTGATTTCGATTACATGGTTGATTTCGTCATGCACATGCATTACTAATATCAAAGTATTTAACTTTATACATTTATAAAATATATAAAAAATAGCAATAACACAATAACACTTTCATAGCCTTTTATTCTAACTAATATAAACCAATAACAATACGTTGGAATGTAGCAAGAAGAAAAATATAAAATATAACCAACTTGACTTTCTATGTGTTCTGTGTTGTAAAAGTGAGATTCCGTTTCCGTTGCTATTTTGTTCATTTTTTTCCGTCACGATTTAAGATTCCTTTTCCATTTGTATTGTGCTTATTCTCTTATACGACTTGCGACCAGAGCTTTGAAGAATTAATTCCTTAATTCAATTTTTCAATTCTGAATTAAAAATTCGATGAATTAATTCACTAAGCACCATATATTGAATGGAATTAATTCATATTTGCTTTCGTTCGATTTATTTTGTTACGAATTAATTCAATTGCAATAGTTCTTTTTATTAAATCAAATGAATTAATTCACTGGTGAACACGTTTAATTTTATAAATCGAAGGGAAAAAAGTGAATTAATTCCTTACTGAATTAATTCACTACTGAATTCGTTCAATTTCATTTTCGTTCAGTGAATTAAAAAAAATAAAATTACGTTCAGTGCATTAAAAAAAAAATAAAATTACGTTCAGTGAATTAAAAAAAAATAATAAGTTCACTGAATTAAAAAAAAAATAAAATAAGTTCACTGAATTGAAAAAAAAATAAAATAAGTTCACTGAATTCAAAGCCTTTTTTCTGCCGTTCAGTAGAAGAAAAAAATAATGTACAAATAAAATTTTTAAATAAGCAATTTTACAGCGCGTCCTAGTAATAATAAACAAAATAGAAACCGGATGCTGTTTATCAACCTACATGATTAAAAAAAAGCCTTTTACTATTAAAAATAAAAACTTTACAGATATAGATAAATTTGGAAAAAAAAATATAACTATTGCATCAAAGGAATTAAATATGCTAAAAGTCCCAAACGTATTTAACAAATTTTGAAAAATAATCCGCTGCAGGCATGGCCCTATCCGGATTTCATTCTTGCCTAAGGAAATCGTCAGGGGACGACGTTTTTAGAATTACTGGAAATATTTGTTAAGTTAAATTACAAACTCAATGAGAATTTTTTCTGTTGTTGTTTTTTCTTTGATATTTTAAATGCTTAATAACGCTCCTAGACGAGTACAAAAAATTCTCATTGAGTTTGAAATTTAACTTAACAATTATTTCCAGAAATTCTAAAAACGTCGTCCCCTGACGATTTCCTTAGGCAAGAATGAAATCCGGATAGGGACATGCCTGCAGCGGATTATTTTTCACAATTTGTTAAATACGTTTGGGACTTTTAGCACATTTAATTCCTTTGATGCAATTAATGTATGTATACCCCGATAAAATGAAATTAAAAAACTAATATGCAAGTGCTTGTACAAATTTAAATGTTACTGACACTTTAGAAAACATTGTTCTCTATTGTTGTTTCTACATGAATGGATGTCACTACATTGCTAGATCTGGCAAAACAACAGAGTAGTACATTGGAAGATGACAAAGCAAATTGTGGAAAATTTTCTGTTGTTGTTTTTGTTTTTTCTTTGATATTTTAAATTTTTAATAACACTCCTAGACGAGAACAAAAAATTCTCATTGAGTTTTTAATTTAACTTAACAAATATTTCCAGAAATTCTAAAAACGTCGTCCCCTGAAGATTTCCTTAGGCAAGAATGAATGTCCGGATAGGGACATGCCTGCAGCGGATTAATTTTCACAATTTGTTAAATACGTTTGGGACTTTTAGCATATTTAATTCCTTTGATGCAATTAATGTATGTATATCCCGATAAAATGAAATTAAAAAAACTAATATGCAAGTGCTTGTACAAATTTAAATGTTACTGACACTTTAGAAAACATTGTTCTCTATTGTTGTTTCTACACACAGAAAAAAACAGGAGGAATATTACCTAAGAGCTATGTAGTTATACAACTACATAATTTTCAAGTTAGTTTTACAAAGTTCTAGTAAAATATGTAAATTTTATTGTAAAATATATACAATCCTTGCAAAATATATACATGTGTAGCGGAAAATATCCGAAAAATTACATATATTTTGCTAGAAAATTGTAAAACTTACTTCGAACTTATGTAGTTGTATAATTACATAGCACTTAGATAAAGTTCCACCTGTTTTTTTTCTGTGTGTACATGAATGGATGTCACTACATTGCTAACAACTAATTTTTCCCCAGCTTTGTTAGAATATTGGAATCTTGGCAATACTGGAGTCCTATTTAGTGACAACTAGTGTTTCCAATTATTTGATATAGGCGGTTAACCGGTTAATGTATTATTCGAAAAATCACTAAAATTAATTAACCGGTTATTCGGGTCGGTTAATCGAGAAAATTTGCGATTAATCGATTAATCGTTTAATGCAAAATTAATGTATTTTTCTAAATTTTTATCAATAAAAACAGCTGACTTTTTTTAATATTAAAAAATAGAAGAGCTTTTTACATTGAGCCATCAATATAAAAAATGTTAAGCTCTATTTGAAAATACCAATTTTCTCTGCAAAAATCATAAATATCTGAGAATATCATAAATAATTGTTAAATTCTCCGTCTTTTCGGTTTTGAAGGGCTAATTGGACGAGTTTTAATGAAAGTTTTCACTAAACTAATGAAGTTTTCTTCACAAAGTTAATGCAAAACAAATTTTACGATACAGCTTTTTGATTGGGTATATGTAATTTTCAATAAATAATACGAAATTTTTCATAAAACTGCATTAGTTCAATGAAAAGTTTAGTATTGTTTTGTTGTTTTAACGTCCTATAGACAGTTCCAATTAATATTGTAATTAATATGCAATTTTATCAATTTTAATTAATAGATTTGAGGAAGAATAAACCTTTTTCTCTGAAAATTATAAACACCTTACAATTTTCAGATCAGACTAGATCTAGTTTCTGCATTTTTTGTTGGTCAGGCGTCGTCAGTGATTTTGCATTAAATTGTATTAATTATTTATATGTGTTTATTTTCAACAACCCGTCGGCTGTAGGAATCGAACACATGCTCCCAAATTACAAACGTAACTATACTAAAATGCGACAGCTTAACCATCTCACCCAAGTAAGACCTTGAATGCAATGTAACTAATTCGTTTTTTCTTTCATATTCAGCTTTCTGTTGTTGTTTTTACTCAGAAGTGATCAATACACAAACACATCCAAACATTCTGTTTTTAGATTTTTGTTTGTCTTCCAATCTCCTCCGTATTTCAAAAATTAATAAAAAGATGTAGACAATTCAATGTGCAGTAACAGATGTCAAATCTGAAACAGAATTGTTTGTTCGAGTTTTATCACAGATTTTTGAAAGTGAGAGCAGTTTTTCAGTATTTCAAAATTTTATGTTTGCAATAATAAAATTTTAAAAATTTATACGCACTGCTTTTGTTAAAATAAATATAAATAAAATCATCGACTAGAGACTGAAAAACTGCTCTCACTTTTGAAAAATAATTTTACATTTTAAAAGAATTAAAACAGAAATAAAAAGTTTTATATTTTATTTCCTGAAGCCCGATCCAGCCAGACACATTAAAGCATTTTTTTTAAATAGAAACTTTGTTATTTTGTTAAAAAAAATTTTATTAAAAATTAATTGCTATAATGTAAAACAAATTGTTTCAAGTCTCTTAAAACCCAAGACATGTCTCGCTGGTTCGTTCAATGTCAACTTGCTTGAAGTTGCTGAAAAATGGTATCTAATAGGTCATTCACGAGATAACTAAATCTCCTGATTTGTGTTCCTTATTCTATTACCATATAATGTCAAAATAAGATGTTATATGGTAATAGAATAAAGAACACAAATGAGTAGATTTAGTTATCTCGTTCATGTGAATGACCTATAAAGGTTTCTCTTTCAATCGATTTTAAAGCAATTTGATCGTATTTTAATTAGTATTTGTCTTTTTAAGCGTTTCTTGCAATTTTTTAGCCAAAGTTAAGAAAATTATGAAGTTTTGGGAAAAAATAAAGCAAAAAATTATATATTAAAAAATTAACCGGTTAATCGAACTATTTTAACCGATTATTCGGGTCGAATAATTACTTGAGTTTTAAATTATTTGTTTCGACATTAACCGAAATAGAGGCGATTAATCGAGGAATCGGTTAATCGATTAACCGAATTGGAAACACTAGTGACAACCTATGCCTTCGTCGACATTTTAAAAATGAACTTGCAGCAAGTATTGTGGACACATGTAAAATTTTCATGTTTTTCGGTAATTTTCGAAATTTTCGCTGATAATACGTATTCTCAACTTGCAACCATTTACTTGCATGCACGCAGAAAAAAAACATGTGGAACTTTATCTAAGCGCTATGTAGTTATACAACTACATAATTTCGAAGTAAGTTTTACAAATTTCTAGCAAAATATATGTAATTTTTCGGATATTTTACACTACACATGTATATATTTTGCAAGGATTGTATATATTTTCCAAAAATATGTGGATATTTTACTAGAACTTTGTAAAACTAACTAAAAAATTATGTAGTTGTATAATTACATATCTCTTAGGTAATATTCCCCCTGTTTTTCTCTGTGTGTGTGGAAACGGCGGGTTAGTGTATTCCCCGCTTTACGTCTACGTATGACCAGAGCTTTGAAGAATTTATTTTTTTTTTTAATGAATTCCATTGCAATAGTTCTCTTTATTAAATCAAATGAATTAATTCACTGGTAAACGCGTTCAATTTTATAAATCGAACGAAAAAAAGTGAATTAATTCCTTACTGAATTAATTCACCACTGAATTCATTCAACTTCATTTTCATTTAGTGAATTAAAAAAAAAATAAAATTACATTCAGTGAATTAAAATAAAAATAAAATTACATTCAGTGAATTAAAAAAAAGTAAATTACGTTCAGTGAATTAAAAAAAAAAATACGTTCACTGAATTGAAAAAAAAAAAATTACGTTCACTTAATTGAAAAAGAAAAAT
The DNA here is from genome assembly GCA_949987735.1 of Leucophora obtusa. NCBI lineage: Eukaryota > Metazoa > Arthropoda > Insecta > Diptera > Anthomyiidae > Leucophora > Leucophora obtusa. Next base: position 48,615,668 of record OX465299.1, read on the forward strand.
TACGTATGCTGAATTAAAAGCCTGTTTTCTGCCCGTTCAGTAGAAGAAAACATTGTATTGTAAAAACGTATAAATGAAATACGTCATAGTGAAGCATCTACATTTTACGGGGAACCATAAGTTTGAAAAATTAATAGTTATATTTTTTCCAAATTCATCTATATCTGTAAAGTTTTTATTTTTAATAGTAAAAGGCTTTATTTTTTAACCATGTAGGTTGATAAAGTGCATCGGGTTTCTCTAATACTTAATATATATGTAATTTGTTTATTTTCACTAGCAAACGCTGTAAAATTGCTTAGTTGCAAAGTTTATTTCTAAATAAATGTTTTCTTCTACTGAACGGCAGAAAATAGGCTTTGAGTTCAATGAACGTATTTTTTTTAAATTCACTGAACGTAATTTTATTTTTTTAATTCACTGAATGTAATTTTTTTTTTAATTCACTGAATGAAAATTAAATTGAATGAATTCAGTAAGGAATTAATTCACTTTTTTGCCGTTCGATTTATAATATTGAACGCGTTCACCAGTGAATTAATTCATTTGATTTAATAAAAAGAACTATAGCAATTGAGTTAATTCGTAACAAAATAAATCGAACGAAAACAAATATGAATTAATTCCATTCAATATATGGTGCTTTGTGAACTAATTCATCGAATTTTTAATTCAGAAGTGAAAAATTGAATTAAGGAATTAATTTTTCAAAGTCTGCGTTTGACCAATGTGAGGCTTTTAACGAAATTACAAAAGCACCAAGAATGAAATTTTCGCGTTTTGGATAACTATAAATAGTTCCAAAGCAGCAAGTTGACACCACTCTTTTTATTACAACACTTTGTTTTAGAGTTGTGCTCAATACTACTCAATACTTTTCAATTGAGTACTCGATACTACTCAATACTTTTAACGGTTTTTTTAATTTAAAAATAAAAATGTTATGAATTCGTATTTATTAGGAAAAATTATCACAATTCACATACACGTGTTAAATAACTATTGTTATTTACATTTTAATTAATTTAAAACATTTTAAATAAATTAATTAAATAATTTTTCCCGAAAATTCGTTACAAATTTCTTTGCTTCACAAATAGAGTTGTATTTTCAGAGCTGTATTTTTAGAGTACTATTTTTAGAGTTGTATTTTTATATGAAAAATACACATTTCTACGGAAAATTGCATCTTTAAAAGTATTGAGTAGTACCGTTTTAGTATTGAGTACTCAAAAAAACAGTCAGTATTGAGTACTCAGTACCGGAATACTCAATACTTTTACAACTCTACTTTGTTTGTGGATTGTATTGTAATTCATTTTTGTGATTTGTTGTTTTTGGGCGTGGAGCTGCTGGAGAATTCGTATTAAGCCATTGATAATTTAAGACAAATACGAAAAGCTAAAATATACCACTATGGGAGCCAGTAATCGTAACACACGGATAGCTGTTGGGATCTCCGCCTTTGCATTTACGATGTTCATTATAGCTTTTGCCACACCATATTGGCTAGTTACAGATGGTCGACTACAAAATCCACGATTTACTAATTTAGGTTTATGGGAAGTGTGCTTTAATGGATTTCAGGATATACATCGTTTCTATGATACTGTATTCAAGGGCTGTATGTGGGTATTCGAAGAAGAATATTATATTATACATGATTTCCTATTGCCTGGTTTCTATATTGCTGTGCAAGTATTTGCTACTCTCTGTTTCGTTATGTGTTTAATAGCTCTGCCAATGACTTTATCATTTTTACGTACATCACGGGATGATGATCGATATGTGTTTTTGTTATTGACTATAGGGTCATGTCAAATATTGGGATCATTGTTTGGTTTTCTAGCTGTAGTTATATTTGGAGCTAAAGGAGATTCCCGTGATTGGATGCCTCATTGGCAAAATAATGATATGGGTTGGTCATTTGCTTTAGCTGTTGTTGGAGCTATATTCTTATTGCCAGCTGGTGTTTTGTATATGGTTGAGGCAAGGCGTGAGCGTTACAAGCGTTTGAATGAAATAAGTAACCGGGAGGCAATAAGTGAATATGGTGGCGATGTTGATTATTATCAACACGCAGCACAACAACAAATACAACAACAACAGCAACAACAAGAACAAATAGTCGAACCATATATGGCTCCACAAACAAGTAGACCAAGACGTCCACAACCTGGACATCGTACACCAACCGCTCCTCCCACAGTAGCTATATTAGGGGGTGGTATACAAACTGATATTTAAATTTTAATAAATCGAATATTTAATATACGATGGAATATATATTATCTTCGAAACATATCCGTCCATAACAATTTGTTTTGTTTAATTTTGTCCAATTTTAAATGTAGTTTTTAAATATATTTCATATTTTTTTCGAAATTTACTTACTCAAATATTTTTTTAACCAATTTTGGAGCGCTAAAGAAAACGAAATCTCTTAATTATATACAAATCTTGTATATACTACTAACAATAGTTTGAATCTTTGCAAAAATAAAAAATGAAGCAATATTTTATTTACATTCCAATTACGACAAGTTTTCTCTATATGTGTAAGTTTTAAAAGTGATGTAAAATAATAAAGTATTTTATACAACTTTTTATCTAAAAAATAAAATATGCCTTTAAATTTCAACCAAATTATTGAAATCAATTGATGTCGTTTTATAAATAAATTTTTGTGCTCAATAAAATCCTTTAAATCTGATCTCTTATTTTCAAAAGGGAAAAAATTCAGAATCTAACACACCATTACTGGGAAAAATTATATTTTAATCATAGTTTGCACATTTTATTATTTAAATGTATACATTTTTTTATTAAATTCTAAATCCATTTTTGTGCTCAATAAAAAAACGTTAACTTAATAACTAACAATTTACACACAATTTTCTCATATATGTAGTTTTAAATGTTTCCAAATTTTATACATGTACGTCTTTTAATGTGTGCTGTATTTTTAAAAATTACCCAAGACTAGTTTTCTTTTTCTTACATAACAACCTAAAGTACTTAATAAAAAAACTAAAAATTATTTTAATTTACTCATGATACGTGTCCATTCATTGTGTTGGACGGTATATCTGCAGATGATGTATTTTGTGTGTCTTTTAACCATTTCTTTGGTTCTTCTGTATCATTGGCACTTGATTCTATTATGACGAATAGCTCACGATCATTGGCTTGTAATTGTTGTCTTAAGTAAGTAAACAATTGTTCTTCCGATCCTATACATTCAGGCGTATGAAGTTTCGAATCTAAATTGTAATATTTTCCATCAATGGCACGAACAGCGATCCAGTGTCTTTTGTGTAAAGGCAGTGTAATAAAGCCGAATTTATAATCCGAAGGTACATTTAAAATGAAACCAATAATGGAATTTAAATCAATGCAAGCAGGATCTCTGAAAAGTAAAGAAAAATAAGTACGTTGGTTTTTAATTTTTATTTAAAAATAAAAATTGTTTTTCTTGACCTTTTTAATAGATTAATTAGAAATTTATTAATTTAGTTGGAAACAAAACAAAAAACTCATAATATTTCTATTGTTAGTTATGCTTTGCAGAAGACTTCGAAAATATATTTTATTGTTTGCTCTATTCGTATTTTGTTGATGTAGCAGACTAATATGAGATTTTGATTCTTCAAATTGCATTGCACTACTGCCACCACTTTCTAAAGAAAACTGATGAAGGGGACCTGGAAAATTCTCGAAAAATCGTCTTCATTTTTGAAAGCAAAAACTCTGTGAAGTGTTTGTCAGGAGAGTATCCTGATGAAGAAAAATAGCAGTTTTTGAAAAAGTACTTATTACGTTAATTCATAATAAAGAAATTGGCCTCGAACTAAATTAATAAATTTTTAATGAAAAATAAAGGTGGAGTGATGAAATTCGTAAAAAATTAATAAAACCTACTGACACTTATATTAAAAAAGCTGAATTACCCCTAAAATTGTAGAATATTTTATTAAATTCTCTCAGAAACCTAAAAAAAACTTGGTGGCAAAGAAAAATGATAAAAATGAAAAATTGCCCAAAATTGTTTTATACAAAGTAGAGCCAAGCTTCATATGAAAAGTTACCCAAATTGTTTTTAGCGATAATTCGCAATTTTTGGATTTGAGTAATTCCAAATTGGGCTATTTTTCATATGAAAACTCACCCAAAAATTAAATATGAAAAATTGCCCAATCTCTCCACGAATTTTAAGTTTATTAATTTCTGTTCAAAATTGTTCCGATGGGAGTTTTGAAATCACTCTTGATTAATAAGTTGGCAGACTTGCTTGGAGAAAAATGAAAACCAAAATCTCCCACAATCCTTTAAATGACAGTTTTTTATATAAACTATTGATTATTCATTTTAAATATTTTAAAGAAAAGATAAATGTTATTAATAATATTATGTCTTTGCGGAATTCTGATATTTGCGTCGCAAACAAGAAATTATTGTTAAATAAAAATGTTTTCCAATAAATCTATTGTTCATGTCAATTTTTTTTAAAGGAAAGGTAAATGTTATGAATAGGGCAAGGAATTTCATGCACTGAAAAATGGAAAATATGCGGCTAAAGAAGACAAATATGCATTGAAAATATAAGAAGTATTTATTTATTTATATTTATATTTATATTTAAAAACTATTATTTTTGCAAAAATAATTCACTTTAAAACTTAAAAATATACTTAAGTTAGTTATTTTGCAAACAGACACAGAACTCTAAGATTTTCCATAGGTCAATGGGGTTTTTAAGAATGTTTATTTTGATTGAATCAAAATATGAAAATTTCAATTTTTTTTAAAATAAAAAATGCTCTTAAAAATGAAAAATATGCACAAATATGAATTAAAAAGCAAAAAATATGCACTAAAAAGGCACCAAATATGCATTTAAAGTCAAAATATGCAAAAACATGCATTTTTGACAAAATATGCAACTAAAAATCGACGCCATTTTGTTCTAAATGTGATGATTCGGATAAATATTTATTCCATGTTATTTTTGGACTATCGAGAAAAAACATGCATTTGCATGGAATTCCTTGCCCTAGTTATGAATAATATGGAAAATTTGTTTGGTAAAAAATTATTTTAAAACAAAAATCGCAAGGCGCAATTCTCAATTTCAAAAATAAAGTCTAACAACCTAAAATTTGACCTTCCCTTAAACTTTAATAAAATTTTAATCAATCTCTACATATAAGTTTATATGTATATAGAAATTTATAATGAATGAATAAGGAATAAAAGAACAAAAAATTGTAAATTGTTTGACAAATCCCCTAACACAGCATTATTATCTTGATTTTGCAGAAAAAAAGGATTTAAGACCATGATTATAAATGATCTTACAAATCTAAATACTAAATGATCATAAATCCATTCTCAATGATTATATTATGACCATTTAGGCTCATGTTATAATAACAAGGTTTTTACTAATAATCATTTTGAACCAAAATGTCTAATTAAAGATTTGTTTAAAATACAGTTTATTTTAAATAAATATTTAATTTATATATTTGAATTATTTCAATTAGGCCAGATTACTGAATGCTCAGTTAGCTATTAACTGTGACATTTGTTTTCTCATATAAAATTTGAATATAACTGTCGGTTGATAAATTTCAACTACTAGTCATTTAGTAAACGTGCCTAAATACAAAATATGAAAAAAACATAATGCAAACACAGCCCATTAACTGCAACTACTTGAAATGACAGTGCCAGCGAGAGAACGGTTAATAGCAACTGAGCGACTTGCATATAGCCTGATGAAATCATGATGAAGCCCCTTGTTTTTGACAATGATTTTAATTCAATGGACGTCGAGTTTTGTTTAAATAAGTCCTAAGCATAAACGACTTACATTACCAATACTTTTTCTTTTTCTAATTTTTGTTAGGTACCTACTTTCGTTTATCGAACCAAGCTGCTTCACAATTTCGTAGCTGTAGAGCCTGCATAATGACATTGATATCATAGTTACCCAAACCCAACATGGAACGGTGTGGGTTAAGCCAAACGTTTGGATTAAGGTTAGTACAAATCTGGTCCAATTTTTCTTTGGTAAACGCCTGACGAGCTGTAATAATAACAAACACAACAACAAATGACCCAAATACTATGTCAACAATAAAGCGACATTAAAAATAACAGCAACTTACATTGGAACAAATTGTTTAATGTATGTAGAGCACATAGCTGGCGTGTTTGGCGTTCATGATATACTTTGGTAGTTGTAGATGGCATTTTACGAATACCTATAACCATTTAAATTACTACAATTTAAAGAAATGCTTAAATAAATTTTCTTTATTTAATTCCACTAAAATTTTGTGGCAATAACAAAAGTAATATATTCTGTCGGTTAGAGTTGTAAAGTACAGAGTATTCCGGTACTGAGTACTTAAAACTCAAATACAACTTTTTCGTATGACCGCACAGCAATTTCTCAGATTTTTCAGGATTTATATGAGTTCTCGGAAAACTAAGGATAATACCGCATTCACATGAACGAGGTTTCAGTTATCTTGAAGATTTTTGCATTATCTCATGTATTATCTCGAAATTTTCCATAGAGAGTAGTCAAGCCCAACTGATAAATAAAATTAAAGGAGAATATATATTTATAAATCCTGTAAAATTGTTGTCTTGTCCCAAGACGTTCATCGGGGGCAGAGCTTTGAAGAATTAATTCCTTTTTGAATGAATTCACTACCAATCGAATTCAATTTTCTCTAGAATTGAATGAATTCCTTTTCTTAAGTTATTCACTGAATTCATTCAACTGAATGCGTTCATCAAACAACAAATTCAAAGAATTAATTCAATTTCAATAGTTCTTTTTATTAAATCAATTCACCGATGAACGCGTTCAATTTTATAAATCGAACGGAAAAAAAGTGAATTAATTCCTTACTGAATTAATTCACCACTGAATTCATTCAATTTCATTTTCATTCAATGAATTAAAAAAAAAATAAAATTACATTCAGTGAATTAAAAAAAAAAAGATAAGTTCACTGAATTGAAAAAAAATAAAATAAGTTCACTGAATTCAAAGCCTTTTTTCTGCCGTTCAGTGATAAATGTTATACAGCATCCGGTTTCTAATTTGTTACTAGCACACGCTGTAAAATTGCTTATTTAAAAATTTTATTTGTACATTATTGTTTTCTTCTACTGAACGGCAGAAAACAGGCTTTGAATTCAGTGAACTTATTTTATTTTTTTTCAATTCAGTGAACTTATTTTATTTTTTTTTTCAATTCAGTGAACTTATTATTTTTTTTTAATTCACTGAACGTAATTTTATTTTTTTTAATTCACTGAACGAAAATGAAATTGAACGAATTCAGTAGTGAATTAATTCAATAAAAAATTAATTCACTTTTTTCCGTTCGATTTATAAAATTGAACGTGTTCACCAGTGAATTAATTCATTTGATTTAATAAAAAGAACTATTGCAATTGAATTAATTCGGAGCAAAATAAATGGAACGAAAGCAAATATGAATTAATTCCATTCAATATATGGTGCTTAGTGAATTAATTCATCGAATTTTTAATTCAGAATTGAAAAATTGAATTAAGGAATTAATTCAATTTTTTTGATTAATTAATTGATCGGGAGCTACCATAACACAACAAGATTTGGTGTATAATGAGATTCGTATATAGTTTTTTTTTAAATGGGGTACTTTTTAAAAAATAGAAAAAAACCAAGAGTTGTCAAGCCCAACTGAAAAATGAAATCAAAGGAGAATGTATTCATAAATCCTGTAAAATAACTCAAGCCAATCAAATAAAAATAACCAACAGAATGTGTGTTGTACAAAAGCAAGGAAAATTAATAATAACTTTTATTGAAAATATTTTCTTCAACTGACAAAATAAAATTCAAAGTAAATTTGATTTAAGTTTAAAACACAGTATTTTTAATCAAGCAGTGTTTATGAATTTAATACCAAACTCCATACATAAAAAATATGGTTGGTATTTGTACAAGGTTTACAAGGAAATTACGAGTTTATATGAAAACCCCTAATATTTCTATTTGAACTTTTCTCGTAAAACGCCCTATATTAAATATTTTTGACACTTATATTATAAAAACGAAAATCTGTATTCATAATTTGAAATATTTTATTAGCTCTGAGTACCGATTCCGAATGATTTGTGAAGCGGTGAAAAATATGTTTAACTCATTTAATTAAAATTAATGGTAACAAATGACAGTTTTTATCACTTCACCGCTTACAAACTATTCAGAATCGGTACTCTGAGTACTCTGTTCCACATACGTTGCCGCAGCAAGGTTGCCAATTTAGCCATTTTCCGGCTAGTTCTAGCCATTTTAATTTCATCTAGCCATAAAAAAATGGCTAGATTGGATCTAGCCGGAAGATTTAGCCATTTTATTTTGCCCTAGCCATTTTTTCTTTTAATGTTTTACAGTTAATTTTATACAAAAGTGCTTAAATTTTTATGATTTTAAAAATTTTAGTACAAAATTTAAAATTTTTGAAACTTATTTGGATTCACAGCACATGTAATTTTTACATTCGATTTAAAATAATAAGGTTGTTCACAAGGGGTGTGCTATTTGTTGTATGGTCGTATCGTCCTAACAAAAAACAGAGTTGTTAGAATTTAAATTGAAAAAATACATTTGAGAATAGCACGATACAACATTTTTACGTATGTTTAGTGTACTATGTTTGAGTGTGCTAATAGATAGAAAACTCAAAAGAAAATCGTTGTTAAAGCCAAATAAAAATTTTAACAACTCTGTTTTTTGCTAGGACGATACAACGATACAACAGATATCACACCCCTTGTGAATAACCTAATTGTTTTTTTGTAATAAAAACATATTTAAGAAATTCGGAAAACATCAAAATTTAAACGCCGCTTTCATGAAATTCGTGTTAGAACTCTTTATTATCACTGAATTATATTAAAATTATTAAGGTTTAGAATTATTTTCCAATTTTAGCCATTTCTAGCCATTTTTTCTCCGTAATCTAGCCATTTTTTCAGTTCAAGTGTTGGCAACCTTGTGCCGCAGGTACCCAATTTTACAAGAAATCGTTTCTATTATTAAAATTGTGTGTAAATTGTTATTTATAAGTTTAGAACTCTTCTTATGAACATATTCAATATTATTCTCAAAAATTAGTGAAGTACCACTTTTCGAAAAAATAGCTATAAGGTCACATTTATACGCAAGAGAAAACTGCTAAAGATAGACAAAAACAAATCTTAATAGCTGTGATCTGAATGATTTAAGCCATTTATGGTTGTTTTTTGCTATATCTCTAGCATTTTTCTCTCGCGTTTAAATGTGCTTTAAAATAACCAAATTTTTTATTTACGCCTCGTATACTGTGTATATGTCGTAAGTATACTCAATTAATGTCAAAAGTAGTTTACGAGCCCTCGTAAATATACGGTTACATTTTTATGTGTAAACTTTTTCGTATTTATACACACATTTGAATATTGTCAAAAATAAAATTATTTTGTATTGTTTTGTTTGTTGTTTTTTATTTTCTGTTTTATTTGTTTTTAATTGCTACAAACTTAAAAAAAATTTTGTGTTTAAATTATGAAAAGATAAAAAAGTGGCTAAATGCAAAATTGAAATGTGAATAGTTTTAAAAGGTGCGTTCATTCAAATAAACAGGTAAAGTTACAAATATACGCAATTACAAAAATACACGTTTTACGAGGGCATAAATGCAGTTAGATGAATACCACTATTGTGTGTTCTCTAATGACTCTCTAGCGATTTTTGGGTCTAATCTAGCATTGTTTTGTGAAAAGTAGTTAACATCAGTGTTTCTGTCAAAATTCTTTGAAAAAAGTTGGCAATACTTTATTTTTTGCCGAACGACCAGAGACACAGGGCGATGCAAAATGGTCGGCGGCTGCAAAGAAAAAGTTAACGGCAAATTCTGTAGAATTATCTAACATTCATGCTAAGAAAGTTAAATAAGTCATAATTTTGTTAGAAGTCTGTAAAAAAAAAGTTTTAAAATAAAATTCAAAGTGATAATTGGAAAGTTAAAAAAAGTATCGGCTTGGCTAATTCCTTTTTGAATGAATTCACTACCAATCGAATTCAATTTTCTCTAGAATTGAATGAATTCCTTTTCTTAAGTAATTCACTGAATTCATTCAACTGAATGCGTTCATCAAACAACAAAATCAAAGAATTAATTCAATTGCAATAGTTCTTTTTATCAAATCAAATGAATTAATTCACCGGTGAACGCGTTCAATTTTATAAATCGAACGGAAAAAAAGTGAATTAATTCCTTACTGAATTAATTCACCACTGAATTCATTCAATTTCATTTTCATTCAAACTAGTTATTCGCAACAAAATAAGTCGAACGAAAGCAAATATGAGTTAATTCCATTCAATCAGAGCTTTGAAGAATTAATTCCTTAATTCAATTTTTCAATTCTGAATTAAAAATTCGATGAATTAATTCACAAAGCACCATATATTGAATGGAATTAATTCATATTTGTTTTCGTTCGATTTATTTTGTTACGAATTAATTCAATTGCTACAGTTCTTTTTATTAAATCAACTGAATTAATTCACTGGTGAACGCATTCAATTTTATAAATCGAACGGAAAAAAAGTGAATTAATTCCTAACCGAATTAATTCACCACTGAATTCGTTCAATTTCATTTTCGTTCAGTGAATTAAAAAAAAATAAAATTACGTTCAGTGAATTAAAAAAAATAAAATTACGTTCAGTGAATTAAAAAAAATTAAAATTACGTTTAGTGAATTAAAGCCTGTTTTCTACCGTTCAGTAGAAGAAACCATTTATTTACAAATAAAATTTGCAACTAAGCAATTTTACAGCGTTCGCTAGTAAAAATAAACAAATTACATATATATATATATTAAGTGTTAGTGAAATTCGATGCACTTTATCAACCTACATGATTAAAAAATAAAGCCTTTTACTATTAAAAATAAAAACTTTACAGATATAGATGAATTTGGAAAAAATATAACTATTAATTTTGAAAACTAATGCTTCCCAGTAAAATGTAGATGCTTGACTATGACGTATTTCATTTATACGTTTTTACAATACAATGTTTTCTTCTACTGAACGGCAGAAAACAGGCTTTGAATTCAGCGAACGTAATTTTGTTTGTGAACGTATTTTTTTTCTTTTTTAATTCACTGAATGTAATTTAATTTTTTTTAATTCACTGAACGTAATTTAATTTTTCTTTAATTCACTGAACGTAATTTCATTTTTTTTAATTCACTGAACGAAAATGAAATTGAACGAATTCTGTGGTGAATTAATTCAGTAAGGAATTAATTCACTTTTTTTCCGTTCGATTTATAAAATTGAACGCGTTCACCAGTGAATTAATTCATTTGATTTAATAAAGAGAACTATTGGAATGGAATTAATTCTTTGAATTTATTGTTTGATGAACGCGTTCAGTTGAACGAATTCAGTGAATTACTTAAGAAAAGGAATTCATTCAATTCTAGAGAAAATTGAATTCGATTGGTAGTGAATTCATTCAAAAAAGAATTAATTCTTCAAAGCTCTGCATTCAATATATGGTGCTTAGTGAATTAATTCATAGAATTTTTAATTCAGAATTGAAAACTTGAATTAAGGAATTAATTCTTCAAAGCTCTGGCTGCCTCGACAAGCTAACGAATACATCATATAAGCACAACATATCCGCTTAATCTAGCGGCGGCTATATTCCCGAACAAAAGTCGACGGCGACGTTTTTTCGACTTTATGCCTCTCGACTTGTATATCTGGTCACATGATTTTCACCTGACTGACAGTTTTCATCGCGAATTTTTTCAATAAGTTAAACGGCGACGAAAAAATTAGGTTTTTCCTTTTGGAAAATTGCAGGAATTGATACGAATTTTGTTAGTCTACTTTTAAAAACATCAATAAAATGAAAATCTGTGGACCTAAATTATCCCTTTGTGGATTAATCATCTCCGTTTGGGGTATTATTCAATTGGTGAGTAGATAAATATAAAAAATATGCTGGTGACTAAAAAATAATGGCGTATATAACAAATTTTATGTATAAAATGGTATAAGGGGTGGAGCTCATTATTTACACCTAATATACGAAAAATACAGCCAATCCATGAATGAATGAATAATGAAAATATTTTTTTTAGGTATTGATGGGTTTGTTCTTCTATGTGCATAGTGTTGCCTTAATTGAAGATTTACCCATTAAGGAAGAGTATCACTCACTGGAAGAATTCTATACTGATGCAAATGCTGCTTACAATCAGGTATGTCTTGAATTTTAAGATTTTGTGTGCTCTTCGACTTACCGGACATTTTGTATTCAAGTTCCCTTGAAAGAATAGACGATCAATTTAATTCTTGAAATATTGGCTTATAGTCTTTTTAAACAAATCTAAGTTTGCTCTTATTTTTAATCGAATTTAATCTGCTTTTGTTTTGTCTTGGAAAATATTTTTTTTCAAAAATATTTTGTAATTTAAAAATCGTGTTTGTCATGCTTTGTTTTTAAATGAAATATACCATTCAATGTGTTGTTTCCACCACGAATGATTCATTTCAGAAACGTCAATAAGAATTATCAAAATTGTACCGCAAGTTGTTCTTTATTTGGACAAATTATCTTCTCAAGTATGGCTCTTAGTTTAGAGGTCCACCCAGGGCTCATTACACTAATACTCCTATTTAATTTTAACATTTCAAATCAGATTTTGGGCTTCAAATTAATATTCCTTTAAAGTGTTTCTGATACAGAAAATTTTAACCACCGAATTCATTTTAACACCACCATTTCCAGTTTTATTTCAGAAAATTCCAAATATATTTCAAAATTGTCTAAAAATGTTTTAAAATTATCCAAAAATGATACAATTTTTACAAGTAAATTACAAAGAATAAAAATATATTTGAAAGAATTCGATAAGACCAGCAATACAGAATACGTATTTTCGGCTTTCGCTACAAAGCCATCATCAGTGTATTTCGTCTTGAGTGGGTTAATATTTAATGATTGTCTACTTATGTGACCGCTGAAAGAAAATCGAATTTCTTATCAACAACTCAACTTAGACTAACATCAACGAAATTTAACAATGCTATTTTTATCCTTTATTATTATTACTCTATTTTGCTTTGAACCTTAATTCTTAAGATATCTCAGCTGATTCTATTCAACTCTGTGTATGATAACCACAGATTTTTGAATTACAACGAACCGTTAAATTTAAATGTACATTATTTAAATTATATTTTTGCACCGTGTCAATGTGTTTTTTAAGATGAATGGGGGAATATTTAGTTGATCTCTTATTTTTTAAGTAAATGAATGTTGTTTTAGTTTGACTCTAGATCATAAATTAATATCACTTTCTGTTTAAATTATTTTTCAAATCAAAGAAAGATGATACAATTTTTACAAGTAAATTACAAAGAATAAAAATATATTTGAAAGAATTCATCACTGTATTTCGTCTTGAGTGGGTTAATATTTAATTATTGTCTACTTATGTGACCGCTGAAATAAAATCGAATTTCTTATCAACAACTCAACTTAGACTAATATCAACGAAATTTAACATCAACGAAATTTAGCAATGCTATTTTTATCCTTTGTTAACAAAAAAATAGCGGGTCGTGATATTTCTCTCCATGTGGATGAGGGGGAGTTTAAGGGAAACGCAATGCGCCTTATGGCCTCCGAGTGAACTCGCCGTTCTGGCGGGCTCCCATTCAACCTAACCTAACCTAAAAAGTATTGAAAATACTACTAATAAATAAATACATAAATTATGAGCTTAAAAGAAAAAGAGTAAACATGTATGTTTGTAAAAATGCTTTTAAAATAAATATAGACATTTCTGAAATACATTTGGAAAAATTTGAAATGCAATTAGAATTTTATTAAATACATTTGGAAAATGTTGGAATACAAATAAATTCTTTTTAAATACATCGCTGCAATCATTACAATACGAAAATGTTTCGCAATCCTATCGCCTGGAGAAAAACTTTATTGCGACAATAATCATATTCTTATTGCGGAAGATCCCCCTTTCGAGAGTAAATGTCCTCTCTATAGCGATAGTCCCAAGCAATACAAAAGCGATACTTCTGAATGATAAATCGGCGATATTGATAGATAATCGTATATCGCTAAATTATAACCTGGGAGATAAAAAGGTGATATCGCTAAATTAACTCCTCGAAACAAACTAAATGATTTATATTTTTCATTATGAAATTTAACTCTGAAAAATAATATCTGAATACATAATCAATTGACAAAAAATATTAATTATCTTGTTGCCATCATACCCAGTTTTTTCTGCGCACTAAATCTTCATTTTTCAACGAATTTGTTTCCCATATTTCTTATAATTGTTTTTTTTTTTTTTTTTACAAATTTTGTATTATTTTTTCCAACATTTTCAAAAATTTTAATCGAATTGTGTTTATCTTCCAGATGATAAAAAGGTGATATCGCCGCAATATTATCATAAAAAAAATTATGACGAAAAATACAATTTTTGAATTTTTTCCAAATTTCTCCAAAACATCTTCCAAAGGATAAAAGGAAGACAATTTCAAAATACTACTTAATTATTTTTATTCAAATGAAAAATAGAAGATATCGCTTTATTATTTTTTTTGGAAGATATCTTCCAAATGTTTGCAGGGATTTAGAAATTTCTGAAATACATTTAGAGAATTTTGAAATACAAATGGAATTATTTGAAAAGCATTTGGACAATTTTGAAATGCAATTGGACAAATATCAAAGGTTTTTAGACAATTTTAAACAATATTTAAACAATTATGAATGATTTTTGTACATTTCTAAAACATTTTTGGACAATTTTGAATGATTTTTGGACGATTTTAAAACATTTTTGGAAAATTTTAAAACATTTTTGGGTAATTTTGAAACATTTTAGACAATCTTAAAACCTTTTTAGAACATATACTTAGGTGTTACCTCATTATTCGGATCCATACATATATGTTTGAACCATAAATGTTCATATATGGACATTTTTCACCGGGGAGCTCATATGGATAAATATGGAATTATATTTAATGCCATGAATAAAAAAAGGAACATATGTAGCGCTTAATTTGGATGTCATACTTAATTTATATCTATAGTACAACCTTATAATAAAGGACAACAACATTCGCATGTATTCGCATATATTTAATAACCCGGTGAAAAATGTCCATATATGTATATTAGACTGTCCCTTAAAATAGTAATTTGTCGATTTTCGTTCATTACACCCCCCAGTTTTATTGGAAATTGTCCCAAATGGAAGAAATCAATTTTTTTTGGAAAACGTTAACCCGTGCCGAAATTTGGACGGAAATGGCCTCTTGGAAAAAAAGTGTATTACTATTAAAAATTCCCAAAATTCAAAATTTCGAAAAAATAATTTTTTATTCCATTTATTCATTTAATATAGTCAAAATGATTCATACATGTAATTTTGACTTCATCGGATATCATTAACCCACTTTAGGCTGGAAACCAAAATGACCCACGAATTTGATAAAAATGCAAAAACGTATTTTTTTTAAAAATTAATTTTAAAGATTTTTTAAAATGCCTAATTTGGAGATGTCGATTGCTATTTGTACCACAAAATAGTTGATATTAAAGAAAAAAAAAATAAATTGGAAAAATGATAATTAGAGTTTGTGTTTGGAGCGACTGCTTTTTAGGACATTTTACAAAGATTGCTCATTTTGTCAAAAATTTTAAAAAGTTTAATGTTTTCATAAAATTTTACACGGTTTTCAGAAAAACAGCACTTAAATTTTGTTGGATTATAATTATCTTTTCATTTCTTTAAAAAAAATTTAACCCTTAGTGGCCTGGGGTCAGAAAAGACTAGGGTTTGGGATTTCCCGGTCTTTTTTATTTCCCGGGAAACGGGAATAAAAAAATTTGATCCCGGGAAATATTTTGAACAAAATTGTTAATGAAAACCATCTATATAAGTAATTTTTGTTTAAAAAAAATACTATTTCAGTACAAATTCAGTCTGTGTAGTGAGAATTTAAAGTAAAAATATCAGAATGTTGAACATTAAATTACTCTAAGTTCTGCCAAATGAATTGCATGATTCCAGCAGAAAGCACCCACTACTGGACTGTCGGAAACAAACAATTTCATCACATTTGGCCCACTAGATATGGTGGCCTCAGTGTTATTTTCCAAAGACAAATAAAACTCTTTTAGTCTTATTTCTACAATTCTTCTTATTTCATCAGCATTACATCTTCCTGATATATAAACCAACCCCAGGTTATAAAATGAATTATTTCCGTTTATACATATGTTCAAATATCTCTTTTGTGATATTCTTGTCCATTCATCTAAGATTATAGTAAATCTCCTATTGTTAGAAATATTGCTCGATATTTCTTTTATCATGATATCTTTTACATGATTGTAGTAATTTTTTTGCAATGCCAGGTTTTTATTATAAAAACTTTCTCGAATAAACGAAGATCTAGTTATGGTGCAGGTTGACATTCCGTCGACTGCGGCTAATTTGGATACCATTTCAGGAAATGTTTGCCCTACCATAAAACGTTCAATGCCTATTCGGCTTACAATTTTTTCTTCGGTTACTTTGCTAATTTTAGCTGGAACGTTATTCTTGTTGTTGTTTTCTTTAAGAGAGAGTTGCATGACCTTCTTTTTTTTTTTGTGAACCAAATTTATATGTCGGAAAACCAAATTTAGATACCTCCGTTAACCATTAGACTTTTAGGGCAAATATTTCACTGCGTTGCATTGTCCTTTTTTGTGAAGTATTTCCATACTACTGACATTTTATTCTTTATTATAAAAGAATATATTAGTTTGAAATCAGGTGTATTAAAATAAAGAAAACTTACTTGAAAGTATTACATTTATTAATGAAAACGTTACTTATAAAATTATTGGCCCTTAATATAAAGGAGTATTTTAAATTTAAAGCCGACTTTATTTTCAATCATACGGTTTTGTTCATTTTGTGTGTGAAAACCTTACAAAAATATTTATATTTTCAAATATTTTGATTGGTTGAAAATAAATTAACCAATCAGAATGCTCCAAAAATAAACCAAGTCAAGGTATACTGGCACCCAATATTTTAACTAAAGTCGACTTTAATTAAAATATACATTTAAAAAATTTAGATAGTAAGGGCGATTATTTGTAAGAAACAAAACTTTTTGTTCATATTTCTTTTAAACATTTTACGAAGTTTTTAGATTTAACTACTTATATTTTGAATAAGTTATGCGAAAAATCTTTATTAGTTGAAATGCTCCTAATTACTTGGAAAAGATTTTTTTTGTGTGTCAAATAAATTGATTCCATTTTAAAAGATTTTAACAATGACATTTTTGTTTTGATATTTAAAATGTTTTTATGACTAAAATTAAAAAATTCTATTCCGAACAAAAACAATTTAAAACAATTTAATATTTTTAAAATTTCCCGTTTTCCCGGGAAAAATATATTATTTTCCCGGGAATTCCCGCCAAACTTTTCCCGGGATTTCCCGCCCGGGAATTCCCGAACCCTAAACCCTAAAAAAGACCCATTGGCCTTAATATTGATTATGACTACGAGTTTGTAAAGCCATTGAATTGATAAAAAAAATCTCAACTGGATAAAAATAATTATTTTATGTAACGTGATCCATATGGGGTTAATTTTAATACTTTTGGCCAAAAACGCCCCACTAGGAAATTTACAGAATAACACCTTTCGCAATCTGATAAATGTTATTCTGTAAATTTCCTAGTGGGTTTTTTTTTGAAAAGTGTGAACATTAACCCTATATGGATCAAGTTACTCAAAATAATTATTTTTATCAAGTGGAAATTTTTTTTTATTCATTCAAAGTGATATTTTTCCGAAAATTATGAAAGGTGTTATTCTGTAAATTTCCTAGTGGGGTGTTTTTGGCCAAAAGTATAAAAATTAACCCCATATGGATCACGTTACACAAAATAATTATTTTTATCCAGTTGAGATTTTTTTTTATAAATTTAATGGCTTTACAATCTCGTAGTCATAATTAATATTAAGTTCCATGGGTCTTTTCTGACCCCAGGCAACTAAGGGTTAAACTTTTTTAAAGTAATGAAAAGATAATTATAATCTAACCAAATTTGAGTGCTGTTTTTCCGAAAACCGTGTACAATTTGTTGAAAACATTGAAATTTTTGACAAAATGAGGAATTTTTGTAAAATGTCCTGAAAAGCAGTCTCTCCAAACACAAACCCGAATTATCATTTTTCCAATTTATTTTTTTTCTTTAATATCAACTATTATGTGGTACAAATAGCAATCGAGATCTCCAAATTAGGCATTTTAAAAAATCTTTAAAATTAATTAAAAAAAAAACACGTTTTTGCATTTTTATCTAATTTGTGGGTCATTTTGGATTCCAGGCTAAAGTGGGTTAATTATATCCGATGAAGTCAAAATTCCATTGATGAATCATTTTGACTATATTAAATGAATAAATGGAATAAAAAATGTTTTTTTTTTTCGAAATTTCGAATTTTGGGAATTTTTAATAGTAATACACTTTTTTCTCCAAAAGGGGCCATTTTCGTCCAACTTTCGGCTCGGGTTAACGTTTTCCAAAAAAAAAAATCGATTTCTTCCATTTGGGACCATTTCCTGGGGGGTGTAATGACAAATCTATTTTTAAGGGACACTCTAATGTATAATCAAAATTAATTAGTACACCATTGCAGAAAAGATAACGTTATCCTTGCAATTTTTCATAAAATATGACTTTTTTGCATTTCAAAAGTTAGTAAACTTTTGAAATGATATTAAATTTTTTTAATTTATTGGAAACTGGACTTCACATAGAAAATGGTTTTTGGGAGAATAAAAATTTATCAGTGTAATAATTCTATAATACTACTGTAAGATAAACTGAAAAATATTTGGAAAAAAAATATTTCCATTTGAAAATTTTTAATCAGCTATATCGCACAAACCGCTCCTCAGTTTGAAGTTTAGACTTCATATTCGTAATTATCGGCAAAATATTTAAGAGATTTGATGTATCGCGATCCATTATATTAAATTGGATATTTTTTTTTATTCGAAGTTTTTAAGTTTTTGTTCACCTATAACCGTAATTTTATCGAAATTTAGCGACCTAAAGATGAAAACTTTTTTAAGTTTTTTTTTGATTGCATAAACTTCGAACGCTTTGCAATTTGAAGAACCCTAGTGAACACCCAGTCAAAAACCTCACCGCACGTTCCTGACTAGTAAGGCACTGAATTTTTAAAATACCAATGCTTTGCCAACACCCTTAGCCAGCCGTCCTCCGTTGTTATCATTTCGACGTCATACCAGTGTTGTATGACTTGGAAATCGGTTGTTTTGCCAACACTGGTACAATACCTCGCCGTTCATAGTTTTCTGACTGGGCACAAACACAAACACACAACTTTCTAAAGAATAATTGTAGTACAATATTAATGTGTACATTCTTGTGTACAACATCTTAGAAACAACTTCTCAGAAGTTAAATTGTTTATATCAACAATTTACTTTTTACGGCATGCCTTGTAAAATGCATTGGATCTAGTCTGATTTGAAAATTAATGTGTTTCTAATTTTTAGAGAAAAACATTTATTCTTCTTCTTAACCTTATTAAAATAAACATTTTATGCATTTCTTATTTTTTCAGAATGCCTATAATTGCTGGATTGCTGCCTGTATTTATGTCTTGACTTTGTTGCTCTCAGCTCAACAGTTCTATGTCAACAGTCGAGTTACTGCCAACTAAATTAAACGGACATTTTTTTGTTTTTCTATAGAAACTTGCAGTGTTGCCTTTTTACAAAAGGTACATTTAAATATACCACCACTACCATCATCAATAGTTAATAGTCGTCGACTTACAACCTGCAATATGTAGTTAAATAAAATATAATGGGTTTATATAAATGTTTAATTGTATTTACCTTTTCAACTCTAACAAAACAAAAAAAAACGTACAGAATCATCTAAAGCCACAAAAAAAAAAAACAATGACGATCATCATTAATTTATAAATATAATTTCTAATCTAATTTTTTGTCAATTTTAACATCCCAGCAGAAATTAGTGCTTGTTTGGAAGGGAAAGTTGAGCAGTGAAGCGATTGCATTATTGATGATATCATGCCTAATTTTTGTTCGAGATAGCTCGCGTGAAAGCACTTGTATCGAGATCCGAAAAGGCATGAATTCACCGCTTTTAATTAGTGCTCCTGTTTTTTTTTAAATGTCGATAATTCATGCCTTCTCGGAAGTGCATATTATAAAGCTTTTCAACTATTTAAAATCATGCCTTCTCAAAAGCACAATATTCCTGCATATTTTTCCGTGAAGAAAAAACGCCCCTTATTTTTAGTAAAACCTCTTATTTTCATAAAAATAACTTTTTTCCGCATTTTAAAAAAGTTTGATAAAAAAACCGCAAAAATATTTAAGCAATCAAAATGTATTGCTCATTTTATGCCTTTTTGAAAAGCACAGCAAAAAGCGATGTAAACAATTAATCAACTTAGGCCTTTCATTAGTGCTGTTTACGAAGTTATACATTTTTAGAAGCGGTAAAAGTAGCAGTAAGGAAGCAGTCAACGTTTTTACTGCTTCCACATTTTTGCTGGGATGTATTAAAATAATTGATTTTCTATAGTCAGTTTTAAACATGTTGTTTTGTATATATTGTGTGTGTTTTTCTTCGTTTTTCACAATCATGCATGTGGTTCTTTTATTTTTTGATTAACAAATTTAAAAATTTCCAACATTCCTCAAGATCGTCATCTGATTACGTCTAATTTCAATTTATTAGCAATATATTCTATGATTTCATATATTTTGTGTGAAAGTTTTCAAAATAGTTTTGTCTTTTTTTGTTTTTTTTCTTTAATTTGTTTTTTTTTAATTAATTTTAGTAATTGTTGTTTAAATACTTAAATAAAAATCTTTAAATAATCCTTATCAATATTATAGAAAAAGTTGTATTGGTTGGTTTTAAAATAATACCTAATTTTTGTATATCTATAAAAATTTGGTCTAAAATGTACTATTTTCACTTGCAAGAAAAAACAAATTTATAACTTAACAATTTACAGAGAAACCTTCTAAAAAAGCTATTGCAAAATTTTTTTTAAAGTTAATCCCCTTTATAAATATATGTGTGTGTTAAAAATTTTACAATAACTTTTTTGTTTTGTTCTTAAATATTTTGTTAAATTTTGATTTGTTTTTATTTCCGTACCCTTTTATTTAGAACAAATTCCGATTATACCATCATTTTACAGACAAAAGTTTTATGTACATTATTTTTAAATAAGCGTTAAATAGTAACATAAAAATTTTATGTGTAATTTAAAAAATTAACTTTAATAAACTATATACTACCTACATACAAATATTTGATTGAAATTAATAATAATTCTGTAATTAAAATCATAAAAAAGCAATTATAGGCTTGTTTATGACCAAAAATGTGCGCTGTCCCAAAAATAGGCCATAATTCGGGAATATTTATAATAAATATAAATCAGGGACTAAAATCGAGCAGTCGTGAGCGTTTGTCGTTTACGATAAGGAAATTTGCCGTTTTTGTCAAAAGGCTTTTTTTGGTACATCGAGTGTCGTTTTTGTCTGTCGAATACGCTAAAAACTGTCGCATAAATTTTAGATCACGCCAGCTTCGGAAAACTTTAAAAAAATATTAAAATAAGTAAAATTATACGTGAAATCACTTTAATATATTAACTAGGGTATTCAATCGATTAATCAAATAATTTTGCTCAAAAATTATTCGAATAATTTAAAATGCTCAGATTTCGAATAACGAGTAATTCAAATAATTTAAAATGATTAATCGAAATTGGTAAAAAATTACAAAAATGTTGTGAAACAAATTGTGAATTCTATTTGGAATTTGTCATATTTGATCTTAAAACTGAACAAAAATAACCAGAGACTTAATTATAGAGATAGGAAATCAAAACTTAAGGGCGGATTATGGGACCGTAAACGTAAATATGATGTAACTGTACCGTGCCGTAGCTAAAAAGTACACTTATAGAATACCGTAAACGACATTACTATTTAGCATCTACTTCATGTGGTTTTATATTTTATTTTAAATTTTTCCATTAATTTGTTAATTTTTCTGACTTATTTGTTGTTTGAATCTATTTTCTTTATTCATTTTATATTTTTTCAGACTAAAATCATTCAGCTGTTTCGATGACGGATAGAAAATTCTGATTTCAACAGAATGATCCGGCAAGTACGTTTACATTTACGCGTTAGTAGCCATTTGCATACACTTCTTCTTGTGGTTTCGAAACAGCTGATTCGTTACAGTTACGTTTACGGTTGGGTAACTCACCCTTTACACTACTCACCGGTAGATGGCGCTGTAATTTAATATTACCTGAGCAACAAATTAGTTTCAGCTGAGGATATATTTGAAAATTCAAAGACTGCTCAAACTGCTCAAAATAAGGAAAAACAAGCGCGGTATATATTCAAATAATAAAATTTTTGATAAATTATTTAAAAATTAAATAAAAAAAGAAAATTGTCAATTTTTTGAACACAGTGCCATCTAGTGATAACGATGTTTTTATAACTTATTTTTTGGTGATGCCATACCCCTGAATATAACACGCATTGGAAAAATGTTAAATAATAGGTCCATTCGATTACTTTTCTCAATCAAGTCCAGTAAGAATTACTCAGTACAAACATATACGGGGAACGAGCGGGCTGACGAGTGTGCGAGGAATGGCTCCGAGTCGGTTGAGGACCCTATACAGACGGAGGTCCTGGTTCCTTTGGTGGAGCTATTCGGTGTGATAGGGGATATATCGGATAGGGAGACGAGGACAAGGTGGACAACCTTGACCAATTGTAGGATATCTCGGACCCTATGGCCACTTCCAGATCCGGGGAGGACAAAGATTCTTCTTGGATTTGGCAAGCGGACGGTCGGGATGCTTGTAGGGGTTCTAACGGGACACTGCGCGATAGGCCGAATGGCTGCGCGTTGGGGTTACGCCCAGGCGGACTACTGCAGGGGCTGTGGGGACGAGGAGGAGGAGGAGACAGTACACCATCTGCTTTGTGAATGTCCGGGACTGAAGGAACGGCGACTCAGATATCTGGGGTGCAGGTTCTTCGACGACCTGGACAGTCTACGCAATGTTTCTCTGTCTGGTCTTGCGAACTTCTTAAGGGGATCGGGATGGTTTTAGATTTCTCGGGTCGTGGTATTTCTTTCCATGCGGGGGAAACTAAGGGAATCACAATGGGCCCTATGGCCTCCGAGTGAACTCGCCGTTCTGGCGGGCTCCCATTCAACCTAAACCTAAACCTAACATATACCAGAGTAACACAAACATGTACGCGAGCAGAAAATTTGCAATTTCGTAGACACAGATTATAACAACAAATATACAAATAAATTTTAACTGTTCGCTATACACTTTTTCCAATTGTATTTCAGAAGTTATCAATTGTATTTCAGATTTATCAATTGTATTTCAGAAATTATCAATTGATTTTCAGTTTTATCAATTGTATATCAGAACTTATCAATTGTTTTTCAGATTTATCAATTGTATTTCAGAAATTATCAATTGAATTTCAGTTTTATCAATTATCAATTGTATTTCAGAAATCGTCAATTGTATTTCAGAAATTATCAATTGTATTTCAGAAATCGTAAATTGTATTTCAGAAATATCAAATGTATTTCAGAAATTATCAATGTATTTCAGACATTATCAATTGTATATCAGAAATTATCAATTGTATTTCAGAAATTATCAATTGTATTTCAGAAATAATCAAATGTATTTCAGAATTTATTGATTGTATTTAATAGTTAATTTCTGAAATACATTTGATAATTTCTGAAATACAATTGATAATTTCTAAAATACAATTGATGATTTCTGAAATACAATTGATAATTTCTGAAATACATTTGATAATTTCTGAAATACAATTGATAATTTCTGAAATACAATTGATAATTTCTGAAATACAGTTGACGATTTCTGAAATACAATTGATATTTTCTGAAATACAATTGGTAGTTTCTGAAATACAATTGATAATTTCTGAAATACAATTGATAATTTCTGAAATACAATTGATAAAACTGAAATTCAATTGTTAATTTCTGAAATACAATTGATAAATCTGAAAAACAGGAACTTTTTAGGTTTTTTTATACATATTTTCCATAATTTATTTTGAAAGTTTTACTGCTTTGCATTTCCATAAAATAACATAATTGTAAAATATTTTTTTTTGCTTCCAATAAACAAACATATATGTTTTGAATTATGTTGTATGTTCTTTTTCTTTTCAAATTCTTACTGACAAAAATTTGTCCTGTAAAAATTTGCAAGAAAAAGAAGAAGACTTAGAAACTCTCATCATCGAACTGTCACTTTATTCTCTTTTTTCTTTCTGTTTACTGAGTAGGTATTTGTCGAACGCAATATGTATATATTTTGTGTTATTCAAATTTTTCGTTATTCGAAATTTTGGACATTTTAGCTGTTCCAAATAGCTTTCATTCTTGCTTGCTGTTATCTGCTAGGTTAAACTACAAACTCAATGAGAATTTCCTCTTTTTCATTTAGAAGCATTATTATTATTATGTCTTACATATCAAAGAAACAACAAAACCAACAAAAAACAATTTGCTTTGTCATCTTGAAAATCCTACTCTGTTGTTTTTAAAGATCTAGCGATGTACTGACAACTATTTCGTATAACCAATTTTAAAATTTTTTTAAGATTTTGTAAATGTTGACTTAAAACGAAAGCATGCAAAATAATGCTCAATATTATATTTAATATCATATCCAGAAATTTATAAATAAGTTTTTAACAAGATTATAGCCAAAATTATTCTTTATTAATATCCAAAATAATCTTTAATGATAACTAAAGAACTCTTCATACATACAAGCTTTTCAGAAGCTAATTTGAGAAATAATTTTGAGAAAATGAATCGCAGTTTTTTTAGTTCCTTGCGAAATACTATAATCAATAAAGGGTAGAGGGAAAATATATTCTCAAAGGAATTTCTCTCTGCGGTTACCTTTTTTTATGTGTTGAGGCTTAACTTAATAAAGTGAAAAATTTACAAGAAAGGTTAGCAGAGTGGTTTTCTCCGATTTGGAAAAAAAATTGAATATGTAACAGAATGGACAGAAAAGACATACATTTTTACAAAATATTGTATGATCTCAATATTTTTTTTAAAGAATTTTAAATGAAATTATTAAAAATCCCATAAAATATGTATATTATTTTACATAAAATTTTATTCGATTAATCGATCAATTTTAAAATTTTATTCGACTAATCGGTTAAGAAAAAAAAACTCAAAAAATTAATCGATTAAAATTAAAAGTCGAATAATTGAATGCCCTAATATTAACACAGTAATTTAAGAAATTTATTATTTAAATTATAATTTGTTAAAAGAAAAATTAAAAAATTTTATACACCGCGTATTTTACAACTTGTAGAAAAAACACTATCATTATCAGGGCAGCGACTTTCATGCAAATGCATGTTTGTAGTCATTAATCCAAAAATGATGTTGACCAAATACTTTTCCGAATCAAAGAATTTGCAACAAAATGGCATCGATTTGTTGCATATTTTTGCATATTTTGCTTTTAAGTGCATATTTTTTTTTTTTGCATATTTTATAATTTTTATTGCATATTTTTGTATATTTTTCATTAAATTGCGTATTTTTTTTTAAACTAAAAATAAGATTTAATCAAAAATAAAGAAAAGGAAGAATTTGCAAACCTTAAAACACTAGGTACTTAACTAGAAGGAAATCATCAAGTTGTCATATACTTTGTCATATAATTTTTAACCAAACGCTCTCGAGTAATAAATATGATTTTCAACCCTAGACGCACTTTCTTATTTTTATACCTCAAAGCACTTTCTTCGTCGAATCGACGAATTGCATTTTTGATCTTGCACCAATCGCTCCCAATTAAAAAAAGTTTAAAATTTATTAGAAAAAAAATTTAGTTTTTATTCGTATAAACAAAAAGTTTGCTTACTTCCAGTTTTTTTTACATTTTTTTTAAAAACAGTCAAAAACAATCACAAAAAAAAATTAAACTTGAAGTTGATTTTTTTGTTTTTTAGTTGTACTGAAGTAATCAAACTTTTTGTTTTATATGAATAAAACTAAATTGTTTTTCTAATAAAATCTAAATTTTAAACTTTTTTTAATTGGGAGCGATTGGGGCAATATCAAAAATGCAATTCGACGAAGACAGTGCTTTGAGGTAAAAATCAGAATAGGGTTAAAAAACACACATACATCTAACGAGACTGCGCGTGCGCACAGTTCAGCAGCTTGGCAACGACTAGAGCTGTACGAAAAATGCACTCACAGCAATGAATAACGAACAAATTAAATGAGTTGATTCGACGAAGGAAGTGCGTCTAGGGTTAAAAGTCGATGAATTTAAAGTGCCTGTTTTGGTTTTAAGCGTTTATTTTTGGATCCTTAGTGCAAATTTTTTTTAGTTTTTAGTGCATATTTCCATTTAAATGCATATTTTGCATTTTTTACCGCATATTTCGAGCACATATTTTCAATTTTTAAGTGGATGAAAGTCGCAAG
Source organism: Leucophora obtusa (assembly GCA_949987735.1). Classification (NCBI taxonomy): domain Eukaryota; kingdom Metazoa; phylum Arthropoda; class Insecta; order Diptera; family Anthomyiidae; genus Leucophora; species Leucophora obtusa. The sequence continues at coordinate 48,642,468 of OX465299.1, forward strand.
CCAAACAATTCCGATTTACAAGAACAAAATACACGCATTAGATGGGTGTGTACACTCATAAAAAAACCGTACAAATAGGTCAAAATTGTCCTGGCGCAAATATATGTGCTATTTCCTGTGATTTGAAAAAAATTTTGACCTATTTGTACTGGATTTTTTAGAGAAAATAATAGGACGTAGAGACGATCAAGCATGCTGTACAGCTTGGCTTGATGGTTCCGTGTATTTGTTTTTGTAATTTCTATCAAACAAGACATTACACGATCAAATGTTGTACATGTTGTACAGCATGCTTGACCGTATATAGGCTGCTTAACAGAAAAATTTGTTCAATTTAATCAGAACGCGTTTAACAGACTTCTACTAACTTTTTGTTATGAGTGTTAAAGTTATTTATTTTTTTTACAAATGCATAGAAACGAAAATTCACTTACAATCGCATTTAATGCGTGTATTTCAGTGTTGCCACCAGTAAAATAAAAAATTACACAGCTGTAGGTCAAAAATTATCCGAAACCGTATGAAATTACACACAAAATTATAATTTCTTATATAATTTCAAACTAAACTCTCCTGAGCACATTGGGGAAGAATAAAAATATTTTGGAAAAAATTTCGCCATTTCTTACCAAAGTTTTGCATTTTTTCTATTTATAAACCGATTTTTAAAGACTTAGCATTTTATCATCTGCAATGCGCAAAAGTTATTTGCATTTTAAAACTAAAATTTTGCATTTTTGCAATAACCTGGTCTGAGTTTTTGCCTTCTGCAAAAGCAAATCCAGGGCAATTTCCCTGAAAAATATAACAAATTAGTCTATTAACTAAAGGGAATTTCAATTCAATATCTTTTTCAGGCTTAAAACGTCGTGCTTTTTAAATTGAATATTAATAAAATGGTATTCTATCCACATTAAAAACTTCTTCCAGAAAAAAGTATTTATGTTTTTTTCAGAAAGGGTACTTCATTTAGATGCGTATCATGCAAAAATATTACCTACTTGCTAATTATTCTCTCCCATACCCGTCAAATTTTAACCATAAATAAAAATATAAAAATTTCACAAAAAATTACCGATATTTTTTTTCAAAAATTTTATGCGATTCTGTTGAAATCTGAAACATGTTGGACTTTCCGAATTCTAAAATATTTTGATTCTGCTCCACCTTGCTGCGTTCACAAAATTTTCGTCTGGTCAAGGCCCAGTGTCATGTTACTACAGCCAAAAAATTTTCAGAGATTAGAAATCAACAATCATAACAAACCCAAATTTTCCCAATCTTTCGCTGCATTTTTATATGGTCTTGCAAACCAAGAGAATTTTTAAAAGAAGCTTGACAATTATTTTCTCAAAAAATAAACAAAAGACTGAGCTTTAAACAAAACAAAAAAATACATAGCACCATTTCTGATTTCTTCTAAACTCGGTTTAGTGTTGAAAAAATTTACAAAACCATTCACCAGAAACTGGAGATTTGTGGTAAATGGTTCACTGATAATCTCGTTTCGTCTATATATCGACTAAATTTTATTAACTTTTAAAAATTTACGGAACTTTTAAAAATTTGCGGAAATTTCTGTAAAAAGTGAAATTACACAAAAATGTCATTATTCAAAAATTATCCAACGAATGTGTACAGTCCCGTTTTTGAATAATTATTCCAAAAGTGGCAACACTGGTGTATTTTGTTCTTGTTTGTCGGTTTGTTTTTGTTTGGCTTGCATATTTGAAACAATAATGTACAACGAAAGTTGTTGCTTTAAAAATAAAATTTTTTTATTTAATAATACGCTTGCTGATTTTTATGCTCGCCTGGTAATTACAAACCGTTTGGAGGCTTAAAAAATTCATTTTTATTTATTAAAAATTCCAAAGTTTCCCTCCCCATCATCCTTAATCCTAAAAACAAATCATAACATTAAAACAAAAATTTACCCATCCCTCCTTGCCCCTTAAGTTACAAACATGTACCATACCCACCAAGTCAAGAAACACCCCAACACACCTAAATATTATAAACAATAACATTCAGTAATATGCTCCCCCTCGCCGTAAAAAAAACTTTGTTGATTTTTGTTTTTTCCCTATCCTAATGCTGCTGCTCGCCTGTTATATTTTTTTACATCCCCTGTAACGTATTTCGTAAAAAATGTAAATTAATGGAAATTTTTGAATTGCGAATAATTTTAAAATACCAGGCGAACATATTCAATAATAAATAGCATGAAAGCACTGAAATAGAAAATATTTTTAGCAACAAAACTATTCGCAACAATAATACATAGTTGAAAAACCCAATTATGCTGTGGGCGTGCATAAATCGTTGTTGTTCGTCCTGTATAAGTGTGATGTTATTTTTTTACACCGAACAAAAACATTCCATTGTAAACTTTGTTGTTGCTTCTACGTGTAAAGCTTATTTTTATTACAAATACATACAAATGAAAATTCACCTACACGCTCATCTAATGCATGTATTTTGTTCTTGTAAATTGGACCTGTTTTTGTTTGGCTTGCATATTTGAAACAATATGTGCGTTCCCGTATGTTACCGCGGGTACCCGCGGGAACCCAAAACAGCCCAAACAACAAAAATTTACACGCAATTTTGAGTACGGGAACGCCTTTGGGCTAGTTTGTGTAACTTCGGTAAAGTACGGGAACAGACATAATATTGTACAACGAAAGTTGTTATTTTAAAAACAAAATTATTTTATTAAAAAATACGCTTGCAGATTTTTATGCTCGCCTCGTAATTTCAAACCGTTTTCAGGCTTAAAAGAACCCCAAAAATTCATCCCCTCAAATGGAGGGAAGGATATAACAAACATCTTTGAAACATTGAAATATTTTTTTTTATTTTGTTTTTAATAAATAATAAAACTGATGAATTTTGGGGTTCTTTTAAGCCTGAAAACGGTTTGAAATTACCAGGCGAGTATAAAAATCAGCAAACGTATTTTTAAATAAAAAATTTTTGTTTTTAAAAAATCTGAAAATTAGGCTGTAATTGTTTGTTTTTCTACAATATAAAATAAGAACGACTTAAATTTGAAATCACATATATTATGTCTGTTCCCGTACCTTACCGAAGTTACACAAACTAGCCCAAAGGCGTTCCCATACTCAAAATTGCGGGTACCCGCGGGAACCCCAAACAGCCCAAACAACAACAATTTATACATAATTTTGAGTACGGGAACGCCTTTGGGCTAGTTTTGGTAACCGCAGTAAAGTACGGGAACAGACATATTGTATTAAAAATCACATGTTAAAATTTGTACACGGCTAGTCAGTATAAAAGGGTTTTGAATGTGACAATAATGTTTAAAATTCAAACATATCAATTTTTTTTCTTTATTTTATTTATTTTATTATTTCATTTTATTTAATGTACTCGTATGTTTAATGAATTCATAAATACTACAATGATATTGCTGCTGTTTGTTTTTTGTTTTTTTTTTTTTTTTTTGTTTTGGATACTTTCCATATAGGTAATGGGTCTGATTGTTTACATTTCAAGTAAAAACTAGTACGGATTAATTACCAAAAACTAATTTCTTTTCAAGTGGAATTAAAGTAAAATAATATCAAAAGAAGTAAATACTCGTAGAAACAAGTGAATCCAAAAAATTAGAATTTTCACGTAAAAAAAAAAAAATTAACGAGAAAAAACTAGTAAAAATAGTAAAAACTAGCATGTAAACAAACAGACATAATATGTATGTTTATAAATTATTAATGCAAAATATGTTTTTTTTAACAATAAATTACAAAGTACAGGTAAATTTCAATTTGATAAGAAATCTTAAAATTATAAAAAGCTACACTTAATCGATCTTAAAATTACAATAACAACTACAATAATTTATTCGAAATAAAAAATTAAATGAAAAACAAATTTATAAAAAGCTCCCATAATGAAAACTAAGTACACTCCAACCTGATTACAATACAAAATATTTCAACTATGTTTTTATAAACTACATACAAAATAATAGAATCCTGAGTACGAAAATTTTGCAATAAATCGTTAGTTTTACATTTTCTTTTGTGATCTCGCGAAATTCCGTTTAGGATTCTTAATTCAACTATTTGTTCAATCTATATTGTTATATATATTGAATTTGTTTGTTTTTTGTATATAAAGTATAATAAAAAATAATTACAGACTAGAAAAAAAAAATTAATTTAAATTTTTGAATTAGTATACATAAATTAATTAAATGATTTTTGAATTAATATTTATAAAATGCTATAATTTCGGTTAGAGATATTTTGAATTTTTGTTTCGTTTTATAAGCAATTAGAAAATTTCAAGTAAGAAATTTGTATCATATAAATAAAGTTAATAGATTAAAGGTATTCCCATATACTGGTTTTGAAATAAGAAACTATTCGAAAAAATTTAGTTATTTTGAAGCCACTCTAATATTTAAAAATATTACAACACAAGAATTTGAATACCCTTCACACATAAATATATACACTGACGAGCAAAGTGTAAAAGATTTCACATTCTGCAGATATTATGCTTGAAATTTTTAACTATGAAAGCAAATCAGATAATTCTTTCTAGCGTTTTTTGTTTATTATTAACCTGTCCTACATGAAATGAAGAACAAAATTATACTATTTCATTTGACTGGGAAAAATGTGACATTATTTTATACCATAAGTCAAAGGATCTGTCAAAAAAATCCGTCAGATAGCCATAATCCTATAGTGTAAACATATTTTGTCTGATACTTACAGAAAATCCGATTGACGTTTTGACAGTCAGATTGATTTTGAAATATTTCATAAAATTATAAGAATCCGATGGTAACAGCTGTTTTCATCTGATTGCATTTGATGGTGTAAACATATATACAAGATTTTTTTTGACAATCGCGTCGTTTCGTTTTTGTCAGACGTAAAATCACATACAAAATCAGATAATGCAAACCCTGCTTAACCAATACGTAAAAGAAATGTGTTATTTATAATCAGAGACCCAAAATAACTGTTATATTTCTAAAAAAGTCACCACCCAAATTTATTTAATTATAATATTTCAATAATGCACTATATTTTATAAATCATATTGCACAAAAAAATCACAAAGTTTGGCAAAGATTTTAATTTTTTCAATTTTTATATTTTACTCTATAAATTTCTGTTGTTTTTTGATTTTTATTTTAAAACTTTTTATAAAAGTTACAGAATGATTTTTTTGAAAAAATTAAGCACTAACTTTTTTATTTGATAATAAAATAAAAATTAAAAATTGACCTAAATTGAATGCCGGAAGTTGCTGGAATATACATATTTACTCACTTTAAATCACTGTTCAATCTTTTATTAACACTAGTTGACATCATCAGGATATTATAATTGGTGAAGTCATTGGTTCCATGGCTTTTGATTTATATTCTTAATTGTTATTTTTTGATAAAGAAAAAAAAATCACAAAATAACTTTTATTATTTTTGAAAAAATAAAAATCGTGTTTGGATTGTTTTTGTTTGAATTAAAAATATAAATCAAACAGAGCAAATAAACAGAAAATTAAAAATACTCAAACAGGAAATAATTGTAAAACAATCACTTTTTTGAATAAAAGTTATAACTGTTACGTCTCTGTTTATAATAATTAATTGAACAAAATCAATAAGAACTTTTAAATGCAAATAAATATGTGTGTTTATTCTATTTTTCAAACTAAAATTATACGCATTTTCACATTTTCTTTGAAATGCATTTTTGGGATCGAAAAGTGGTTTGTGCGTTCCTGTACTTTTGGTTAATTTTGTCATTTTGTGAGAGGATTTCTTGCCTACTCTAATTTTACCGAACTTTACCCAAAAAGTAAAGGAACGCACTTAACGAAAACCCGTTCAACCTTATGTGAACGGTTTTGATTAGTTTCCAAATCTAATTGCCAAATCGCCTACAAAACTTTTTTCTGAATGGGGTATCATCTTTAAACTTAGTTTAAGGCAGTTTTTAACTGGAATACTGCTTCTAAAATATGGTTTATTTTCTTTTATTTCAATGAAGAACAAAATTCTTAATAAGAAAAAGGTGTTCCAGCATATCTTTTTAAATAAAATCATATAAGATTAAATGATTTTTCATAAATTATTTTACTTTTAGCAAAAAATCAGCAGCTCTTCTGTGAAATTCTTAAAGCTTCATCATAAGTAGTCGTAACTTTGGTATTTAGCAGGGACCGAAAAGTTGTTGTTTCGATTTCACGTTTACAAAAAAAAAAAATGATTTTTCACGACAATCAGTTTCACGTGAAAATTGTGTAGAGTTTGTTTCCACGCAAATTTAATGTATAATACTATTATTTTTCTTAGGAAAAAGTGACATATCGTGTTTATTGTGATTGTGTCTTTGTTATAAAATTAAAAAATTTTGCATGTAGAAGCAAAAGAAGAACTGACCCAAGTATATCATATTGATCCTTGTGGACTAGTATTTCAGAAAATGTTTTTATTTTAAAATTTTTTACTTTTTTTTGAGCAAAAATAGAATTTATTTTCTGACTTTTATTTTTCGAGCAGAAATAAAAATTATTTTATGACTTTAATTTTTTTGAGCAAAAATAAAAGTTTTCTTGTAAAAAAAAATAACTTTTTCCATCTGATTTTTACGATAAAAGTCATACGGTCCCTGGTATTTATATATGAATTTTCTCCACAAATTTGAAAATACAGAATTGGTATTTATCCATAGATTTTCTAAAACTATATCTTGTTTTCTTCGAAAAGATACAGGATCTACGTAAAACTATTTTTAAAAATTTGAAAATACCGAGATTGCTTTAAAATTTCAAACTAAATATTTGAATATCAAAACCAGTATTAGGAGAACCATGGTCGTTTTATTTTGATTATTTTTTTATAGAAAAAACTTTAAGCTTCATTAATAGATTCCAAGAAAGGCAAACATGAGTGTTAATTTCGTAAATATCGTCCGATTCTTAAAAGAATCGTCAATAAAGCGTGCAATACACATCTAAATTGTTTTAGTTATAAATTTCAATAAGTTTTTGCAATAATTTATAGAGGATTATCTTTGTTTTTCTTTTGAAGTATAGATAATTGTGAATAAAGTTAATAAGATTTAATCATTTAATTTATTAAGATTCAAACGTTCTTGATTACGGCTTGATGATCTAGAAGATTTTCTATTGATTGATTCCAAATACGCGGCAGGGGTCCAACCTTCTGAATTGGTATCTAGATAAAAGAAAATTATAGGAAAAAGAAAAAGAAATATTAATATTTTCTTTACTTTTTAGTAAAAATAATAATCGTTATACAAAATTTCATTATAAAAATTTACCTAATATACGCACATACCACCATCCCGCACAGCCCACCTTAAGCAATTCAATATAATCGCCTTCGCGCATTGATACCTCTGAATGTCCCACAGCCACATAATCGGCTAGGGCTACAAATTTACTACCCTATATATGTGTGTGTATGTGTTGATGTTTAAGAATATTTATTCAGAATGAAGATGGAAAAAAATAATTGCGTTTTATTAGTAAAAGCTTTAAGCATATCGATGTATTTTTTGAAATTTTGTATATCATTAACAAGCTATTAGTTCTCTTAAGCTTTATCAAATGCATTTTTTTAGTATTGTTTAGAATCTGTTAATTGTTTTCAAATAAAAATTATTTAGTTTTTATTAAAGAACTCAAGCATAATTATCAGAAATCAAGCATGTATAATAATGAAACTATAAAATATGGTTTGGTATGGGACAAAGAGAGAGTGAGAGAGATCTGGATATGGAGTGTGTGTGTGATTTTTCAGGATGTGAGTTTTAGTAAAACATTTTATTTTTAGTTAGTGCTTTTAGGTGATATTTAAATTATTATTGTAAGATAAAGTGTATTCAAAATTTGTTCTTAAAAATTTATGGTTAGAATTTGGTTCAAAAGTATGGCTCAGCAGTAGGAGTTTTGTTAATGCCAGCTCCTAGATGAAGTTGCAAACGGAACTGAACGTAGGAGAATTTTGCTGGACGAGTTTTATTGAAACTTTTCAATTTCCTTAATTTGATAAAAAAAAGCTTCATGTATTTTATGGATCCAGTTTTAATGAACTTTTTCATAGAGTGTATGAAAATTTTTATAAAGTAAATGAAATTTTTCACAGCATTTTATGAAAAATTCCATTAATTCAATGAAGAGTTTCAATGGAGAAATTCTAGTTAATCGTAATTGGTTTTATGCAAAAATTCATTAATATCATGAAAATAATTATCTCACCGTGGGGCTCATACTGTAGGGTTAACTTCCCAGCAAAAAAAGATGATCATTAATGACTCAGAAATGAGTTCCAAAAACAAAAACATTTTCCCACTTTTTCCTATGAAAGTGGTCCGTCCAAAAGAGCCCTCTGTGTACTCAGAAATGACTCAGAAAAAAGAACGTTTAAAATCGAAATTTTCTTCATAAATTTAAATAATTTTGGAATCTTCTTTGAGTCCGAAAAATGAACCCTCGTTTTGAGACAGCTTTTTAGATTGTAGAGACAACTTTTTGGATTGTTTTCTGAGGGTTCATATTTTCTACCAAAAAAAGAGTGTTTTCAAAAAAACAATAATCATTTCTATGAGCCATTTAAAAATCTTATTTATGAGGGCTCCGAAATTGCTGGCTGGGTTATTAAACAAAACAAAATGTCAAACAAATGTATACAATATAGCAACAAATTTCTGGATTAACTAATAGTTAACTCTTAATCCTTCAGTATGAATAATTTAAAATAGGGTTTAGGGGTTCCAATTTTTTTGGAAATTAATTGATTGAAAAATGAAAAAGTGGTTTAATTTTTGGCCCCGATTTTATGAAACTTCCCAGTCAGAAGTTTTTAGCGGTACAAAAGCTCAAGCACAGGCATACCACTAGGTTACCATTGGTTTCAAAATAAATTACTGGCAGCACAATTATTTGTGACGCTTTGCCAGTATTTGTAAAAATCTTTTTATTACCAGTATTTGTTTTACAAAAATATTAACATGGAACAGAACACTGGGAAAGTATTGTTTTATAGAACTATGTCATCGTTTGTAAGAATCGTCTTTAATGTACCGCCCATTCAGAAATTTCCAACGGTACAAAACATCACACTGGCAGAGCAGTGACTTTAGAAAAAATAAAGCTTTGTTTAAAAAGGTTTTCAGTCAGAAGGCCTCGAGTTCAAATCCTTTTTTTTTAATGTCTTCATTATTTTATTAAAAAAAAAATACATTTATTTGATCTGAAAATAGATTTTCAAAACAAATTTTTGTTTTGGTTTTCCCTACGTTATGCCGAAGTTGGCAAAGTGGTTCCAGCAAACTTTATCAAAATGTTGGTAAATAAAATTTTTTTAGAACTATTTTGGAAAATATATTTTTAAACCATCTATTTTTTGGTTTGCTGTTTTCCCCAATGCTTTTTGGAAGCTTTTTGAACAACTGCCAGCCCTTGTTAAAGTACCTTGTCAGCGCCTTTCAGTTTGCATTTTTCTGACTGGATTGGATTTCGAATCCATAACGCCCTATTTTTTATTATCTAGAAGCTGGCACCAGGCTCTATACAAATCGCTCAATTAAAACCTTTAGAATTTCGGGATTTCTGACTTATATTTCAGACCTTATGATTTTTAAGTTTATAAGACTGTTGTGCATTTATTAGAGTTTGTTTTAAAAACATGGTTTTAGGTTATCACAATTTTTAAATCTTTATGCATCAGAAAAAAAAGAATGGTGCATTTTTTTTATTTGGAACCCCTTCCTGTGCCTTTCGGAGTAATTTTGCAGCGGAGCAAAAACGTTTAACAGTTAACTCATGACATTTGTGTGTGTTGTAGTCAGTTGTTGTTTTTTTGTTGTAATTACTATTGTTTTTCTATGCACTCAAAAAAGTTTAACAGTTGTTTGTGTATTAGTTAGTAGTTGTTGTTTTTAACTGTAATTACAGTTGTTTTTCCACGAAAAAATACATAACAACTATTGACAATTAGTAAAAAAAAAAAAAACAACTAACGAAAAGCACAGTATTTCGTAACAGCTGTTAAAAGCAGTTATTTTTAATAATACAATAACTACCAAAACAGTATTTTTGCAGTAAGAAGGCGACAAAGGTTATCTACCTTTAAAATGAGTAAAAATATGGTTATTTTTATATCCAGTTATCTGATTTTTATTTGCAAACTAAGAAAATATCAATAATAACAAATTTAAACTAAACCATAATTTCAAAAAAACGCAACGAAATTTTTATTTTTTAAATATCTAACAAAAATAATAATTTACTGCAAACAAACTATTTTGGTACACTCAAAAAAATAAGTTAGTAGGAAAATTAGTAAAACGTCTTGTATATCAAGTGTACTAGTTTTCAGCAATTTTTTTTGATGAATTTCCATTTTCAGCAAAAGTTTCAGGTATATTTTTTTAGCACTAAACTAATTTTGAACTAATGTTTTACTAATTTATTTTGCAACAAAAATTGTGCTGATAACTGCATTTACTGCGTGGACGACAACCAGATAGACAAGATGCAGATGTCGCAGCTTGTCTGAATGTAGTACAGACAACGGAAATTATAAAAAAGAAAAACAACTCTACACAATTTCTATCTTTAAATTTTCAGCAAATAAATTAACTAATACCGAATTTAGATGAGCAAAAACTACCTAGTTTTTGTACAAAACTAGTTTTTGTTTGTTTTTTATGTATGCGTTTTAACAAGTAAAAACTAGAAACGGCCGAAAACTAGGTAGTTTTTGCTCAGTCTAAATTCAGTATAAAATTAAATTTCGCTACAAGTTTTTTGAGTTTTTTTTATTCTACTAATATTCAGCAAAAAGTTTAGTGATTTTAACAAGGATTTTTTCATTTGCAATAGACTAAGTGTTAGTAAAACTTTTGCTGAAGATTACTATTTTTTTTTTGTTGGTAAAAATCAGCTCCCTGATTTTCAGCAAACCTTTTGCTGAAATTACCAACTTTTTTGCAAGTACGCTCCTGAATAAAAATTTGCTGACACAGCAACATTTTTTACTGACTTTTTTTTGAGTGTAGTTGTTTATTACTACCTTCGTTCCGATATGAGGTTAACATATCTATATTTTTGCTGGGATTGTGGAGGTTTTTTAAAAAAACTAATTTTTTTTTGGATAGTTGTTAGGACATATCAGTGATTCTGAATTTATACAGAGCTTTCCAATTTTTTTTTTAAATTTATTTTTAATTCGATGTCAAATTTGAAAATAAGACTTAAAATAATTCTTTGATTTTGTGTGACAGCATTCAGATAAATTAGAAAACGTATTTTTGACATTAAAAACATGTATGGAATCTATAATGCTTAAAAAAGATGGTAATAATTACAAAATTCGACGTATGGGTAAAGAAAGTCTTCGCCGATATGGCCTTTTACTGGTTTCTATTAAATGCAGCTCGTCAAAATATTGTTCATTAATTTTATTACAATACAATATTATTTTTTATACCACAATAGTGGCACATGAACTGTTATTTTAACTTTTTTCTTTTATTTGAATAAAAACACTTTGCTTAGTAAAATGTTAACATTAATTTGGAACAAAAAATCAAAAGAAATGATAACATTTTTTCGGAACAGAGGTAGTATAATATTAAAAATAACTGTTTTAAACAACTGTTTAAAAGTACAGTACTTTTCATTAGTTGTTTTTTTTTTCAATAACTTTCATAAAATTTGTTTTGTATTTTTTTTTTTATAGAAAAACAAAGGTAATTACAGTTATATACACAAAATACTGATTACTAAATAAACAACTGTCATGTAGTAGGTAACTGTCAAAAAATTTTTATTGAGTGTATATAAAATTTAATGAGCTATCCAACATTCTTACTCTTACGAAACATTTTTGGTGAATTTCATTTAAATCGGAAATGTGCATTTGTAGAGATCTACGATTTGAATTTTTTAAGTTTTTAGTGATTCAAAAATACAAATGCCCCATAGGGGGACAAATGTAATTCCTTACAGGGTTTTTATGTGGAAAAAATAAAGGTTTCCCGGGAAGTTTTTACCGCGATTTTTTAAATAATCCTGTTTAAACAAGATTGCGTACTATTTTTTACAGCTTTGTATTTGTGATACTATTTACTTGCAGGCGGTTTTCATCGACTCTTTCGAACATTAAAGGTGCGTTTACAATGATGGAGTACTCCAATCTGTAGCAAATTTAGTTTTTTTCTCTTTCATATTAACACATTTTTGTATTTTACTATCTCTTTTTATTACACATCTCTAATTGTCAACAAATTAAAAACAATTTTTTTAAAATAAACAAAATAAAACGAAATTTTTTAAATAAACTATATAAAAAGTATTAAAAAAAAATTAAATATGAAAATAAATTGCGGTGGTGGCATAAACTATGCGAAAATATAATGTAAGTATTGAAGTGACATAAATTTTTGAAGTACAGTAGACGCTCGCAAATTAGAACCGCTTTGTTTTTGAGGCAATTCTAATTTCTGAATTATTCTAATTTCTGGACGTTTTTTTTCGTTTCGTTTCCAATGATAAAGTGTTTTTTTACGTTTATTTAACATTTTAAATGATACACTTTCACTATTTAATAGAGACTGCCAAATAATATGTACACGCGTATCAAATTTCACAAATAAACTAGAATTTTAAATTCGAATTTCAGAGCGTTTAATGTATTGCAAACATTGATTCTAATTTCTGGACGTTCGAATTACTGAAAGCTCTAATTTGCGAGCGTCTACTGTAACTCTACTCTGTATTTTGAACAGTTTACATTTCAATCTGTGCTGCAGAGTAGAGTCACTCTATCATTGTAAACGCGCCTTAACAGTTTGTATCGAAAAATGTTAGCCTTTGCGTGTGTAATTCTTATGGCTGAATTTTTCGATACAAATTAAGAAGAGAGTGATTTAACAGAGGTTGCTACTTGAATGCAATTACGTTTATAGAGGTGTTACGAATAGTGCTGGTAAAAATATGAGTAGTGGATATCGAGTATTTGTCTATTTGTTTGGGTACTCGATACTCAAAAATACTACACGATATTTTCATTGTTCCATTTTGGACAGACAAAATATATAAAAATGTGACTCCTCTGAAATATTTACTACAAAAATGTGATTTTGCTAAAATATTTGTCACAAAATTACAATTCTGCTAAAAGAAAAAATCAGAAGTAAAATATTTAAAATAATATGTTAAAATACTATGAAAAACGGTGAAAAAGTTTAAAAATATTTTCATACATTTAAATATTGAATTACCATAAACAATTTCAAAGAATTTTACCAAAAAATTTAAAAAATTTTTATCTTATCGAGTAGTATCGAGTATCCAAATCTAAAATATCGAGTAGTATCGAGTATTGAAAAGTAACCGAATTTAGCAGCACTAGTTACGAATAGTAAAGTCGGCACTTTGCCTAATAGTTAGAATGTCCAAAACCGTAACCGAAAACCGGTTAACCGTTTTTTTTAATTTCAAGAAACCGACCGGTTTCGAATAATTCTAAATTTGAAAAAACCGAAACCCGGTTATTATTTGTCGGTTAACCAGTTTTTTAAAACATGATTTTTTCAAACTATTTTTAAGCTAACGTTCCAAAAATTCTATATTGCCACTGCATTTTTATACCCTACACCACTACGTGGACAGGGTATAATAAGTTTATGCTGATGTTTGTAACACCAAAAAATATTGGACATTGAGCCACCTTTTAGTATACCGATCGACTCAGAATCACTTTTTGTTTCGATTTATTGATGTTCGTCTGTCCGTCCGTCTGTCTGTCTGTGCGCACTCTATAGGTCGCAAATATTAAGAATTTTGATGAAATTTGAAGCCTATTGATTTTGCTTAAAATCGGTGCATGTTTAGACCTAGTGCCCATATAAGGGTCCCCTCAAAATTGGCTTGTTTACACGCTGCAGGTCGCAAATACGAAGATATTTCAATGAAATTAGGTTCGCTGACTCACATGGTCCCAAGGACAAAGCCTACCGATTCCAGATAGGATCGGCCCATATATGGACCTATCGCCCATATGGGCTATATTTTCGATTTTCACTTTTATCATTTTATAGAAAATTTTGACACAAGTCCGTTTTTACCCATTCGAATTTCGGATAGTCGACATGCCCGACTTTAACTTTTATACTCGTTTTTTTAAGAAAACCGTAATAGGACCCGTTTTTTGAAAAAGGAATTTTTGAACAATCCGAAAACGCGTTTTCTGAAATGGCAGGTTTTTTGACTACTTTACTAATAGTTTTCAATAAATATTTTGCGCACTTTTCAAAAATTTTTGAAAATTTGTTTGCAAAGATTTATTTGTTGGGAACAAAAATAAAATTGGGTGCTGCATATGCTGAAAATTTTCCAACTTTTTTACATAATACTACGAAAACACAGTGTTGTATTACTGGAACTGGATTTAAAATCTAGTTACGAAGCTGGATTTTCCGGAAATCTGTTTATAAAACTAGATATATTTTTATGGAAATCTAGTTTAAATCCAATTATTTAAACCGATTTTTATCAAAATCAAATTTAAACTAGATTAAAGAAAATGTGAATGAAAGTCAGTGGGTGCTGCCAGTTGCTGATAATGTTTAGAAGATATTTTGAAAAATCATATTAAATTTTTCTCAGGTGGAAGAAAGATGGTAGGTTCTTCTAGAACCGCTAAAATATGATTGTTCAAGTGAGGTTAATGCATTCATCTTCTTCTGGTTTATACTCGCAATTAAAATCACTGATATAAAAAATATCAAACTAAAAACAATCGCTTAAATTTATAAAAAATCGAAAATCGTTAAATTTTGGCTGAATATGGAATTATTAAAAAAAAAATCATTTTAGAAGTTTTTTCAGCGATTTAAACTAGAGAAAAAGCTTTTGTCATGTCCCCTCTCTAATTTATCTCGATGTAAGTAACATAAATTAGGCTTTAATCTGAATTGGTGCTATTATTATTATTTTAAAGTTGCAAATGAAAACTTTAATACCTGATTAAAGAGCCCATGCATTTTTATTTAATTGACGTTGTTAGAGTGCAAGAGAATATTTTTAAAATTATTTAAATTAGTTTTGCGGATGTTTCACCTAAATTTGGTAATCATATTTTAGTAATAAAGATTGTTTTCATATTATTAATTAACATTATTTACAAAGAAAACTTTAATTATAACAATACTCACAGCCAGATACAAAAATTCATATTTATCTACAATTGTAATCTACAAACAACATCTAGTTTTGTTGGTTTGTAAATTATGAACACTATGAGCCTAGCTGTAAGTAGCCTTAATACATTATGTTAGGTTTCATATAATAGGTCTGTTCCATGTCGTTACCGCGGGAACTTAAATTACCCGAATCAACAACAATTTTGAGACAATTTTGACAATACGAAAGAAACATTTATCGGTAAAACGTAATGTACATGGAACAAAGCTAATTTATTATATTTTTGTTAAATTTATAATTCATTACATGTTGAAAGTGAGTGAGAGTGAATGAGATTAGTGATTAAATTAGTGTTTAGAAAACTATTAGAAACACTCAACATTTAATATTAAACTAAACAACAAATTTGTTGGGCTAAAAACTAAGAACTTACGTATAACATTAATGATTAATTGACTGGACTCCATGAAAACAATATGGCATTTGTCTTTGTTTATTTTTTTTTTAATTTTTATTGCAAATTACATATAAAGGTGATTGATATTGATGATTTTTAAGTGATGATAGCAATTGTAGAGATTACAAAACAAAAAGCAGTTGAGATTTTAATTTAAGATTGTTAAAAAGTACAGGAAAAAAGCTGGTGAATTTTATTGTGTTGATAGAAAATTTAACAGATTTTTTCAGTAGAACAACAGCAATTTGGAAAATTAAGAGTTTTTAAAATTTAAAAGGAATTTAAAATTTAATTAGGAAGTTTTGTAAAATCTTTTAAGGAAACATAACACACAGAATTCGGGATAAAAATAGGTGTAAGGAAAAATTATTTCAAGTGTATTGTTTGTGTGCTGTTGTTTCTTTTTGATAAGGAAAATTTTAAAAATTGTAACAATTTCAATTGTTGGTAGAGCTAAAGGGTTAATTCGATGGTCACACTGAGCAAATTACATAATGAACATAGAGAGAGAGAGAGAGAGAATTACAATTGCTTTGATAATATAAACGTGCTTCAGAGTACTAACCCATGTGTGAAGTGGCTTAATTTGTTTTAAAGTGAATATAAATTGACGAAAGAGTTGAAATCTTTTTTAAAAATGATTAAAAAAATATTAATTTTTTATAAAACTTATTTTTTTGAAAATCTATTTTTATACTAATTATTTTTGTCAATATGGGTAAGCATATACAAGGTACCGACATATTTTTTGATTTTTTTTTTAACATAAGTCATTATTTTGCACGATATCGCCATGCAAAAGTAATAAGAAATGTAATAGGAAAAGTAACTATAGTTACCATTACGAGATATGTAGTTACATAACCACTTAGCTGGTATTGATTTTCTACACTGGGATAGCAATAAAAGAAAAGCTTTATACCCAATTCACACAGAAAAGTCAATCTAGTAAAGCCCGTATGACACTAGCTTTTTAACTTTTTCTTGACTTTTTTTAAGGGTTTTAGCGAAATTAATCTACTTGATTAAAGTTAAAAGTATAACTTGACAGTTAAAAACTCTGTCAGTTTGAAATAGCAAGGTTCCGCCGATAGCCATCCGGCATATGATGAACAAGGAAAAAGTCGTGGTTAGCAACATATTTGTAGACAGCGACAAAATATTTTTGTAGCAGCGTCTTAACTTTAATTTTTATCTGTCTGTGTATGTGTTTTTTAGTGTTGCCAACCGCCATCATAAGAAAAAACAGCGTTGCAGACAATTAGTTCTATGTACCTATACAGAGTCGCTTAGAAATAGTAACCAGATTAAAGGGCGGATTATGGGACCGTAAACGTAAATGTGATGTAACTGTACCGTGCCGTAGCTAAAAAGTACACTTATAGATTACCGTAAACGACATTACTATTTAGCATCCATTTCTTGTGGTTTTAGTTTTTATCCTAAATTTTTCCATTTATTTGTTAATTCTTATTCCTTATTTGTTGTTTGAATCAATTTTCTTTATTCATTTCATATTTTTTCCGACTTAAATCATTCAGCTGTTTCGATGCCGGATAGAAAATTCTGATTTCAATAGAATGATCCGGCAAGTACGTCTATATTACGTGTTAGTAACCATTCGTATACATTTCTTCTTGTGGTATCGGAACAGCTGATTCGTTACAGATACGTTTACGGTTGGGTAACTCAGCCTTAAAAGTTGGATTAAAGGGCGGATTATGGGACCGTAAACGTAAATGTGATGTAACTGTACCATGCCGTAGCTAAAAAGTACACTTATAGATTAACGTAAACGAGATTACTATTTAGCATCAATTTCTTGTGGTTTTAGTTTTTATCCTAAATTTTTCCATTTATTTGTTAATTCTTATTCCTTATTTGTTGTTTGAATCAATTTTCTTTATTCATTTTATATTTTTTCCGACTTAAATCATTCAGCTGTTTCGATGCCGGTTAGAAAATTCTGATTTCAACAGAATGATCCGGCAAGTACGTCTACATTTACGTGTTAGTAACCATTCGTATACATTTCTTCTTATGGTTTCGAAACAGCTGATTCGTTACAGATACGTTTACGGTTGGGTAACTCAGCCTTAACTGTTAATCAAAAAGATTAAAATTTGATTTAATCGATTTGTTTAGTGCTCGATTAAGCAGTTAATCCGATTTTTAAGAGATTAACTAAACGGGGTATTAAGCTCATTTACATAATGTCCCGTTAACTACTAACTGGGAATTTAACTGACACTTTTTTTATTGTTTCCCACGTAAAATTTTAGTTTAATTTTTCGTTTTAAATCTTAACTGAATGTCCAAGTAATTGGGCCTTAATAAGACTTTTACGGTGGGTCTCATACTGCAGGTTTAAACTTTAGTTAATAGTTAACCCACAAATTTTTTGTTGTTTTGTGTAGATTTTTTTGACATTTTCTTTTTTTATAGTTAAGTTAAAGTTAAACCTACGGTGTGAGATTCACCGTTAAAGGCCTTGGTTAGCAGATTCAATTAATATATACTCGCAAATCATTAATGTCGGATAAAAAATTTAGTTTTAACGAAAGTGATAAACCCACAAAATTAAGGCTGGACTAAAAAGGTTAAATAATAAATTTTATTTTATACTGAACTTAGACTTAGCAAAAACTACCTAGTTTTTGTACAAAACTAGTTTTTGTTTGTTTTTAATGTATGCCAACAACCAGAGATGGGCTAAAATCATTACCATTACATTTTCATTACCATTACTTGATGTAATGGTAATGGAGCTTTTTTTATCATTACCATTTTTTGAAGAAATGGTAATGTTTGTTTTTCATTACCATTGCGTTAAAAAATGGTAATGAATTTTTTTTTTTAATTTTCATTTGTTTTGAAAATTAAAATGAACCTTTTTTTCATTACATGCCGTTTTTGTCAAAGTTGTTTATTTTAAAAATATGAGGTTTACAAATTACTAAAATCATTTTTTAGTTCATAATCCGAGGCTTATGGTATCCATATTTGATACCAACTTTTGGTGGCTAGTTGCAAAAAAAAAATTGCATAAAGGAAAATTCTTACATCAATATATTTGTTTGCAGAACATAAATAGCTGATTAAGTTTTTTAATTCAATTCCATTATTTTGCAATTTTGTAAGAGCGGTTTTTTTTAATTTATAATCTAAGGATTATAATACTCATTTGGTACAACAAAGTTTGGTGGCTAGTTGAAAAAAAAAAAATTCAGAAAAAAAATCGCAAACAAAAAAAATCCAAAAAGGAAAATTTTTGCATTAATATATTTGCTTGCAGAATGTAAATCGCTGATTAAGTGATTTAATTCAATTCTTTTACCATAAAGTCCTTTTTCGCGTCCCGCCATTATTTTGGAGTTTTTTAAGTGCGGTTTCTTAAAATTTATATTCTAGTGACTATAATACCCGTTTCATACAATAAAGTTTGGGGGCTAGTTAAAAAAAAACAGCGAAAAAAATCGCGAAAAAAAATTTACAAAAAGGAAAATTCTTACATCAATAGATTTGTTTGCAGAATGTAAATCGCTGAAAAAGTGTTTTAATTAAATTTTTTTACCATAAAGTCTTTTTTCGCGTCCCGCCATTATTTTGGAGTTTTTTAAGTGCGGTTTCTTAAAATTTATATTCTAGTGACTATAATACCCGTTTCATACAAGAAAGTTTGGGAGCTAGTTAAAAAAAACCGCGAAAAAAAATTTACAAAAAGGAAAATTCTTACATCAATAGATTTGTTTGCAGAATGTAAATCGCTGAATAAGTGTTTAAATTTAATTTTTTTAAAGTCTTTTCGCGTCCCACCATTATTTTTGAATTTTTTAAGTGCGGTTTCTTAAAATTTGTAATCTAGGGACTATAATGCCCATTTCATACAAAAAGGAAATTTCTTGCATCAATATATTTGTTTGCAGAATGTTAATCCCTGATTAGGTTTTTTAATTCAGTTTTTGTACCATAAAGTATTTTTTCGCGTTCCAACATTATTTTGCAATTTCTTAAGTGCGGTTGTTTCAAATTTATAATCTAGAGACTATAATGCATATTTCATATAACAAAGTTTGGTGGTTAGTTGCAAAAAAAAAAAAATCGCGAAAAAAATTTGCCAAAACCAAACTTTTTGCATCAGTATATTTGTTTGAAGAATCTTAATCGCTGATTAAGTTTTTTAATTGAATTTTTCTGCCATAAAGTCTTTTTTCGCGGTCCGCCATAATTTTGCAATTTTTTAGTGCGGTTTTTTTAAATTTATAATCTAGAGACATAAATCAAAGTTTGGTGGCTAGTTGCCAAAAAAAATTGCGAAAAGGAAACGTTTTTAGTTTGGAACAAAAAACAAAACGTTCTTTACAACATTATGTTAAGTAATGGTAATGAAATTTCATTTGTCTACCTAGTGTAGAAAAAATGAAAATGATTTTTTGTTTTTACTACCATTGCGTATTGTAATGAAAATTATAAAAACGTTTCATTACATGTAAAGAAAACAAATGAAATTAACATTTTTTTCATTGCAATTACATTTTGTAATGGTAATGAATTTTTTTTTAAATTTTCATTTTATAGATTTAATGGTAATGAAAACCCGCAATGGTCATTAATTACTCCCATCTCTGCCAACAACTAGGTAGTTTTTGCTCAATCTAAATACAGTATTAAATATATTTCATATATCTGTTGTGCTATCTGTTGTATCGTCCTAACAAAAAACAGAGTTGTTAAAATTTTTATTTCAGTTTAACGACGATTTTCTATTCAGTTTTCTATCTGTTAGCAACCTAGTAAAAATGATTTTTATATATTCATATATGATTTTTATACAATCATTTATGATTTTATACAATTATAACTTGTCGAGTATTGTGAAACATATATTTTTATATGATTATATCAAAAGATATTTAATTATATAAAATTATATTAACCAGATCCACCATTTTTCGGATCAAATAATATATTTTTTATATAATTATATTAATCCATACATGATTTTACAAAAAACAAACGAGATTTAAAAAAAAACCAATTTACCAACTTAAAGTACGAACAATACTCAATTTTACCAAAAGCAGAAAATTAAAAATAACGGTAACGGTATTTTAGGGGTAATGCTATTTCATTTATTTCGGTAACGGTATTTTAAGGGTATCGATATTTCATTTATTTCGGTATCGGTATTTTAAGGATAACGGTATTTCAGTTATTTCGGTAACGGTATTTTAAGGATAACGGTATTTCGGTTATTTCGGTAACGGTATTTTAGGGGCAACGGTAGTCAGTTGAAAGGGTTTTGAATCGATAACGGTATTTTAGCGGTATTGCCTGCCAACTCTGCGTAACATTTATTTTGAATATTTTGATTTCTGTTGTTTTGATAAAATTAATAATTTTTAACGAAAAATATTAGAAATCGTTCCGTTTTAAAAATTTATAATTTTTCATATATGAAATTTTGCAAAATCGTCATTTGATTAAATTTCGCTTCAAAAATCATCAAACGGAGACAAATCGTCAAAGTTGGCAGCGCTGCTAACGAGCTATCATAGTAAAATAGTATGATTTTTCAAATTTGAGATAACTGCTAATTTACTACTTAAAATAGCAAGAAATGTGAATTCCATCATTATCTTAAAAAATTAACGCCATATAAGACTCGTCACTAAAATTTTTTTAAGTCTTCGTAAATCTTTGACACATTTTCGTTAAGTCCAGAACCAGGGGGGTTACCGCGTAACTCGATTCGAAAAAATTTTCGAATTCGTAAATCTTGTACCTTTCGTAAAAAGAAAGTTTTAGCAAAAATCTTACTTTTTCAATTTTTATGTGTAGTGGACAAGTTTTAGGATAAAAATAAATTAAAAAGTAGAATTTTTATACAGAATTATATTTTTAATAATATTTGCAAGATTTACGAATTCGAAAATTATTTTTCGAATCGAGTTACGCGGTTACCCCCCTGTTCTAGCATGAGCTTTAAAAAGCAATAGACTTTAAATTTCTGAACTTCCTCAAAAACTATATCAGAATTAATTTTCAAAGCTAGGCAGCGGTTTGAAAAAGGCAGCTGTTTAAAAATAAGTTGTGGTATGACTAAAGTTGCGGGCAATGTTGTCGAAGTTGATCAATTTTAAGATATTTATTTTGGGTTTAGAGATTTAAATTGGCGATATTCGAGTTCAGCACATTCGAGTTACTAAAATAGCAGTCGGCTTTTACTTTTTCCTCCGACAGAATCGTTTCCGAGCACCCTTATAATAAGCCCACTAATAAAAAAAAAATTGTTTGAAATCTAACAAAACTTCTAACAAGGACATTATCCCAAGCAGAAGTATTCGATTTATTTTAAGTTATTTATTGAGATTTACTAATTAAACAACCTAAAGGCACATTTACACGTGAGAGAAAATTACGAGAGATAGAGCAAAAAATAGCTTAAGTAGCGCTACTGTGAATGATTTAGGCAAATTAGGGTTGATTTTTGATCTATCTCTAGCAGATTTCTCACGTGTGTAAATGTGTCTTCATATCTTTGTGACATTTTCCATTTGGAAAATATTAGATTCTGAACAATTTTTCCTATTTAACTCTTACATTTTGAATAATTTGTTAAAGCAAAATCCTTCGATACTTAAATAGAATTTTAACTGGCTTCAAAGAATTTTTTCTATTAAAAAATTAAGGACTTTAATACTTCTAAAATATTATCTCAGAATAAAAAAAAAAGATTTTTTTCGGCAAAGAAAAATAGATTTTTTAAAACTGGGAAAGTCTTCTATAAAAAAAATATCAAAACCTCATACGAAATACTTTCATTATTACATTTTAGTAAAAGAAACATTTGTCTTTAACTCAGTGTGACCGCAATTATCAATTTTTTTGTCAGTGAAGAAAAAGAATTTATTTTTTTTACTTTGGTTTTTTTTGTATTAGATTTTAATTCTTAAAATTATTTATTTTAAAATTCAATATTTACAATGAGTATTTGTTATTAAAATGGCTTGACTACTTTCAGCTTCTTTTTATTTTGGATTTTTTTTTTCAAAACTAATTAATATTCAATAAATACTGCTAAAAAAAATTTAACAATAATTGTAACTACGTTGTTTATACAAATTTTTTAGGTAAAATTGTACTGGGTTTTTTAAACTTAATTCATTTAATTTTTATTTAATTAATATTTATTGCACTGGGGGAAGATTTGGTTTAAATATTTTTAAGACTTGGATATTATTTGTTTGTTTTATTTTTAGTTTAGTGCTCAACTGAAACATAAAATTTGGAATTAGATTTGTGGTTGCGTGGATATGAACCACTGTCGTGATTTTGATGATTATGATGATGACTGCTAGTTGGAGTAGTAGTAGACCATGGTGCTAGGAAATTTATGAAACGCTAATAAAATTGATTTCACATACCAGTCATAATTCACACACGACACCATTTAAGTAGTAATTTCATTTCGGTTTATGGTTTAGATTTGATTTTTTTGTTTTCAAACATTTACGACATTTAAAATAGGACAGTTTTTGTATACATTTTGATTATCAATAAAGGATTTGATTGAATTATTTGATATGAAGTGTTTTTTTAATTTATTGATTTGGTGCATGGAAATAAAAGAGAAACCCAAAAAATATGGAAAAAAATAAGACAAATGAATTAAAACATTTAAAAATAAAAACTCAAAAATTAAAGAAAAATTAAAGTATAAAACTAAAAAAATTAAATAAAATTTAGAATAAAAACTAAAAAACCAAAACCAATTCTCAAGAAAAGTTCAAAAAATTAAATGTTAATTTAAACCCAGGAAAGGAAAACTATTTTTAACTTACCGGTGTACTATTATCTTCAATCATAGACATTTCATCTTCACTATTCGAATAATCTGAACTCCAGCCACAGGCCTCATTACTGTGTTCTTTTTCTGTGGTTGTGGCCGAAGTCATTGATACATTACTACTGATGGGCAGACCAGATGTTGTACAATTATCATCACTACTACTACAATTCGAATTGCGATTAGATGATTCGGATGAGGCATCACAACTGATGGTCCGTTGTGATGTTATTATATTGGGTGTATCCCAAGAGGTGGTTTGTCGTAGACCCCTATGATTTAAACCATATTGTTTAATTTTTTCACCTTTTAATTCTTCCAGTTGATTGAGTAAGACACGTTTGATTTCGGCTACCCATTTCGTTTTTATTTCAATGGTGGGTGCTTGCAGGGTATGAACTTCTTGACGTCCTTGTAACCAAACTTCAAAACGTTTTGTATCACCTCGTACGGATTCCGTTAAACCAATTTGTGACATCTAAAATAGTCAAATTTAAATTAATTTAAAATTTAGGAAATTTAAAAAGCAGACGTGAAAAAAGAATTATTCGCAATGATCAATTTTATTATTTGTCTTGGCACTCTAGCTTTAAAATCGGTCAGTAACTAGATTAGGGTATTCAATCGATTAATCGAACAATTCTGCTTAAAAATTGTTCGAATAATTTAAAAACTCCAAATTTCGAATAATTCGAATAATTTAATACAATTAATCGATTATTCAAAATTGGTAAAAAAAATATTTGTTTTTATTATTCGTTATCCAAAATTTGGACGGATTTTAATCTTGCCTGAGAAAATCATCAGGGCACAACTTTTAAGAATTTTTAGAAACATTTGTTAGGCTAAACTACAAATTTAATGAGAATTTCTTGTTTTCTCCAGGAACCAATGTTTTCTCGTATAACCAATGTTTAAATTATATTTTTTTTAAGATTTTTGATATTAACGGAATGTTAAGATAAATGTTGATATTAACGGAAGCACTAATAAATAATGTTCAATCAGCCTTACTATCAATATTTTTCAAAAGTATATTTTTGTTAAAGTCGACTTTATTTTAAAGCAAAGGTTTTGTTTTAACCGTACTATACAAAATATTTAAAATAGAACTTTTAAAATAATGCCAAACATATACATTCAAAAATTTTGTTAATTTTTATTGAAAACCAAAACAAAATATTCAAAAATAAAAAGGAAATTTGTGATCCAAATGTAAACAAAATTTGAAAATTTCAAATTTAAAACAGAATTTTAAGGTATATTTTAAATATTTTGTACGGTACGAAAATTAAAATAATAGTCGGCTTTTGTGATTTAAAATAGACTTTTTCTTTTTTATAGTAAAGGTGAATGTTTTTAAGCTTAATGCATACACTCCTAAACAAAGCCCGTACAAATAGTTCAAAATTCTGCTAAGTAAAATAACAGGAAATAGTACCTACCTGTATTTGCGCCAGCAGAATTTTCAATGAAGTTGAGAATTATGGTCTGCTAAATTTAGGTAAGCTTAATTTTACACGCTGCTAAATATACAGACAATTCTAGTTAACTTAGCTAAGAAATTTGAGCTTAAATCAACAGAAACCAATTTTGCTATTTTCTCGTCGAAACTTTAACACCTTTAGAGGGATAAAACATGATTTAGCTATTAGCGGGAAAACTAGCGACTTTTTAAAGTCAACATTGACGTTTTCTTATTTCCTTGTCAGAATTGTCAAGTCATTATTATTAAATTAAATTTTTAAGTTTTAAGCTTTTTTTTTGATTTAACGATTTTTTAAGAAAAAAGTTGGCAACAGTGCCCATCAGCTGTTTCACTATCATCTTCGAAACGATGTTCAAAACCATACGATAGTGATGAGTGTATAGAAAGCTTTCAGAAAACGATATCGATCAATCGACTCGTTTGGACGATCATCATTTTCAAAATTAAGCAATTCATCCCTTGATCTATAACTGATAACTTCGTTTTGGCGAAATTTCACATTTCAATTAAATTTGGATTCATGTTAAAGCGAACTAAACTATCAAACATGCTAAATTCTTTATCGGCCCAATTTCACTTTTTAGGGTTAAAAAGGTGGGTGTCAAATAACAGGTGGTTTCAAAAGTGGATCAACGGTATATGGAAAACAATTAAAGGGGTACATTAGGGGTCCCTTTAATTACGAATTTTCGAAATTTCAGTGCTTATACCCCTCAGTTTAGTTCCATTTGCTCTAAAGTGTACGAATTTGAAAATTACTTTTGTAGAAAACGATAACCCGTAAACAGATTTTTTTGGCATTAAAGTTCTATCAATTAAAGAAAATGGAAAATTTCAAATCATAAATCCTAACTTCTCTCTAAATTTTTCAAATTTTGAATGAAAAATCCGAGCTGGATTTAACATTTTTTTAATTTGAAATAAAATAGTTAATTTCTTTTAGAACTCCTCCTTTAAAAAATCTAATTCTCGGTTCGAATTTTTACTACGTTAGTTCAAAGAATCTTTAACTGAAGTCCAGTTTCAAAGCTTTTCAAATTTAAAAAATGGAAAATTCTACGAAAATCTAGTAAGTTTTACACCATATTTATGAAGCATTTAATAACTACAATGAGAGAATTTCTGCATGATATTAATGAATTTCTGCATAAAACCAATAAAGTTTCACTGGTACTCGTCCATTGAAACTTTTAATTGAATTTGAAATTTTTCATAAAAAGTTGTGAAAAATTTCATTTTATTTATTAAAAGTTTCATACTCTTAATGAAAAATTTCGTTTACTTTAAGAAGAACACTTCATTAGTTCTCATACGTTCTCATCATACTAAATAAATTTTTTGTAAATAGGATGATGCTTTTAATTTGACTGATACTAAAATTTAGTAAAATTTGTTGCTGATTTTAGTAAGTCGATATTACACAGCAGTTTACAAAAAGTTTACTAAAATTTTGTAGTGCTTATTTTAGAAACCAATTTTCGTTTTTAGTGTGCAGCTGTGTAAATAATAAAAATTAGTAGTGGATACTAGTGCTGGTACAAATATGAGTAGTCGGTATCGAGTATTTGTCTTTTTTTTTGGGTACTCGATACTCAAAACTACTACTCGATATTTTCAGAGTTGCATTTTGTACAGACAAAATATATAAAAATGTGACTCCGCTAAAATATTTATCACAAAAATACAGCTCTGCTAAAAGAAAAAAAATCAGAAATCAAATATTTAAAAGTATATGTTAAAAAACTATGACAAACGCAATGAATAGTTGGTGAAAAAGTTTAAAAATATGTTTGTAAATTTAAATATTAAACTAACGTAAACATTTTCAAAGAGTTTTACTAAAAATTTTTAAAAATTTCAAATTTAAAAACCGTTAAAAGTATCGAGTACCCAAATTAAAAATATCGATTAGTATCGAGTATTGAAAAGTAACCGATTTTACCAGCACTAGTGGATACTAATTTATTCAAAAAATTTCATTGTACTACTACTTAGAAAACATGTGTTGCTAGAAAGAGCAAAAAATACCGCAGTTAAATTTCCCGTAATAACAGAAAAATTTTCAGTATCCACAACAGTCTTTTTTGATTGTGTTTAGGTTAGTGCTGCTAAAAATAGTGGGTATCGAGAATTTGTCTGTTTTTGTGCACTCGATACTTAAAACTACTACTTGGTATTTTTAGAGTTGTATTTTGAACGGAAAAAATATATCCAAATGTGACGCAGCTAAAATATTTATCGCAAAATTACAATTCCGCTAAAAGAAAAAAAAGTTTAAATGTTTATAAATTTAAATATTGAATCAAGGTAAATATTTTCAAAATGATTTTTAAATATTTCAAATTTAAAAACCGTTAAAACTATCGAGTATCCAAATTAAAAATATCGAGTAGTATCGAGAATTGAAAAGTAACCGAATTTACCACACTAGTTTAGATATATTAACAAATTAAAAAAGCTTACAAATTTCTTTAAATTTGAGATTGATAGAAGTTTAAATGTTTCAACGGAAAAAAGCCTTAGAATCGACGAAAGAAAAAAGTGACAAAAATTTGGACAAAAATGGAAAAGTCTTTAATAAACTTGAATGTAAAAATATAGTTTCTTAAGACACAGACTATGCGAATCTGTGATGATATTTTGTTAAAAGGAAAAATTTTAAAAGTTCCCAGTGTAGAAACGGTAATGACATATCATTATTTTTTGGACTACCAGTAATGACACCCACTTACCTTATGCACTATTTTAAAACATATAATAATGAGTTACTGATAATGACTTATTTTTATCATTATTTCAAATAGAAAATAATTTTCTAGATTTTTTTGAAAATTTTTTGAAATCTATTTTTCGACTCAATATTTTTTAAACACTGGTAAGCACATAGGTAACGATATATTTTTTGATTTTTCGTATGCTGGTGTGTAATCATAACTCATTATTTTTCGCGACATCGCCATATAAAGGTAATAAGAAATGTAATAACAAAAGTAACTAGTTACCATTACCAAGTATATATATATATATTCCTCTAACTCCCATTGGAGCATAGGGCGCTACCAAGTATGTAGTTACATAACCACATATTTGGTAATGATTTTCTACACTGGGTTTTCAATAAAATATTTTTCTGTTTTTGGCACGCAACGAAAAAAGTCTTTGCACTCCTAAAACGACTATAATTTGCTTGATAATAAGAAATTGTTAAAAGATTTGGAGGGAAGATGCTTATTAAATGCCTCTTACCTTTAAATAGTGCTTGAACTGATAGGTGCTCTTATTGTGGCCCGGCTTCGAAGTTTGTTTACAAAACAGCATAGATTTTTGATATAAAAATATATGTCTTTGTTGGGGTTTTATACGCAGGCGTATGTCTTTTTTCGATTCAGACCAAACTTGAAATGAATCTTGCAACAATAATTCACCTTGTTGAGATAAATCAGTCTAAAAACAAATTATAAATATTACAATACATTCGTAAATTAATAATAGTGCTAAATCTTACCGGAAATCCCGTTATAGCCACTTGATGCATAGAATCATTAACACATTTTAAAACAATTAACATGCAATCCAATGCCTTTTGTAATTCTTTGGTACAACTACCGCTATCACTAAAACGTAAAAGATCTTTAAGTAACAATTGATATTTTGTTATACGCTGCACAGGTTTTAATAAATACGCCGCCAGGGGTAACTTATGACCCAAACGTTTTTGGCATTCTTGTAGAAAGAGATGAGTATCAACTAAAGTTTCACGTAGACGATCCGAACGTGGTATATTTTGGCAGTAGAAAGAATATAAACGATAAAAAGTATCACGCTGCAAAGATAAAATTAACAAAATTTTGAAATACGAGTACACTCCGTTCCGTTGTGACAACCGAATTTTTTCCAACCGAATTGGTTCGGTTGTGTCAGCCGATAATTTGGTTGTCGCAACTGAATTTAAATTGAATTCGGTTGCCACAACTGAATTCGGTTGCAGCAACCGAATCAATTTGGTTGGCAAAAAAAAAATCGGTGTCCACAACGGAATTGTTCTGATAGTGTATATAAGGTGTTAAAACCAAGGACCAACAATTACTGTTATCTAAACTTTAGAATCAAAAAAATTACCACATTTTAGTTGCATATGAAGTAATTATAATTGCAGTTATCTTAACTGCAACCGTAGTTAAAATAATTGCAATATCAGTTAATTTAAATTGCTATTGCAGTGTACACTTTCTTAACTGAAATTGCAGTTAATTTTACCGACATAATTCTCTGAGTGTATGGTAAAAAATGAATTTAGATATTTTTTTGTTAATAACACTTACCCTTTGTACAAAACATAATGCCACCAATTCAGTTGTTGATATACAATTTTGCAAATCTTTTAGAAATATATCGTTATGAAACGTATAAAGTTCATGAAGATTGCCAAATAATAGATCCTCCTTGCCTTGAAGACTGGCTGGTACCAAATGTATCATTTCCTCCGAATGCATTTGATCGCAATAACCCTGAAACAGAAAGCAAAATATTTTATAAAATAATATAGAACGAGAATATTTTCACAAAAAAAACTTAACACATTCTGAACAATTTTCATCACATGATTCATTGTGATTTGATGACTTTAAATCTCTGCAATAGGCTGTTAATTCTTGTTCGATAAATTTACCAAATTTATCTTCGACATAGTCTTGAACTTCTGAATAACCTTGTTGAGCAACAAAATCTTTTAAGATTTGTTCATATTTCTGTTCTTTAAACTTGTTAAAAGTAAATTTAGGCATTTCAAAGTTATTTTGTTTAAAACTCTCTTCGAAGAATTCATGGCAAAATTTTAATATTTCCCGATATGAAGAAGTAAATATATTCGATCTAGGTTTGTCCTCCACCTCTCGCAGCTTGGGAGCTTTTAATATGTTTCCGTTATAGGGAGAATATGATTGCAATGAAGAACGACATGTTGAACAGACATGTGACTCAACTTCGGGAGTCTTTTTGGGTTCCTTTAAGGCCTTGGGTGTTGACAAAAGCTTTAAGCTATTTAAGGAGCTTTTACCTAATGCCGATTGAGCTCTAGCCACCGACGAGGATATAGACATAAAACTTTTTGGTTCTTGACAATCATCCAGATAAGATAATATATCTGTATAGTTCTTTCGTTGTAAATAATCCTTAAATTCTGTATCATTTTCTATTTCCGAATACGAATTACATTCTAAATAATCTTTAACCAAACGATATTCTAATGATTCATCACAACTGGACAGCTCTAAAAGTTCTTTAAATATTGTCTTACGTTCGTCCTTCAAACGTTGTAAACTGTTTTTAGCTGATTTTATAGATTCCAAGGAATTACTTTCCTCTATTTCTTTAAACGTGTTCAAAATTTTTATAGTCGATTTGCCATTTAAAACATTACGAGCCGAAAAGTTATAGACATTTGTACCAAATATATAATTATGATGATCTTTACATTCGTTCAAATCAAAATGTGGCCGAAAATCATTTTCTGTATATCTCACGGAACCAATACGTCTTATGCAGCCTGGTGAATTTTCCGAATCAAATAGCGAACCTCGAAATGATAAAGGAGAATTTCTTGATGATTCAAATCCAGCTCTTTTGGTTAAGTAAAGTTTTCGAATGGAATCATGTAATTTGGTATTAAATTTTCCCATTATTTGGCAGGCCGTATTTTGAACTTTTTTCAAATGAAATGATCCTTCATTGGGTGGTGCTGCAGCTTTTGAAGCTTTTTGTAAATCATATCCACCGTAACGCATATTTCTGTGTGTTACTTTTGGGTTTTGGTTAAAAATCAACTGTTTTCTTTGACTGAAAATTCGCGAATGTTTAACTTTCTTATTAATAAACTCTCAACAAGTCCATCTTTCTCTAACTGTCTTTAAATAAATCATCATTTGAAATTATAAAAAAAAAATTCTGTTGGTTTTTCTTTTAATTTTTTTTTGGTTTTTATTAAAATTATTTAATGCACTAATTATTATTGGTAAGCATTCATGTGCAGAGTATTTCTCTTTAAATAAAGCTTTTTTATAGGGGAAGTTTCCCCAATAGAAACAAGCAAAATTTTATAAAATTAATCACAGAAAAAAAACCAAACTTGCGGCTAATTGTAGTAATATAATTTTTCTGATATGACCAAAGATATGTCGCAATTCGAAATAATTTGATAACCATAATTATTTCTTCACAAACATTTTAACTTCGATTTTGATGCATACTAGACCCAATGATGTTATTTCATCTCCAGGAGTTGCAGAATCAATAACGTTATTTGTAAAAATTTTAGTTAAAAATAATAACAGACACTTAAAAATGATTATTTTTGCTAAATATTAGTAAGATAGGAACAGCAAAAATAAAACTGTTAAATTTACAGAATTTTTGTTATATTTGAGTTAATTTTTATTTAATAGAAAATAATATGCTAATATGAGCAAAAATGTTTGCTAAATATTTAGTAACTTTTTCGATTTTTTTTAATGCAAATAAAAATCTAGCCTTCTGAAATCAGGTTTAATATTTTTTGTAGCAAATATTTCTGTTGATTTTTCATAAAAAAATAATTATAGAAATAACAATTTGTTTTTGCTATTTTTAGTCTACTAATATTTAGCCAAATTTTCTGCAGGGTGGGCAAGGGCCCCATTATAGCCCCATGTTCTTATAGAAAACTCTGAAAAGTATGTTTGCATCTTAGCATTTTTGTTTCTACAACATATTTATATTTCATCAAAATAGTAGTGTTTATTATCTATTTAATTTTTCTCCACTTTCAAATAAATTGTTAGTGATTCATAAACTTAGTAAACGATTGACTCGTTAATCGTAGGTGAATATTATTGTTTTGAATATTTTATCAATAAAAATAATTTATAATTAATGAAAACAGGATAAACAACAATGTTTATGCATAACGAAGAAATAATAATGGAAAAATGATAAGTTACAGACAGTTTAATAGTGCGAATACTGAATGTATTCGAATGACGATTATGTTTTGATTTAATAAACATCACTATTTTGTTTAGTTTATTTTCTATTTTATTTGTACACCAATTTGAGAAAATTTAATTAAAAAAGTGTAAATGGTGCAATTGTTCCAGATTTTTAAAATTTTTGGATATAAAATGTTGGATTTTGCCCATCAAAAAGTCTTTAAATAGATAAAAACTCAATATTTATGGTTTCAACTGAGACTTTATTTTCCAAATTTTATGAAATTCTTATTTTAGGCCTTACCCTACTTTAACATATTGTTAAATTTGTAGTTACTAAACGTATTATGCATACTGTTTTTGCCAAATTAGCTTAAAAACGTGAACTTATTGTTTAGAAACCTTACGTAAATCTTTTGTAAATAATTAGAAAATTGTTTGACTTGTAGAGTCCCAAATTTATGTCTGTCGCAAAAGGGTCGCCAATTGGAGTTAATCTGTAAATATATACAGAATTTTGCTGGACGAGTTTTAATGAAATTTTTCAATTAACTATTGTAGTTTTCTTCACAAAGTAAATGAAAATTTTTTTAGATTTAATGAAAAAGCTTCATATAATGAGTCGGCGAAAGATAAGCTGTATTTTCGCCCATGTCTATCCACGTTAAAGCCCAAATTAGTTTGGAAGTATCATTAGGTAGAAATCTATTTTCAATAGATTTTCTTACCTAAATGTACTTCCAAACTAAGTAGTTGTGTATCGTGTCAGCTCTTTACTTTTAGTTAATGACAGTGTACGCAACTACTTAGTTTGGAAGTACTTTTGAAGTAAGAAAATCTATTGAAAATAGATTAATACCCCACGATACCTCATTTCGCCGCACTTTACTTCCAAACTAATTTGGGCTTAATGAAGCTTTAAGTGTGGAAAGGAAATCTACGTTAAACCGACTGTAGTATAAACAGTTACGATGGGTCTCATACTATAGCATTAACTTTAACTTAAAAACAAAAGAAAATGCCAAAAAAAATTGTATACAAAACAACAACAAATGTTAAAAAAGTTAACAATTAGATAACTCTTAAACCTTCAGCGTGAGACTCACCGTTAGTGTTTATGATATCGAACGTACGTCAACAAAACTTTTTAGGTTGTAACGTGAAGAAGTTACGCTAGGTGTGTAAATGTATAAACGTTGAGTTTTGAACGTTGATAGTTATCCACGTTGCAAGTTACGAAAAGTAATGTGTTTTCGTCTCAAACACATTTTCGTGTACTTTAAGTTTTTTTCTGAGTTAATGGATATACTTAAGTCAAAAACACAGTTTTTATTGCGTTTCATTTTTGTGTATACGCATCTTTTGGGGTCCTTTTGTTTTACGAGGACAGTAGGAAATGTTCTTAGTCTGACATAGAGATGGCGGTATAAACAGCAAAAAGCTTTGTATAATGGAAACTTCCATCCGTCATATGAACACATGTTAAATTTCATTTCGATTTGTCAACTCATTCGTATAGTAACAGGTCTTCAAAAAAAGCGCCTCAGTGATTTTTTTATAATGGAAAAATTAGAAATTCGTGATGTTATTAAATATGCATTTACCTAAGAAAGGTTTATCGGGACAACAAATTCATAATGATATGGTGAATGTGTTGGGTGAAAGTGCTCCTTCATATGCAACA
The DNA here is from genome assembly GCA_949987735.1 of Leucophora obtusa. Taxonomy (NCBI): domain Eukaryota; kingdom Metazoa; phylum Arthropoda; class Insecta; order Diptera; family Anthomyiidae; genus Leucophora; species Leucophora obtusa. The sequence continues at coordinate 48,676,143 of OX465299.1, forward strand.
GTGAAAAATTGGCTTGCTGAATTTAAACGTGGCCGTACAAGCATTGAAGATGAACTACGAAGTGGACGTCCAAAAACCGCAACAACGCCTGAAATCATAGCTAAAGTCCATAATATGGTATTCGACGATCGACGAGTGAAAGTGCGGGAAATAGATAATGCTATAGGCATCTCAAATGATCCAGTACATTTTATTTTGCATCAAGAATTACAGATTAAAAAGCTTTCTGCAAGATGGGTGCCGTATTTGTTACCAGTTGACAAAAATCGCATTCGAATGAAAATTTCTCATTTCTCATCATTTCTCTGATTTAGCTCCCTCTGACTTCTACCTGTTCCCAAATCTAAAAAAAATTCCTTGCTGACAAACGTTTTACCTTGAATGAAGAAGATGCAATGGCAGCTCTAAACGATTATTTTGAGGAGCTTCTGGAAAACTATTTTAATCAAGGGATAGAATTTCTAGAAAAACGTTGGACTAAGTGTATTGAAGTTTCAGGGGATTATATTGAAAAAATTTTTAAAAATCTAGATATTGTTTTTCACAGTTTGGCGAAGAACATTTCGAACTGCCCTCGTATGTATAAAAGGCAGATAAAAAAATCTTTCACAGTTGTATTTTTTATACAGTCGTGACCACGAATTTAAGTCAATTCAAGTTTTTTCTAATTTTATTGTTGTTGCCTTTATTTTTAAAGATCAAACTAGTGGCTAAATTCGCCACGAAAGGTAAGGAGATGGTTCAGAAAATTGTACAGAATTTTAGCGTAATGTTTGTTTTTTCATTTTGTCACTTTTTTTAAGTGGGCGTGGCTTTTACATAGTAAAATTTAGGCAGTACTGATCGGTTCTGTACAAACTGTATATTTTTGGAAATCCTATAAAATTTCCTTAAGTCTTGCATTATTTTTATCTACAAATCGTCACCTAAAATGCAAAAGGGCGTAACAACACTTTTTATTTTTTTCAGGAGAAGCAAAAAACTTTGTAGAATTAAAGATATTTTAGATTTAAAGGACATATTTTTTTCTCTTGCTTAAAACCCGACTAAAGACTTATTTCTGAAGATTTTTTTTATTTTTTGTTAGTATTCTTCAAGTTATGGTTGTTACGCCTTTTTGACATTGGCTTTTCTGAAACAAAAAGACGTAAAACAACAACAAAATTTATTAAAATTTATTTTCATAGTACATAAATATTTTAAAATATTTGTTAATTTAATATTTCAAATGATAAAAAAACTTTAAAAATATTAAATTTATTAAATATGTATGTAATAATTCATTACATAAAAAGAAACAATAATTCAGTATAGAATGTTAAAAAATTATATTTAATTTTCAAATGGAATGTTGTCATAAAAGTAAAGTAAATCTATAGAAAGTAAAGATTTGAGATGTTCCCATTTCTTCTTCGAAATTTTTAATCTTTGGGTATGTACAGGCGCTCCAAAATTCACTCAAGGGGGGGGGGGGGGCTATACATTTTTCGTATCCTATACGGTAGTCCTATTTCTAGATATTTTATGAACTAGATGCAACAAGGGTATAAGATGTCCGAACCGGACATCGGACAAAACAATTGTATCAATTACGGTATGATGCAATGGTAGGTAGCACACACGAATATAAGGCAATTTTCGGAGAAAAAAAATTTTAAATGTGAATAAAGAAGCAAAAAAATCTAAATTATGAGAAAAAAATAAGAAAAATATTGGTAATATCAGAAATTCAAAATGTGCAATAATTTATGAAATATCTGAAGATAAAAATTTTTCAGAGTGAAATTTTATCACTAATTTTTGCTTAGTTTTTTATTTTCGATATATGCATATTTTTTGTAATCTTTTTTCTTAATTCTAACATTTTTTTAATTTCTATTAATTTACAAATATAAACTAAACAAGAATTTTTAAAATTCAACGAAATTTTTTATTTTTTAAATAACAAAAACTACTGTTTACTGTAAAAATACTGTTTTGGTGGTTGTTTATTATGATATTAAAAATAACTGATTTAAATAACTGCTACGAAATTACAGTACTTCTCGTTAAGTGTTTTCTTAAATAACCGTCATAAAAGTTGTTTTGCATTTTTGTATAGAAAAACAACTGTAATTTCTGTTAAAAACGACAACTACTGATTACTACACAAACAACTGTCATGTAGTAACTGTCAAACTTTTTTGAGTGCACTCACTCGAAATATGTTCGTTAACATCAAACGAAAAAATTGCAAACACAAATTGACAAAAAAAATCTAAGCGAACTTAGTTATTCAAAAATAAAAAGAATTACTTTTTTATACAAGTGTGTTGTTACGCCTTTTTGTTTTTGAAATTCATACACTTGTTGTTACGGCCTTTTGAATTTCGTTCGTAAAATCGTTATTTGTTGACATATAACTTCAAAATTTTGTAGGGACATGTAATTTTGTCTAGTGCATCATAATCAATAAAAAAACTCGATTTTGAATTTTTTTGTTGTTACGCCCTTTTGCATTTTAGGTGACGAAATAGTCGCCAGACTTAAAATTGCAGCACTTTAAACATGACCAAATTTTTCTTTGTTTTTAGCGATTTTTAATAAAGTTAACAGCGTATATGACGTGATATGGCAATGAATCGACCCAGCTGGAAAATGTGTCTAACAGACAATGTCAGCAGCGCAGTTTAGGTGACTAATCAGCAGGTGCAGACACTTACCAAAGGCATCTTCAAGACATGCCTGCACTTTTTTACTTTTTCTAAAATGATTGTCAATTTGTCATCATCACAGAATGTTATTCTTAACTCGTGCTGACTAAGTAGCCATTTGTCATCAACACAATATTTTTTTCTTAATTCGCGCTGACTAACTGCCTGCTGCTCAGTATCGCGTCTTCATAAATCTATAAAAAAAAATAGTAAAAAAAAAATATTTTTGCCATGATGGCGATTTGAACCACGAACCTCAAAACTGAAAACATATCTCTGAGCGTCTAGACATATACACCATGATCGATTTAAAACTTGTCTGTAGGTACTTGATTTGAATTAAAAAAGTCAAATTTAAAAGGAACATTGAAATAAAATTAATATAATTTGAATTTGATTATAGGAAGATTCAAATAAAATTTAATATTTGAATTTGAAAATTGGAATGTAGGAAACTTTTTAAAACAATTTGTATTATTATGGTTTAGGTGAATGGGTAAGGCGACCTTACAAACACAAGGCTTTCTGGTTCGAGGCTTATTGAGTGCAGAGCTTCGAAAAACTTAATTCAATTTAAGCTTAATTCACTAAAAATTAAATTCAGATTTTAAAAAGATTCATGTACCATTCCCTTAAACCATTCGTAAAGAATTCATTCATAAGCTTCATTCCCAAAGCTTTAATATGAATTGAATGAATTCCTAATTTGAATCATTCAAATCGCATGTTCATTCACCATTTTACTAATTGAATGAAGAAATTTTGTTACCATTCACTTAGTGCAGTGTAGTTTGAAACTAACATATAATCAAAACCAAAGCATACAAGCTGTAACAAAGCATACGATACTATTTATTTCTGTTTGATGAATTTTAAACGTTTTTCATTGTATTATGCTAATATTTCAGCAATTACATACAAATTAAAATTTTTCATTTGATTAAGTGAATGAAAACAAATAATTTTTCATTCACTTTTTTATTAAATGAATTCAGGTAAATTGGGTTTCATTCAGTTAGAATTCAATCAAAACAGAATGAATTCATATAATTTTAAGCTATAGGGAATTAAGCTATTAATTCCATAAGAGTGTTATTAGGGAATGAAATTTAACCTAAATTTCATTAATTTTTAAAAAGTGAATGAAAGAATTAAGCCTTTTAAACCTTTGATTGAGTGTGATACCGAACGAAAAACTTAGAATTTTTAATAGAAGAAAATTAACTACAAGGAAAAGAATGAGAGAAAGAATAACTATTAGAAGTAGGAAAGGTCATTGACGACTTTGAAAATATAGGTCATCATTCATTCATCACACTGACATGTCGCTGTCATTGCTGTTGAAATTTCCAACTGGGGAGCTAAGTTCATTACTTCAAAAACATAATTTAAGCAGAATTTAAGCCTTGAGGTATACTTAGAATAATTGGAATAATTTATTTCATGATATCAACCCAACAGTTTTTTCTGTTCCAAAGAATCAATTGCAGAATTTCTTGGTACACACAGAGAAAATTTTTCCATTTTTTATCCGAAACTCAGTTACTGCGACTAAAATAGGTTGATACAACTGAATATAGGTTTTAACCACGAAATTTGGTTAACCCAAATTCATTTTAGTTTCATTATATTTACGAATCAAATTTAAATTTAGTTATACTAACGGTATTTATTGGTTGTAGCAACCAAAATAGACTTTTCAAATCGGTTGGCTATTTATTCTTCTGTGTGTATATAATCTGTAATTTTAATTTTAGTTTAAAGTTTTTATTTTATAGATAAGATATTATAAGACCAGATCAATCTGATTACATATGGTGCTACGGATTTACCTAGATATGATCAGATCTACTGAGATCTGGTGAGATTTGATCTTTTTTACATGGGATGCTGTGAAATCTGATTTAAAAACAATTTAACGGGTAGTTTTTTTGGCTGAGGAATCTCCGAACTGCTTTTTATCAGTTTTAACAGGCCATGACTTCGCCAAATCTGATTCGATTTTAAAATTTTTTCACAGCATCAAAGTTTATAGTGGCGCCAATTGTTTTCTATAGCTTTGTTTTATGTAGAATTTATATATCGTTAAAAAGTTAAAAAAAAAAAAAAAAAAAAATAAATCACTTTTGTATATTGATGTCGCGGAGCCCATATAGATTTCCAGCAATATTATTCCTATATCCCGTTTGAATTGCCCATCAAACACAAAAAATGTGCTGGGCCTAGTATTAGTTTGAGGTAGTCGATAATTATTAATAAAGTTAAGGAACGTTGGAAAATAGCAAATGTATTGATGTTGGTCATTATTTTAAAAATAAAGAATTTCTTAAAAATCAATTTAGTTTATGGAAACTTTAATGGCTTCAAGAAGAAAACGGCGAATAACCAAAATTAAAAATATATAGTACAAAGAGAAAACAAAATGGTTTTGTGCTGACAGACGTAAATCAATCAAATTTTATAGAACCGAGTCCAAATCAAATCAAATTTGGCTATATGCATACCAATAATCGAATGATAAGTTAAAAAAATTGACATATGCACTAACAAAGTTGGCAAAAATTCCAGACAAAGTGGAGTTAAACAAAAAAAAAAAATGCCCAAATTTTCTTCACTCAATTTTTCTGTTTTTGGCGATATTTGCCCACAATATTGAAGCAATAGTAAAAGAACAAATTTTATCTTATTTTTGACCTCTTTGCTGTCAAATGGTATTTGTAGAATTCACAACCTGTTAAAAAGGGCAAAAACGGTTCGGAATAGGCTTCATTTTGGTCGAAATATTAAACTAATATGATCCCAAGTTGTGAGGATCTTTTTTTTTTTTTTTTTTCTTGTTAATTTATTATTAAATTCTATCAATAAATGATATTAATCCTTACATTTGGCTTATACATATATAATATTAATAAAGTGGTGAGGATCCAGTGATCGTCCCACAATAAAAAAGAAGACTTACTGTTTTTTTTTTTTCTATTAGTTAAAAATTTGGTTTGAGGATCTGGATAAGTGTTGCCCTAACTGAAACATTGGAATAAAAAGAAAAATGACGGGTAATAGAAGAATCCACAGTAGAATAAATGATACTCTAACAAATTCCTTCTTTTCGCCTTAGTATACTTCCTCTTTTAGATTTTTTATATTTCATTTTAAATTTAACTTGCATTTTTACCGTTTAGAATTTAATTTATAATTTTCCAATTCCCCCTTCCTTTTTGTATTATGCAGTACATAATAAAGTAGTTCACTGACCATTGTAATATCGTTTGTTTAGCTTTTTTTTTTACAAAATATTTCATGGTTAGTGATTTGTTTATAATTATTTATAATTTGTAATTAATTTACAGATTCTTTGAATAATATTAGAAATTTGTTTAGATTTGTTTTAGACTTTAGACTTACCTTTAATATTGAACTCATTTCATTGACGTAGATTCTTTCAGTTTCTAAAAGTTCACTGAGTACATGACCACGTTTTAAACGTCTGGCTTCCGAATCCTAAAAACCATAAAAAGGGAGAAATGTGAAAAGTGTTTTGTAAATTATTGGAAAGTATGGGATTTCTTACTATATCTTAAATAACGGATTAGTCGTATATCATATTAATGTTTTGTTTAGTTCAAAAAGAGGTCCAATCTTCAAATGCTTACTATAGTACAAATTTGTGGTTAGATTACTCTAATACCCGATAAAAGTACTAGGTTAGTATTGTAAAACCCCCAGTGCGTTTGTTGCTGATAGGCATAAATTTTAGGTTATCTCTAAATGAGACTAGCAATTTTACGTCAAAACTGTACCAATTACTTTTTAAATCTTAATATTCCTTTTTGATGGGTCACTTAAGGTGAAATCCTAAATTAAAGACTTGAAGTCGAGACTTGTTTTGCATAAATCATTGGTACACTCAGCATTTTAGGTAGTTTATTGTTTGTAGATTAACAAAAAAAAAAAGGGTTCAGTTAAGTTAAAAACAAGGAATATGCTTGTTTCATATAAATATTTATTTCAACTTTTTTAAACATTTGAATTTACTTACGGATTGAAATACAAAAAAGTTTTAAAATTTTCAATAACCGAATAAAAAATTATTTTTACCGAATCTGTAGGTAAATTTCTAACATTTATTTTTAACTGAAAATTCATTTGTTTTTACTGATTTTGCAGTTGTTTAAAAACCTTTAAAAATAAATAACAAAAACCATTTGATTTAAAAGAAAAGTAAGTTGAACGGGTTTCAAATTAGGTTTCATTTCTTTTAAATGATATTTTCTATTGGTTGAACTTACTCATATTGAAATTTCACAGCGAAATTTCAAGTAGTTCCAAAATTATAGCCTTTAGAATTCAGAAGAATTTTTTCACTGAAAATTCAGCAAACAACGGATATACTGAACGTATGAAACATGTTTCATTAAATCAATTTAAATGAAACATTTCATTGACCTAATGAAAATTTTAAAAAGTATATTGAAGGCCTATATTCAATAAGGGTTATCTACAAATACACAATTGTTCACGAAACCTAAGAATTGAAATTGGTTTCAAGTATCTGACCGAACAGTTCGGCCAAAAAGTGACATTTGGTCGATTTTCTGTTATTTGAAAGCATTGTGGAGAAATTTTTTATACTGCTAAAATGTTTGTTGAACCGATTTAATTCGATTTTGAGTGTTAAATTTAAGGAAAACTCCGTACTTTAGCTGTAAAGTTAACTGTTCGGCCGCCGAACTTTTTTCAATTTGACCGAACTTTCGGTGGCCGAACAGTGAATTTGTTGCTTAACTTCGGACTTTTCCTTAAGTTTGACCTTCAAAATTCATTTTAATCCGCCCAACAAAAATTGTTCCATACGCAAAATTTGTCCATAATGCTTGAACATACCAAATATCGACAAAATATATTTTCCGGCCGAACTGTTCGGTCGGACACTATAGGTTTCATTTAAGGTTTTTCAACACTAACAGTTACGAGGTTACGATACTACAATCGTTTGCGGTACGGTATCCATCCAAGAATGGCAACCCAGCCAGCAAACAAGCCCAAAAATAAATCAAAAAAAAGTTACAAAAATATTATTAAAAATTCAAATTTTTGTATGAAAGTGGTTCATCAAAAAGAGCCTTTCTTTTTTGATTTAAAAATGATTAAAAAAAAAGATTTAAAAAAATTAAAATCGCTCAAAATTTAATAATTTTTTTGAGCCTTTTTTGAATTTTTCATAAAATATTCAAATTTATTTACATTTCTGAGTCATTTCTGAACCATTTCAAATCATTTCTTTTGAAAATTTCAAAAAAATGTTTTTTATTTGAGTAAGTTTTGACTCATAGAATAAGAAGCCTCAAAAAATTATCCACATTTTGCTGGCTGGGACCATAAATAAATAAATATAGTTTAAGGTTTTTCGTAGTGCACAGTGTTTCCAAAAGCACTTTTTGAGCAAATATCTTCAGGTCACAATTATAAACGGATTTTTTTGTATTCTAGTTTACAAAACTCCTGACCACTCTGTCGAATTTTAAACTTAATCTTTTTTATTTTTTTTTTGTGAAAGTAAAAAAAAAAAAAACGAAATAGAGAACTAAATTAAGCCGGTTAATTTAGTTCTCTAATTCGTTTACATTTATGGTTAAGGTTTTTGAAAAAGAACGACTACGCTATTTCAATTGGATGAAGTTTCAATTTGAATAGGTATTTTAGCGGTTATGGCATACATTCTTGGTTTTTTCCCACTTTTTCTATACATTCTATGTCAAAACAACGTAATTTTCATGTAATGAGAACTTAAAAATTTAATCTACCAGCGCCAAATGTCTTGCGGATTTTATTACTCTAAATTAATAAATTTGTTTGGCTTTGGAATTATCAACCCCCAGACCATGGCCTCACATTTGTGACCTAGTCTCATGGTAGATCTTACTAAAGCATATTTCCAAAATAAAATTTTATAGACTCCACACTATTTTTGTAAAGGGTGGTTAAATTTTAAGGCCTGATGTTACAATAATTTCCGATGTTAGGAAATTATTGTAATTTCTTTTTATATGATAATATTGGTATCGTTCAATTATGTATGGAACAAAATATCGGCCAAATGACCGCCGCGACCTCGGAGGCATACCTCCATCCGATGGTCCAAATTTTCGATGACGCTGAGGGATAATTGAGGTTCTATGCCGTTAATGTGCCGAATTATCTCATCCTTTAGCTCTTGAATTGTTGCTGGCTTATCGACGTACACCTTTTCTTTCAAACAACCCCAAAGAAAGAAGTCCAACGGTGTCAAATCACATGATCTTGGCGGCCATTGAATTTCTCGCGCAAATCAGCCATTGTTTCGTTGGCTGTGTGGCAAGTGGCACCATCCTGTTGAAACCACATATCTTCCAGGTCCACATTCTCAATTTCTGGCCACAAGAAGTCCGTTATAGCGAACACCATTCTCGGTAACTGCTTGGCCAACCTCATTTTCGAAGAAGTACGGCCCGATGACGCCGCCAGCCCATAAACCGCACCAAACACAAAAAACAGGTGTTTTCACATTTTCTACAGACCTGATTTGCTGAAATTTGTGCACAATTCTCCCGATTGTGGACACATTTGGTCGATTATGCTGACCAAAGAAATCACGAAGTGCACGAAATGCATTTTGATCTGAACGCCCATTTTCATAATAAGCCTGAATAACTTTAAGACATTGCTTGACATTTACGTGTGGTTCACATTCAACATCGGCCCTTAAAATTTAACCACCCTTTACTATACTCTTTTTTCAGTGTCGCCAACTTGTGAAATAGAAAGCAAAATTTGGATTGATTTAGAGTGTTTAAACTAAAAAAACCCTCTAACTCATGTTTTGATTGTCAAACACAATCTTCCAAAATTTAAAAATAGCTAGTCTAAACGATTAATATAATAATCAGTATGAGGTCTAATGGCTAGCGCGTTGGACTGTAACACATAAAGTTGCTGGTTCGATCCCTAACCAAGGCAATATCAAATTATGAAAAATAATATGTATGAGTTTTTTCTATCCCTCATATATATCGCAGCGTCCTCCTTCGGTGTTCCCACAACACTTAACCCCACCGAAGTGAAATAATATAACAGGGTTATGAACTAAAATGCTTCAACAAAGTCCGCCAACTCTTCATCAGATGGCGCAAAGCTACTGTTCTAAGATTAAACATCTCGCGCAATTACAGTGTTTCCATATTTGATGCCCTTCATCTTTCACAACCTTTCACTTCTTCTCTATCCCCTTTCCGGAGCAAGCAACACGTTAATTAATAGGGAGAATTTCCTGAGTGTTGCTCCTTTTTTACAAAAAAAAAAAATTATAAACGCAATGTAAATACGTTATAAGGTTCAGAGAAAACTCCCCTCTCTTTAAAAATTTTATTTTATTTTTCAAAACTTACCTGTTGATTTTGTATATGTTCAACGGAATCTGGACCACAACTACTGTCACCATTTAATGAAACACCCGAATCGATAATACCGTCCATAGATCGTGGTCGTAATTCGTGTATAACATCAGTCTGTAAAATACAAAAAGAAGAAAATATTGTAGTATTGCATTTGGGCCAACTATAGATTTTATAAAAAATTGTCAACTATATGCTTATAACTTTTTTCAATAAATTTTTTATTTTTATTTAAAAATTTTAGCGTTTTCAAAAGCTTTGTTGACAATAGCAAAAAAATTTAGGCCAATTTTATTAAATAGAGAAAAAAAAAAACATTCAACAAAAAACGTGAATTTTTGTTAAGACCGTTCAAACAAAGTGGTAAAAATTAAGAAAACAAAAATTTAAACCAAGGTTGGTTACCGAAACGAATAACGGTAAGGGTAACGGTAACGGTATCAGATTTCGTTTGTTTAGGTAATGGTAAAGGTAACGGTATTTAAGACTGTTTCGTAACGGTATACCGTTATCGAAACAGCAATACCGGTACGTACCGGTATTAAAAATTATGTTAAAAACAAGTAAAAACATGGCATATTTTTAATTTAAAGTACTGAAAATACAGATTTTAAGTTATAAATTCAATACTGGTAGTTTTAATAAGTAAAATTATTATCTATAAATTTTTTGTAAAAAAAACACTCAAGATTATAAAATAAAAAATAAAAAAAATAGTAATTTTTATATAAAATAATAAATACCGGTAAAATACCGGTAACTACCCATAAAAATAACGGTAACGATAACGGTATTTATAAATTTTTTAGAGGTATTTATAACGGTAACGGTATTCAATTTGAAACGGTATTTTAGCGATAACGGTATTATAACGATAACGGTAACCAACCTTGATTTAAACTGCTACGAAAATTGTAAGTTTTTAAATATACCAAAATCAGGCACCAGAAAACGTTTTTTTTTTTGTTTTTATCAAAAATAAATATCACTAAAGTTCAAAATGTTTTTATTTCTCAATCGAAAACAAAAAATTTCAAATGTACTTTAAAACAAAAATATCCCTCAAGTTGAAATTCGAAAAATATCTTTAGGTATAAATATCAAAGATAAAAAAATTGATAAAAAAATAAAACTTTTTAAAACGTTTTAAAAAACGTTTTTTTTTGTTTTTCATCTTTGTACTAAGTACAAAAATATGAATAGAATTTTAAAATTTTTGTTTTATTTTTATGGTGGAGATTATTATGGTTTTTGGTTTCAAATCTGTAGAAAATCATATAATATCCTAGAGTGAACTGTTGAGCTGTATATACATACAAACATATATTGCAAATATTTTTTTTTTTTGCTAAAATGTTTGCCAATTGACCAGCATTTTGCACTAATATTATTCATTTTCGGAATGAAATCGCTGTATAAGTTTTCTAATTAAATTTTTGCACCAAGAAACCTTTTTCGCATTCCGCCATTAATTCGCCATTTTTTAAGTGCAGATTTTTAAAATTTATAACCTAGGGACCATAATACCCATATCTCATACCAAAGTTTGGTAATTAGCAAAAAAAAAATTGCCAAAAAAAATTTGCAAAAAAAATTTTTTTTCCATTAATGTATTCTTTTGCAGAATATAAATTGCTGATTAAGTTTCTTAACTATTTTTTTGTATCATAAAGGATTTTTTCGCATTCCGCCAATATTTTGCAATTTTTTGAGTGCGGTTTTTTTAAATTTTTAACCTTAGGACAATAATTCCCATATCTTATGCCGAAGTTTGGTGGTTAGTATGCAAAAAGTTTCGCGAAAAAAAATTTAGCAAAAAGGAACATTTTTCCATCAACATATTCTTTTGAAGAATGTAAATCGCTGACTGAGTTTTTTAATTTATTTTTTGTACCATAAAGCTTTTTTTCGCGTTCCGCCATTATTTTGCAAATTTTTAAGAGCGGTTTTTTTTAACTCACAACCTAGGGACTATAATACCTATATCCTATACCAAAATTATCTGGTTAGATTGCAAAAACAAAAAAAATTGGGAAAAAAAATTTTCCAAAAAGGAATAGTTTTGCATCAATATACATATGTATATGTATGTAACATATGTATAGCAGAATGTTAATCGCTGATTAAGTTTAAAAAATTTTGAATGCGGTTTTTTAAAATTCATAAATTTGGGACTATGATACCCATATCTTATGCCAAAGTTTGGTAGTTCGTACGCAAAAAATTTCGCGAAAAATAAGTTTTGCAAAAAGGAAAATTTCTGCATCAACATATTCGTTTGCAGAATGCAAATCGCTGACTGAGTTTTTAAATTTATTTTTTGTACCAAAAAGCTTTTTTTCGCGTTCCGCGATTTTTTTTTTGCAATTTTTTAAGTGCGGATTTTTAAAATTCATGATCTTGGGACTATAATACCAATATTCTCATATAAAAGTTTGGTGGTTAGTTTGCAAAAAAAATTCGCGAAAAAAATTTTCCGAAAAGAAAATTTTTTGCATCAGTGTATTTGTTTGTAGAATGTAAATTTCTGATAACAATTTTTAATTCATTTTTTGTACCATAAAGTTTTTTTTCGCGCAAAAACAAAAAATCACGACAAAAAAATTTGCAAAAAGGAATAGTTTTGCATCAATATATTTGCTTACAGAATGTTAATCGCTGATTATCATGCTTTGTAGAAGTCTTTTCGGCGGAAATTTTTATTACTTTTTAATAACGCAAAGGTTTATATCATTGGATGCAGAAATATGTCTATATGAATGTTGTTTTAAGAATTTTTACAAAATTTATATGTATGTAATTGTAATCAGAAAAAATTAAAAAAAACGTTTTAAAACGTTTTATTTTGTTTTTTCCTCAATACAAAAAAAAAACGTTTTTTTTTTGTTTTTTCCTCAGTACAAAATAAAAATAATTCTCAACTTTCCTGAAAATATCAGTACGGGTATTTTTAAAATTTTGTTTTCGAAAAGAAAACAAAAAATAAAAAAATTGATGAAAACAAAATATCCATCAAGAAAAATAAATTCATTTGTACACAAGTGATTTTTTTTTTATTGAGGAAAAAACAAAATAAAACGTTTTAAAAGTATTAATATCGGGTGCCTGACCAAAATAGTATTAAAGACTATGTTCCGAAATTAAAGAAAAGTATAATTTAAAAAACTATTTGCTCTGAAATTTAATTTTTTTTTATTATTTAATTAATGGAGCTGTTCCATGGTATTCGTGAATATTTTTTTTTTGTATTTGAAAATCTAAATCAAACTAATTCAAGATTTATCCTAAATTCCTTGTATCTCAAATTTTTTTTTTAGAGATTATTAACAATTTTGATTATTAATGGCCAATTTGTACTGGTAAATTGGGTGTAAAACAATTTTTAAATATTCTTTTTATTTTTCGATTCGGATAAATTTTGTACATAGTGTTGTTCATTCATAACACAAAAGAAAGAAAAGAAACAGCCAAAAATTTATTTTGTTAAAACCTTTCATTAAACTATTATTCAAATAAGAAAAACGGTTCTTTTTGTGTTAAGACAGCTAAAGTGTGTTTTAGCCATTTTTTTGTTGTGATTATTTTCTTTTCAAAGAAGGGGGGAATTTGGTATATATTGACCAAGTTTTGTTTTTGTACAAAACACTTTCGCTTAAAATGTAACCAAATCTAACGCAGTGTTTTGAAAAAAAAAGAAATAAAATAATGTAGTAGTAATAAATAAAAAACAAGCTTATATAAAATTGCTTAGAAATAATAATAAACAATAACAAAGAAAATAATAAAACAAGATTTGAGGTTTTAAGTCAATGTTATGAACCATTTAACTTGAACTTTAAGTTTAATTTAAATGTACATTTGCTATATGAATCATTAAAACAAAAACAAAGATTAATACGATATGAGGTATAGAGAAATTATCAAGAATTATTTTTTACAGGATGTAAACAGAGAATGCAAACATTTCAAATAACCACTCGTCCACATAATAAAGTACAATAAAAAAACGCAAATTTACCAAGACTTGTACGAAAATCGCTATGTTCGCTACACAGATAAAAATAGTTTGCAAATACAATGAAACTTTTTGTAAGTACAATTAAATTTTTAAATGAAATTGCGCCTACAATTGATTTTGTGAATACAAACAACATGTCTGTTACTTAATTGTTAAATTTATTTCAATTAAATAGCCAACAAACACATTTGTTGAAATTCAAAGCAAATTTTAACAAACGATGTTGCCATATCAAAAAAACGAGTTTGTTGAAATTCAAAGCAAAATTTAAAAATCGAATTTGTTCATTTTAATTTATTTTTTAATTAAAAAACTCGCACTGAATAAAAAAAAACATATTTTTTTACAATTATATTTTTTAGTTAGCATATTGTTCTGGTAGAGGAGACAAAAAAAAATATACGTGTGTCAGCGTTTTGAAAGATAACATCCGAATTTTATTTTAGGGTGGGCGGGTTAAAGTTTCCCCCCTTTGGCCTATTTGTGCAGTATATTGGTACATGAAACTATGTATTCTTTACATCTGAGGTTTAGGGTATGTTCAGCAACTTTTTAGAAAATATTAAGGCAAATATTTTTGTGGAACATATTAACCCTCTAACTCCCAAACATAACGGTAATTTTTGGCTCTTTTCTACAAATCGTAAAAAACACCCCTAAAAAGGGGATGAAATGTCCTACAAAAATGTTGGCCATAAAAATTTACTGCTTACATATGTCAGAACACACCAAAGACAAAACTCAACACAAACAGCAAGAATCAGTCACATTCACCGTATTTTTTTCGCGTGTGTTGTACTGTGTTCTTAGATGAAGCCACAAATGATTATATATAAACTTTTTTACTCGGGAATGTCTAATTAATATTTTATTTATCTATCTATCACTTTTTATTGTTTTTCTTAAAATACTTTTTTTGTATTTCAACCATATTTCTTAATTTCCTTAAATCCCCCATGTCGACAATTCTCATAATTAAATTAATTTTAATTACCTCAAAATCGTAGGATACTAACCCCTAAATTCATAAACGCTTTGTAAAATTATAGGAGGTTTATTGAACAAATTTTGTATGAAAATGACGTTTTGTAAACCTGCTATAACTTTACAAATCATTTATGAATTGAGGGGTAAATATATACTCATATAACAAAAATTCAGAGCAAAACAAATCACAACATTGTACTTTCAAATATTTCAAAATTGGTTGGTTACACTTTTTTATTGTAACAATAGTGTGACCACCAACTATGAATTTCAGCAGGTGCTCTCAGCAGGTCATTTGTAATTTAATTTAATAAAATTAATAAAACACTAAATAAAACACAGCTAACATATAGATTGCAAGAAATAAATGTCACATCAATTTTAGATGTATATTTATGAAAGCTTTAAAAGAATTAATTCTTTAATTTGCTTTGCATTCCGAAAACACGAATGAATTCATAAGCCTAACTATTGAAAAGAATTAATTATGTTATTATGTGTTTATGTTTAACTTCACTGAACCAATGAATGATACTAAAATTCCTTCATTCAATTATTTACTAAATTTTGAATCAACATATCATTCGAATCATTCGTGTTATGAATTTGTACAGTACCACTTCAATCTTTTGTAATGAAGCTAATAACCCCTGTCACAGAATTCACTTTAATGTAAAAAAAAATCGATGTGAAAATTTACGAGTTTTTTGCTGTTCCAAGAGTCAGATACGATTATTTGTTTCATTTTAAATAGAAAATGATCGGGTTACACAGGAAATAAAACATTCTGAAATACTTTTACCCGGAATATATCATTGAATATTAAAAAATATAGATTTATTGTGGGTTGAAATTTTATTTTCAACTCATTTTTGAAGAAATTTAGTATGTGAATTGGGGACCCCAGAATTCTCCTTTCGTGGGATTTCAGTATTCCATTCGAATTTAAATCACAACTTTTCTGAAATGATGAATGTATGAACTCTTAAGGAATGATTTAAGAGAATGGTATATGAAAAACATTTTCAAGCTGCATTACATTTTTCATGAGTTAATCTCAAATTGAATTAATTCTTTCAAAGCACTGATATTTATATATATTTAAATTTAAACCACAAAAAAACTATTTCCACCATAAAAACAATTAAAGAGTCTCAAAACATATTCATTTGTAATGGTTGGCTGAATTTGGTCATCTGGTGGTCAGTCGGGTTAGTACATCTAATATGACAAACATTTTGTTTTTAGTTTGTTAACATAATAATGTCGTATTTCCAAAAACAAAACAAAAATCTATTTAGAGGTGGAAAACAGTTTAAAGTGAAATTATTTATGTTTATACTTTTTAAGCTAAAAATTAGTTAATATTCTGTTGTAGTTGTTTTTATTACGACTCTCTAATGATATTTTGTTTTATGTTGTTTTTAAGAAAAATTATAATTATATTTTTTTCAAATCTAGTTTTTTAGTGTTATAGGGAAATGTTAGTTTATATTTATATCAAATATAAACAGTGCGACAGTTTGTGGTGTTGGTCTTTAGGGATTTTTTATAAGGAGTGAGATCATAAAAATGTTAACACAAATTTTTGCCTATAACTTTGGTTTAAAGCTTCTCATATTTTTTTTTTCGGCAGTTTACATTTTAAAAATATGTCAGTTAATAAATTAATTTACATCATGAGTTTTAATTAGCAATTTTTTACAGAATGGGCGATGAAAGAAAAGTGCGTTCAAAAATAATTAAATATTTTCAACAAAACCAAACATTGCCAAGAAACTAAAGTATGCCGCCAAACAGTTTCAAAAGTGGTAAAAAGGTATCTGGAACACCTAACAATTGAAAGGAAGCCGGGAACAGGAACAACGACTGGTTCTCGTAACATTGGTAAGGCATATAAAGGTAAAAGCATCCTTAAGAGAGCTCGTAACACATCTGGCAGAAAAACAGTTCGGTTAGCCCAACGCTCGGACTTTTTTGTACGTAAAGTGAAACGTAAGGCAGGACTAAAGTCCTACAAAGTTCAAAAAGTTTCCGATAGAAACGCTTTTAAAAATTTCGAGGCCAAAACCGGAGCTCGAAAATTGAAATAAAATTTTATACAAAAATACAACTGTTGTGTAATGGACGACGAAACTTATGTCCTGGCTGATTTTTCGCAGCTCCCTGGTCAAGAATTTTATGTTTCCGATGTTCGAAGAAATGTTGCGGAAAAAGCAAACGAAATTCCCTAAAAAATTCCTAGTATGGCAAGCCATATGTAGCTGCGGCGAAAGAAGCCAGTCATTTGTGACATCTGGCTCTACAAACAGCGAAATTTATATCAAGGAGTGTTTGCAGAAGAGACTTCTTCCATTTTTGAGTATCCACTTACTTTTGGCCCAATTTAGCATATTGTCACTACAGCAAGAAAGCGCTGGAGTGGTATAATGATAATAATGCGGTTTTTGTACCAAGAGAGGCAAATCCACCAAACTCCCAGGAGCTCAGGCCAGTGGAGAGATATTGGGCTCTTGTTAAAAGAGAATTAAAGGGCACAAAAAAGGTCTCCCAGGACATGCAAGATTTCAAACGTAGATGGACCACCTGCTCTAAAAAGGTGACAGAAACTACCATAAAAGCCTTAATGGGAGGGTATCCGGAAAAAGTGGATAACTTTGTTCGTAGTGGTTAGAATTCCATGCGGTTTTTTTGTTTGATTTTGTATTAAATTCCATTTAATAAAAATTCGGTTTGAAGTCTTAAAATTCAGTGGTTTGTTTTTTATTTAACTTTATGTGTGTTAACATTTTTATGATTTCACTCCTTACAATTAAAAAGTTATATGTTTTTGAACAAAACCAACAAAACTAATTTGTTATTAATTTAACTTTTGTTTTAATTAATTATAAATTGTATGTACAAGCAGAGAAAAGATGTGGTTGCAGTATGATAACGGCAATCATATTATTAATCATACTTTATACCTCATACTAATTTTATAGTTGAAATCTCTCTCTTTTCGATTAACATATTATTTTCTCGTCTACAACCATATTCTTCTCTTCGTATTGCAATACTATTATTATCTGAATTGAGAGAGATTTTGTTCACAATCATTGGCAGTGTTGCCATTTCAGTGCGTTTCGGGTATTTTTTGGTGCTTTTTTCCTTCCCGTACCCGGTGATTTTTTACAAACACCCGTTTAAAAAAAGCGGGTATGTACGGTGCTTTTTCAGATTTCTGGCAGTGCTTTTAGTGCTTTTTTACAGTTTATATTTTTGGTATTTGTTCTCGTTTTTTTACATTTTTCTTGAATTTTCTGTCAAAATTTAAAAAATAATACGAACTATACAAGAACTACATTTTTGCACAATATTTGTAGTACAATTTTAAATAGCAACTTCGTTACATTTAAATTTCAAAATATTGAAATATTAGTTTGGTGCTTTTTTACCCCTTTTCTGAACCTTTTTTACACGATTTTTCAAAGTTAAAATGTGTTTTTAAGTTCTTGATTTAAATTTTTCAAAAAATTAATATCGTGCTTTTTTACTCCATTTTTGGTAAATTTTTACCCTTTTTACCCGTTTTTATATTGCTCACGGTGCTTTCCTGCCTTCAGAAGTTGGCAACACTGATCATTGGTATAGTTTCGTCAACTATAAGATGAACACTGATCATTGGTCAGTTAATTTTTTATAAGCGCCATCGATCAGCTAGCGTCATTCTTGTTTGAGATTTTGTGAAAAGAAGTTGTAAGAAGCAGTCAAATAAAATAATACACGCATCATAATGTGATAATTACTTGTGGAAAAGGAGAAAAAATAATAGGATTAAGAGAGGAAACCTTCTAATTGAAAAATAAATTGCTCAATTATTAGTTAATTCTGGCTCTTCTGATTACAAAACATACATTGTGTAGGCTGTGATTGAAAATACTTCAATTAGCTACACACATCGCTTTGCCGACCGTGGTGTATCTTGTTAAGAGGTGATATTACGAGTCAAGCATGTGCCGGTTCGTAAAGAGACATATTAACAATTAAAATTACTTTGATCAATTGGCACATAAACTAACCACCGACTAGTATTTGGGTGAGACGAAATTGCGGCAGTGTGGTAATTCCCTTATGTCTGTTAAATTTTTCAATAAAAATGTATTCCTTCTTCTTCCTTCTTGTAAATGAACTTTAAAAAAAATAATCACGGTGTTTCGGAGTTAACTTTGACCTCGATGTTGCTGTCCTCGAAATGTTTTTTTCAGATAATTTTTTTACCACAGTATAATATAGTAGCTTTACTCATTTTCTGTCATTTGAAAAAATGAAGCAGTGTTCGTAATTTTACTTGTACATATGGTTCTTAATACCACTACAACTACATGAGATAGGGACTAGCTCTCAATTTTTTAATGAGTGGGGCTACTATAGTATACTATGGTTTTTACATTGTGTTTGAACCATTTTATAATAAAAAAATAAAAGTGGCTACTGGGCCGTTTTTGTTAACCCTTTCGCTATATTGTATCTATATGGATACACTAACTTTGAGTGGATCTGTCAACCTCCATAACAGAGAAACAACTTGGATTTTAATTGATAATACGAGTAGTTTTTAAGGTCTTGCAGATCATTTACAATAAAAATTTCAAAATAATTATTAGCACATGGTTGCCATATTTCCTTCTGAAAAACAGAATTTTTTAATTTTTTTTTTGGCAATTTTTGTTTTTTATTTATTAAAAAATACATGAAATGCTCCATTTCTAAATTTATTAGGCTGGTGTTATTTGAAGAGCTTCAGGGTTTATGGGAATGTTCAAAAATAGTTTGGCAATAATATATACATACTTCTTTTTCAAAATTTAACAGATCGGTTCACGAAGATTGCATCTATATAAAATGACAAATTTAAAAATATGCATCTGTTTTTTTTTCTAATTTTGATACAAAATTTGACATTTTTGCTCTACAAATTATTTAATTTAATAAAAATATTTACACAAGGGTTGCTATTTTTTTGAAAAGTTCTAAAAATTCGCGCTATAAATGTTTTCGAAAATATTTCTTAGACACAGATTTATATTTCCATAAAGTTTGGTCAAAAACTAATCAGCCCAACAAAATCTGTAGCGAAAGAGATAAGTCGATTTAAAGAAGTTTTATGAAATTTAATTTTTAATCTCTAATTTTTCTGAATTTTAGTTATATCCAGTGTAGAAACGGTAATGACCTATCATTATTTTTTGGACTACCAGTAATGACACCCACTTACTTTCTGCATTATTTTAAAACATATTATAATGACTTATTTTTATCATTATTTCAAATAGAAAGCAATTTTCTAGAATTTTTTTGAAAATTTTTTGAAATTTATTTTTAGACTCAATATTTTTTCAACACTGGTAAGGATATATGTAACCACATATTTTTTATTGATTTTTTGTATGTTGGCGAGTAAGCTGACTTGTGTTCATCAGGTCAATTGTGTTTTTATCTATCAAACATTACATGTCGCTATAGCTCAGATGGTAGAGCTATTGACTGGGAACTTGGAGTACCAGGTTCGACTCCCGCACCAGAAAGTTTTATTAAAAAAAATTTTACAATAAAAAAAATATTTTTTTCTATAAAACTTATTTTTTTTTTAAATCTATTTTTAGACTCATTATGTCAGTCATGGTAAGCATATAGGTAATGACATATTTTTAGATTTCTCGTATGCTGGTGTGTAAGCACAACTCATTATTTTTCGCGGCATCGCCATACATTTATTTAAAAATTTTTAAAAGTAATAATTGTTATTTGTTTAATATTTTGTTTTCTATGTTAAATATTAGAACATTTTTTTGTGTATTTTTAATAGTCGAAATATCGGAAAGTAAAAAAAATTAAAAGAAATAATAAAAATTAATTGTTTTAATTATTGATTTTTAATTTGAAATAATCGACCTCAAGCCGAACAAACAACAAAACTCACATCAAAGTCAAAGGTCCACAATACATACTGTAATAAGAAAAGTAACTAGTTACCACTACCAGGTATGTGTTACATAACCACATATCTGGTAATGATTTCCTACACTGTGTAGGGAAGTACTTAGTAAACTGACTAAAACGGTATTTAAAAAAATTTTTCTACGAACATTTTTGAAAGCATTTATTCGAAAACGTTTAAATTAGAAAACAAAAAACTTTCTTAAATTTTATCGAGAGTTATTTCAGTATAAGAGTTGTCCAAAAGTGGAAATTTTTCATAAGGTTGGCGTTTAAACAATTTTTTATGATTTTCTTGTTAGAAAATGCTTTAAAACCACTTTGATTTCTCAATAATGTTGCAGAAAAAAGTTTAAAAAAATAATAAAAGATTTTTAAGTGCCAACATTAAGAAAAAAAATAATTTTTTAGACGACCTTAATTCCAAGCATCCAAAATGGATAAAAATTTCAGTAAAATTGCTTGAACGAAAACTTCATATCGACTTAAAGAGTAAAAAAACAGCCCAGTTGCCGATTCTCTGAAAAAATATTTTCAGTACAAAAACATCGAGGTCAAACTTAACTCTGGAACACTCATTCATTTAAAAAAAATTGTTCCATTTTTTATTCGTATCATATAAATAAATAAGTTAGAAACTCTCCAAACTCAAAATTTAATTTTTTGTTTTTCGTTATGAATGAATTAAAGTTATGAAATATTTATTATGTATTTGTATGTTAGCAAAATGTATTGAATATAAATATTAATATTGTAATAACAAATATGGGCCATAAATAAAATTGAATGTTATTAACATGAGAAATGAATAAAAATTAAATTTGGTTTTGATAATACTGGGTGAATGATTTTTTTTTTTTAATTTAAGTTAAAACATTATTTGTATATGTATGTCCATATTATGAATAGACAACAAAGTAAAAGTGAATTTATATTTTTTTGCTAAAAAAAAAAGAAAAAAACTATAAAAAAGAGGAAGCATTTTTCGACTTTTTTTATTATATTTCTTGCAAATAGTGTGAAGAGCATTAATTAAAGTTTTATGTGACTAGCAAAGGAATACATATAAACTAGCTATTATTATTTTTAGATCTGATTTTTTTTCTTGAAACAATTTCTGCATGATTTCCTGTATTGTTTAATATCCACAATGATATAGTAACACATATTTTGGAAGCAGCGAATGCCAAGATAATGCACACGTTTCTATAGTATAGCTATCAGCCCTTGTAGAAGTTACCATATATTCGTGGATATTGACAAAAAATATCGTTATTGTATTTTTTTTTCTATAAAAAAAATTTACCTTTACTCGTATTTGTCCTCGCGTTGGGCGCCAAATTTTAAACTTTGCTTTATTTTATATAAAATTCACTGTTTTAAAAAGAGTATACATACATACATAATTTAAATATTTTTACTGAAGACCAAACAACATAACAAGAGTTTTAATTTGATATATAATATCAGCCAAAAGGCACCAAGTTCTTTGTACCTTAAACATGACCAAATTTTTCTTTATTTTTAGCGAATTTAAAATAAAGTCAAAGGGGAGATTTTCCCCCTTTTTATAATTGAAAAACTATGATCGTCTTTAAATTTTAACCATTAATAGAACTGCGCATGACTATAGATTTATCGTTTCATTATGGCCCTTATAACAAAAAAAGGTTGTACAAGTAAAATACAAAATTTTAAACATAAGTTTTGTTAAAATGTATATTTTTTTTTTTTTTTTTTTTTTTGTTTAAACTTTTTTTCGATTAACCGTAATTTGTAGTCTATGTTGAAAAGGGGCAGTTTATGTCAAAAAATACCAAAATCATTTTAAACAAAATGACTGATCATTTCAATTTCAATAGTCTTAAAAAAACTACTATTTTAAAATAAAAAAACTACTATTTATATATTTTGCAACATTTTATATTATTAACTAAGATATTGTTGTTTTTTTATGTTTCGCACTCCTGATGAATATCAATTTCTTTAATATTATTGTTTTTTTGTTTGGTATAACTTTTGTTTTTGAATAGCAAAATTATAAAAGGGAAACAAAATAATCTAAAATTCACCAGATTTCGTAACTGATTTATCATCATCACGGTGGGGCATTCATTTAAAATTAGATAGTTGTATATAAAATCTTTATGTGTGTCTGATTATTTTGTTTTATGTTAGTTCCTATTTTTTGTTAATAATTTTTAATAAAGTTCGCTTGCTGTTTTCGGCAGCAAATTATTAAGTCATGACATTTTAATGTTCATTGGGTTTGTAACACAAACAGGTGTCAGTTGGGTCTGGTCTTTCTGTCAGTTGGTTTTTTATATCATCATCTACATCAGCAAATAATAATATTTATTAACAAAGTTTTACGGTAGCTTATTATAATCATGTCTTTATTTGCAAATAATTAATGTTTTGTAAATTTTCTTTCATAATTTTGCTTTTTTTGTTGTTGTTGGTGCTTGAAAGGAAATGCAGTTAAATTATATTTGTTTTTTTTTTTGTTTTATTTTTATATCGTGAGAAAAATATATAAATCTTAATTTAATTTAAAATTTTATAATCAATATTTTTTTATTCTTTACTTTTGTTTGTTTTTAGTTTTATGTTCATGTAATTGAAAATTTTTTAACAGTTTGTTTTATTTCGCTTTTTCTTGAGATTTTGTTTTTATTTTCTATTTATAGTTTTAGCCCTCAATTCATAAATGCTTTGTAAAGTTATAGCAGGTTTACAAAACGTCATTTCCATACAAAATTTGTTCAATAAACCTCCTATAAGTTTACAAAGCGTTTATGAATTTAGGGGTTAGTTTATTGTTAATTTTTTTCTGGAATTTTATTAACACTTTAAAAAAGACAAGCACTTGAACTAGTTAGTAACATAATTTGAATGTAAACTGGTCATCATGTAATTTGATACTCGTATACTGCAAGTTGTATTGTTAATTTTACGAAATGTTAAATGCGTTCTAATTACATTTAACTAATTATACCCTACACCACCACGTGGAGAGGGTATTATAAGTTTGTGCTGATGTTTGTAACACCAAAAAATATTGGTCCTAGACCCACCTACCGATCGGCTCAGAATTTGTTTTTATTTCGATTTAACGATGTCCGTCTGTCCATGCATTCTTGTGCGCACTCTACAGGTCGCAAATATTAAGATATTTTGACGAAATTTGGTACATCGACCTATTGATTTTGGTTTAAATCGGTCCATGTTTAGACCTAGTGCCCATATAAGGGTCCAAAATTGTCTTTTTTACAAGCTGCAGGTCGCAAATACGAAGATATTTCAATGAAATTTGGTACACCGACTTACGTCGGCCCAAGGACACCGCCTATTGATTTTGGTTAAAAGCGGTCCATTATTAGACCTAGTGCTCATATAAGGGTCCCCCCCCCAAAATTGGCTTGGTTACACGCTGCAGGTCGCAAATACGATGATATTTCAAAGAAATTTGGTTCGCTGACTTTCATGGTCCCAAGGAAAAAGCCTATTGATTCTAGATAGGATCGGTCCATATTTGGACCTATCGCCCATATTGGCTATATTTTAGATTTTCTCTTCTTTATGATTTTATAGAAAATTTTGACACAAGTCCGTTTTAACCCATTCAAATTTTGGATCCAAACATTAGTTGGCTTTAAGTCAGACTGGTGTAGGGTATTATATAGTCGGCATGCCCGACTTTAACCTTTTTACTCGTTTTTATGTTATTTTTGGCCTTATATTGAAATAATATATTTTCTGATTCAAAATTAGCATAACAATTAATTTCATTGATATCTGAAGTAATTTTGAATGATAAATAATAAATTACTTAATTTGTGTTTCTTAATTTTAAAAATTTGACACCTAATTTAAACCACAATTGCTTTTAAATTAATATATTTTCATGTCTCCGTTAGCATTCTCGCATATAGTTGGGGATTAGGGTTCTTCAAATTGCAAGACGTCAGAATTTTCTAGCTCCTCAAGGCCCTATCAATGTCAATACCTTTTTGAGGATCATGCTGTCAACAAAAAGTTAAAAAAAGTTTGCATCTTAAGGTCCCTAAATGGCGATAAACTTATGGCTATAGGTGAACAAAAATGTAAAATTTTCAAATAAAAAAAAAAAAAATCAAATTTGTTACCATAGAACGCGACACATCATCATCATCTATCAAATATATATTTTGGCGATAATTACGAATATGAAGTCTGAATTTCAAATAGAGGAACGGTTTTCGCGATATCGGTGATTAAATATTTTCCAATAGAAATATTTTTTTTTCAAAATTTTTTCAGTTTAGCTTCCAGTATCATCAAACTATTTCACTGGGCAATTTTATTCTCCCAATAACCGTTATCTATTTATATGAATTCTAGTTTTTAATAGAATTTAGAATTAAAAAATTTGACCATTATTTTAGAAGTTATTAAACTGTTAAATATACAGAATAAAACTGTTAAATATACAGAATTTTATTTTTAACTGCACAATTTCCTTGAGCTTAAGGTTTGTTTTTTATATATACAAAGTTTTTTATTTTCGATATTTCGCTACTCCATTGTGTAGCATCTTCAGGAAATAACAATTATACTAAAGGAAATTGTGAATTTAAAAATAGAAAAAGAAGGTTAAATAAACGACAAGAATTTCAGTTATATTTGAGTTAAATTAATGTTAAATCAACAAAAAATTTTGCTAAATAATTAGTAGCCTGAAAAATCACGAAAAAATTTAAAATTTTCGCAGTTTTTTCGACTTTTTCTTAATGTAAATAAAAATCGAGCCTTTTAAAAATAGCAGTTTACAATTTTCTTTAGCAAATATTTCTGTTAATTTAACACGATAGACTGCTATTTGCATTCAACTAACTTTCAGTTAAAAAAAAATAGCAACAATTTTGTAGATGTAGCTGTTTGTTATTAGTATAACAGTTTGTTTTTTGTATTCAAAATCTTTTTTAAAATTATTACAGACAACAATGGTAACAGTACCAAGCAATTCGAGCAATATATTTTTTACTAACTTATTCTTTTGAGTGCACAATTTTTACAAACATTTCAGTTAAAATATACAAGAAACAATATTTTTCAATTGCAACAAATGCTAATGCCGTTTGTAATAAAAAATATATTAAAGTTAGAAATTAAAAAAACAAAACATTTTCTATACAAATATCTCTCAAATCTTTACATTCCTTTAATACGAAATGTTTACAAATTGTATTATAATTTTTGTAGCTTTCGAAGATAAAATATTTTCTCAATTCATAGCAAATAAATTCAATCTGATTGATTAAAAATTTGAATTGAATTGTTATCGAGCATTATGGTCTAATGATATGTATTTTATAAAATATTTTCTATATTTACATAACATTTGCATAATCGTATTTATTTTATTATTTATTTAAGTTTTAAAGAAATGAATGTTAATGGCAAAAGATCACATTTACCTGATATATAAGAAGCCACCATACTATAATGAATAGAAATAACGGGAATCTATATAGCAACAATAACATTTTTTACTTAAAATAACTTAAAATCCAATGACCATAACTATTGTATGGGTCTTTTCAAGTTGAAAAAAAAAAACTATGAAGTATACAATCTAAATTTAAAGTAAAACAGCAAATATAGCATAAAAAATTGTGTAAATTACATCGCACTTAAAAATTAGCGCAAAAAACCAACAAGACGGTCAGTATAAATAAGACGGTAAATATATAAACAATGTTTAACGGAAGTTATTGTAGAAAATTATATGTAATAATTAATATGTGGCAACGTAAGCAGAAAAAGAAAAAAAAAAATATAAATATTGATTAAAAAAATATTACAGAAATGTTATAATTTCTTAATGTTGGGTGGTGGAAAAAGTTAGTGTAAAATATATTGTAATTAGGGAATGCATCCCGGGATTTCCCGTCCCGGGATTCCCGGGAAATTATGCATTTTTTAGTTCCCGCATTCCCGGGAATTTGGACCGGGAATCCCGGGATTTCAAAAAATGCAGTTTAAAATAATAAAGTTAATTATTTCAAATTTACTTATGCAAAAGTTTCCAACGTTTTGAAAATAGTAAAAATCTTACATTAGGCTTGCTCATTTACATACAAAATTGTAGTAAAAGTAGTAAGATTTTCGAGTAAACGAACACACTGATTAATTTTTGTACTTAATCGAACTTTTTAAGTTCTTTTTTTTTTAACAGGCACTAAAAGGAACTTAAAAAATATATTTTTTAAGAAAACCACTCAACTAAATAGTGTTTGCATAAAAATTGATGAATCGCACTTATTCTGTACAGAATTAAAGACAAATTTGACCATTGATTTTTAAAAATTTTCAAAGTTAGAACTTGTTCCCATAATTTTTAAAATTTTTTTCAATTTTCTAAAATTATTTTCTATATTAATTTTTTTTATTTATTTTTTTACGGACAAGTGCTTTAGTCTAAAAATTAGTTTTAATTTATTCAATTTTTAAAATTACATATATAATTAGACTTATATAATTTCTAATATAAAATTAATTTTTTCCCGCTACGAATATTCCAAGAAAAACCACCTGAGGTTTTTCACGATGACGAAAATTTGAGGTCTTTAAGACCTCAAATAATAAAAATTTTTAAATTACTATAAAACATTTTCTAATTTATGTCCCTTGCGGGATCCCGGGAATTCAAGATAAATTTCCCGCTTTTCCGGGAAATCAAAAAGTGCTGGATTTTGCATTCCCTAATTGTAATTCAAAAAGAATAACTTTTCAAATTGTTACTTAAGGTACGTTCACAGTGAGAGCGTACTCCAAGCAGTAGCAAATTAAGTTTGTTCTCTTTCATACTAATACATTTTTTAATTTGCTATATTTTTTTAATCCACTCCACTGGAGTACAGATTTGTTCCACTCTAAAGTTAACATTGATCTGTTAACGCTATAACAAGGCAAATATACCTTAAAAGACACATCACTAATTTGTTCACATCTTTAATTATCAAAAAATAAAAAAAAAATTTTAAAAACATAAAACCAACACAGAATAGTTGTGTTCGGTATTTTATTACAAAATAAAAAAATTATTTAAAATTTAAGGCAGCTGGAATGCAGCGTTTGAATTCGCGAAAAAATATGTAAATATTAAAGTGTTAAATATTTTTTGAAGTAACTCTACTCTGCATTTTGAACAGTTAACATTTCAATCTGTGCTGCAGAATAGAATAGGGTCAGTTGTATAGTCAGAACTAAGATCGATTTTTCGCTTAAATATTTCTTAAATAAGAAATTTAAAAAAAAAATTCTTACTTCAGAAATATTTAAGTCAAAGCTCGATCTTAATTCTGACTATAAAACTGGCCCATAAACTGATGACTTGCACTTTTTTAATTGAAAGCAAAAATTGTAGATTTGGCTGTTTGGAGAGCGCTCTTTCTAGTTCAGTTTGTATTTCGCTGTCCCAGTTCAATCGCTATTTGAAAATGTCAACCCATCGTTCGTACACAGTGTTACCACATATTTTTTTAGAAAAACTGTAAAAAAAAACTGTTTCTTTATAAAAAAAACAGTTTTTCGAAAAAAATTTAAAAATCAGAAGAAATTCTGTGATCCGGAAGTATCCTGAGATTAAAATATTATCCCACGGTCTCAATTTTCAAAATATCGAGATTTTAATAATTTAATTGCCTTGGCATTTATATTAATCGACTTTTTGCACAGTCTCCTAATAAAACTTTTTTTTTTAAGAATTTTAGTCTCCTAGGCCCGAATCTGAAGTTAAAAAAAGTTCATCGAATCACCCTTCCGAGATGTGAACCATTTTTATTAAATCCTGACTTAGGATAGAATACTTTATTGGTCAATGTTGGAACTCAAAATATTCTTTATGGATTTGCATTCCACATAAAACTACCTTTTATTTGATTGAGTATTGTGTTATGTCGGGAATTGTTTGTTTGAAAAAATTACCTTTTTTTGGAATTTTCCTTGATCAGAATTGAAAAAATAATAGTAAATTGTTATCCAGAATTGGCAAATATTTATTAAAAACAAAAATAAAAAATAAATTTCGGCCTTTTTTGATGAGACATTGTTTTAAAAATTTTTTCAAAAAAATATAAATTTCTAAATTATCCTTCATTTAGAAATGATCTGAAAAGTTCTGCTAAAAAATGTTTGTCGGATCTATGATGTGTCAGATATGGTTTAGCCAATTTTATTTTAGTGCTAATTTTTGATGAAATTTGTTATAAAACTGTTCTATTATCCAGTAGGCATACTTTGTAGTAGGTATTATATTTGCATTTTTAAATTAATTTATGTTTCCATTTGTACCTAATTTTTTACAATATGAAACTTTTATTGTAATTTTTGGGTCATATGCATAATCACTTTCTAAGTTTATAAATGGCTTATAAAACAAGAATTTTATACAAAATTCATATTTATAAAAGTGTTATAAAGTTTTCAAGTTCTTATGCATAAGCACTTTTATATTTTAGTTCTTAAATTTTAGTTAAAAAAATAGAAAAAAAATTGTAAATGAAACAAATGTGCCGATTTAATATGCAAAAACTGTAACAAAATCCTTGAATTAAAAAAAAAACTGTTTTTTACATGAAAAAACTGGAAAACTGTTAGGCAACCCAAAAAACTGTAAAAAGCAGTTAAAACTGGCTATATGGCAACACTGTTCGTACAACATAACAACATTTTCAATCGTTCACGTGGTTTTTTCATTTAGGGACTATTCATATTTTTCGTCTTGTGGGGTACCCGTCGAGTAAACCTTATTCGAGTACGCTGAATTAGTTCTTAGGAAACAAAAAAACGATTATAAAAATAATGGTTTCGCGATTTTTCTAATTTTTCGACCATTCGTATTTACTCAGGTTGTTTGTTAGTAGAAGAAGTCTGTAAACATTTTTTATAAAGTTTAAATTAGTTTAAAGGGCCCTACGAAAAAATTGCTTAAATTAACAGAATCTGTTTGCTAAACATCAGTAAGATAAAAATAACAAGAAAAAATCTGTTAAATTTACAAAATTTTAGCTATATTTTTAAAAAGATGACAAATTTTAAATGTTCAACGCATGTTTTTAATACTTTTTATAACTACGAGGCGCATCAATAAATCCGTGACTTTTTGAACGAAACACAGTTCTTTTAGCAAAAGAAGTTTTTATTTTTCAACAGTCTCCTTTTAGCTCAATACACTTAGTTCAAGGTTTAAGCCTGGATCAGCCAGACGTAAACGTATCTCTGCATAGCTGAATTAATAAGTTAAATAAGAACAGAAGATGTGCTGTGTTTTTTGTTTCATTCTTATGCATTCAATATAGAGCAGACGTAAATACACAACAAAAATCTGTTGTGAATACAATGGATTCAACGCAATTTGGTATGTTGATTTATCATTGCTTTTTAATGGGAAAAACACCGTTCAAGCCAAAGCTTGACTTGATACCTTAAATATATCGAAGGAATGTGTCGGCTTTAATTCGCATGAACATTTGTCCATGAGAAAGGTGTTTTCGAAATGGGTGCCGCGTTTGCTTACAAAAACAACCAAAAACAACAACATGTCGATGATTCTGAGAGCTGTTTGGAGCTGTCTACACTGATTTTTGCGTCGGTATGTAACAAAAGGACGAAACTTGGATTTGCCACTTCAACCTCACCCGAAGACGCCAAAGACGCAACAGTCAGCTGATAAAGTTATGGCATCAGTATTTTGGAATACGGCTGGAATTTTGTACATTGATTACATTGAAAAAGCCCAGACCATCAATAGCGATCGCTGCATGGCTCAACTGGTGCGTTTGAAGAAGGAAATCTCAAAAAACGGCCCCATATAAAGAAGAAAAAAGGGCTCTTGCAGCAAGACAATGCGTCATATTACAAGTCTTTGGCTGCCATGGCCAAATTGCACGAATTACACTTTCAATTGCTTTTGCACACAGATTTGGCTCGCAGCGATTTTTACCTGTTTTCAGACTTCAAAAAATACTCGCTGGAAAAAGATTTTGTTCGAATGAAGAGATGATTGCCGAAATAGAGGCCTATTTTGAGGCCAAAGATCTTTCTATAAAAAAGGTATCGAAATGTTAGAAAGGCCTTGGAATGATTGTATCGCTCTTGAAGGAGACTGTGTTGATGAATAAAGTCGAATTTTGCCAATTTGTTATTTTATTGGTTATCCTACGGACTTTTCAGCCGATGTGTTATGACGTGTGGTCTGCTGTGAGTTCCATATTCACATATAAACGAATGAATTCTATTTTGAATGAAGTCCCTAAAAAAATCATTCGATTTCTTTCTAAATCGATTGAATTCATTTTTAACCATTCGGAATTCATTCGATCGAATTCACTTTTAAGGAATTCAGCCAATTTATCTCATTCGATTTTGTCAATCTTTGAATTCAATCGTTACGAAATCATTCGATTTCTTATTCGGGAATTCAATCACTCAATCAATTTTGTATCATTTGATTGAGCAATTTGGGAATGACATTCGATTTTCTTCATTCAATTAAAAAATTTTTAAAATTAACAATTATGTTATTTTATTACAGTAAAATTAAAAATAACAGATAGTACTTTTTGGGCTGATTAGGGGAGGAGGGACATATTTTGAGTTTTAATTCGGGTCAAAGTTGAAACATGTCAAAGTCCACTATGTATTATCGAATTTGGACAATATGAGGCCATTGAAAAGGTATTTGGAATGGCTTTCATATGAAATAAAACTTTTTAATATTAAAAAACCCATTACGAGCCGGTTCCGCTTTTTTTAATTTTTAGGGCGAACCGTTTGAATATCAAAAAAGTGTTTATATAATAGTATGATTTGTGTACATATAATTGTAGCTTAGATTACAAGCTTTAATTTGAGGTAAAAAATTTGCTTTAAATCACTATACGGACAAAGTTGTAAGGGGTTATAGTTAATTTTTCCTTTGCGAAGTAAAATTTCAAAAGCCTCTACGAAAGTTTCTTGTTTCTCAATGGGTTAACTAATCGGTCTTATTTCTGGTCCTAGTGAAAGATATTTATATAATCTTATAACTGACATGAATTTTCTTCATTTAATGTAAAAGAAAAAAAGTAAAAGTTTGACCCTTAATAACTGTGTTGTTTGATGGGTTAAAAGGTCGAGCTATATCTTGAATGAAATGTATTTTATATGTCTCGACAATAAACTAATAAGTACAAATTATATTCTTATGGTGCACATACTATCCAAATCCGAGCATAATTCATGGAGTTATAAGCAACTTCAAATTTTGTACCGAAATAACTACCGAGATAGGTCCGACCAAAAAATAAAAGTTGTTTTGAAATCCAAATTAAAAATTTTAACTGGCAAAAATATGTAGCCGAACGGAGCTCTGCAACTAAACTCAACTTTACCTTTTATTTTGTATATTCCGGTGCTTTACGACTTTATACACTCAAAATAATACGTCTGTCGGCTGAACAACAAAATTTGTTACTTTAACAAAATTTATTCCTGTTTTTTGGCTTAATATAAAATTTGTTGATTTTAACAAATTCTTTTGTTAAATTCAACAAATCTAAATTTAAGTAAACAATTTGTAAAACTGCAGTTTTATCTGTAATTATACTGAGTCGTAGAATTTATCCAAATTTAGGGTCTCGGAACCCTCCCCGGGCCTAGTCCATATTATGTGAGGGCATATAATGACACCCTAGAGGAATAAAAATTTTGTCCGTTTTGCTCTATCTCGCTTAGTTTTCGAGATATGGGCCATTTTATGAAGTGAAAAAAATTTTTTATTCTTTGTAATTTACTTGTAAGAAAGATGATTCTTTAATTTGAAAATAATTTAAACAGAAAGTGATATTAATTTATTATCTAGAGTCAAACTAAAGAACATTCATTTATCAAAATAAGAGATCAACTAAACATTCCCCTCATTCATCTTAAAAACACATTGACACGGTGCAAAATATAATTTAAATAACATACATTAAAATTTAACGGTTCGTTGTAATTAAAAAAAACTGTGGTTATCATACACAGAGTTGAATAGAATCAGCTGAGATATCTTAAGAATTAAGGTCCAAAGCAAAAAAGAGTAATAATAACAAAGGATAAAAATAGCATTGTTAGATTTCGTTGATATTAGTCTCAGTTGAGTTGTTGATAACAAATTCGATTTGCTTTCAACTGTCACATAAGTAGACAATTAGCAATTATTAAACCATTAAAGGCGAATGACACTGATGATGGCTTTGTAGCGATAGCCGAAAATACGTATTCTGTCTTGCTGGCCTTATCGAATTCTTATAAAAAATTTTATTCTTTGTAATTTACTTGTAAAAATTGTATCATCTTTCTTTAATTTGAAAATAATTTAAACAGAAAGTGATATTAATTTATGATATAGAATCAAAAATTAATATCACTTATATATATTTTAACAAAAAATTTTGTAAAATTTAACGAATGGGTTCTTAAAAATTAGTTTTAAATAATTTTGAAATTTAACACTAAAAATTAGTTAAAGTACTGAGGATTTTTAGTATCGTGTTAAATGAAGATAATTGTTTGTTTTCAGAATTATAAAGCGAATGAAGAAAATCGAATGTCATTCATAAATCGCTCAATCGAATGAACTATAAATCGATTGAATTCCCAACGATTGACTTCCGTGATTGAACAAATCGAATGATGAAAAAATGATTGAAGTCTTTAAAATTAAATCATTCCATAGTCAATCAAAATCGAGAAAGGAATGAAGGATTGAAGTCTTTAGAAGCTCTGCATGCTACTGTGGATTTTACAGAACTGTCTTCGAAGCCCTTTTATTAAATTTCTTTGAACACTTTTTTAGCCCTGTGCAAAAACGTATGCATTATTTACACCAAACTTTCACTTTTGTCGAATAAAATCGTTTCATGTAGTTTTTATTTTGAATTTCGGTA
The DNA here is from genome assembly GCA_949987735.1 of Leucophora obtusa. Classification (NCBI taxonomy): domain Eukaryota; kingdom Metazoa; phylum Arthropoda; class Insecta; order Diptera; family Anthomyiidae; genus Leucophora; species Leucophora obtusa. Next base: position 48,710,203 of record OX465299.1, read on the forward strand.
ATTTTCGACATACTCCAGCATAAAAAAGCAGCAAAAACGCCAATTTTTCCCCTGTATTTTGCTCGCAAAATTTCCGAAGTGGCCCACAAAATCGATGCTGTACAGAGAAAATTTTGCTGGACAAGTTTTCATGAACATTTTCAGTCAACTAATGAAGTTTTCTTCACAAAGTAAATTAAAAGCTTTTTAAAATTTATGAAAAAGCTTCATATATCTAATGAGAATTTAGTGTTAAGGAAACTTTTTTAATGAATGTATTAGACTTTTAATAAATAAAATGAAATATTTCAAAATATTTTATGAAAAATTCCATTAATTCAATGAAAAGTTTCAATGGACGAGTTCCAGTAAAACTTCATTGGTTTTATGCAAAAATTAATTGTCATGCAGATAATTCTCTACATCATAAAAAAGTGTTGTAAATACAATTATCAATAACGAAATTGTTTAACCTTTTATATAATTAAAATTCAAAAAAAGTTTTTAATTATTTTATGCCAACTGATAATAATGGAATACTTGAAATTTTCTTTCAAAAACACAGGTAAAATATTTAAAATCAAAAACTTAACAATTGTAAATTTTGTAAAAACAGTACTGGTAAAGTACTATTTTGAATATTACTCGCAAAATACTGATTTTACTAAAAATTCGTGCTTTGCCAGTGCTATATTTTTTCTGGCTGGGATGTTTTCATAGAAAAATGTGTTAATTCCGACTTTTTAATTCTTTAACGTGATAAAAAATACCGCTAAAAAATACATCTCTCTTTTTTGGAGGGGATCCATAACACATCCACATTTCATTACATTTGGAGAGAAGCCATTTGGATACCTTCCTTGTTAGTGCTATTGGGAATTCTTATTTAATGATTTTATCTCATATATATTTTACTCAATTCATCTGTCATTTCACAAAACCCTATTCAGAAATGAATTGACGTTTAAGAAGTTACTATTTCCCTTAACAAACAACTGCACTTAAGAAGCTTAATGCTCATCTTCCGTGAGTGTCTGAACAAGTAATCCAGAAAAAAATATGTATATTGTTTAAAGAAAATAGCTGTCTACACTGATTTGTTTTGTTCAATGTAGACATAGACATACTTAGCAACAAGTGAAACGGAAACGAAGTCAACTCCTCTTTGTTTTTGAAATACTCGTACATATGAAAAACTTTGCAACTGATAAATTTGAAGTATGCAGTATGTAAGTGGGCTTCCGCTTCAATGGAGTAGGTAATTATGGTAGATGAAATAAAACTAAGTAAGGTTGGGTCTCCCTAGATATGAACATATTCAACAACTAAATATTTTACTTACCTTTCTTAACAATTGATTACGTATTAAAATTTCTTCAGCACTACTATTGCGTACATTACGTTTGAGTTGTTGTTTTTGTAAGGGCTGATGATAATTTTGATTTCTTATTTGAACCTGAGGCTGCACATGATCTATTGTAACACGAGCGGGATAGGAATGCGTTATTTCAATTTTATCTTCTCCACCACCAGCTTCTGCACTACCGATGTTCTTTTTTAAACTTCCTTTGGTCACTGACGTTTCCCCTTCATAATATGAGCAATTGTCTTCTTCACACGATGAAATACTGCAGCAGCATGGAGGTAAATTTTTATCATCTTGTGGCTCCAAAGACATGTAAGAATTATTCCAAAATACACCATTTGTGGTATTACAACACTGTGGTGTATTCGCTAGTGCTAATGGTGAGATAACCGTACTTGGATTGGTTGAACATGTTGCACAACTTATGTCACTTATAGCATCAGTAGATGATAAAGGAGATTCAGCACCTAATCGCTGCTTCTGTTCTTCACTCAGAGCTGAACAAGGTCTATTAAAAAACATACCAGTGGTATTAGAGAATTGACAACAACAATCTTTTTCCGACTCACAAATCGATTGATTATCGGCATTTGAACTACCACAACCCGATGAAGAAACCGAAGAGGCTGATGAACTCGTTATAGAACCTGAAGAATTTGTCGAATTTTGTGTACAGATAGAAGTTTGTGATACAAAAGAATTAGCCGAGACACAGGAAGATCTGCATATATCATTGGATAGCTGAGAACTTCGTACAAAAATTTTGACTGAATTTTCATTAGAGTTTATGGGTTTTTTTAATGGTTTCTCTATAATCATTAAAGAATCACATTCCATATAATCTTCTTTTTGTTCTACTCCTTCTTCCTTAACCCAATCATCGCCAATTTTAATATGAGTGGTTGAGGTCTTGGCTAAGGGTAGATTATTTTGAAATTTTAATCTTTGCTCATTTTCGATATTACACTGTTTGGTTGTGGACTTGCCTGAAGAACAAGTATTATTCAATGCCTCATTAGGGGTTGCCTTGGTTAAATTCTTTTTAGCAAAGTTACTAACATCATTAGGATCGGCAGTATTATATGGACTGTTGTAGCCGGTTTGAACTTTACCAACTTGTATTTTAATTTGTGAGCCTGCCGAGGTCTTCAAAGTCAGATTATGTTTATTTTCCGTCTGATCTTTAGTTAATTTTAATTTATCATAGGCATAATCTTCAAAGTGCTCGGATTTTTGCAATGCCTTATTTGGTAATTTAACATCCGAGCACTTATCGAGGTTTTTTAAATTCGCAGTTCTTTTCATATCCTCTTTAAAATCATGTGAAGAAGAGACTCCCGAATCAGAATTACTTTCCAGAGATAAACGTTTTAATTTATTACAATCATCTTTAAATGGTTTATGATTATGTTCCGTTAATGACATGGGGCAATTGGTAAAATTACAATTTTTATAGCCACATGTAGAATTACGTTCTTTCACACGATTCTCTTCCTCTCCCTTACAGGATATTTCATTCAGTTGATTGATAATTAATAAAGGTTGACGTTTTTTACGTATATGTACCCGTTCTATTTTAGATTTTTGATAATTTCCCGCTGATACTCGAGTATTTCTTAATATTTGCTGATCTATAGCCAAAGAATTACGATCTTTAAGTGATTTTGCAGACTCAACATCAGTTAAATGTTCTACAGACTTTGACGTTTGAAATTTGTCATTGATCTTAAAACGTTCTCTTAAGGGTTCGTGTTCAAATTTCTGAAAATTTGTTTGTACTATGGAATGGGAGGTGTGCGTATTCTGTATTGGTTTTGGTATCCTCGATATAGATTTACGCTCCTTTGACTCACTTCTACGATATTGTACAGTATCCTGATTGATAAGGGAACAACTGCTATCGGAGCAGGAAGAACTTGTTTGGGAAGATTCTTGTGAACATTCGGAACACTCTGTACAATCGGTACAATCTGTGCTAACACTAAGGGAGTTCCTAAGTTGAACATGTTCTTGTTTTTTCGTTGTAGGTTTTAATCTACGATTGGGTTCTTTGTGTGGTACGGGAGCTGGTCGTTTTGGTTGTGGTGGTAGATTTTTTATATGTTTATAAGCTTCAAACATTTGATTAATTTTAGCAACCGCCTCTCTTGGATTGACATTACTATCTGAATGTCTGTTCGAGCGCTCTTTTATTGAATCTTTTGCTAATTTCGTGGTTTCTTTAAATGGCTCCCTTGTTAAATTTGTTGGTTCTTTTGATGGCTCTCTTTGTAACTTTATTGGTTCTTTTGTTGGCTCTCTTGTTGATTCTCTTTGTAACTTCAATGGTTCCCTTGCTGGCTCCCTAACTAATTTAGGTAATTCTCTTGTTAGCTCTTTTGTTGTCTCTCTCTTACTATGCTCACATTCGGTACGCTCTATACGTGCTATACGATCTGCTCTGGATTTTATGCCTGCTCTAGCTAAATCTCTGCGTATATCACAAGTTGAAATTTTATTACGATAATTCCAACTATTGGATTTAACACCATCTCCCGATAGTGTTGCATCTGATTCATTGGCCGTATCATAAGATGAATGATAGCAAGTTGAATTACATTCCGATAAATCATCTATGGCTGCAGGTTGCTTTATAAATTTTGGCGGCGAATTAGTTGTTCTTTTAGAATTTTGTAAAAATTGCCAAGATTCTATCTCGGGTGGAGGTGGTGGTGGCAAAGGTTTATTAGGTGCCTCATGTCGGTTGACTGTAACCCGGGCTACATTTTTGCGATTTCCCAGCGGGGGAGGAGGAGCTATATTTTTGCCTTGGTTCTTCTTAAATTCCATAAAACTGTAGTTGGGTATTGAACCGGTTTTAGTCATAAATGCTTCTTTACATTGGTGAACATAGTTGACTTTTAGTAATTCCATTTGTGGTACTTCTGCACTGGACATGCGTGAGTCTATAGTGCTGTCCATGCCTATACTAGCCAAGGTTTCGTTAGAAGGTTTACGTTGTATACGATACATGTTTGGGCAGTAAATAGGGATTATACGTTAGTGATAAGGGAATTATATAACATTTTCCGACGCTTATAATTCTCATTGAGTTGAATATTTATTTTCAGTTGTATTAACTCTCATTTGGTATATAAACATTTCTGAGATTTTTTTGTTGATATAAAGTTGTTTGCACTAAGGGACTCTTTAAGATTTTAGTAGTTGTAAAAAGTGTTTTCTGTATATATCCAGTTAAAATTCTCATTAGGTTTATTAATTATCGTTTGGTTTATAATATTTCGGGGAAAAGCAATTTTTTTTTTAATAATTTATTGTTTTTCTTTCGTTTTTATATAATTCTCATTTAATTGAATATACTTTAAATATCTTTCGCTTTGTAATATTTTATTTATAAATATTTATTTTATAAAATTCCTTATGGTTTCAAATATTTTTTTGAATTTTGTGTTCGTGTTTGATTTTGTTCGTTGTATGTTTTTTCTGTTCAGTTTTAATTCTCATTTAGTTAATGATGATATAATTCTCGTTTGGTTTGCATAAGTTTGAAAACATTTTAAGTTTTTCAACACTTTGTTTTAAAAAAGACTTATTTCTAGTAACATCATTCATATATTAGACAAATTTTAAATATTTTTGTGGATTTCGTTAATTCTCGTAAGGTTTATGAAGTCTTTTTGAATATTAACAATTGTTCGAGAGTAATAATTTATTGTTGCAATTTGCAATTTGCAAATGCAATTCTTATTTCGTTACGAAAATTGCTTGACTTATTTCTACATTTAAATTTTTTTTTTAAAGTTGTTAAATTTTTAAACATGTTAACAGTCCATTCCGTAAAATTTGTAATTTTTTATTCTCGCTTATTAGTTTATCTAATTGTTTAAATTTGATTTATAGGTTTTGTATACAAATTTTAACAGTCCTCTTGACACAATTTTAAATTTTACAATTTGAGGAGTGCCAACACAATTTTTTCTACACTTTCTTAAGATTTTTGCACTTTTTTATAAATTTAAAGATTAAAAATATTTTAAATTTTTGCTGAGGGACAACGCAATTGTTTTTAGTTTGTCTTAAGTTTTTGTTTTGTACTTTTTTTTATAAAATTTTTATAATTCTCGTTTTTGTGAATATGTCAGAATTTGTATCCAACAAATTTTTTTAATGTCTGCAGACCAACATAAATAATTTTTGTACGTAATATTTGCACTTTTCAATGTCTTCGACAAAGGAGTAAACTAAAAATTAACTTTTTGCTGTTTTTAAGTTTTAGCGTTAATAATTCTCATTTAGTTTAAGAAAAAATTCATAATTCTCTTCAGAATGCTAAAATATGTATTTTTTGTGACTTTGTGAAATTGAAATTTTTGGTTAAAGAATTCTTTTTACAGTTATAAGTTTTTAATAAATCGTAAACTTTTTTATAAATAATTATATACAATTCTCGATTCGTTGGGATTTTCTTTTGCATTATTTGTTTCGAATATTCGTTTAGATTGCTGATTATATTGATATATTTTATAATTCCCATTTAGTTGAAAATAAACTAGATTTTTATTTGTTCTTTAAAAATTGTAGTGAAAGGTTAAAATTATTTAAATTTCCAATTGATTGATGCTTAAAAAACTTATTTAAATTTTATGATTTATATTCACAATTTAAAAATCTGCATTTTAACACCTACACTTTTAGTTTCATTCAAATCTTTTTTTATAACACTTCAAGGGCCATTTACTTTTTCAAATTACTTCTTGTTTTGGTTTTCCTATAAAATTTGTATTGTTGAGATTTTATACTTTCATTTGTTTTACTTTTTTTCAAACATCTTCAATTTATTCAAAATATCGTAATTTTTAAATTTCAACGAATACTTGATTTCAATCTTTTGTTTTTGTCACAGATCTATTTACAAACACAATTGTCAATTAATAATTTAACATAATTATATAAAATTGGAGGCTATAATTTAAAGTGACACTTTAAACTTTATATCTAATCATTTTAATTTCAAAGCGTTAATTTTACGATAAACTTTCAAATATTTGAAACCAGTCAGTCGTTTTGTTGTTATACGATTTAAGTCCGCTCGTGTTCGTTGATTTTTCTTTTAAATATTTATTCATCCGTTATGATGTTTAACCGTTAAAACTTCGTCTTAAACTATTTGTTTACCATAACAATAATGTTTAAACAAACTCAAAAAACTAAGCTTAGAAATCTGTAAACCTCAAAAAAAAAAGAAGTTTGATCATACTTAACAAACTTGTTGGCCAGACATTGAGTATGATCAATTTAATCCAATGTTGTATCAAACTTAGTTCAAGAAATTTAAAATTTTCTCATAAATTTTCTTTTTTTTTTCAAAATTTTATTCTGGTCTATCAACTTTTTTTCGGCATGATAGTTTAATGACCATTTTGTATTTTTTTATGTTGTATTTATTTTAAAATGTTTAGTTATAATAATGATATTAGGATGGATCGATATCAGAGGTTTGGTGGAATTTACACAACGGCAATAAAAACTATTCTTAAAAAGCTTAAAAGTACACTGAAAATTCTACAAAAATCAATGTAAACAAGAAAAATAAAATTTGGGTATGTCGACTATATAATACTCTATAGTACGATTTGGAATCAAATTCGGGAAGGGTATTTCAATAAACGGTGTAATAAATATTCTAAAAAACGCCTTTAAAAAGTTCAAATCTTAATTTCACCGATATTGGAATCGATCGGGGTTCCGGGCTATATGCTGTCTATTTAGTATGATATTCTCGATATTTTAGGATATAAATCCAAAATAGCGGACGGGAATATTTCGAATTTTTAATTTTTTAGGGTCTTGAAATTTTACACGTCAAACTTTTGGCTTTCTAGCCACGTCAGGCCGCCAATTTATTTATTATATCTATCAGTTAGATCTCGAGTTCTCATTCATTCAACAATTTTATAACAAAGAACAAAAGACACGAAAAAGCCATAAAATTTTCGTAATTCTTCAAATTTTTCGGCCTTTTAAAAGCTGCCAAATAAGAACCGGTTGCAATTGACCCAAAGTTGGACCTGGTATGTTTTTAGAACGGAATGAGCACTAGTGTGTTTCAAAATGGTATGGTGAAAGTAGACGGAGTCCGATTTTTGCTCCTTAAGGCGGGATCATGGTGAATAGACTACGGCAACATCTGCACCACATTTGAGAGAAATTGAATCCCGTTTAGAGGTCCCTAAAAATGCCAGATTTGTCTAACCTTTTGTATGGCGATTTACATATAAATTAAAAAAAAAAGTTTAAATCAATTTTGTTACCAGTTAAGATTATGTCCTTCAAGATTTCTCCATAAATTTTGAATCACAATTTTATATACTTTAGGAATATGAAATAAAATCTATTAAATTGTTAAACGTTTTCGAAATATTCGCGTTTTTATGATTTCGCAAAAAAATAAGTTTCGAAAAAAAAAATATTTTAATATATAAATTTAATTGTCCTTCTTAAAGCTATAACTCAAAACTAATTAGATCATCATTGCATAAAGGATAACGTTATCTTGGTTATTTTTCATAAAATATGACTTTTTTTGCCTTTTGCTTAATAACTTCTAAAATAATGGTAAAATTTTTTAATCCAAAATTTTATTAAAAACTAGAGTTCATTTAGATAACGGGTTTTGGGAGAATAAAATTGCCCCAATGATAATACTGGAAGCTAGACTGAAAAACATTTTGGAAAAAAAAATATTTAATCAGCGATATCGCGAAAACCGTTCCTCTATTTGAAATTTTGACTTCATACTCGTAATTATCGCCAAAATATTTAATAGATTATATCGCGTTCTATGGTAATAAATTTAATTATTTTATATTTGAAAATTTTACATTTTTGTTCACCTATAGCTGTAACTTTATCGCCATTTAGGTACCTTAAGATGAAAAATTTTTAAACTTGTTTTTGATAGCATAATCTTCAAAAAGGTACCCAGTTGAAAATTATGTGTGGTAACAAAAAAGAAGCACTGGCAAAGCGCAAGTAGACCGCGGTCTTACAAAAAGAAGTACTGGCAAAGCACTAAATTTGGACGCCTTCCCAACGCTTTAAAAGGGTGAATTCATAGCGGTTGTTTTCCTATAACATTATTTTGTTTTTGAAAAAGAAACTCCAAAAGAAGGATTATTCAAATAATTTTTGACTCCACAATACAATAACTCCAAGAATCGTCTATTTTTAGAGTAATTTAAAATTCTTCAGTGATGAGGGCTCATAATTTGGTGGCAGGGAAACATTTGATTTTTGTGTTTCTTGGTGCTATCTCAATACTTTGCACAGCATTAAATAGAACGGTGTTATCATGTGTGTGTCAAGAATGCACTTTAATTTTTTTATTTGCGCGTTGGCAAAGCATTTGATTTTTATGTTTATGGGTGCTTTCCCAGGGCTTGGTAAAGCATTGGCACCACCGTGGAACGGTGTTATCATTTGGGCGTTGGGAAAGCGCTGTTAACAAGCCCTCATACCACCAATTTCGATGTTTTGCCAGTGCTGGTCCCTTTGTAATTTTCTACCTGGGTAGTCACATTTATGGGGCTAGATAATTCGAACGTCTTGCCATTTGAAGAACCCTAAAGAGCACTATCTGATTAACGAACAAAATTCTATAGGTTCTGTTCATGAAATCGTTTAAAATCACTTTGGTTTCGTAAGCTGATTTACCCCCCGTTTCCACATGCAAGTGCAAGTTCGGAAAACTCAATACACTCACACTTTTTCACTAATACTATCACACTTATACGACTTGCGGCTCAACTTGCAAGTAAATTTTGAAGACAGTGGATTTTTGATACTTGCGGCAAGTGAAAAACAGTTACTCACAAAGATAGAATAAGTGGTTACTCAGAAGTTAGGACATTGTAAAATAGTTGGTCATATTGGCAAAAAAATTTTACCTTGGAACATTTCCTATTTAGTTCAAAACAAATTTATAAATAAAATATTAATAAAAAAAGACTTAATATGTACTTATTTAATCAATTACCAGTAAGTGCTTACTTTTCACGAATATATAAGTACTTCTATAACTTATTATCGGTAAGTCATTTTTTCGTATTTTAAAGTAATGCAAAAGGTAATGACCTATTATTACTTGGTAATCCGTATGGTAGTGACCTGTCATTACCATTTTTTTGTTGGGAACCTGTTAAAATCAGCAAAGTTATTGCTAATAATTTGTAGGCTAAAAGATCACAAAAAAGTTCAAAAATTTCAAAGTTTTTTCTAATCAAGGTTTCTGAAGTCATCTAGCAAATATTTCTGCTGATTTTAGCTGGATAGACTCCTATTTGCATTCAACACAAAAATAATAAAAATTGTGTACAGTTTGTCATTTTCAATTAACTAAAAGTTAACTCAAATATAACTAAAATTCTGTAAATTTAACAGATTTATTTTTGCTGTTCTTATTTTACTAGTACTTAGCAAAGAAATCTGCTAATGTCAGCAGTTTTTTCTGCAATGTAATTTTTAACTAAAATTTATACAGACTTTTTTCTAGTATTGTAGTGTTTTCAAAAAACCGACCTTTTTAAAAACCGGTTTATCGGTTAACCGATATATAAAGGGTCCACTTTTATAAATTGGATTTTGGTTAACTGTTTGTGCAAACCGGTTAACCGTCGAGAAATAAAAAACAGTAAAAAACAAACAAAAAATTTAGTTTTTTATAAAATAACTAAAAATTGCAGGTTAAAAACACACTCTCAAAACAATTCCAGTGTGGCACCGAATTTTTTGCCAACCGAATAGATTCGGTTTCCGTAAATTCGTAATTTGGGTGCCCCAACCGAATTTAATTGTGGCAACCGAATTCAATTACAATTCGGTTGTGACAAATGAATCATCGCTTGCCACAATTGCCTCGTAATTCGGTTGCCACAACCGATTAATTCGATCGGAAAAAATTTGGTTGTCACAACGGAATTGTTTTGAGAGTGTAATAACAATGATTTTAAAGTTAAAAGTCAACAGAAAAATTTATTAATTTTACAAAATACTAAAGTTTTCGGCCCTACCAAGGTTCATTTTTGGAGATAGAAGTGTTTATATCAATCCATGTTGAACTTCCACCCAAAATCAATCCACCCCAATGTATCTGCTCTATTCTTTTTTGACAGTCAACATTATTGATAAGCTTTAAAATGTTTTATTTGTCTTTATTTGGTTTGAAAAATTAGGTAAAGTTATGCTAGTCTTTCTTGTGTAAGCAATTTATAAAATTTTCATATTATTTTTGGTTTGTATCTAAGCCATAAATCAATTTATGTTAGTATTATTTAAGAAATCTTTATTTTTATGTACTTTTCTTCCTAAAATGATAAATGTTTAAGTGTTTTCAGAAAACGTGATGGCATTCCACAATAAAATTGTATACTCATAATCATGCTGGGGTTTTTATCATGTTACAACTATTTTCTATATATGAAATGATCTTTTTCTAAATACAAATGTATGTTAGATGTTAGAAACTATTGTAAAATTGATAAAAATGTCTAAAGTTATGTAAAAAGGTCGACATATTATTTTAATAGTTTTGGGTAATAAACAAAAGACAAAACATTATCTGAGTTAAAAGAAATGGAAGAATAGACATATCAATCTCATTTAAAGGAAAACAATTAAATTAAAAAGTTTTATGAAATTTCAATTAGCGGTCTAAGTTTTACTTAGCATTGTTTTAAAAATATGACTAATTTCAAATCTTTTGAAGTCTACTATAAGTATAATAAACGCAGTATGTCTGTTTGTGTGCTTATTCCCAGCAAAAAATTTTTAGTATTTTGGAAGCAGTAAAAATACGAAGCGCTTCAAAACGCGCTACAAATTCTGCTTTACAGAGTTGCGTCACTTTATGCGTATACAATACACAAAAAATTTTTCAATTTGATTGTATACCCTGCAAAACTGCCTTAAACGAAGCAACTCGTAAGCAAGTTATTTAAAAAATTATAGTGCTACGCTATTCCCTTACGACGAAGCAGATTGTAAGGGAGTAAAATAAAATGTAAGTTATCCAAAGATTTATGCGCACGAAATCTGAGTCATCTCAATCGTGTTTTACCCTTCTTTAGTAGAGTTTAATGTATAGACGCCACATAAACATGAGTCAGTCTGCATTTTGAAGTCGGCAAATGAATGCATTTATTTTCATAAGAAGTCGCGTTTAAATGCGCTCAATGAAAATCATGAATTTACTGCATCTTTTCAGCAGCAAAAAAGCACTTTTTCCAAAAAAGTGCATGAATTTATTTGCGGTTAAATGCACTTACGAAAAACATGAATTTACTGCAATTTTTCAGCAGCAAATAATGCGCTTTTTCTCACAAAACAACGTGCTTCCAAGCGGGCCCTTTGTATGGAAAAATCATGCCTTCCGTAAGCAGCTTTGTTAGGGATTAATTTTATTTATTCCTTTACAAAGCTGCATCCAGCGAAGCAGGTTTTTTGCTGGGTTACGATTTAGTAAAATTTACTAAAATAAACTATTTTTACTACAGCTGAAAAATTTCATTACAGAAAGCAAACAAAATTTTCAATTTGTAGTTAAAGTAGTAGAATTAAAAAAAAAAACTAACCGATTAGGAATATATTTATGTTTAAAGTCTTTAAGAATTTAGAATATAATTTAAAAACTTAATACAATTTATAATTCGCTATTTTTACTACAGTTGAAAAATTTCGACACAGAAAGTAAGCAAAATTTTCAATTTTTAGTTAAAGTAGTAAAATTTTTAAATAGAATAACATATTAGGAATATATTTAATTTGAATGCTTCAAACTCCTAAATTTTTTAAGACTAATGTTGGAAAAAATAAAGTTTACGATTTTTGTTGACTTCTAATATTTAATTTAACGAAAATTCAGAATATTTAATAAAAAATTTATATCTCTTAAAAAAACTTACCCCCAATCGATAATGATATAATAATTTCTTGTGTGCTTTACATACCTGCAAATAAAAAAGAGAAGGGGGTTTTCAATTAGATACAATCTTTGATAAAAAAAAAAAACACAAAAAATGTTGTAATAATTTTACAACTGAAATGAGCTTTAATCTAAATACAAATTGCCCATTAAATAATAATATATGACCTTTAAATTTAAAGATTTGACAAAAAGTAGAAATATATACAATACATAAATAGGAAGTTTCATTATGATGCTGATGATTATGATAATGATGAATAAACATCATAAATACTTTTTATTAACAACGGACGGTAAAAATATTCCATGTGACCATGAATTGAACAACTTTTTAAAACTTTTTTGTTGTATTTTAAAAATATATTAGCATATGAAAAGAAATGCAGTTTTTTGGGCAAGTAAATAAAAATGCATTTGAAGCCCACACAGATAAATTTTCAACTTAAATATGTTAAACCTTTAAAGATCGAAATTAAATATCAACATTTTTCAACATTTCTAAAGAAAAAGTATCGTTAAAAATATTTTTTTTTTCAGCTCTTATGAAAAAAGCTATTTAACATACATATTATACGAGCAAAAAATTGGAAGTCGTGCTTTACAAAACACTTCTTTCGTTGCTTCCAAAATATCCGTTAGTGTAAATTTCCTTTTTAGAATGGCGGTATCAGCATTTTGGATTTATCTAGGATATTTGCCAATTCCGGGATTCGGAATTTCCCGTTTGGCATCACTGGTCGGCATGCCCGACCTTAATTCGTTTACTTGTTTTTATATTCATTTATTCTGTCAAGAATATATTTTTTGTAAACAAAGTACAAATTTTTGCAACTCTGTAGTGATAGACAATTAATGTAAAAATATGGCAACAATTAAAAAAAAACAAATTTTGGAGTATGTTAGTGCGATGTCTTACAAATTAAATAGATTCCCAGTGTAGAAACGGTAATGATATATCATTATTTTTTGGAGTACCAGTAATGACACCCACTTACCTTCTGCATTATTTTAAAACATATAATAATGAGTTACTTATAATGACTTATTTTTATCATTATTTCAAATAGAAAATAATTTTTTAGATTTTTTTGAAAATTTTTTGAAATCTATTTTTAGACTCAATATTTTTTAAACACTGGTAAGGATATATGTAACCACATATTTTTTGATTTTTTGTATGTTGGCGAGTAAGCTTACTTGTGTGCAGCAGGTCAATTATGTTTTTATCTTTTAAATATTACATGTCGATATAGCTCAGATGGTAGAGCTGTTGACTGGCAATCTGTAGACCCAGGTTCGATTCCCGCACCAGCAAATTTTATATAAAAAAAAATACAATAAAAAATATTTTTTTTTATATAATTTATTTTTTTGAAAATCTATTTTTAGACTCATTATTTTTGTCAGTACTGGTAAGCACATAGGTAACGGTATATTTTTTGATTTTTCGTATGCTGGTGTGTAACGACAACTCATTATTTTTCGCGACATCGCCATATAAAGGTAATAAGAAATGTAATAACAAAAGTAACTAGTTACCATTACCAAGTATGTAGTTACATAACCACATATCTGGTAATGATTTTCTACACTGGGATTCTATAACGACGAAAAATTGCTGGATGACATGTCGTATGCATTAAAATATATTTTTTCGCTGTCGTTGCCGACCCACCCGGCAACATCACACATTACCCTAATATTTAACCAAACATATGTATATTTGATTTTTTAAAAATTAAAAATGTTTTAATTAAAACTTTGCGTTTATAAATCATGTATTACGTAATCAGTAATCGGTAAGTCATTACTTTTTGTTTTAAAATAATGCAGAAGGTAACGATTTAATACCAAAGTTTAGCTGGGCAGTTGTGATTAATCTCTAAGGGGCAGAAAATATAGAGAAAAACAGAGCAACATTTCTGAAAACATGGAGAGTGAAAGCTACTGCTTTTTTACCGTTAATTTTTTCATATTATAAAAGTATACTTCAATAAACAAAATGATAATTACAATACTTTTTGTTAGCTGTGTTCTTAAATAACTGGTATAACAGTTGCTTTGCATTTTTCCATAGAAAAACAACTGTAATTACAGTTAAAAACAACTACCGATTACTACACAAACAACTGGCATGCAGTAATTGACAAACTTTTTTGAGTGGAGATTCACTGATTACGATGAAAGTTAGTCATGGGATTGTGAAGAAAAAATAATAAAAATGTGAAATGTGTATATCTAGAAGTAAAGGGAGGGGGTTGGATTCTTTATTTACCGGTAAGTTTTGTTAACCCCAGGCAAACTGTTATATTTAAAAAACTTATAACAAGTAGGTTTTAAAATATTCTCAACTCCCTTCAGATTTAAAATTGGAAGCTAAAAACACATATTCAAAAGTTTCATCTAAATCGATGGATACCCCGGAGGGATATCAAAGTTTGAGTAGGAGGGGTGGACTAATTGTGCTCCATATATTTTAATATTTATAAACAACAGAATAACCACATCGTCATTATCGTTTTTCTCGATTTTTTGGTATATGGGTCAAACCAATAATAAACTGACGATATGTCTAAATATTTGTGTGTTTAAATTAATTAAGCCTAATTTCCGTTTTTTTCTGATCATTTTTATTTTATTCAAATTCGATCAAAAAACTTTTACTTAAATTTCTTCATCTATCCAAATCATATAAAACAAATTTAAAATATATTATAATATTAACTATTACACCTTCATAGCGATATAATCACCTGTATTTTACTCTCGTTTTCATTGCTCCCCATCAAAGTATTAGAAAATTAAAAAAGCCACATCCAAACTATAACTAGACTTCATTTGATATATTTATGTGTATGATAAATCCTCACCTTTTAAAAATTATATTATTTATGTTTTATCATCCAAATACCACAAATGAAAATGAAATTAAGTTAGTAATACCGTTAGAGAATATAATTAGCCACGAAAGTCAACACCATCATCATTATAAGCCAAAACTATACGCGATACAAACTCTGAACAATAACGAATAAACAAACATCATGGCATGCCACCAGCTAATGCCGCTAGTCTGATGATGATATGGAAGCGCAGCATAGTGCCAAAGTTGAGCAGAGTAGTGTAAGTAGTCTTAACAAGAAAGTCATAGTCATGTTCAAACTAACTAAATAAACAACAATTCACAAATAAAAACCACCATATAAGTTTGGAAATGTAATATGGAAACGGATGGTGGTGGTGATGATGATTGGAAACATAGTGTTGATGAAGATGATTCCATCGTATTAGTAACAAGTGTTAGTAACACTTTCGTTACTACTCATTTTCAGTTTTCTACTATAATTTTTCTTCGCCTTCTCTTATTTTTCTTAACCGAATAATGTTGTTGGAGTTGTGCATCATTTTCAGTTTAACACAGTTGTTGTTAAGATTATAATAAAATATGCTCGACTGCATTCGTAGAAAATATCAAATGTTAAATAAAAATTAAAATTTTCGCTACGCTTTGAATTTGATAAAATAAAAAAAAAAGAAATTTCAGCAAACTATTTATCATTCTTGTTTTGGTAGAGTTTTGTTTAAATTCAAACCTCAGTTTGAAAGATCATCAAGAAACCTACTATTGATCTGAAAAATTGCTAGTTTCAAAATCCCTCAGCTTAAATTATCTTAAGTTGAGTTTACATCTGTTTTCAAATCCCAAGATTTTAATGGAAATCTCGATCCGAAATCTTGACAGTTTACATTTGCACTTTATGAGAGTAGCCATATTTCGATTTGACAACTGCATTTTTTTTGTAAACAAAGTACCATAAAAAATAACCTGAAAATAAAAATATTTCTAAAAACCATTTCATTCATTGGCGGATTACAATTAACATTATTTTTTGTAAAGATCTAATGCTAAATATGTCAGTAAATTTGTTTGTTTGTAAGGACGACAAGCTAGAAGCCAGATTTTGCAATAATTTGGTAGAAGGAGGACATGTATTTCCCAATGCTTTCTTCATAGTTATGATTCGAGGGAAGCAAAAATTAGAAGCACGCAACACTTCTTATAATCACTAGTACATTCCCATTGGGTCTAAAGTTATATTTATTATAATCAAGGTTGCCAATTTAGCCATTTTCCGGCTAGATCTAGCCGTTTTAATTTCATCTATCCATAAAAAAATGGCTAGATTGGATCTAGCCGGAAGATTTAGCCATTTTATTTTCCCCTAGCCATTTTTTCTTTTAATGTTTTACAGTTAATTTCATACAAAAATGCTTGAATTTTTACGATTTTAAAATTTTTAGTGCAAAATTTTCAATTTTTGAAACATTTATTTGGGTTTACAGACACAAGTAATTTTTACATTCGAATTAAAATCATATTTTTTGTAAAACTTGAATGAACATATTTTAGAAATTCGGAAAACATTAAAATTTAAAGGCCACTTTTATGAAAGTCGTGTGTTAAAACTCTTTATTATCACTGATTTATTTTAAAATTATTAAGTTTTAGCATTATTTTCCAATTTTAGCCATTTCTAGCCATTTTTTCTCCGTAATCTAGCCATTTTTTCAGTTCAAGTGTTGGCAACCTTGATTATAATTATAATATTTGTTTTATTTCATTATTTCGTGTTATTTTTAGGTTATTTTTTTAGTCAGCTGTTGACCATCGTTGCCACTTTTTCATGCAAAAACTCTAAAAATTAAGCGAAACGCAGCGTTGTATTCTGTAAAAGTCTCCATGTTTGTGAGATTTTAATGAGATTTCTTAGAAATCTCGCAAATTTACGGGATTTCTTTTGTATGGGAAATCTTGGGATTTCACATGAGATGTTCACTGAAATCTCAATTTTACTCGAAATCTCGGGATTTGTGTGCAGATGTAAATACAGCATTAAGTTCAATGTTGATTCACAAAAAAGTCTCTTACTGGAATACTAAAAAAGTGGTCATGCTCATTAATTTTCTCCCTCTATCAAAAATTCATCGAAATCGGTGGGATCCCCGGTTTTCCTTGCTAGAATATTTTCAGTTATAGACAACTCTAAAGCAGCTGTTCCCACTAACTTTTTGGGACTTTTTTTGTTCAGTTAAGATGTTGTTGTAAAAAATGTATTTATATTATTGTATATGGACATGTTATGTAATAGTACGACTGTCAAAATAAATATATTTTAATCATTTTTAACGGGCACATGTTTTTTCTTTTTTCGATATTCGTGCTACTTTGGCTCTTATCGAATTTTTGCCAAGGCCCTTTTTTGGTACTTTCTGGAGCAACTTGGCAGTTATGTGCAAAAACTTAGGCATTGTGGATATCATTTGACGAAAAGATTATTTTTATTCTTTTATATCGAATGTCCAAAGTTTCTGATATGCTGCCGAGCAAAATAGTACCAAAAAATTATTGATTTTCTTTCGCATATTTTGACCCCTAAATCAAAATATTGAAAGCCCTGTTAAAAAAATTTAATCGGATTATATCCGAAAAATTTTGAATACACTCAAAAAAGTTTGACATTTACTATATGGCAGTTGTTTTTGTAGTAAACAGTAGTCGTTAATTTCAACTGTAATTTCAGTTGTTTTTCTATGGAAAAATACAAATTTCAACTATGACGACAGTAATTAAAAAAAAACTACCGAAAAGTACTGTATTTCATAACAGTAGTTTAGAGCAGTTATTTTTAATTCTACAATAAACAGCTTCCAAAGCTGTATATCTAGAGTAATCAGTTGTTTGTTAGTTATTTAAAAAATAAAAAATTTCGTTAAATTTTTGATCATTTTTGTTTACATTATATTTGTTATTGTTGATATATTCTCAGTTTGCAAATAAACAGCAGAAAATTGTGTTGTATCTCTAATGCATTGAAACGTAATAACTGGAGAACCGTTGGTAATTTTTACTTACTTACAATTTTAAGTATGGTCAAGTAATTACATATTTTTTTTTGTAATCGAAAGAAAAAAATGTTTTTTTTTTTTTATTAAAATATGAACCAAAAAAATGAACTGTAAAAAATAATAGTTTTTTACTGTTAATTCCCACAGTTGTTTTAACATTTTTATAGTAAAAATTAGGCAGTTAATTTTTCGACATTGTTAGTTATTTTTTAATGGATTTTTTGGTTACCTTTCACAGTTAAAAATAACAACATTTCTAGTTAGTTTACCTTTGTCGCCTTTTTAATTGCATATACATATGTTTTAACTGTCATTTTCAGTAGATTCTATCAACAAATTTTTTGGGTGTAATATTGCAAAAAATAATTAGATACTATAGAGTTTGTTCTTAGATTTCCATTTTCTTGTTAGGGAATTTAACAGCTTTAGAATCTGTTCATGACTGCACTCACAATATTTTCTTCTTAAAATCTACTGAATATGACGGTTTGCAATGGCTTCCAAGTGAGTAAAAGTCCAGTTTATTTAATTTAAAAAGCTCGGATGTGTCAGGTCACAAATTTAAAAGAAATGTGCTTTTTAAAATGAACAAGCTCACAAGAGAGCAGTTTAAAATAGTTGAAATCTCAAGCTTTAAAAAAATTATGGATTCTGAGCCAAAAATTTGGCTCGCTCTTTTAATATACAAACGATACGAAATGGGGATGTATACTAATGAAACAAAATTTGCGATTAATTTTGATTAATCTTGTTTGGGATACATGGATTGCAAAAATTTTGTCTGCTTTTCGTTATCTCGTTCACACTCAGAATATTTTTACAGTAACTACATGTAGGTCATTTGCGTAGTCAACGGTAGTAGTTATTTTTAATCGTAACTGTAGTTGTTTTTCTATGTATACATATAAAATAACTACTTTTGATAGTCATTTGAAAAATTAACTAACTACAAATGTTGAAATTAGCAACAGTTATTTTGGGTAGTTATTTTGTTTCTTCAGAAAATAACTGTTAAAAAAAAGATTACATGTGCGGTAAAGTTAATTGTTGGTAGTAAATTTATTACTTTTTTTTTATAATTGTGTAAAATAGAAGAATCTGCCCAGATTATATGCAATAAAATCGGCCATTGTAAGAATTTGTTTTCGTTTTTTTACGTTTAACATGTAACATTTTAGACGAGTTATCAAAAATATTCTAAAACTTTTTGTGATGGGCGAAAAGCTGTTTCTTAAATATTATTGCAATGTCAAATTTAAAACATGTGTTGCATCAGGTATTTTCAAACGTAAAATTAATTTCAAAAAAAAAATGTGCAATAATTTAGAAGAAAACTTGTTAAAGTAATACAATTTTGTGCATAATTTATGTGCAAATCGCGTTTAGTTACTTTTTATTAGTTTCGTTAAATATTCACCTAAGTTGTATTTACACATGATGGAGTTTTTCATAACAAAACAAACTTTTTAAATACACCTATAAATTATCTAATTAAGAATTGAGGTTATTCGTTGCATATATGTATAAAATGATGTCTACTTTCTTTATAATTCTTAAAAAACAAATAATCGTTTTTACCAAAATATTTATTACAAATTTTAATTTATTTTAACTTAAACTTTAAAAAATATTTCATACTGTGTACTATGACAAAAATATTGAAATCTCCGACAAAAAGCTTTGATTCCTTTTCGTATATTATAAAAGAAATCTAATTGAGTCTTGAAATCTAATTGAATAAGTGCCAAATGTATTAGATTACACATTTTTTATGCATAAGAATATAAATATTTTATACTCGTATTCTTAAAATTAAAGAATTATTCGTATTATCATGAATTTGTAAATAAAATATAAATAATAATTTGTGACGACTTTTAAAGATGCACTTTAAAGACGCTCGAATGCAACACTGGTATAAAACGTTAGATGTCCTATAAAACGCTAAATGGTAACACCACCAACCAAAGCGTCCCTGTTTAATTAATTTAAAGGAAATACAAGCGGAAAAAAACTTAGGGAGAAAAAACAAAATAAAGCAATTACAATGGTAAGTTATTAAAACAAATTATTTAAAATTCTTTGCCTTTTAATTCATTAATCAAATTTGATTATTTTTCTTTTAGGAATAAGCATTTTGGTGACATTTCTGTCTTTTTGCGAGTGGTACTATAGTTGGAGAATAAAAATCGAAAATGGTAAGTAATTATTTCCTAATTTTGTGTGCATTTTTATTACAACAATTTTCTTTTTTCTTTTCAGTGTTTAAAAAAAAGATGCTGGTATCATCTTTTCTATATTTAAGAATTTTTTTTACGCTTGTAAAGTGATTTTTTAAAGTACTAAATAAAAGCAAGTTTTGTTATTCCTATAGCTTTGTTTGTTATTTTCAGTTTGTAATTTTGACTACATCTGCATTTGTTTTTACAGTTCAGCTATTAATTGTGTGTTGATTAAATTTACCGTTTCTTTGCACTTATATTTACTAAATTTTATTTGTTTTTTAATAGTCAAAATTGACTACAATCTTAGCAATTTTTATGAAAAAAACAGTCATCGCCTTTTCAATTACATTTGTAGTTATTTTAACTGTACTTTTTAGTCATTTTGGTCAATGACAGTTATAACAAAGGTATACACAGTTAATAAGCCGACAAAGGTATTTACTTTTAAAATAACTCAAAATGTAGTTATTATTACCTGTTGAACAATGACTAACAAATGCATCAAAAATAAACAGCAAATTTTATTACAAAAAAATTTAGCATAACTGACAAAATAAGTGAAAATTACTGTTTTTACAGTTAATAATAACTGTAAAAACAGTTTTTTAATATCGTAAAAGTATAAAAAAAAACTTTTTTTATTTCGATTATAAAAAATGTGTAATAACTTCATTGTACTTGAAATCTAAAGAAAAGTTCCAAATTTTTCTCAAGTTATTAACTTTTTGTGCATTGGAGATGCACTACAAATTTCCGATTTTTATTAGCAAACTTAGAAAATATCAATAATAACAAATATAAACTAAAGAAGTATTTTAAAAAACCCAACGAATTTTTTTTTGGAATTTTAAATGTTTAACAAAAATAAATGTTTACTTTAAAAATACTGTTTTGGCAGCTGTTTATTATAATATTGAAAATAACTGCTTAAAACTACTGTTACAAACTTACAATACTTTTCATTATTTGTTGTCTTCTATAATAACTTTTCACAATAGTTGTTTTGTATTTTTCCACAGACAAACAGCTATAACTACAGTTAAAAACAACTATCGATTACTACACAAACAATTGTCATTTTGTAACTGTCAATCTTTTTTTGACTGTATTCCTTATTTCTCTTATTACTATTTCATGTCTTAAATCTTCAATATTCATAAATATTTAACAATAATTGTTGATGTTGTTTAACAAAAATTGTCGTTATTATCTACATTATTAAAAATAATTGTTATAATCGCTAAACATTTTTAAAACAATTTTACTTTGTTTATGTCCGACTAAATGGTCATTTATTTATTTGTATTTCATGTTATTTTTGGATGATGATGCTTTAAAGCAATAGTGTTATATGCGGAAGTTTATTTAACTATGATTTTTGGACCATATTTTTATTTGTAGCTTCTTTTTTTATTTGTCAAATAATTCCAAAGATCAGCAAACCCTAGTTAATGTCATGACAATAAATAAGTTAAGTTAAAAGCTGTATAATTGTTCAGGTTTCTTTAAAAAATTTGACAATGAGCTAATCTTTAATTTGAAGTTTTTTGAGGAGTCGCCACCACAATAATATTTATTTCACAAGTTTTAACACTGCATGTAGGCTAAAGTTTTAATTATATTTGTCATTTTTCATTGTGGGAATATTTTTAATATTGGAAAGATAAACAAAACAAACTACATACACTAAGAGAATTATTTCGGTAAAATTCACTGCAATTTCAGCAATTTAACTACAATTGCAGCTAGAAATAACTGCAATTGTAGTTAATTTAAATACACTTGCGGTGCATACTTTTTTAACTGCAATTACAATTAATTTCACCAACAAAATTTCCAAAGTGTATATAAAATTTAATAATTGCAATGACAATAATTTATTAAAATAATTGGTTTTTGTTGCGTAGCATCTACAATTTGTATTTAGGTAAGAGATTATTATTTTTTTTTGCTTCTTTTCATAATTCAATGTCACAGAAAAGATACTTTTAAATTAGTTTTTAATGTTTATATGCGAGTACTTTAATAACACGAACGAATGAAATAGATGGCGTTTGTGTTATTTGCACTGTGTTACGCAGAAATAAAAAAAATGTATTATGTACTTCTAAGTTCTTGATTTATTTATATTTTTAAAAACTTAAATATTTCATGTTGAAAATTTAATAATCGGAAGTTACCGAGGGGACCTTGAAATATATTATGTTGTGAAATGCATTATGACGATCGCACTATATGCGAAAGCACTAAATAAATGCTGTTTACTTCACACTCAGAAAACTACAAACGTACTGAAAAAAGTTTGTCGGTAGAATCTACTGAAAATTACAGTTAAAAAAATGTACTCGTATATGCAGTTAAATATTGTCAAAAGATGCCTATGAACTAAATACAATCAATAGTTAAAAATAACTAAAAAATTCATTAAAAATAATTAACAATGTCGTAAGAAATAACTACCAAATTTTTGCCAATAAATCTCAGAACAACTAAAAAAATTGTTAAAAACTAGCGTTTATACAGTTAATTTTTTTCAAATTATAAAAATATATTTTAACGCGAAAAGAAAATCAATTTTTTTCTTTCAATTACAACAAAAATATGTATTTAATTCATACCACTTAAAATTGGAATTCAAAATTGCAAACAGTTCTCCAGTTATTATAGTTTTATTGATGATACAATATAATTATCTGATTTTTATTTGTAAACTAATGACTAAATTCCTAACTGTTTTATAAAATTAAAAAAGGTTTACAAAAGAAATTTTTCATACAAAATTCGTACCATAAACCTCGTATAACTTTATAAAAGATTTATGAATTTGCACGTAAGAATATATCAATAATAACAAACATAAACTGAACGAGTAAAAAGGTTAAAGTCGGGCATGCCGACTATACAATTCCCTACACCAGTCTGGTTAAAAGCCAACTAATGTTTGGATCCGAAATTCGAATGGGTTAAAATGGGACTTGTGTCAAAATTTTTTATAATGTGAGTCAGCGAACCAAATTTCATTAAAATATCTTAATATTTGCGACCTGCAGTTTGTAACCAAGCCAATTTTGGGGGGACCCGTATGTGGGCACTAGGTCTAAACATGGACCGGTGTTAACCAAAATCAACAGGCTTCGTCCTTGGGCCGACATAAGTCGGTGTACCAAGTTTCATCAAAATATCTTAATATTTGCGACCTGTAGAGTGCGCACAAGAATGCATGGACAGACGGACGGACGGAGGGAAGGACATCGTTAAATCGAAATAAAAAAAAATTCTGAGCCGATACTATAAGGTGGGTCTAGGACCAATATTTTTTGGTGTTACAAACATCAGCACAAACTTATAATACCCTGACCACGTAGTGGTGTAGGGTATAACAAGTATTTAAAACAGCTCAATGAAATTTTTTATTTTTTAAATAACTAACAAAAATAATCTTTTGGTAGTTGTTTTTAATTTTTATGGCTTAAAAATCCGCAAAAACAAAAACGATTTTCATTAAAGGAATTAAATATGCTAAAATCCCAAACGTATTTTACAAATTGTGAAAAATGATTTGTTGAAGGCATGTCCCTATCCGGATTTCATTCTTGTCTAAGGAAATCGTCAGGGGACGATGTTTTTAGATTTTCTAGAAATATTTGTTAAGTGAAATTACAAACTCAATGAGAATTTCTTGTTCTCGTGTAAGAGCGTTATTAAACATTTAAAATATCAAAGAAAAAACAAAAACAACAACAAAAAATTTACCACAATTTGCTTTGTCATCTTCCAATATACTACTCTGTTGTTTTGACAGATCTAGCAATGACAGATCTATTTTGTTTAACTAAAATCTGAATTTGTCCGAAGAATTTAATTTAACTAACACATTTCCCTAAAACGTAGAACTATTCTTTTATAAAAATATATGTTAAATGATAATAAGCTGCAAAAAGATTCACTTTTTTGTTATTAAAATTTCACTTTATGAAAATGTCTCACATGTTGTTTTTTCTTTTTCTTCCAACAAAATAGAAAATTTTATAAAGAATGTATTTTAGACTTTGGGAGCTAATTGTAGATAATTAATCATTAGCTAAATTATACAAGTGTCTTAAAATAATAAATAATTGTAAACAGAGCGTAATATATACTCAGAGCTTTGAAGAATTAATTCTTTAATTCAGTTTTTGAATTCTGAATTAAAAATTCAGTGAATTAATTCACAAAAGACTATATATTGAATGGAATTAATTTATATTTGTTTTTGTTAGATTTCTTTTGTTACGAATTAATTCAACTGCTATAGTTCTTTTTATTAAATCAAATGAATTAATTCACTGGTGAACTCGTTCAATTTTATAAATCGAACGGATAAAAAGTGACTTAATTCGTTACTGAATTAATTCACCAATGAATTCGTTCAATTTAATTTTTCGTTCAGTGAATTGAAAAAAATTACGTTCACAGAATTGAAACACAAAAAATTACGTTCACTGAATTGAGAAGCTGTTTTCTGCCGTTCAGTACACAGTGGAGTATTTTCAAAATAATTTGGAAATCATTCAACCGTTATTGGTTGGTCGGTATGGGATGAAATTTCACACGCTGAGAGAATTATCTGCATGATATTAATGAACTTTTACATAAAACCAGTGAAGTTTCACTGGCACTCGTCCATTGAAATTTTCATTAAATTAATGGAATTTTTCATAAAGTGTTGTGAAAAATTTCATTTTATTTATTAAAAGTTTCATACATTCAATGAAAAAATTTAATTAAAACTAGATTCATAACATATATGGAACTTTTTAATGAAATTTAAGAAAATTTTCATTTACTTTGTGAAGAAAACTTTATTAGTTTACTAAAAAATTTCATTAAAACTCGTCCAGTAACATTCTCTCTGTGTAGTAAGACTCTTTTGGCTTCAGATTAAAAGTTTCTTTAAGAACACATATAGTAATTACATTTTTCTGAAAGCATACCGCTTTTAGATGGGCGTAATAGAAAAAAATATTCCGAATTCGTGTAAAACATCCTATTTTCAGAAAATTTTCACAGTGTTTTGGGAGTTGTGGGATTTTTTTTATCTTATCTCAATTTTTTTATTTTTTTATATAAAGAATAGTAACAAATAATAAATGGCTGAATTATTGCCAAATATTTTGAAAACACTCCACTGTGTACTGAACGGCAGAAAACAGCTTCTGAATTCAGTGAATGTAATTTTTTTTAATTCAATGAACGTAATTTTTTGTTTTTCAATTCAGTGAACGCAATTTTTTTTTTTTTAATTCACTGAATGTAATTTTTTTTAAAATTTACTGAACGAAAATGAAATTGACCGAATTCAGTGGTGAATTAATTCACTTGATTTAATAAAAATAACTATAGCATCTTTGAATTTGTTTTTTGTTGAACGCGTTCAGTTGAATGAATTCAGTGAATTACTTAAGAAAATGCATTCATTCAATTCTAAAGAAATTTGAATTCGATTGGTAGTGAATTCATTCAAAAACGAATTAATTCTTCAAAGTTCTGTATACACTGCAATATTGAGTGAATTCAGGGATGCTAATTAAGATTTTTCATATTGTACGAAACTAAATTATAAAATGTACTTTCTTAATACCTATAGTATGACATAGTGCTGGTAAAAATATGAGTAGTGGGTATCGAGTATTTGTTTTTTTTTTGTGTACTCGATACTTAAAACTACTACTAGATATATTCAGAGTTGCATTTTTGAAGGACAAAATATATAAAAATGTGACTCCGCTAAAATATTGACCACAAAAATATGAATCCGCTAATCACAATACTACAACGCTGCTAAAAGAAAAAATCTTAAGTAAAATATTTAAAAGTATAGTTAAAAAACTTTGAAAAACCCAATGAATAGTTGGTAAAAAAGTTTAAAAATATGTTTATAAATTTAAATATTAAATTAATGTAAACATATTCAAAGAATTTTATTAGAAAATTCAAAAAAAATTCAAATTTGAAAACCGTTAAAAGATACCCAGCCAGCAAACAAGCCCAAAAATAAATAAAAAAAAAAGCCCAAAAAATATTATTGAAAATTCAAATTTTTGCATGAAAGTGGTTCATCCAAATGAGCCTTCTTTTTTGATTCAAAAATGACTCAAAAAAAAAGATTTAAAAAAAATCGAAACCCAGCAGACAAAGATGATCATTAATGACTCAGAAATGAGCTCCAAAAACATAAACATTTTTCCACTTTTTCCTATGAAAGTGGTCCGTCCAAAAGAGCCCCCTGTGTACTCAGAAATTACTCAGAAAAAAGAAAATATAAAATCGAAATTTTCTTCATCAATTTAAGTAATTTTGGAATCTTCTTTTTCTTCCGAAAAATGAACCCTCGTTTTGAGACAGCTTTTTAGATTGTAGAGACAACTTTTTGGAATGTTTTCTGAGCGTTCATATTTTCTACCAAAAAAAGAGTGTTTTCAAAAAAACAATCATTTCTATGAGCCATTTAAAAATCTTATTTATGAGCGCTCCGAAATTGCTGGCTGGGAAGGCTCAAAAATTATTAATTTTTTTAGCCTTTTTTTAATTGTTCACACAATATTCAAATTTGTTCACATTTTTGAGTCATTTCTTTTGGATATAATAATTTGCTAAAATTTTTGTATCTTTTATGATTCATTTTAGAAAGCTCATATTTGCGTCCAAAATATGAGTAATTTTTGACAAAAAAATTTGAAAATTTCAAAAAAAATGTGTTTTATTTGAGTAAGTTTTGAATCATAGAATAAGAACCCTCAAAAACTAACAAAATTTTGCTGGGTGGGTCTCGAGTAGTATTGAGCATCCAAATTAAAAATATCGAGTAGTATCGAGTATTGAAAGTAACCGAATTTACCAGCACTAGTATGAAAAGTATTGTTATACCCTACACCACTCTTTCGAACAGGGAAAATTTCAGTATTTCCCAAATTTTTTTTTGTACAAAAAAATAAATTAAAATTAACCTATTTGAGAGCATGGTGTCAAAATGACCCATTTTTTGATGTTAAATAACGCTGGTTGGCTGAAAAATGTATGTAGAAACCACAAATTGTTGTTTAAAAAATGTGAAGAAAGGAGTTAATTTAGATCATTGTACTTTTGAGATCTAAATTATAAAAAAAGCAGTAGTACAATTGTAGCAGCACTATCATCCATGTGTAAACTTAAAGAAATAATTTCTTTAAGAAGTTTTATTACATTTTGCGATCACATTTTGATAAGCATTTTGACGCTTTTTTAATGTTTAAAAAATATTAAAAGTCATTCAGTTGTAAATTTTAGATATTTTATGTTAAAAATATGTTTTTGGTTTTTAAAGAAAGTTCTACACATTGTTATAAATACACATTGGAAACCATATGATTTATTTTTATTAATGATTTTTACATCCCACAATATCCATAAAAATATTTTATCTTTTATATATTCAGTTGGTTGTTTTATTTCTTGTAAAAGTTCAAAAACCCGTAATGGTCAATAACTTTTAATTACGGGCAATTATACTTATATTAAAATGGTTTTAACATAGATTTAAAGCATTTTCTGTTTGTTCATTTCTTAAGTTTTCTATAAAAAATCAGTAAGAAAACTTAATTATTTTTAATTGATTTCCTACGTGTCTGCCATAAGTAAACAGCATTTCTCTTTATCACAAAAAAAAAAAAAAAAAAAAAAATGAATCCGGAAAGGGATTTAAATTATGTACTTGTACTTTCTATTTGAAAATATATTTAAATTACAATAAGTTTTAAACATGTAAATGTACACTTATTACTCGTTTTACGGGAATATTAGCTAATTTGAAAAAATTTTATAACTTGTTTTTATTTTGTTGCACTAATATGCATTTTTAACACTAAAACACTAAGAGTTTATTTAAATTTTTTTGTTGTTTTAAACTCTGTAACTTAAATCTGTATCACTTACACTTTCATCATGGTTTCTTTTTAAATTTGATTTTTGTAAATATAATACAAATAATGTTACGCGAAACATGTCTCTCTTTTTGTAAACAGTCTTCAGTAGATTGTAACTCTAATAGCGAGCATCATCCAAATATAAATAAATAAAAACAGTAGCCTTTGCTCCAGATAAAAATATATAAGACAAAATATTTAAGACTCTTATCATTTTCAAAGATAACGAATAGTATAATTATAACTTATAAACATTAAAGTATACGTCATAGCTAATGCATCCAAAAACGATACACTGCTTGTTTTTAATTTTGTTTTTTTATTCATCACCCACTGTGCAGGAGGGTATATGTATATTAGGGCCCAGGAAAATTTTCTGTTCCAAAGAATCGGTTGTAGAATAGGTACTTTTCATTTACAACCCCTTCTACTGTCGATTCTAACACCGATTATTTTTGTATGAAGTTGTCCCAAAAGCAACCCCTTTTATAGCCGAAGTAGAACTGGTTGCCCTAGAATCAGTTCTGGAAATAGTTCTGGAACTGATTCTACGTTAATCACACCTTCCATATAGGATCCCAGCAACTGGTTCTGGAACCAGTTCCATGGAATCGGTTGCAGTGGAACCAGTTGTAGAATAGGTGTGGTTGGCAACCGATTGTAAAAAATTTTCCTGGGGGTGATCGATAACACTGTGAGACAAATGGTAGGGGTCAGTGATCGGGAAGGGTTCAAACTACTGTGGAAAGTTATATCGGTAAAAAAGAAGTTATACGTGTCCCGGCGTTTCGCTGGGTCACCCCTAGGAATCGAGATATATCGATTTGACCTTTGGTGGTCTTTTTTTTGACATAACTCGAGAACCACTAGTCCGATTTTGCTCAAACAATTTTAATTAACAGTCAAAATCGGGATGGGATGAAACCAACGGGAAATGTTATATCGGTCAAAAACAAGTTATACGTGTCCCGGCGTTTCGCTGGGTCACCCCTAGGAATCGAGATATATCTTTTTTTTTGACATAACTCGAGAACCACTAGTCCGATTTTACTCAAACAATTTTAAAAAAATTAAAAATTACAATTCCTTTAATCTGTTCATATAACGTTTTTCTATATACTCAACAGTTTTGCCGGTAAAAATAAATGTTTGTTACCGCTACCATAAAAATCAATAACCTTTTGTTTATTACTTTTTTTTTTAATATTTTAGGCAAAAAATATTTTTTTCTTCATACATTTATTTTTACCGGCAAAACTGTTGAGTATATAGAAAAACGTTATATGAACAGATTAAAGGAATTGTAATTTTTAATTTTTTTAAAATTGTTCGAGCAAAATCGGGCTAGTGGTTCTCGAGTTATGTCAAAAAAAAGACCACCAAAGGTCAAATCGATATATCTCGATTCCTAGAGGTGACCCAGCGAAACGCCGGGACACGCATAACTTCTTTTATACCGATATAACTTTCCCCGGTAGTTTGAACCCTTCCCGATCACTAACCCCTACCATTTGTCTCACAGTGTAATTTATATTGGACGGTGTACGACGCACTTTTTTTGCCTGTAAAGTGGTACGCTCTACAGTTCAGCATAGTAAATGGATAAAATCGAACAGTGGCAATTAAAACTCTCGGTAAAAGACTGACAGTACCCTGGGAAAAATTGCGAATTTCTTTAAAAAAGATCATATAAAATATTTAAAACAGGTTCAAATGTTATAAATCGAAGTAGGTAAATTAGCATTTCCTTCTCACTTTTGGAAAAACATTTTTTTTCGAAAATTTTTAGTTTGCTTGTCATAACTAGTATTTAATTTTTAAGCATTCGTAGCTTTTAGTACAAGTATTTATTTACTTAAATAATTTCCTAAAAATGACTTAATTTTGCAAAAGAAAATTGCCATGTAATTTCGAAAAATAAATACAAATCAAACTAGTCAAAAGCATTTATATGTAAGTAAACAATAAAGGGGATATAAAAGTAACAAGATAATTAAAAATTATAATATTTAAAGTTGAGACAAGCCAAAAACTAAAACATTTGAATTGAGTGGAATATGTTGCCGGCAGTAACATATTGGACGCAAATTATAAATTTTATAAGTAAACATTAATTTTTGTAAAATTTCAAAGTTATTTTTCCCCAATGTTACAAATTTAATAAAAATCTTTTTTTGTTTAAAATTTCAGTAAAATTGTATCTTCAAGAAACGACCATATGCGTAATATGGAATCAGAATATTGATTTCCATTTAAATACTCTTGATTTTCAAAATTATTATGCTGTTATTAATGTTGTTACAAAAGATTTGAAAAATTCTTTTAAAAATAATGTTGAAAATTTTGAAACGCAAGAAGAAGACTTGATCAAATCTGGTGTTACATTTAACGATCTGACGGAGAAATTAACAATGTCTATAGAAAAATCACATTGTGAGGTAATATTTATTAGAAATTGAAAAATTTTTTTTTTTTTTTTAAGTTGAGTAAATATTTCAGAGTTTTTTGGTATTTCAAGATGATATTTTGCCATTTATAGAAAGTTTTACTAATGCCAGTCAATACTCCAAATGGCGCTCTAAAAGAAATCGTTTCGCTTTCGGCTACTTAAATCAGAATTTCGAAGAAAATTTGCAACAACATAAATTTTTTGAGGGTATGAAGAAGATAAATATTTTATTAAAAAAAACTAACACAGAAAAAAATACAGAATTTGTATTATTTTACCTAAATTTAGTAATACAACAAATTAATTGCTAATGCATAATGTTACTATTGAAATATAATATATTTTAAAATGCAATTAATAAGTTTGTTAATACTATTAAATTTTAAAGTAAAAATAACAGTACTTCAGCGAAAGCGTCTGTTAAAAATCCTGTATGAATTTTACATTAGAATTATTGCATATGTGACCTTCTCCGAGAAAAGGGACCTAGTGTGTTAAAAAACGCGAACTTGGAAAAATCACATATATTTAATCTCTCAACACTTTACTTATAACTGTTATCACTTTATAGTGAATGCTTGTCTTTAAGCGTTACCGCACAAGTCCAGACATTATTTTTTTCTGTGTAACTTACTGTGAAACATTTATTATAAAACTAATGTATTTTTCCCTAGATCAAGCTAATATATTGTTGATAGCCCTGGATTCATTATCATCAGATATTTTCAATTTGAAAACCAATAAATTCTATGGTGCCAAATTTGAAAACCAAAGTTCTTTAATACTTTTAGATTGTTTTTATGCCTCTAATGGAACTTTTCTTTTTAATCATTCATTATTTCCCGATAAATTTCGTAATTTACATGGACGTGAAATTATAATTGCCGGATTTGATTATAGACCATATTTTGTTATAAATTATGTTAAAACTGATAATAATTCCTATGATTTAGCTTTTGATGGTTCTTCAGAGGGTTCTGTACAAATTGATGGCACTGAGGCGAGAGTGATTTTGGCATTTTGTGAAATTTATAATTGTACGTTGTTGATAGATAGTTGTAAGTTTTAAAATTATGTTTTTTTAGAACAAAATGTATCTCTTTTTTTAAAAAAATTAAATTTTTTGTTTTTAGCTGACGCCAATGATTGGGGTGAAGTTTATGCAAATTTAACTGGAGATGGCAGTTTGGGTATGGTGGTTAGGGGAATGGCGGAAATTTCTATTGGAGCTATGTATTCTTGGTAAGAAAATCATGTCTTTATTCCTGATTTATAATCACCAGTTTTATATTCAGAACTAAGAATGATTTTTATTGAAATAATTCATAAGTAAAAAATTTCCAAACCAAGGCCCAGTCAGAACTATAGTTCTAACAAGAAAACAATCTATCTTAGTTTTGACTAGTTTTTCAAAAAAAAAAACGACTTTTTTAAAATCCGACTAACCGGTTAACAGAAAATGGACACCTTTTAAAAAACCGGCCATCTGCCCACAAATAAAAAACAGTAAAAACAAAAAATGTATATTAAGTAGGTTTGAGGTTTAGAAGAATAAACCTTTTTTCTCTAAAAGTTATAAACACATTAATTTGCAAATCAGACTAGATCTAGTTTCTGCCTTTTTGTAGGGACAGGTTTCATCAATGATTTTTCATTAAATTGTATTATTGTTAATATTTTACTGTCAGATTGTCTCAATTTGATAATTTTTCAACAGCCCATCGCACAGTGCTTTGATCCCATATAACGATTGGACAAAAAATAGAAGGAGTGGAAAGAGAGTTTTGAAATTTGGTACACTGACATATAACCTCTTAGTTAAGAAAAATTTTAATTTTTGAAAATATCGGGCCAAGGACACGCCCACCTCCCATAGGTCCTGAAATTTAAAAATATTATATTAGCTACATAAATGGACGTAAAATTACAAAAAGTATCCATTGAGATGCACATAAAACTGGAAACATTTGTGTCAATTTTTTATCAAAATCGAAGCAAGGACTCTTAGTCCTGCCATATATCCTTTATTTTAAAATCTTTATAAAACCTGCAAAAATTATCCGATTGCGATGAAATTTAGCACGTGAATTTATATAAGGTCAAGCCATATTTGGGTAAAATCGATTCATTAATAAAAAAAAAATGCCTTTGCCGCTTAAAATTATTTTTCTAAAACAAAAAAAAAAAAAAAATTAAATAGGATTAAAATAGGAAACCATGTGAATCCTCCATTTTAGGCATGTTCAGCGAACTTATGTAAAGTTTTTTGTGGAATATTTTAACCTTCTAACTCTTCAATTAAAGGGACTTCTCTGGCCCCTTTTTAAAACGGACAAAAACGACCGTAAGTTGAAGAGTTAGAGGGTTAAAATGTTCCGCAAAAATATTTGTCATGAAAATCTACTATAAGTCTTTGACGACATCAGCATTGAAAATTTAACTTAAATGCCAGTAACAAGTAAAAACTTAAAATGTGTTTAAGGGTTAATTTCGTACTTATTCAGAATTGGCGCTCAAATGTCCCACAAACCTGGATTATAGGGAGAAACTATGGGAATCTTCCATTCTAGGTATAGGATGTGTTCAGCGAACTTATGTAAAACACTACGAGAAACATTTTTGTGGAACATTTTAACACTCTAACTCTTCAACTTACGGGTCTTTTTTGTCCCTTTTTAAAAAGGGGCCAAAAAATTCCCTTTCATTGAAGAGTTAGAGGGTTAGTATGTTCCACCAAAAATGTTCCTCGTAGTGTTTTACAAGAGTCCGCTCAACATATCCTATACCTAAAATGGAAGGTTCAAATGGTTTGAATACTAAACACTTTTAAATGCGTGAAATTTGAGTAAGTATCATGAATTTAGGTATTTCAAAAAACACATTTTTTTTTTTAATTTGTGGTAAAAAATAGTAACTAATTTTTTAATGACCTATTATATAACAGTATAGACTTACAAAAATATATCTAATTTTATATAATTTTTTTATACTCCATCAAACTCATGTAATTTTTGGATTTTCAACAAAAAAAAATGTCTTGTTAGGAGAAATAAAAAATAATAATTTTGCAAAGATATACTAAAATCTATATTTTAATGTAACTACAAATATATTGAAGTAATTTAAAAAACAAATCTTCGAACAAGTTTTTAAAAAAATGTATTTTAGAGAATTATTTTCGTGAAACAATTAAAACCCATTTTTCTGTTCAGTCATTTTTGTATAAAATTCTCTGAGTTTATCGCCCTCTCGTGGCGGCAAAAGTGGTCGCAACGAATATTATTGTGCGTCGGCTGTAGGAATCGAACTCGTGCATTCCTACTTTACAAACGTAACTATACTAAAGTTCGACAGCTTAGCCATTTAACCCAAGTAAGGCCTTGAATGTTGTGTAGCTAATTCATAGTTTTCTTTCCTATTCAGCTTTCTGTAATTGTTTTTTACTTTCAGAAGTGATCAAACTGACACATACTATTCTACAGTTTTAGATTTTTTGTTTGGTTATTAAACCTCAATTTTTAAAATTTATATTTGACATTCGCCAGGTTTTGGGCTGGAATTTATATGAACCTAAATTTTTATGCAATTCGCCACAAATTTTTCCTTATTTTTTAAGAGATTTTAAGCTCAAAATTATAAAAAAAATTAACCGTAGAAAATAAACCGGATTTTCCGTTAACCGCAATCTAGGATTATCAGGTAACCGGTTTGCAAAAAATCGAAATATGAGCAAAAACTGGGGTTTCAGTTAACCAGTTTGGAAACACTAGTTCTGACTATAAAACTGGCAATAAGTATATCTAATTTAAGTTTTCCCTAAATCATAAATTTCGCAAATTTTCGAAACCAAGTGAAAGAGCTGTGAGTTGTTTTAGTGTCATTTATTCTTGAGCTTTGAATAATATGCAGAACTGGTTCAAGTCCCACCTCCTCTTCGCAGTTGTAGAAACTGTTCATAATAACTGAAACAAAAACCGGTTTCGTAAGTCAGATTCCGAAATATGTTCTTTAAAATCCAATATTTAGCTCATTTTTAAAACAATCAGGTCGGTTCGTGTTTATTAACTGAACTCAAAAAAGTTACTACATAAAAGTTGTTTGTCTAGTAATCTGTAGTTGTTGTTTTTAACTGTAATTACAGTTATTTCTCTATAAAAAATACAATATTTAATAAAAGTTCGCTAAAGAAGTTATTTTTAGTATTTCAATAAACAACCCAGGAAAATTTTCTGTTCCAAAGAATCGGTTGTACAATAGCTACCCAGGAAAATTTCCTGTTCCAAAGAATCGGTTGTACAATAGCTACTTTTCATTCACAACCCCTTCTACTGTCGATTCCAACACCGATTCTTTTTGTTTGAAATTGTCCCAAAAGCAACCCCTTCTATAGCTCCAAAGTGGAACCGGTTGCTCTAGAATCAGTTATGGAACTAGTTCTGGAATTGATTCTACGTCACCCACACCTTCCATATAGGATCCCAGGAACTGGTTCCGGAGCCAGTTCCTTGGAATCGGTTGCAGTGGAACCAGTTGTAGAATGGGTGTGGTTGGCTACCGATTGTAAAAATTTTTCCTGGGTACTTTTCATTCACAACCCCTTCTACTGTCGATTCTAACACCGATTCTTTTTGTTTGAAATTGTCCCAAAAGCAACCCATTCTAAAGCTCTAAAGTGGAACCGGTTGCTCTAGAATCAGTTCTGGAACTAGTTATGGAACTGATTCTACGTCACCCACACCTTCCATATAGGATCCCAGGAACTGGTTCCGGAACCAGTTCCATGGAATCGGTTGCAGTGGAACCAGTTGTAGAATGGGTGTGGTTGGCTACCGATTGTAAAAAATTTTCCTGGGAACTATCAAAACAATATTTTTGCAGTAATGTTTTTTTTAATTCTTGTTTAGTTAATATTTACTATTATTGATATGTTTATTCGCAAAATAATATTGTATCTTCAATGCATAAAAACGTAATAACTGGAGAACTGTTTGGACTTTTGACTTAAAATTTTAAGTAGGATGTAGTAAATTACACATTTTTGTAATCGAAAGAAAGAAAAGATTGTTGTTTGATTATTCAAATATATTAAAAAAAAAGAATAAAAAAAATTAATTAACTGTAAAAGCAGTAGTTGTTTACCAGTTGTTTTAAAAATGTTTGTAGTAAAAATTTATCAATTAATTTCACGACATTCTTAGGTATTTTTTTTTTATATGTATTTTTTTAGTTATTTTTCAACAGTTAAAAATGACTTCACTTTTAGTTATTTTAAGGGTAGCTAAATAAATATCTTTGTCGCATTTTTAACTGGATATACCTTTGTTTTAACTGTCATTTCCAGCAGATTATACGGATAAACTTTTTTGAGTGTGTTTTCTTTAGGGACAGTTTCCAACGAAAAAATTAGTTTGATAACAAGGATGGATGGACAGACGCTCGTTCTACCCAGAAAGTAATTTTGAGGCGTTAGATCCCAGTATACCAGTAACGACAAAAATTTCTGCATTATTTTAAAACATAAAATAATGAGTAACTAACTACTTTTGCAATTATTTCAAAACTAAAAATAATGTGCTACAAATAATGACTTATTTTTATAATTACTTCCAATACAAAGCATTGTGATTCTTGTGATTCTGAAGAGAGTTTTGAGATTTTAAATAATTGGGATCGCCAGAAGTCCGAAAAGTGTGGATAGCATTCGCAAAGTCGACGTGTGTTTATTCCGATTTAGATGAATTCTGATTCTGAGCCAAAAAAACCGGAATAAATTTTGTTAAATTAACAAATTTTTCTGTTGAATCAACAGACAATATAGGCAATTACTGTTATAATATCGATTTTTTGTTCTGCAATCTTTTCAGGGATGTTGACTATCTTCATCTTGATATGTCTATGTATTTGGTGCGTACTGGTGTAACCTGCTTAGTTCCAGCTCCCAGGTAAATTTTTGATAAAGAAAGGCAATTTTTTAAAGATCTCTTCTTTTTTCAGGCGTTTAGCCAGCTGGTTATTGCCTTTGGAGCCATTTCAACTCACATTATGGCTGGCTGTTCTGCTATATCTACTCGTCGAAATTTTAAGTCTTTGTTGTACACATAATTTGGAATCATGGTATTCATCAGAGAAGTTGACTTGGTATCGCAGTTTCAAATTTGCCTATATTACTTCTTTGAAATTATTCGTCTCACAATCGGGCAACGAATATATACGCTCGTTGACCGTAAGAGTTTTACTATTCGCATGTTTTATGAATGATATTATTTTAACAAGTATATATGGCGGCGGATTGGCGAGTATTTTAACGATACCAAGGTAAGGAAGTGTTAGCGAGAGAGAATTGGAATGTAGAGAGTAAAACGGGAATTAAAGCTTTACAGTTTTCTATAAATTTCGAAAGATATTCAGTGTGTTCGTTTACTCGAATTTCTTACTACTTTTACTACAATTGGAAAGTTTTGTTTACTTTTTGTATTGAATTTTTCCAGCTGTAGTAAAAGTAGTAACTTGTAGTAAGTAAACGAACACGCCTATTATGATATCCACTTTTTGTTTAGAACATTTAAAAAAAGTTTCATTAAAATTTTTCAAAATATTAAAATTAAAAGCTCTGAAGAGATCCTAAAAGCAAGGCTATACTATAATACTTAGGACGCATAAACTCTTTGTTCATTTTTATAACAGTCCTACAAATAAAATTAACATGAAAAACAGCAACAAATTTTATTCATAAGACAGTTAAAAAAAAACAACAAAATCCCAGCAACAAAAAAAAAAATTGAAAGTAATGCTTTGCAAACTACTTCTTTCACTGCTTCACAAGTATCCGTTAGTGTATTTTTACTGCTTTTTTAGAAGTTATTCTGAACAACTTCAAAAAATCACTTCTTTCATTGCTTCCAAAGTATCCGTTAAT
Organism: Leucophora obtusa; assembly: GCA_949987735.1. Lineage (NCBI taxonomy): Eukaryota > Metazoa > Arthropoda > Insecta > Diptera > Anthomyiidae > Leucophora > Leucophora obtusa. The sequence goes on from OX465299.1 coordinate 48,747,966, forward strand.
AAATTTTTACAGCTGTTTTAGAATTACTTCTGAACAACATCAAAAAAATCACTTAAGTACATCACATCTAAAGAGTAATTGCTCTAAAAGTGTTCATAAAATGTGATTTTGGTATCATTTGGCATTTCCAAACAGAGGGTCGCGGTTTCGATTCCCGGTGAGACCATTTTTTTGTATTTTATTAATTTTTTTAATATTTATAATTAATTTGTTTAAATGTAAAATTTTTTTAATTTTTTCAATTTTTAAAAATATGTATCTATAAAAAAATTATGAGAAATTAAAAATAATTACAAATTTTGTTAAAAAAAAAATTTACTGTAAAAAACAGTAGTCTTTACCTATTGTGACAGTGGTCACAAAAATTTTGTAGGAAAAATTTGTCAGTTAATTTTACGACATTGTTGGTTATTTTTAAGGCATTTGTTAGTTATTTTTTAACTGTTAAAAATAACAAACGTTTTTGTTTTTTAATTTAAAAAATTTAATATTTTTATCAAAATCTAATACTTAATGTAATGTGAAAGAAAGAAAGATAGAAAGAAAATCATTAAATTTTGTAAATGGGAACACAGGAATTGAATTAAGCTAAATCCGAAATGGATTTATAAAATAAATAAATCCGTTTTAGATTTAAATTTTTTTCTTTCACAATTTTTTAGCAAATAATTATTGGATTTGGGTAAAAATATTACATTTTGAAAATAAAAAAAAAAAAACAAAATAAACTAAATCCAAAAATAAATTCAGTGATTAAAAAAAAGGCTTAATAACTTTGTCGCCTTTTTAACTGTATATATGTACCATTGTTTTAACTGTCAAAATAGATTCTACCCACAAACTTTTTTGAGTGTACTCTCAGATAAATAGCAATTTAGGAGATCTTTGGAAAGCGTGGGTATATGGGAGACAGTATGAGTGATTTTCATATTATATTTTAGCTATGAAGAAGCTGCTGATACAGTAGGTCGCATGATGTCCCATAATTTAAAATGGACTGCCAATTCAGAAGCTTGGGTTAGTACCATACGAAATACAGACGATGTGCGTTATTTAAATTTTTGTTTTCAATCTTCAGTACCAACTTATTTTGAATTATTTTTCAAATCCTACAGGAACGCATAAATGCTATTTCATCAAAATTTGTTATCTATACCGACGAACAGATGCAAATGATGGCCGAAAGTCGAGCATATATAGGATTTAGCTTGGAACGTTTACCTTTCGGTAATATAACTACACTCAGAATTGAGTTTTTTAAATATTGTAAATTAATCTTATTGTTTTTAAGGTCACTTTGCTATTGGTGATTATTTATCATCAAAAAGTATTGAAAATTTAAAAATTATGCAAGAGGATTTATATTTTCAATATACGGTAGCTTTTGTTCAACGTTGCTGGCCCTTTTTGGATCGATTTGATCAGCTTGTATATTGGTGGCATTCCGCTGGTTTGGACAAATATTGGGAATGGCGTATAGTGGCCATGAATTTAAATGTTCAAAAGCAAAAACAAGTAGAAGCCAGCATGTATTCCAATATGGAAGATATTGGACCTGTTAAATTAGGTATGGCAAATTTTGTCGGTATCTTATTAATATGGGTTTTAGGTATTATAATAGCCATATTGACTTTTATTTATGAACTTATTGAGAATTATTTGCAGACTAAGCAAAAGTAAAAGAGATTCTAAAATTTGTTTAATCTCAATTTTATTGAACATTGCGATCAATATATATTATTTAGAGTTGTAAAATTATTGAGTGTTTGAGTACTTATTACTCAATACCGACCGTTTTTTTGAGTACTCAATACTTGAAAATTTCTACACAGAGATAATTTTCGTAGACGAGTTTTAATAAAATTTTTCACTGAACTAATGAAACTTTCTTCATGAAGTCAATGAAAATTATTTTTAAAATTTACGAAAAGCTTTTTAATGAAACCTTCGCATTGGGTGTATGAAATTTTTAATAAAAAATACGAAATTTTTCATAAAATTTTATGAAAAACTGCATTAATTTAATGAAAATTTTCAATGAACGAAATTCAGCGAAACTTCATTGAATTATTGTACAAATTCATTAACAGCATTCAGATAATTCTCTCATATAATTGTAAAAACAAGGTTATATTTTCATAGCGTTTTCATGGCAAAATTACGGTTATATAAAGAGTTTATCAATAAGAGCGCTACAAAAGTAAAAAAGTTTAAATAAAACAAAAACGGTTTTGGATATCAATGAAATTCTTTATTCCTGTGAAAGTACGTTCGATGCCATTATGTATGGAAATCGATCTCTTTTGCATGGCCACCACGGGCACGCTTGCAGAAGTCCAGACGCTGAACCCAATTTTCGACGGTTTTCAAGCATAAATCGGCCGATACTGCTGCAATTTCACGTTCGATATTCGTACGAAGTTCATCAATCGTCGCTGGCTTGTTGGCATAGACCAGGGGTGGCAAGACTTTTTTCGCTGCGTGCCAGAAACGGACAAATTTTTTTGTAAAAATTTCTCGCGTGTCACCTTAATTTTAGTTGTCTTTTAAGTCCTTTTTAAAAAATTTTTAAAATTTGGAAAATTTCTCTTAAAAATATCGCAGATGTAGATATTTATCAGCACTACGGTTAAATAACCCCAAAGGGAAAAATTAAATAACATCCAAGAAATGACGTATACATGTTTGACGGTAATTTAATTTTTGGGGGTTTATTTAATCTTTAAATATTGAGATTATTGCATTATGAAAAAATCCCCAATGAAATAAAATTAAAACAGTTATTCCATTTTTGGTGGTTATTTCATTTTGTTAAAAAAAGTTAAATTATTGGGCGCCATCTATTATTTAAGTAAGTAAGAAACTAGTTACAAAATGTGCTTCGGCAAAAAATTTGATTTTGTTAAAATATATCGCGCGGTTTTATCATCATAATAATGAATAAAAAGCGCATATTATGGATTTGAATAGAGAAATTTCTATTTCAGATGAAATGGCTTTTCGAAACACGACCAAAACCCAATTTAAAATTCCGACAAAGGGGGTTATTTCATTATGAAATTTATTTTCAGCTTTTATTTCATTGAAGATCATTTCGTAGGACCTATTTTCCCTTTAAAAAAAACTTAATTTTTTAAATCCAATTTTATTACAAGTTGTTTTCCATTTTTGTGCAACTTTCTGGTACTTTTTATTTCTCCAATTATGAGGCATTTTCTCATCGAAACATTTAAACTTCTTTCAATCTAGAATTTTAGAAATTTTCTCAGAATTTTCTGATAAAGACGATTTATAAGCTCTATGAAAAATTTCACTATTATGGAGTTAAATCAAACATTTTAGTAACGAAATTTAACATTTAACTGAATTTTTTGCCGGTCTTCTAACAGTTTAATTTTTTTTTAAATATCCAACAAAACGTCGCGTGCTACCTAAAATCCACTCGCGTGCCACTACTGACACGCGTGCCACTACTGACACGCGTGTCATAGTTTTGCCAGCCCTGGCATAGACCATAGATTTGACGTAGCCCCACACTCAATTGTTGATCTGCTAGGACGATTATGGCGACCATAAATTGGACGTAGCGCTCTTAACGTTGAGGCCACTGATTTTAATAAGAAATTTTAATAATTTCGACTCGTTGTTGGCTCGTATATCTTTCCATCATGAAATGGCAAACCTTACTAAAGAGAAATGTCAAAAGAGCGGCAAGAAATATGGCGTCGTTTGCTGTCCCTGTCTTTCTACTTTTGTAGCGTCGCTGTTGAACAATCCTTTACATAAAATTACTATTTAGGAAGTATTGAGTACTATAGAGTATTCAAATGTATCGACATTTTACAACTCTGCAACATATCTTATTGTAATTATAAATAAATTTATTAACTTAAAATATTATTTATGGAGAAAATATTATTTTTCAAATGTCCTATCCTATTATATCTATATTTTTGTTGCAAATCAGTTTATCTCAATTGTACAACAATTGCCTTCTTAAATAATAAACTGTGTTAGTTTTACTCACTAACTTAGTAAATACACTTAAGCTGTTACAAATAAATTAATGTTTAACCCTTTAAATGAAAATATGTTTTAAATTTATAAAATGAATAAATAAATAAATAAATAAATAAATAAATAAATAAATAAATAAATAAATAAATAAATAAATAAATAAATAAATAAATAAATAAATAAATAAATAAATAAATAAATAAATAAATAAATAAATAAATAAATAAATAAATAAATAAATAAATAAATAAATAAATAAATAAATAAATAAATAAATAAATAAATAAATAAATAAATAAATAAATAAATAAATAAATAAATAAATAAATAAATAAATAAATAAATAAATAAATAAATAAATAAATAAATAAATAAATAAATAAATAAATAAATAAATAAATAAATAAATAAATAAATAAATAAATAAATAAATAAATAAATAAATAAATAAATAAATAAATAAATAAATAAATAAATAAATAAATAAATAAATAAATAAATAAATAAATAAATAAATAAATAAATAAATAAATAAATAAATAAATAAATAAATAAATAAATAAATAAATAAATAAATAAATAAATAAATAAATAAATAAATAAATAAATAAATAAATAAATAAATAAATAAATAAATAAATAAACAAGTAAATTAGAAAAATGTAACTCTTCTTTAATATATTTAAGTCTGAGTTTGAGTATAAATCGTCTACATTCAATCAGAGTTTTACAGTAGTACCGAAAAGAGTTGCTGCATTAAAAAAAGTTTGACAGTTACCGCATGACAGTTGTTTGTGTAGTAATCAGTAGTTGTTGCTTTTAACTGTAATTACAGATATTTTTCTATGGAAAAATACAAAATACTATTATGACAGTTATTTAAGAAAAAAATTTACAAAAAGAACTGCAATTTCGTAACAGTTGTTTAAAGCAGTTAATTTCAATATCATAGTAAATAACGACTAAAACAAGATTTTTTTAGTAAACAAATAATTTTGTTAGTTATTTAGAAAATAAAAAATTTCGTTAAATTTTTTGAAGAAAACCCCATAAAGACAATCTGATGAAAGTGCTTGGTAGCACTTGAAAATGCATTAATTTTAAACCATTGGTTCTAGGAAAGTTTTTTCTTTCAAAAGTTTTTTCTCTATTTGTTGTAAAATAAATTGTGAATTATATTTGAAATTTGTCATATTTGATCTTAAAACCGAACAAAAATTACACTCATTGTAAAATTCTTGTTTAGTTTATATTGACAAATAAAAATCAGAAAGTTGTATTGTATCTCCAATTCATAAAAACTAATTGGAAAACCGTTTGTAATTTTTAATTCAAATTTCACGTACGTTGAAGCAATTATACATTTTTTTATAATCAAAAGAGAAAATTGTTTTTTTTTTTCGAATAAAATAATATATCAAAAAAATCAACTGTAAAAACCATAGTTTCTAACTATTGTGTCAGCTAGTTTTACGACACTGTTATTTAATTTTAAAATTAAACAAAATTTGTCAGTTAGTTTTACGACATTGTTTGTTATTTTTAATGCATTTGTTAGTTATTTTTCAATACTTAAAATAACTACATTTTTAGTTATTTTAAAGTTAAATACCTTTATCGCCTTTTTAATTGCATATACCAATGTTTTTGAGTGTGTCAGTAAAGAAAAGCTCAAATTGGGCAGAGCCTAATATTGTATATGTATACACAACGAAACTTTGGTGCCTATTCCCACTTGTGACTCATTGTGACGGTCATAAGACTATTTTTAAGACTGAGAGTGTTAACTTTTCATACAAAACAACAATAAAATTAAAAAAATTCAAATTTTATTTGTCAATGTTATGATTGTGTTGATACCAGTTCTTAATTTTTTTGAAGTTTTCAAACAAAAATTTGAATAAATATAATTTATTGTGACTTTGCAACAACAAATACATGGAAAATACAGTCACAACTAAGAGTCACAGACTTTTCGTAATTTTTCAATACTACTGTAGTTAAAATAAAAAAAATGCAAAATTTAATTTTTTTAAAAATATTTTTCATCAAAATTTAAACTTTGTTTGTCAATATTTACACTAGAGGGCGCTTTAATGAAAAACAAAATACAATTATTTCCTAATGAAGGTTAGTTTTTTGTAACTGCAAAGTTTAGATAAAAAATTTCCAGCTGTTCTATGACGTTTCCTTAACAAGCTAGGAACTCCTTAGTTGGCCGTTATTTTGGTTACATCAACAGTATTTAACTACTGTTAAAATAATAACCTCTTAAAGAGTTAAAGACTTTAATTTAGTTAAACAAAAACAAATCTAAACATTATTTTCCTGCATTTAAAACAAGTTTAATTAAAAAACAAAGAAATAAGAAACAAAACTATTAAATTGTTTTTAATTATGAGACAATAATAATTTTACCATATAAACATTAGGAGGGCAGTTTATAATAGTAATAGGTAATTGTCGTTTTGTTTGTTTTTTTCCAACAAATATTTAAATTAACAAAATATGTTAATTGATATTATGTAAATGAAGAAAGTCAGCATGATAGCAAATGAAAATTATATAGAGATGGTTTAAAGAAAGGTTATAAACTACTGTATTTAAAATAATTTGTTTAATATGTTTATTAACAAACGGTTATAATATTAGTTTTCTTTTTATTACACAACAAGAATTTCTGCTTTTTTCCATTTATATTTAAACATTAAAAAGACATTATAACGACAATTTTTTATATAAAATGTTATATAATGAAATGGGAATGGGTATGAAAGAAAGAAATGTTACTATTTACGGTAAATTAAAAAAAAATAAAAAATTGCAGTCATAGAGGAAGGTATAGTGGTATATTCGATATTTACTGATATAAAAATATTAAGGTGACATTTTTTTTTGTTGAAAATTTGTTGAAAAACTTTTGAAATAATTTTCTGTAAAAACAGGAAAAAAGTTTTTCTACAAGAAAGTTTTTAATAAAATGTGTTTGGCACCAAAAATAAACGACAAAGGCATAACATATTCTTTTATCATGTAATTAAGGCAACAATGGCCAAAGATGTTGAATATTAATCTAGTGAAAAAATGTTCACCAAGATAAAATTATCTATCAATAATTGAAGTTTTAGTATTGCAAATGTAGAGGTTTTTTCGAAAATTGGCAAATTTACTAACATGTTTATTATTTAATTTATTATTATTTAATTTACTAATATAAAATTTATATATAAAAATCAGTTTGTTCATTAACTAAATAGAAAAATTACCCGATCAAAAAAACATTATATGTAGCATATGTAGTCAAATCTCATTTGATATAGATCGACATATGATCTTATCCAAGTTCATCTCAAAATTGGGGTATCCAGTAATATCCAGTAATATCCAATCAGATCCCTCAAATATATTACACGATTAAATAAGATCCAAATAGATCTCAAAATTGGGAGATCCAATAATATCCAATAATATCAAATTAAGATCTTGATAGATCCCAAAATATCCCATGGGATTAATTTACATCCAATTAGATGCAAACGGATAAGCTAATTTTGGCAGATCGAATTGGATAATTTGAGATCAAAATTTATACTATGATATATTTAGAATTCTTTAAACACAAGAAATTAAAAAAAAAACATTATTTAAAAAATATTTATTTCATTAAAAAAAAAAAAAAAAAATGACGTCGGCAGGATTTGAACCCAGGTTGCTGGCGTTGTAGTCGGCCACTTAACTCACTCAGCCAAACACTACTATACAACATGACTGACTATATGAGACAACATTGTTCGTGTTACTGTGTTATATATAATTATATAAATTTATAAATATAGATGACTTAGAAAAAATAAATTAATAACATTGTTTCAAAAAAACAAAAATTAAAAATCTTAATGTTTTCCACTGACGGAAATTTTTTGGTGAATAAGATAAAAAAAAATGTTTGTTGAAGGGTCAAGACACCGATTTATATGGCTCAAAAATCTAAATATCAACAGTATGTATTTGCGAAATTAATAATGGGATAAGAGCAATATACATGTTATTTAAAAGGCAATATAAATGTATTTTAAATAAGGTATGACATATATAAGCTTAGCAATCCTTTGGAAAAAATACTCTTATCCAACACTTTTTCGCAAAATGTTTTGTATGTACAAATATTACAAAAAAAAATTATTTCGCTCTGGAAGAACTCAAATTCAGAACTTTAACGAAATTATTATATATTACGATAATATTTTTTGTGCCCGAGCTGGGATTCGATAATAGTACATCAGTCACATATATAATTATGTGTGGGGTTATATATGACAATATATAATAACATATTAAAATATTATTAATTCCAAGTTGCAGTAAACATAACTTTCAGGTGCTGTTGGCAGTAAATGCCCTACGGGGAAAGGGAGCGGTCCCAGATGACACGCAGGATAGGTCCCAAGGGGGCGGAGACCGGTCGCTGATCGGTCTTTTTGTTTGAAAGAGACATATCACTTTAACATGGCGTTGTCATTGGAAATGACCAATTGCCACAGTTAAGACACATTGTGGCAGTAAGGTGGTGTGTCTAAAAATAGCTTTTCAAATAAACTAATAAAAAATTAAGAATTAAAAATAATCTACTTGGCGTCGAAGTACGGCTCGATAACACAACCTTCTGCTTGTAAGGCAAACGCTCTACCGTTTGAGCTAACGTTGCTTATGCGTGATGGCTGGCTGATGGTTAAGTTATGTTTTTCGTTTCTGTTCAAATAAAAAAGAGAATGAAAAACAAACACACACACAGCAAATAAAAAAAACATGGCAAAGAAAAAAAATAGAAAAGAAAACTACATTAACACACACACAAATATGGTGGAAGTGCCTTGAATATGCCCCCGATTGACCGGTCATGGGATAGGTCCCTTAATGGCAGTTGACTTGGTTTTTTCGTTGGCCAAAATTAAATTAAAAAATCAATTAAAAATTAGAAAATTACCTCAAAACTGATAATATAAATAAAAATTTAAAAAATTCCCCTTAAGTTACAAAGAAAAGTTAAATGAAATACCAATTGTTAAAACTAAAACAGCTTTAACATTAAAAAAACGTTGAAAATACAAAACTTAAAATTTCTTAGCAAAACATTATAGAAATTTAAAATAAGAGCTAAAATAAGTAAATCGTGAAAAAATAAAGTTAAAAATAAATAAAAGAGTAAAATAAATAAAAAATATTTTGAAAAATATGCCGCGAATTTTGTTTTTATTTCGGTATTGGTCAAGTTTTTTTAAAAGCAACAGTGAAAATAACGGATCAGAAAATAATTAGAAAATTAATTCATTTTCTTTTGTTCATATTTGTACTAATTTAGTAATATGCCTTCAGTTGACCGGTCACGGGATAGGTCCTTGGAGGGCAATTGACTCCTCATTCCCCGTAGGGTGGGTTCATTTTTTTAAGATCTGTAAAAAGAATATTTACAAGTAAATTAAATTGAGTTAAAAAAGTAAAAAAAAACATTTTTTTTTGTGCCCGAGCAGGGATTCGATAGTAGGGTCTCTCAGGTAATATGTGACTATATATAATTATATATTAAACACATAGAAAATATTACTGACGTGGGACCATATATAATCATATCTAAAATTATATTGTTAATCTTGCACCATATATGGAATAATATATAATCAGATCTTATATCATTTAATGTAATATATTATCATATATAAAAATATCTTACATCATACAACCAACAAATTTTTATAACAGGGCATATATTACTATATCTCAAAATATATGGCTTATATGCCACCATATGTGATCATATATTATGTTATATATGATCATTTATAATTATATATGACAACAGATCTTTCATATCTCATTATGTATAGCATATATGGTTGATATCTAATTTTATAAAAGACAATATATAAAAATATATGGTTATATAAGGTACCACATAAGAAACATATAATTATATATGGCTATTCATGACAACATATATACTCACATATTATAAGATAAAACAAGATATTACTATATACGACTATATATAAATTTTTTTGATCGGGTATTTGAAATTCTACTGAAGATCATTTGGGGGAGTGTGGAATTATGATATACAATTTTCTTTACTCTTTCTTTTGTCAAGTTTCAGTTAAAACTTCTTACCCATTCAAACTATTAATCCTTCGATCAGAATTATAATTTATTTCCATAGAAGACACTTTAACCTAATTTCCTATTCATTAACAACGCCTTCCAGAGGGTTTAACAATTGTTTTTAATCATATTTTTTTTCTGTTAAGTTTCTCTTTTACAAATAAATTTTACCTTAATAATTTATAAAAGTACAACTTTATATGCGTATGTTATGGTTTGATTATAAGCCATCATAATATATCGGTACTGACCAAATTCAGTACTTTATTGTTATGAAATACAAATTTCATTATTTTATAATGCACTTTTTTCCTATATTTTCTTTTCCGGCTCAAAAGAAAAAGTGTAAATTATAACATTACAAATTTATAACGTTCTGCTTTCCAATAAAGGGCAATAAAAAAGAAATTTTATTTAGAAAAAGAAATTATATTGCAAAACATATTACAGTACTAAATTTCCGTAAATAAATAAAAAATAAAAGTAAACAGTAATAACGCAATGAATGTACGTGTTTAGCAAAATGTTTATATTATCAGTTATTATTTATTCATTTATCAATGATATGTATATTTAGTCGCATTCATTCATTTGAATGTTGATAAATTGATCAAAATTTCGAAAACGAATAAGACAACAAATTATGCACATAATTTGTTGCATATCCAAGTTTTTGTTTGATTTTTGTCATTTTATAAAATTGCAAAAAAACACATAGTTTTTAAGAGTTTTTTTATGTCATTGTTTAAGGTTTTCTATTGTTTTTTCTAGTTTGATATTTGTATTCATTTGTAATGCTTTACATATTTGTAATAATTTTGCTACACTCATCAAAACAAGTGTAGTGGTTTTAATGCACGAATTATTGTTTAAAATGATATTCAAAATATGTATTTAATATCAAAAATCTATGACAAAGAAGTATTCAAAATTTTGTTTTATCACTTAGTTTAGGCGATAAGCGTCGAAAGTGAATGTCGACGAATTTCGAATAATGCTCGAAGAAAATCGGAGTTGAGCAAAAATTATATATACCCTGCAAAAAAAATAGAATATCCACTTTTTAAGCTTGACGTTTTTCTCAAAATTCAAAAAAAGAAAATTACTAAAATAATACAAATATAACAAGACATAGAAACTTAACGCACAAGCATAGTTTTCTACTGGAAATTTGTTAAAGTTACAACGGTATCGGTTCTTTCCTATGACATGTACATTAGGGTGTCCCGAAATTGTAAAAATCTTACGTAATATCACTCAAATGATGCGTGTTAACAAGCGGATTATGGGAAAAATACATAAAAAAATTTTCCAGCGTTTAAATGTTTAATAACGCTCCTAGACGAGAACAAGAAATTCTCATTAAGTTTGAAATTTAACTTAACAAATATTTCCAGAAATTCTAAAAACGTCGTCCCCTGACGATTTCCTTAGGCAAGAATGAAATCCGGATAGGGACATGCCTACAAAGAATTATTTTTCACAATTTGTTAAATAAGTTTGGGATTTTAGCATATTTAATTCCTTTAATGTTTGAAATTGACATTCGAAGTATATTTTTTTCGAATTTAAAAAAAAAAAAAATAGGCCTCAAACATTTGATAGTGCTGAGCATATTATAACAAAAATAATTTTAAAAATTCCTTAGAGTAATTTGGTCCACCACAGCAACATTTAGTTTGAAAAAAAAATATTTTTTTGTTTCAACTTTTAACCTTGTCAACCTTGTATAATGTATAACTTCATTTCATGAAAAAATGCAAGTTTTAAATAGGAGGGCGGATCAATAAGTCCGTGACTTTTCGAACTTCCCTAGTAGTTATATGAAATGCAACACTGCTCCGGTCAAGTACCCTGTTAATAGACTACATTCAAATTTTGAGCAAGTTCCATCATTAACTTTGCGTTTAACAGGTGTTAAAAGCATACAACCTCGACGATTTTTGTAAAAATAGAAAAAAGTAAATTTCGAGAGCTCATCAAACATTATTTTTTTGCGAAAAAAAGCCATCACTCAAACCAAGAAAAAGCTTGATTAGACCTATGGGGATTCTGCACCATCAGCTTCAATGGTAAAAAAGTGGTTTACTGAGTTTCGTTGTGGCCGCACAATGTTTATTGTGAATCGGCATAGTAAACCATGTTAATCTTCCATTTTAGGTATAGAATGTGTTCAGGGAACTTATGTAAAACACTACGAGGAAAAATTTGGTGGAATATTTTAACCCTCTAACGCTTCAATTAAAGTGCCTTTCTTAGCCTCTTTTTAAAAAGGGACAAAACATACTCCTATGTTGAAGAGTTAGAGAGTTAAAATGTTCCACAAAAATGTTCCTCGGAGTGTTTTACATAAGTTCGCTGAACACATCCTATACCTAAAATGGAAGATTCACACGGTTTCCCCGTAAAATCCAGATTTGTTGGGCGCCAATTATGAATAAGTACGAGATTAACCCTTAAACACATTTTAGGTTTTGACTTACATATTTCTGGCATTGAAGTTAAATTTTCAATTTTGATGTCTTCAGAAACTTATAGTAGAATTTCATGACAAATATTTTTGCGGAAAATTTTAACCCTCTTACTCTTCAATTAAAGGGACTTTTTTTGAAAAGTACAAAAAAGCCCCTTAAGTTGAAGAGTTAGAGGGTTAAAATGTTCCTCAATAATATTTGTCACGAAATTCTGCTATAAGTTTCTGGGTATGCGCAGTTGATCTTTTTAATTGATAAATGAATGTTCGTCGTTCGATTTGGGATCATACACTACTACACTCAAACAAAAAAGTCTTTAATGGCTACTGAAAATTTTGCTGTTATTACGGGAAATTTAATTGTTCTGAGCCCAGCGGTATTCTTTTGTTAATTTTAGCAACACATGTCTGCTGATCTGTATTACAACAAAATTAGTAGAAAAAATTAGTAGTCGCTACTAAAATTTAGCGAAATTGTTGTAAGCTGCAATTCAAAATCGATTTGCTAAAATCAGTTAAAAAACTTACTAAATATCAATAGTTTTAGTACAATGAAATTAGTATAAATAATTAGTTGCAGTAACTAAATTTCAGTAAATTGTTGTAAACTGTAATTTAAAATCAATCTGCTGAAATTAGCAAAAAAATGTACATAAAAATTAAACAAACTTTAAAATCTAAAAAAAAAAATTATTAAAAAACTACTTTTTTTCTTTCGATTGTAACAAGCGTATAATTACTTCATCGTACTTGAAATTTGGATTCAAAATTGTACACGGTTCTCCAGTTATTATTAAAAGATGCATTGGAGATACAATAAAATTTTCTGAGTGTTATTTCCAAACTAAGAATATATCAATAGTAACAAATATAAATTAAACAAGAATTGTAAAAAATCAACGATTTCTTATAAATAAAATTTTCTAAATTAGTATATTTTTCTGCTAAACTTGGCACTCGGTTTTGAAAAATTAGTAAAATATTTTGCTGAAATCAGCAGCGAAAATTAGTAAAAAAATCCGCAATTTGTAATAAGAGAATAGCAAAAATGATTACTAAAAAAAAGTTGTACTAAAAATTAGTATAAAAATAGTAAAGTGCGATTGGAAACTGTTTACAAATTTTTTACTAACTTTTTTATCTGAGTGTATATTATCATCATATATCTGTGTTTCAAAAAAAAAAATACAAATATTGGTCCCGCCAGATTTTAAAGCAACGATCATCTGTTTGGAAATACTTATCCAAATCACTTCTTAGGACAACTTTTAGAGCAATAATGCTTTCGAAGCAATAATTAAGTGACTTTTAGGTTGTTGTTGAGAATTACTTCTAAAAACGTTGTTAAATATAATAACGGATACTCTTTAAGCAGTGAAAGAAATGGTATTTTGAAGGTGATCAGAATTACTTCTAAAAACCGGTAAAAATACACTAACGGACACTTTGGAAGCAAAGAAAGAAGTGGTTAAGCATTTTTTCACAATTTGTTAAATAAGTTTTGCTATTCTACAACATTTCATTCCTTTACTGCAATCAATGTTTATCCCGATAAAAATAAATTTGTGATTTATACAGATTAACATTTTTTTTAAGTGTACATTAAATTTTGCATATTTTCTCATAACCGTTCAAAGGTATTTATACAAATTTCTTAAAATTTTCGAATAAAAAAACTGTTGATTGTTTGCAAAGTGTTGCATCAATATGATTGATGTTAATATTGCTAAAGAGATGCATGAGTTTTTGTTTAGAAAGAAACTATCAAAAATATATCTAAACATCTCGCAAAAAATCTGTTGAAATTACTGTATAACCGTACAGGTTTAAAACCCTAAATTAAAAAAAAAAAACTTTTATCTAACTAAAAACGTTTCTTAAGTTTAACAGTTCATCAGATCAATGATATTCGAGCTAGATTATCATATTTTTGTGGGAAAAATTATTTTACACATTACCACTGATATTTATCAATAAATAAAATAAAACAATACAACAAGTGAAATTATTTATGTAAATTTCTATTTAATTATACCTGTAAAGAAATGCCTGTAAGATCATTGACTGTCATGACTTGATTGCAAGTGTTTCTTTGTAATACAGACCAGCATGTCAAAAGATTAAGTAGATGTTGATTGTTTTGTGAAAAAATATGATATTTTTAGGGCAACAAAACTCTTAATTGAGACAATATAAATACTATTTGCCATAAGGGCCCAAAGAAAAGTTTACAAAGTTTTCAAATATGTATGTATACTAGGGCGGGTCGATTTAATAATCGCCCATGGCTCAGTGAAAATCGTATTCTAGGGATCAAAATAAGAAACTTTGCCGAAGGAACCATACCTCTAAAACGAATTCTACTACCCCCAACTGTTGACTTTTGTCCCGTAGGGTCAAGTTTTGAAAAATCCCACTTTGACCCATTTAGAGTGCCCCAATCGAGTCCAAATGTATGACCGACCCCCACTAACTTTGGAGGGCCGATCCACCCATGCCAGTGGCACACCCCCTGGAACTCCCCTGGGGGGTTCCCCATACAAACATTTTAAAAAATCACCATTTTTGGCACTTTATTTTATTATTTTTTATTTATTTTTATTATTTTATTTATTTTTTCTCTTTAGAAATTTATTTAGTCAGAATATATGTAAATGAAAAAATTAATTTAACTTAGTAATAGAAAAGAAAATAAAAAAAATTACTGTTTGAAGTCTTTTTTGCTTTCAAGTCTGGGCATTTTTTCTTTTCTATTACTAAGTTAAATTAATTTTTTCATTTACATATGTTCTGACTAAATAAATTTCTAAGGAGAAAAAATAAATAAAATAATAAAAATAAATAAAATAAATAAAAAATAATAAAATAAAGTGCCAAAAATGGTGATTTTTTAAAATGTTTGTATGGGGAACCCCCCAGGGGAGTTCCAGGGGGTGTACCACTGGCATGGGTGGATCGGCCCTCCAAAGTTAGTGGGGGTCGGTCATACATTTGGACTCGATTGGGGCACTCTAAATGGGTCAAAGTGGGATTTTTCAAAACTTGACCCTACGGGACAAAAGTCAACAGTTAGGGGTAGTAGAATTCGTTTTAGAGGTATGGTTCCTTCGGCAAAGTTTCTTATTTTGATCCCTAGAATACGATTTTCCCTGACCCATGGGCGATTTTTTTGCCTCCCCACAAATCGACCCAGCCTAATGTATACCCAGTGTAGAAAATCATTACCAGATATGTGGTTATGTAACTACATACTTGGTAATGGTAACTAGTTACTTTTGTTATTACATTTCTTATTACCTTTATATGGCGATGTCGCGAAAAATAATGAGTTGTCGTTACACACCAGCATACGAAAAATCAAAAAATATATCGTTACCTATGTGCTTACCAGTACTGACAAAAATAATGAGTCTAAAAATAGATTTTCAAAAAAATAAATTATATAAAAAAAAATTATTTTTATTGTATTTTTTTTTTTTAATAAAATTTGCTGGTGCGGAAATCGAACCTGGGTCTACAAATTGCCAGTCAACAGCTCTACCATCTGAGCTATATCGACATGTAATATTTAATAGATAAAAATATAATTGACCTGCTGCACACAAGTAAGCTTACTCGCCAACATACAAAAAATCAAAAAATATGTGGTTACATATATCCTTACCAGTGTTTAAAAAATATTGAGTCTAAAAATAGATTTCAAAAAATTTTCAAAAAAATCTAAAAAATTATTTTGTATTTGAAATAATGATAAAAAAAGTCATTATCCGTAACTCATTATTATATGTTTTAAAATAATGCAGAAGGTAAGTGGGTGTCATTACTGGTACTCCAAAAAATAATGATATGTCATTACCGTTTCTACACTGGGTAGCTAAAAGACCAACATAATTTCGCAAAATAGGTTTGGTATAAGCCGAATTTCATGCACTAATAGAAAGAAAGTCTGTAAAAAATTTAGTTAAAACTACTAAAAATTAGTCAAAAATTATGTTGCAAAAAAAACTGCTAATATTAGCATATTATTTTTGTTATATATTAGTAAAATAGGAACAGCAAAAATAAGACTGTTAAATATACATAATTTTAGTTCAATTGCTCAAATTAGCAAAACATTTTTCTAAATAATTAGTAGCCTAAAAAATCACAAAAAAATTTTAAATTTTCGAAGTTTTTTCTTTGATTTTTTTTCTAAATGCAAATAAAAATCGAGTTTTTTAAAAACAGTAGTTTACCATTTTTTTTTAGCAAATATTTCTGCTGATTTTAGCAGGATAGACTGCTATTTGCATTCAACTAAATTTAACTTAGAGATTCCAAAATTGTTGTAGATAGAACAGTTTGTTTGTGCTATTTTTAGTCTACTAATATTTAGCAAAAATTTCGACAGATTTTTTAAAAACAGCAGTTTACCATTTTTTTTTAGCAAATATTTCTGCTGATTTTAGCAGGATAGACTGCTATTTGCATTCAACTAAATTTAACTTAGAGATAACAAAATTGTTGTAGATAGAACATTTGGTTTGTGCTATTTTTAGTCTACTAATATTTAGCAAAATTTTCGGCAGATTTTACAGTAAAAGTTGTCATTTTCAGTTAACTAAAAGCTACTTTAAATATAACTGAAATCCTGTAAACTTAACAGTTTTATTTTTGCTGTTCTTATTTTACTAGTAAGCAAAAAAAAAAAATTTACTAATTTAACAGTTTTTTTTTGTAGCATATTTTTTAGCTAATATTTAGTTGCTTTTTCTGCTATTTTTACAGATTTATTTCTATGAGTGTACGTTATTAAGAGCTTTTTTTTTTGTTTGTAGACCTATAGTGAAATTTAATATAAAATAATTTGTTCATACACATCAACCCTGCAAAATTAATTTTTGAAAGACTTTTTTGTACTAACTCTAAATAATAACTAAATTAACTCTTAATGGGCAATCTTGAATTTGACTGGTTTTTGCTGTTTGTGTTAAGTTTTGGGCTTTGGTGTGTTCTGACATATGTAGTAAAATTTTATGGCCAACATTTTTGTAGAACATTTCATCCCCTCCCTTCCCCTTTTTAGGGGTGTTTTTTTACGATTTGTTAGAATAGAGCCCAAAATTACCGTTATGTGGGGGAGTTAAAGGGTCAAAAATATTTGCCTTAATATTTTTTGAAAAGTTGCTGAACATACGCTACACTTCAGATGTAAAGAACACATTGTTTCATATACCGATATGCTGCATATGCTGATTGATGCCACCGGGTATCAAACTTGTGACCTTCAGATTGTTGGTCTAGAACTCTAGCACTGATTTATTATTTGATATGAATGTTTACTGGCATAAAAACGTGACTTTGTCTATGCGACATATTGTGTCTTATTCTCTTCAATAAAAGTACTTATTACACAAGTGCAAATAGTGCACTGCATTTTTCATTTTTTTCAGTACTTTTTTAACGTGCATATAAAATTTTTTTTATAATTTTTTTTATTTATTTATATAATTAATTATACATATCAAAACAAATAAAAAATAAAATTCCCGCCAGGATTTGAACCTCGATTATCTTTTTGAAAATAAGCTGTATTCAAATCACTTCTTAGGATCACTTTGAGAGCAATAATTCTTTTTTTAAATTATTTTTTGGATGTCCTTCCAAAGCTGTAGAAAAATATTAACGGATACTTTTGGAGCAAAGGAAGAATGATTTTTTTTCAAGTTTTTCAGAAATACTTCTAAAAAATCTGTAAAAATGTACTACCGGATACTATGGAAACAATGAAAGAAGTGGTTTGTAAAGCATGGCTTCCAATTTTTTTCTGGGTTTCAATGCTAAAAATCCTCAATATTTTAACTTATGTTGAGTGTAAATTTTTTAGAATTACCCTACGGGAAATTTTAACAAGTCACATGGTGTTAATTTCCCCTTTCTATGACAACACCATGTAAAAGTGACCAATCTATTTCATATAAAGGGGCCAGTTCGGTGACAGTTTGCTTAAATTTCCCGTAGGGTACTTATAACTAACTTTTAAAAACCCATTCGTTGCATTTTGCACAAATTTCTGTTATGATCCTTGGCCACTTTAACATCTGTTAGGCGCCAGCTGATATTTCCACTAGAAAGTTTAACATTTTTGATCATAACCTTGCTTAGAACTTTTTTTCATTTGAGCATTATTTGTGTGATTTACAAAAAAGTAAAATTCGTGTGTTAGAAAAAAAAAAAAAAAAATGGAATAAACACGTGAAAATTTTGGGGCAATGATGTAGTATGATTTTTGATGTGGATTATCTAGACAAGAGTGCATAGACAAATTAAATTAAACTTTTGGTGATGAAGCTCCACCCTTTGCAACGCGGACGTCCTTTGCTCTAGGAAGAATTTCGAGAAAATCGCCCAAAATCAGTTGTTCTGCCAGAAAAGTGATAATGCAAGAAGGTCTATGTGACATACTCTGAGATTGAGGCCACCTTAGGCATAAGTTCCACCAGCATAAATAAAATATTGCAACAAAATTTAGCGTTAAAAAAGATTTGTTCTCGTTGGATTCCTCATAACTTAACAACAGCTCAAAAAGATGCTCGGGTCGATTGGTGCAAACCAATGCTCAAGAAATACATACAATAGCGATGCTTAAAAAGGCGTGTATAAGATCGTTACAGGTGACGAGTCATGTATTTATGCCAATATAGCCTGAAACTAAACAGCAGTCCACTGTATGGGTGTTCCATGATGAACGAAATCCATTAAAAGTTGTTCGCTTTCGAAGTAATTCGAAACAAATGGTCGCTTGTTTTTTTTTTTAGAAAAACTGGTCATGTGGCAACAGTACCATTAGAACAACGTACAACAGTTTAATTACACAGTACAACATTTTTAAGCTCATTGATGTGGGACTCAATTCTGAGAATTGCACTTGAAAATAGCCCCAAAAATAAGAACTACTGCATCATTCGTTTTGTTGGCTGGCTGCTTTAATCGTATGGCTATTACATTTTTAATGCAGCCAACTTGACAAAACGAATGATGCAGAAGTTCTTATTTTTGGGGCTACATTCACGTGGAATTCTCAGAATTGAGTCCCAAAATCATGTGTTGTACTGTGTTATGAATGGTACACCACCCCAAAGACAGATAGTTCTTCACCATGACAACGCGAGCTCTTACACATCGGCTGAAACAAATTACTTTTTGAGTACTCAGAAGATCGAATTAATGGGTTATCCGCCGTACAGAGTTGACTTGGCGCCCAACGACTTTTTCTTGTTCCCGCACATCAAAGATGAACTACGTGGAAAACGATTTTAAATTTGTCTGCGTAGTTTATCTTTGATGTGTAAATAACTGTTATTTTTTGCTTGAAATAATAAAAGTCAAAAAATAACTTTTATATTTGCTCTAAAAAATAAAAGTCCGAAAATAATTTATATTTACTTTAATAAGTTTCATACATATACCCAAAATAATCACTTCGCAAATCAAATCAATTGAGCACTAAACAATCGTAATTCACTTAAATTTTAAATGAATTCAAAAGAAATTGAGAAAAAAGTTTTATGAAATTTTCACTTTCACCCAAAAGTGAAGTACAGAAAATGCCCGTATATGTCTGTAATTTAACAGAACTGTTTCTAATTTTAGGCTTAAAATAAAATTTGTTGAAATTAACATTTTATGTTAAAAATTAGTAAACCTACCAATAATTTATGTTCAATTACAAAACTTGTGTGAATATCTTAGTAGTTCTAGTAATTTTTTAACACAATATGTTTTCAGGTTAAAAAAAAATTTATTTTAATTAAAAAATTAGAAATAGTTCTGTTAATTATGTATTATTTTGAGTAAAAAAAAGTTTAGCAGTTGTCTCATGACCCATAATTCGATGAGTTACAAATGGAATGAAAAATCGAAATATAAAATTTTTTGTAAATGTTACTCATACATCGAAAGAGCTGTTTATACATAAAAAATAAATGATAAGAAAATTGCAATTGTTTAAAATTCAATTTCAAACTTTAATACAAAAACAAAATATAACTTTTTTGTTTTTTTTTTTTAAATAAAAAACAGTTTTAAATAAAAAACGAAAGTTTTTGTTGTAAATATATTTTTTGTTAATATCTATACAGCAGTAGTTTTAATGATTTGTTTATTTATAAGTGAATTCAATTGCATTGCGCAGTCGTGCGTGTTAATATGTTTTTTACGTTAACTCTAGTTAATAATAAATGCAGCAACTAACTTTTTATAAATACTTTTCGATTTTTAATTTTTAATACGACTTCACTCGAGTATCCCCATATGTTAACAAATTATACCATAATTATTATTTAATTCCGTTTTTTGCCAATTCTACGTGTCTAAAACAATAAATAATAATTGTAAATATTATTGTTAATACATTAATTGAAATGTACAAATTTAGTAGTTGGAAACTTTGTATATGGCGGGTTTTAAATTGACTAGTTTGTTTTGGCTAAAAGATGGGTAGCATGAAGTAATATGTCACTAAATAAAAAAAAATAAAAAAAACGAAAATCATAGTTAGGGTAATCACAGTAAGACTAACAAATTGTTAACAGATATATAACTTATAAAAAAATATATAGAAAAAATAACTAACTACTTAGTTTCGTGAAACACTTGGGTGAAGTGAAGGGAACTTTCAATGTAAATTGTTTTTGTAACAAAAACAATTTCTATAGAAATAACGCAACACTTCACGGAAGTGTTTTAGAAAATTACCCCCTAAGAAAAGTAGCTTATTAAAGGTATTGTGAATTTTAATTTACAGCTTGTTGCAGCGTAAGTTTAACTGTGAATATCCCTTTTCGTTTTACCCACTCTATTTGTTTTACCCAACAATTGCTGGCGAAACAATGAAATTATAAATTTTCTTTGTTTTTTTTTTTCTTCTTTCTGTATAAATTATTTCTATGGTTGTTGTGTCTAGTATGTCACCGAGTATATTTTTTTTTTTTATATAAAATTTATATCAATTGCTGCATATTTTGGCTTTTGGGGGCTATAGTGTGAAAGTTGAATTAGCCAGGCTTTTTGTCTTTCAATATACAAAGATGACAAATATGATGGTATGACATTGGGAACTTTTTGTTATTTCGCTAGTTTTTATTATTGTCTTTCAGTTTCTGATTTGGGTATTGAAATTTCATTTCAATGGTTGGTAAATTACTAAAACATAATGCCGGTTTCGTTGACATGATTGCCAAGCGTTTGCAATGACAAAGTACAAAAGTTGTGTAGTAAAGTAAAACAATTAAAATTTAATTTTGGTATTGAACTTTCATTTTATTTAATAATATAAAAGGAAAAAGGTAAATTAGAATTGTGAACATTTTATTCCAAAAATAAAATTTTAGCTTTTCTTTCAATTTTATTTTACTGCGGATGTTGATAAATAATTTTTATAAATTTTTTTTTTCGATATAGTTTCTAAAATAACCTCAATTATTTTGTAATACTTCTTTGTTTTATGTTCGATTTGAAAACATATTTAAGTAGTGAGCCTAGGCCACTTTAACACTTGTTGGGCGCCATTTCATATTTTCACTAGAAAGTTTAAAATTTTTGGCCATAAGCTTGCTTAGAATTTTTTGTCATTTGAGCATTATTTGTGTTGTTTACAAAAAAATTAAAGTTGTGTGTCAACAAAAAAAAAAGTGGAATTAACACGTGAAAATTTTAGGGCAATGATTTATTACGATTTTCAATGTAGATTATTAAGTTTAACTTTTGGTGGTGAAGCTCCATTCTTTGCAACTGGAAACGCTGCTCTAATGAATTTAATCGCGCACGCCATTCGCTTCAGGACGAATTTCGAGAAGTTAGTCCAAAATCAGTTGCTGTCCAAGAAACCATTGATGCTGTGCAAAAACTGATAATGCAAAATCGTCATATGACATAATCTGTGATTGAGGCTACCTTAGACATAAGTTGCAACAGCACAAATAAAATATTGCATCAAAATTTAGCCGTAAAAAAGATTTACTCTTGTTGGATTCCTCATAACTTAACAACAGCTCAAAAAGATGCTCGGGTCGATTGGTGAAAACAAATGCTCAAGAAATACAATAGCGGTGATTCAAACGACATGTATAAGATCGTTACAGGTGGCGAATCATGGATTTATGCATATTAGCCTGAAACTAAACACCAGTCGACTGTATGGATGTTTCATGATGAACGAAATCCTAAAAAAGTTGTTCGCTCTCGAAACACTTGGAACAAAATGGTCGCCTGTTTTTTTAGAAAAACTGGTCATGTGGCAATATTGCCATTAGAGCAATGTAAAACAGTTAATTCTGAATGCTACACCACTATTTGTTTGCCAGAAGTGTTCCGAGAAATGGGAAAAACCAACCCCCAAAGACGGAAAAGGCGAGCTCTCACACATCGGCTCAAACAAATTACTTTTTGAGCGCTCAAAAGATCGAATTAATGGGTCATCCGCCATACAGCCCTGACTTGGCACTCAGTGACTTTTTCTTTTTACCGCACATCAAAGGTAAACTACGTGGACAACGCTTTTCGCCAGCAGAAGCTGCAGATGTATTCGAAAACCATGTTTTTGATGTGTCTCACGGCGGAATGGAAAAAATGCTATTACAAGTTGTTCGAACTTATGAAAAAGTGTATAGATCATAAGGAGCATATCGTCGACCGGCCTGCAAAATGTCACATGTGTTTTTTAATAGATTTTCAGGAGAGCGAAAAAACTGTTACAAAATCTACTTTAAAGATATTTTATTGGCATCATATGCCTTAATGATTCACGACCTCATTTAGTAAAATCATAATTAAGGCATATGATGCCAATAAAATATCTTTAAAGTAGATTTTGTAACAGTTTTTTCGCTCTCCTGAAAATCTATTAAAAAACACATGTGACATTTTGCAGGCCGGTCGACGATATTTTGAAAAACAATAAATACATACATTTTCAATAAAATTCCAAATTGCTATACATATATACTACGTTTTTATGCATTGGAAATATAATAAAAATCATTGATTTTTAATTGTAAACTCAGAATATATCAATAAAAACAAATAGAAACTGAACAAGAATTTACAAAAACTTAACGAACTTTTTTAATTTCAAAATAACTAACAAAAATAACTGTTTACTGGAAAAAATACTGTTTTAGTAGTTGTTAATTATAATATTAAAAATAACTGCTTAAACAACTGTTACGAAATTACAGTAATTTTGTTAGTTTCTTTTTCAATAACTGTCATAGCAGTTGTTTTTTTATTTTTCCATACAAAAAACACTGTAATTACAGTTCAAATCGGCAACTAATAAAGTTAAATTGGCATATATCTTAAATATACACTAGGACTTTTTTTAACTGAAATAAAGTTGTCTTAACTTAATGAGAATTATTGAAACAATTTTGTAGTTCTCGAACTATTCATAAATCTAATTGTTAAAATATTAATTTTACAAAGTCATATTTATTTTGAAAACACAATAAGAAATCGGCGTGTTTTTTAAAGCTTAAGGGGGGTAAATTCTGTAACAACAGCATTTTAAAGGGCATATTTAAAGGGTTGTTAAAAATTCAATTAACACTATTTTTAATATTTTATTTTTTTTTATTTGAAACCCATGTTATTGTAGTATTTTTTAAAATATCAGTTTTATATTTCCCCAGTCAAAATCGCCAGAGTTGCCACTTCATTACTGGCCTTTTTTTAAAAAGGCAAAATCGGCTGGCACTGTGCAGCCTTCATTAATTATCGGAAAATAAAAATGTAAAGTGCTTCTTAATCCCAGATAAATTCTCTAGTCCTTATCTTGGCCCGATTTTTATTTTTAAAATTTTATTTTAACAAAGTTGCCACCCAAACTTAAAAATTTCAAAAAAAGGCAAGAAAAAACACATTTGCTCGGGGATATAAAATTTATTTGACCAACATTAAAAAAAAGGGCCACGATAAGGACTACAGTTTTTTGTTGCCTAGGTAAGAAAAAAACCCGGATCGAAATCGGTTAACCCGCCCTGGCTGTACAGTGGCAGCCGATTTTGAACTCAGGGTTGTGGGAAAACGCGTTTAAAGTTTAAAATAAATTTTACGCTACACTCCCAAAAATTTTTCTTTACAAATTTGATGCATAGAATATTACTTTGTGGCTAAAATATATTTTACATGTGGAAATTTTATTTCTTCGAATGCTCTATCCAAATAAAATATAAAAAAAATTCGAAAACAAAATTTTTCCTAGAGTCGATACCCCCCTTAACATCCGTTTTCAAATACCGAGAATTCAAATAGTGAGATTTGCACTTCATGACAGTAGCGATATTTCGATTTGACAACTGCATTTTTTTTTGTAAACAAAGTACCATAAAATAATAACCTCAAATTTAAAATATTTCTAAAATTAATTTTATTCATTGGGGGAGTACAATTTACATTATTTTATGTAAAGTTCTAACGCTAAATATGTTAGTACATTTGTTTTTTTGTAAGGACGACAAGCTAGAAGCTAGATTTTGCAATATTTTGGTGGAAGGAAGACATGTACTTCTCAATGCTTTCTTCATAGTCAGGATGCGCGGGAAGCAAAAATTAGAGCCACGCAACACTTCTTATAATCATTAGAACATTTCCATTGGGTCTAAAGTTATATTTATTATATTAGAAATTTATTAATTCATAATAAGTACTTTTTTCCAAAAACTGCTATTTTTATTCATCAGGAAATTCCTTCGAGTTTTTGCTTTCAAAAACCTCTACACTTTCAGGAATGAAAAGGCGATCGTTTCGGGGATCGGGGAAAAGGTTGAAAAAACAATTTTTATTTTTAAATAAAAATTAAAAACCAACATGTTGACAACACTTATATTTATAATAATTTTTTTATTTCATTATTTTGTGTTATTTTTAGGTTATTTTTTTAGTCAGCTGTTGACCATCATTGCCACTTTTTCATGCAAAAACTCTACTAATTAAGTGAAACGCAGTGTTGTATCCTATAAAAGTCTCCACATTTGTGAGATTTTCATGAGATTTATTAGAAATCTCGCAAATTTACGGGATTCCTTTTCTCGGGATTTCACATGAGATTTTCATTGAAATCTCAATTTTAGTCGAAATCTCAGGATTTGGGTGCAGATGTAAATGCAACATTAGATAAGTTACACTAATAGAAAAAAGTCTGAAAAAATTTGATTTACTTTTTAACTCTACAATTTTTTTATTTATAAAAAGTATTTTATTTTCGATATTTCGCTACTCCATTGTGTAGCATCTTCAGGAAATAACAATTAAATTAACAAATTATAAACAATTGCGAAATATCGAGAATAAAAAACTTTTTATAAATAAAAAACAAACCTTAAACTCAAGAAAATTGTAGAGTTAAAAATTGAAAAAGAAGGTTAAATAGACGAAAAGAAACTACTAAAAATTAGTTAAAAATTACCTTGCATTGAAAGCTACTGAAATGAACAGATTATTTTTTCTAAATATTAGTAAGATAGGAACAACAAAAATAAAACTGTTAAATATATAGAATTTTAGCTATATTTGAGTTAAATTTTGTTTAATAGAAAATAATAACTTAACCTGCTAAAACCAGCAAAAAATTTTGCAAAATAATTAGTAGGCTAAAAAATCGAAAAATTTTATTTTTCAATGTTTTTTTGATGCAAATAAAAATCTAGCCTCTGAAATCAGCAGTTTACTATTTTTTTTAGCAAATATTTCTGTTGATTTCAGCACGATAGTCTGCTATTTTCATTCAACTAAATTTAACTTAAAAATAACATAAATTTTGTAGAAATAACAGTTGGTGACACAGAGGAAATAAACAGGAAATCTAAAGTAGAATGTTTGTATATGTCTGTTTGATCACTTCTGAAAGTATTCATATAGAGACAATCTGACAATGAAAATATAAACGACTAGCGGGCGCAGCCCGCTACGTTGTTAGCGTGCCTTAAAGGTTAAGGGGGGGGGGCTGCGCCCTCCCCCCCGGGGGGCTGCGCCCCCCACAATTTTTATTAAATTCGTTTTTTTATTTAAAGTTTTTTTATTCCAGCCACCACAAATAAATAATTCTGCACAACAATGGGTTTAAAATAAATAAATATTTGATCACTTTTTCTCATGAAAGTGGATTGTTAGTAATGAATCCATAATAAATTGCAATATACGTGTGTATGTTAAGATAATTTGGTAAAGTGCGAACTTAGGTAGATAGACCCGTAAGTAGTTTTGTTCATTTGTGTTTTGAATGAAAATAAATAACTTAAAGCAGGGTTGGAAAGCATTTTATAATATTAAAAATAGCGGGCAAAGCCCGCTACGTTGTTAGCGTGTCTTAAAGTTTTTTTTTTAATTCCAGTTTATGTAAAGGTAGACCTGGCAATTCAAGTAAATTCACAAATTCAGTTGGAAAATTTACTGCGTCGGTTTCTTCCATCGTTTAAATATCGGAATATATAAGTTCCATTCCTTTTCTAAGGTTTTTTCTCTTTTAGAAAATTTGTTTAACTTTTTCGAGAGTAAGTTTCAATGCTACATAAGTTTCATATTCCGTGGATAGTGTTTGAACAGGTCATTCCCTCTTCCAATCCATTTGCATTCTCTATAATTTCAATTCTACTCGTTCAACGTTTATATCCATTTCATTCCACTTGTGTAGTGTTTCATTCCACTCGTTTCCTATTTAGTTTCTTAATTTTAGTGTTTCATATACACTTGTTCTTTAAGTTTTAGGTTTCTAGCTAAAGACGCAGACGTTAAGGGGGGGGGGGGGGCAATTTTCCCCTTTTGAACCACCATTTTTACCACGTTCCTGTCCAAAGTCCTAGAAATTCCTTGTCGATAAGGAATCCAAGGAAAACATATTATATATTACAGGTTTCTAGCCGAAGGGTTCGGTTAGGCCATCAAGGGGGAGAATTATTCCGTTTTTACCCCTCCCGGTAGGAATTTCCAAAAATTCCGTCTTAGAGGACGTCTGCGTTGGAGGAGGAACCTACTACATACATAATTTTAGGTCTCTATATCCAGCAGTTTGGCCAGGCGTCAAGGGGGAAGTTTTTTCCCTTTTTACCCCTCCCGGTATGAATTTCCAAAAATCTCATCTTAGCGGATGTCTACAATAGAGGAGGAACTTTAATACCAAATTTCAACTTCCTACCTCCAGCGCTTTGGGCAGGCCTTTAAGCCGCACTTTTCGCTTCATTAATCCCCATTTTTGCAATGTCCCTGTCCAAAAACCACCTTCCCGGTCCAAAAAGCCCATACTCCAAGTAACATATGTTTTACATTTCAGGTTTCTAGCCAACTTTTACTATTTGTGCCCCTCTCGGTAGGAATTTCCGAAAATCCATCGACAGGGAATTTCAGCTTCCTTGTTCCAGCAGTTTGAGCAGGCTGTCAAGGGGGACACTTTTTCTTTTTTTGTCCCTCCCGGTTGGAATTAGGCTGGAAGAGGAACCTAAGTACCGAATTGCAGCTTCCTAGTTGCAGCAGTTTGGACAGGTCGTTAAGGGGCAACTTTCCCTTTTTGAGCCCCCATTTTATAACGACCCTGTCCAAAATTCAAAAAAGTATCTTTCTAATAAGTTAGCCCTTACTCCAGGGACCCACATTTTAATCTTCAGATTTCTAGCCGAAGGGGTTTTTACCGGCCCCCAAGGTGAGGCTTTTCTTCTTTTTGCCCCTCCCTTTAGGAATTTACAAAAATTCCATCTTCGCGGCTATCTGCGATGGATGAGGAACATTCATACCAAATTTCAACTGCATTGCCTAAGCGGTTTGGGCAGGCCGTTATTGGGGACATTTTTCCCTTTCAACCACCATTTTTACTATGTTGCTGTTCCAAAATAGAAAAATTACGTTGCCGGTGAGTTAGTCCTACTCCAAGGAATACATATTTAAAATTTTAGGTTGACCAAAAGGGATTGGGCAAGCCGTCAGGAGGAGACTTTTACCTTATTTCCCCTCCCGATAGGAATTTCAAAAATTCCGTCTAAGCGGACGCCTACACAGAAGGAGGAACTCACATACCGAGTTTCCTTTTGGGATATCCTGTAGGGAATTCCAAAAATACAAACTTAGTCGATGTCTACTACAGTGGAGGAACCTTTATACCAAATTTCAACTTCTTACCTCCAGTGGTTTGGGCAGGCACTTTTCCAATTTGTGAGACTGTTTATGTGGAGACTTTTCACCTTTTTGCCCGTTCCGGTAGGCACTTCTATGCCGAATATCAAGAAACCTTGTTTTAGTAGAGATATCCGTGGGGGAGGGAAAAAAGTAGTTTTTTTTTAAATTATATATTATTTTAAATGGTACTTTTTGGAGAAACGAAATTTTTTGGAAAAAGATACTTTGTTTTTACAAAGTACTTTATTTGTACTTTTTTTGGAAAAGGTATTTTTTTAATAAGGTGTTTTTTTTGGAAAAATGTATGTTTTTTGGAAAAAGTACTTTTTTTGGAAAAGGTACTTCTTTTGGAAAAGGAAAATTTTTTTAGAAAAAGGTACTTTTTTTTGGGAAAAGGTACTTTTTTTTGGAAAAGGTACTTTTTTTGAAAAAGGTATTTTTTTGAAAAAATGTATGTTTTTTGGGAAAAGGAAAATTTTTTTAGAAAAAGGTACTTTTTTGGGAAAAGGTACTTTTTCTTGGAAGAGGTAGTTTTTTTTGAAAAATGTATTTTTTTTTGGAAAAATGTATGTTTTTTGGGAAAAGGTACTTTTTTTCGAAAAGGTCCTTTTTTTTGGAAAAGGTTCATTTTTTTAGAAAAAGGTAAATTTTTTGGAAAAAGGTACTTTTTTAAAAAAGGGACTTTTTTTTGGAAAAATGTACTTTTTTTGGAAAAAGGTACTTTTTTGGAAAAAGGATTTTTTTTTGGAAAAAGGAATTTTTTTTGGAAAAAGGTACTTTTTACGGGAAAAGGTACTTTTTTTGGAAAAAGGTACTTTTTTTTGAAAAAGGTACTTTTTTTGGAAAAAGGTACTTTTTTTGGAAAAAGGTACTTTTTTTTGGAAAAAGGTACTTTTTTTTGAAAAAGGTCCTTTTTTGGAAAAACGTACTTTTTTTGGAAAAGGTACTTTTTTTTTTGGAAAAGGTACATTTTTTTATAAAAAGGTACATTTTTTGGAAAAAGGTACTTTTTTTAAAAAAGGTACTTTTTTTGGAGAAAGGTGCTTTTTTTGGAAAAAGGTACTTTTTTGGAAAAAGGAATATTTTTTGGAAAAAGGTACTTTTTTTGGAAAAAGGTACTTTTTTCGGGAAAAGGTACTTTTTTTGGAAAAAGGTAATTTTTTTGGAAAAAGGTACTTTTTTTGAAAAAAGGTACTTTTTTTGGAAAAATGTACTTTTTTTGGAAAAAGGTACTTTTTTTTGGAAAAGGGTACTTTTTTTCGAAAAAGGTACTTTTTTTTGGAAAAAGGTACTTTTTTTGGAAAAAGGTACGTTTTTTGGAAAAAGGTACTTTTTTTGGAAAAGGGTACTTTTTTTTGGAAATAGGTACTTTTTTTGGAAAAAGGTACTTTTTTTGGAAAAAGGTACTTTTTTTGGAAAAAGGTAATTTTTTTGGAAAAAGGTACTTTTTTTGGAAAAAGGTACTTTTTTTGGAAAAAGGTACTTTTTTTGGAAAAAGGTACTTTTTTTGGAAAAAGGTACTTTTTTTGGAAAAAGGTACTTTTTTTGGAAAAAGGTACTTTTTTTTTGGAAAAGGGTACTTTTTTTCGAAATAGGTACTTTTTTTGGAAAAAGGTACTTTTTTTGGAAAAAGGTACTTTTTTTTGGAAAAAGGTACTTTTTTTGGAAAAAGGTACTTTTTTTGGAAAAAGGTACTTTTTTTGGAAAAAGGAATTTTTTTTGGAAAAAGGTACTTTTTTTTGAAAAAGGTACTTTTTTTTGAAAAAGGTACTTTTTTTGGAAAAAGGTACTTTTTTTGTAAAAATGTACTTTTTTTGGAAAAAGGTACTTTTTTTGGAAAAAGGTACTTTTTTTTGGAAAAAGGTACTTTTTTCGGAAAAAGGTACTTTTTTGGAAAAAGGTACTTTTTTGGAAAAAGGTACTTTTTTTGGAAAAAGGTACTTTTTTTGGAAAAAGGTACTTTTTTTGGGAAAAGGTACTTTTTTGGGAAAAGGTACTTTTTTTGGGAAAAGGTACTTTTTTGGAAAAAGGTACTTTTTTTGTCCCCTTTTTGCCCCTCCCGATAAGAATTTCCAAAAATGCCGTCTCAACTGACGTCTACACCGGTCGAGGAACCTACATACCAAATTTCAACTTCATAGCTCCAGCAGTTTGAGCAGGCCGTCAAGGGGGAGACTTTTTCCCCTTTTTGCACGTCCCTGTAAAAATTTACAAAACTCCCGTCTTGGTGGATGTCTACGATAGTGGAGGAACCTTTATACCAAATTTCAACTTCCTACCTCCAGCGGTTTGGGCAGGCCGTCAAGGGGGAGACTTTTTCCCCTTTTTGCCCGTCCCTGTAAAAATTTCTAAAACTCCCGTCTTGGTGGATGTCTACGATAGTGGAGGAACCTTTATACCAAATTTCAACTTCCTACCTCCAGCGGTTTGGGCAGGCCGTCAAGGGGGGCCTTTTTCCCCTTTTTGCCCGTCCCTGTAAAAATTTACAAAACTCCCGTCTTGGTGGATGTCTACGATAGTGGAGGAACCTTTATACCAAATTTCAACTTCCTACCTCCAGCGGTTTGGGCAGGCCGTCAAGGGGGAGACTTTTTCCCCTTTTTGCCCGTCCCTGTAAAAATTTCCAAAACTCCCGTCTTGGTGGATGTCTACGATAGTGGAGGAACCTACATACCAAATTTCAACTTCATAGCTCCAGCAGTTTGAGCAGGCCGTCAAGGGGGAGACTTTTTCCCCTTTTTGCCCGTCCCTGTAAAAATTTCCAAAAATCCCGTCTTGGTGGATATCTACGATAGTGGAGGAACCTTTATACCAAATTTCAACTTCCTACCTCCAGCGGTTTGGGCAGGCCGTCAAGGGGGGCCTTTTTCCCCCCATTTTTACAACGTCCCTGTCCAAAATTCTAGAAAGTACTTTCCAGAAAAGTTAGCCCCTACTCCAAGGAACACATATCTTAAATTTCAGCTTTCTAGCCAAAGGGGTTTTGGCAGGCCGTCAAGGGGGACACTTTCCCCCTTTTTGCCCGTTCCGGTAGGAATTTCCAAAAATCCCGTCTTAGTGGACGTCTACCCCGAAAGAGGAACCTACATAACAAATTTCAACTTCCTAGCTTCAGCGGTTTGGGCTGGGCGATGTTGAGTCAGTCAGTCAGTCAGTCAGTCAGTCACGTTATTCTTTTATATATAGAGATAATACAATTTAATGGAAAATAACTGATGAAGCCTGTCCATAATAAAGGCAGAAACTGGATCTAGTCTGATTTGCAAATTTTATGTGTTTATAACTTTTGAAGAAAATTTTTATTCTTCTTCTTAACCTCAAACCTACTAAATAACAGTTTGTTGTTGCTGTTGTTAGTGTACTAATATTTAGCAAAGTTTTCTTCAGATTTTAAAGTATAATTTTTGATTTTGAATAAACTAAAAGTTAACCCAAATTTAACTACACTTCTGTAAATATAACAATTTTATTTTTGCTGTTTTTATTTTACTAGTTTTTAACAAAAAAAAAAAATTTGCTATTTTTAGCAGTTTTATTTCTATGAGTTTATAGTTTTGCTCTACCAAATTGTTAACAAATTCCAAGCACGTATAATTTTGAAAGTGAAATTAATTAAAACCACAAATAATAAAAATGTTAAATGTCATAAATATTTAAAATAAATAAAAGCAAAAACTGTTTTATTTGAAATAAACTATAAAGATATTTTGCACTTATAGTTCAGTGCACTTTTATGACAACTAACGACAAAATATGATTGCAATTTAACAGGCAATATGATTAATATGCGAAAAATTTAACAATTTGAAGACAACAGAAGATAAATTAAAAATTAAAAATAAAAAATGAAGATGATGTGATAAATATCTTAAATATATGATGAAATATGTTTACCAGATTTTTAACGACAACAAAAGAAACTACGAGAATCAAAAGAAGAAAAATCACGTTTATACTTCTGACCCGATGCACAGTGTTTGATTTTGTCCTTTGAGGGCTTAAAAATTTTGTATATTATGAACCAACAGCGTAACAAATTCGGCAGCATTTTCCGAATTGGAACGCTGCCCAAATATTGGATCGATAACTTTCGAGATAGGGTGAGTTCCTAAACGTCAAAACACATTGCAGTGTTTGCGTTTTTACTACTGTTTCGATACAAAGCAAACAAGTGTGTTGCTTACTTTGTAATAAAAACATGTCAACAAAGCATCAACAACATTTGTGATGCACAGTTTGCTTTTTATATGCGCATCAATTGCGTTTACGAATGCATGACTTTGTTCAGTTGCATTGCAAATGACGTTTTGGAACTCAGCCATAAATCCAAAACGGTGATCGTAAATTTTTCGTCATTCAGATTTACACGTCAAACTTTTGGCTTTGTAAGCCATCCAAAAATTGATCTATCAGTTAGGCCTCGAGCTCTACCTTCTGCAATGGTGCGACTCATTCAACAATTTTATATCGAAGAATAAAAAAAACCAGGAAAGAGTACCAAATTTTCGTAATTTTTCTAACTTTTAGGCATTCAAAACGCTGTAAAAAATCGGAAGAAACTGAGTCAAAGTTAGTCCCGATTTTTTTGTTCGGAATTAAGATTATCTGATTCATGAATAAAATCCTATAGGTTCCATACAAGAAATCGTTTAAAATAGCTTTGGCTTGGTAATACCATTTAAGCTCAGATGATAGGATCTTTCTATGGCGATTAGGTCAAAACATAAATCGATTTTAATAATTTTCAAGAGGGTTCGTTCTTGAGACAATACCAAATTTTGTCCAATGATCTTTAGAATTTCGACCTGAAGTTTGATTACATGGGCTCGAATTTTCCTTGTTATGCGCTATGTGATCCAATGGACAATTAACAATAAATGGATGTGATCTATCAAGAACTCGGGCTCTGGGGATAAGTTTACTTATTACAATAAAAATATTTAAAAATAATAAAATATTTCAATTTACTAGGTTTGAGGTTAAGAAGAAGAATAAACCTTTTCCTCTAAAAATTATACATAAATACATTAAATTTGCAAATCAGACTAGATCTAGTTTCTGCCTTTTTCTATGGACAGGCTTCATCAGTGATTTTCCATTAAAGTGTATTATTGTTTATGTTTTATTTTCAGATTGTCTCTATATGATAGTTTTCAAACAACCCGTCGGCTGTAGAAATAGAACCTGTGCCTATTCCTACATTACAAACGTAACTATACTAAAGTTCGACAGCTGAGCCATCTAACCCAAGTAAGGCCTTGAATGCAGTGTAGCTAATTCATAGTTTTCTTTCCTATTTAGCTTTCTGTTATTGTTTTTTACTTTCAGAAGTGGTCAAACAGACACATACAAACATTCTACTTTTAGATTTTTGTTTATCTTCTAATCTACTCGGTGTCTCCTTTTTCGCAAATGTATAAAATATTTCTTTGAATGTTTCGAAGTCCAAAATTGACCACTGTGCGGTGGTCAAAAATTTCATCATAGTTTTATTTTTTTATCAAATCCTACAAATCTATTTCAATTTTTACAACTTTCTTTTGTAAAAAAACTAAAAAATTTTGTAAATACAATTGTGTACTAAAATGTTTATAATCTTTTAATGTAGTTCAAAGTGCTGGAATGTGTTTCGGTAGTTGTTGTTAATTTTGTCATACTTTGTATTTAAATAAAAAAGAAGATTTATTATATGTCACTTCCACACACTTCCATACGGAAATTGTTTTTTTTTTATTGTATTTTATTTTACTTAACTTTTTTTTTGCTATAGAAGAGAAATTCCCATAAAATCCAAGAAAACAAACAATAATTTGTCATGGTATTTTTACAACAAAACGTAGATTTATCTTAACAATAAACATTTAAAAATCTGTTACAGTTTTTGTTGATTTAAAACATTTTAAAAATTTACGCTTACAACACTGTAATTAGTTATAAACTGTTGAAGCTATTTGGAGAAATTTTGCAAAATTAAATTAATTACTGATTTACTAAAATGTTTAATTAAAATGTAAATCTATGCACTAAATATTTATTGACTTTAAACATGTTTTTTAATTCTAGCCCGGCAAAGCCATTTTGCTTGTATGCAGGACATTATATTAGGTATAATACGAGGGGTACTATTTATATTTCAGAAACTGGCAACACTAATCTCAATAGCTAAAATCTGGCAACACCATAATAATACTTGACATTTTTTAGCATAAACGTACTCGTAAGGTTTTGATGTACAAGTGCTATTTGGTTTGTTTACAGTGAGTTAATAAAATCAATTTTGGCAAAAAATGGAAATTTCAATGTGTCGATCAACTCAGTTCTTTGTATGGCGATAAATCACCATCAAAAACCACTATATATCGCTGGTATAGTGAATTAAATCGTGGTCGTAGTTCGGTCGCGGATGAATTCCGTGAAGGTCATCCAAAATCGGTTGTTGTGCCACAAAACATCGATGCACTGCGTGAACTGGTAATGCAAGATCGTCATGTGACATATCGTGAGATAGAGACAACCTTGCACATTAGTTCCCCCTCAATGCATTCGATTTAGCATGAACACTTAGTTGTAAAAAAAATTTGCTCTCGTTGGATACCCCATAATTTATCAATCGCTCAAAAAAAGGCGCGCGTTGATTGATGTAAGCGAATGATTAAAAAGTTCGACCGTGGTGTTTCAAAAGACGTGTATAAAATCGTGACAGGTGACGAATCATGGATATATGAGTATAAACCGGAAACAAAACAGTAATCGACCGTGTGGGTATTCCAAGACGAGCGAAATTCAACAAAAGTTGTTCGTGGAAGAAGCACAGCGAAGCAAATGGTCGCCTGTTTCTTCGGCCGAATGGGTCATCTGGCCACTGTTCCACTTGAGCAACGTATGACGGTCAATTCTGAGTGGTACACGATCATTTGTTTGCCGTAAGTCTTTGGAGAAATTCGTAAAACCAACCGCCAAAGACGAATCATTCTCCATCATGACAATCCGAGCTCTTACACATTTCGTCAAACAGTTAAAACATCGAATTGATGACTCATCCTCCTTACAGTCCTTATTTGGCACCCAATGACTTATTCTTGTTCCCGAATATCAAAGGTAAACTCAGTGGTCAACGATTTACGTTCAAAAGCCATGTTTTGGAGGTGTCTCAAGAGGAATGGAAAAACTGCTTTGACAAATGGTTTGATCGAATTCAAAAGCGTATTGATCATCAAGGGGAATATTTTGAAAAACAATAGAGCCATTTTCATTTAAAAATGTTTGTTATTATTTGCTATTCCCGAAATATAAATAGTACCCCTCGTACTTGAATATAACCAACATTAAAAAAAAATTACATATGAGTAATATTGAATTATTCTGTTAAAGAACATTAATCATACGCAAGTTTAAAATACACAAAATGTGAAAATGCTACAACTTTTGCAACTGTAATTCAAAAAATATCAATTGAAATTGAGAATTTAAATTTCAGTAAATATCAATTGAAATTTAGAATTTTCATGTGAGACTCAGAAAATATCAGTTGAAATTATGAATTTCCATTTGAAATTCAGAAAATATCAGAACATTTTTAATTCGAATATGATTTCGGTTGTGTACTATCTCACTTTTCAAAATATTAGCATTTTAAATTTAATATTATATATGTAGCTTGAGCACACTCTTTGTTAGAACAGGGTGACTGCAAATATAATTTTCTAAAAGCTGAGGACCTCCTCTTCAGTTGTTGTGAACATACCGAGTTTTTTGCCGTTTGGATCAGTAGTTTTGAAGATTCATATTTATTATAATTTTCTTTTGTTTTAGAACCACTGTGACGTCTGATGATTTGGATTGTACTCCGCAAAGCGTTTCCAATTAGACCGTACAATAAGAAATTTCAGCTTCATTGGTTCCAACACGAAAATCCACTGAAATCTATTGAAGTAAAATAGTATTACAGGGCTATGAACTAAAAAGCTTCAGCTAGTTCGCCAACTCCCCACCAAAAGGCGCACAACAGCTGTTCCAAAACGGTCTATAAGCGATCAAGCGTTTCAAGTTTTTGAAATGGTTATCAAACAAGGCATTACACGATCATATTGTGTCCTTACGAATTAGCTCAAGTAATGTCACTAAAACGATGCATATTGAAGAGTTAAATACAAAGACTATAACGGACCAATTAACTCAATTACCACAATCTCGCAATTGTTATGAGAGTGTGTCTGCTATGTTATATTCTAAACGGCTCAGCCGACAGCCGATTGAATTTGGTAGGGTCGCAGGCAGCAAAGCGGCTATTAACGATTTGGATCATATAACGGGAAAACTTAATTCCTTCAGGGAATTAAGTGCAAATTGAATGAACTCCCATTGAATGAATTCCTTGACTAAAAATTAATTGTTGTTTATATATGAAAGGATGTCACTACATTGCTAGATCTGTCAAAACAACAGAGTAGTATATTAGAAGATGACAAAGCAAATTGTGGAAAAATTTTTTTTTGTTATTTTGGTTTTTGTTTTTTCTTAGATATTTCAATGTTTAACAACACTCCCAGACGAGAACAAGAAATTCTCATTGAGTTTGTAATTTAACTTAACAAATATTTCCAGAAATTCTAAAAACGTTGTCCCCTGACGATTTCCTTAGGCAAGAATGAAATCGGGATAGGGACAAGCTTATTTTCCACAATTTTTTAAATACGTTTGGTATTTTAGCATATTTAATTCCTTTAATGCAATTAATGTATATTCCGATAAAAATAAAATTAAAAAGAAATGAATTAACTTCGATTTGAATAAATTCGTTAGTGAACGAATTTTTTAATTTAATGCTTAATGTTTTGGTCAGGGAATTAATTCCCTAAATCTAAATTCTTTGAATTCATTCACAGGAATTAATTCCTGTTTTTTTCTTATTAATAAATTCATTCCTCGAATTAAAAAATTTAATTAAATTTTAGGGAATTCATTGCAAAAAGGAATTAATTCTTTACAGCTCTGGTTATTATATCGTCTACGCTTAAAAAAAAAAGTTAGCACAAAAGTCTGTTAAACGCGTTATGATTCAATTGAACTAATTTTTTTGTTCTTTTGTCTTAAAATTTAGAATTGAACTAATATTTTTTGAAAATCCAATTTAGCATAAGAATTAATTTCATCCGCATTTGAACTAACTTTGCAGGCTAATTTTCAGTAATTTGTATTTCTTAATTTTACAAATTTTTTAGCTAAGTTAAACCACAATTATTTCCAAATGATTATATTTTTCTGTCTCTGCTATCAATATCACATAATAGAGATGGCGCTATATTTTCATATTTTTTATTGTATATTTAGAAAATGGATTATATCTCGGAAACTAAACGAGATACAGCAAAATGAACAAAAATTCGTGGCAAGACTTTACTTTATGGGGCACCCCTCAAAAAAAAAAATATATTTTGGTACGTTGTGGTCATGTTTGAATTCTTAAGAAAATCTCCGTTTATTTGAGTACCTATAATTTATAATTAGTACATTAAGTGGCTATTTTAGACTCTCGGGGGGTCTTAAATGGATCAAGTGGGAGCCACACTTTACCGATCATAAAACCAAATGCATTTTTGAAATCGGGAGAAATTTTCCTTTAATTTGAGCCATGCCCCCTTAACACCATATAGAAAAAAAATTCTTTTTTAATTCCAGAGGGGGTCATATATTATTTTTTTTTTTTTGGGGGATGCCCCATAAAGTAAAGTTTTGCCAAATTCGCCAATATTAATCCTTATCAGACACCTATACTCCCAATAATAAATATGGGCCTGTCTCGGGACAGAGCCGGAGAGTCCAGAAACTCAGATTGTAAGCGACATTTTAGCAGAAACTTTCAGTTAACCCTTTGACGACCACAGGCAAGTATGCTTGCCCAGAGGTTTTTCGTACTTAGAATTGCCCAGACAAAAGATATAGTAAATATGTCCAAAGATGATTTGTAGAAGAGGGTAGGGGGAACAAAAAAGAAGCAGGAGGTAAATCCCTTCCTGGTCCCGCTTTCCCCTTGCGAGCCCTCGAAGTTGGTTAACTAGAATTTTTCATTTAAGGGGTAAAAAGCACAAACTTTGACAAGCGAAATGAAGGGCAAGCAAGGGGTCTATGACGACAATTTTTTGTAACATATTTATAATTTAGTTCAAGATCACGAAAATAATAATAAAAATCGCTTCGTCCAGAACGGCAGGGTCGTCAAATGTAAAATATTTTTGGCAAGCGAAATAAAAGGAAAGGAGGAGTTCTAGGGAGCCAATTTTTCTTGTCATAACTATTACTAGGTGAGAAAATTGCTTCGGCAGAAAATTAATGGTCCTCAAAGGGTTAAATCAGGTAAAATTTCTGCTAAATTTAGCAAATTTCTCAGCAAAGTTAACTAAAATTGTCTATGTATTTAGCAGTGTGTAAAATTTAGGTTACCTAAATTAAGCAGGCCATAATACTCAACTTCATAGAAAATTCAGCTGTTGCAAATATAGGTACTATTTCCATTTATTTTAGCGGAATTTTGAACTATTTGTAAGAGCTTTTTTTATGAGTGTGCCACATACTGTAGGGTATAATTCTTTAAAAATGCGGTTAAAAAGTTCAAATCCCGATTTCTCTGATATAGGAAAGGATCGGGATTCCGATTGACTTGATACGTTGCGAAAATATCAGCTCAACAGTTTCCCACATCAATACAAAAGCAAGTTTCATACACTCAATGAAAAATGTTCATTAAACCTAGATTCAAAAAATAAATGAAGTTTTTTCCTCAAAATTGAAAAAATTTCTTCATTTACTTTGTGAAGAAAAGTTCTTCAGTGTACAGATAAATTTCATTAAAACTCGCCCAGCAAAATTCTCTTTATGCACAAAAAATAAAAAAGGGGGGAACTGAGCCAATTTTGGACCCGCATTGTTTTTGCACTGGAATAAGCACTATCTGGTTAATGAATTGAATTGTACAGGTCCAGTATAAGAAATCTGTTAAAATCGGTTCAGCTTGGCAATAGTATTTAAACTAAAGTATAGCATTTCTATGACAATCAGGTCGGTCTACGCCCATTACTTTTGATGGTTACAAACCGAATATACTCTGTTCCACATAATGGTGTAGGGTATAAAAAATTAATAAATATTTTCCCGATATAAATCTCTTTTAATATAACGAA
Source organism: Leucophora obtusa (assembly GCA_949987735.1). NCBI lineage: Eukaryota > Metazoa > Arthropoda > Insecta > Diptera > Anthomyiidae > Leucophora > Leucophora obtusa. The sequence goes on from OX465299.1 coordinate 48,787,926, forward strand.
ACTTTTGAGCCCTTCTCGATAAAAGGTGATAAAAAAATTTTAACTTTTTCAACGGGACACCCTACTTTGCATGCTGAAAAGAATGGTTGATAGTCTATATGCCACTTATGATTTAACATCTAGCACAACCTTTTACCTCTCATCCATTCTTTTCCAAAAAAATCAACATATCAATATTAAGATACTCAGTATTGCTTCTCTTAAAAATAAAAAAATCTGTTCAGTTTAATTTTTCTTAAATACGGTTTAAAACAGTTCCAAATTCACATTGCAAAAACAAATTTCACACTAGTTAGTACAGAAATTATAATTTGTCATTTTTTGTTGCATTTGTTTACAAAATTTTCTTAAACGTCTTCAAACCACTTTACAAAACTCTCTTCTTTTATAATTCAAAGCACATTGTGAACTTTTGTTTTTCGAAATTTTTAAAATCTAAGATATGAGATATTTATAACACGCTGTTTTTGCAGTTTGTTTACTACGATCTACTACTACTAGTAGTGACAATTGTTTAAAACACTAAGGGCATAATGAATGAATTTGAAACAGAGGTTCTCAATTTTTATTTTATTTTTTTATTTGCATTTAAGCACCATTACATTTTTAAGCAAATATAATAATCTAGAGTGGCAAATGATTAGAATTTTTCACGGGAATTCCCAATCTTCTTTCACTCCCGGAATCCCTGGAAATGAAGCGGGAATTCCCGGGATTTTTTTATAAAATTCTTTTTTACAAAGATAAGATATTCAAAGAATTCTAACATCTTTAATAATAAAAATGTTCACAAAATGCTTTCCAATGATCCAAAAACTACGTTCTTTATATGCAGAACATAACCTCAAAATTGTTTGAAGAAACTATGAAGAAGTTATGATTTTTAGTTCTCCAAATATTTTAAGGAACATAAAATTCTGCAATTGGGATTTGGTATTAGCAAGAAGCATATAAACTAGATCCCTATCGGATCGAACACCGGGCCGAATGTCGGACAAAACATAAGCGTAAATGCTGGCACACATGAATATAAGGAAGAAAAAAAGGTAAAAAAGTGTCAAAACAATGAGAAAAAAGAATAGGAAAAATATTGATAATACTCGTACCAGAAATAAAAAGTGCAATATTTAATGAAATATGTGAAATTTAAAATTTTTGAGAATGAAATTTAATCATTAATTTTTGCTTATTTTTTATTTTTGCTATTTTCATATTTTTTAATTATCTTTTTTCTTACTTCTAATATTTTTTTTAAGTTGTTATAGTCATTTTTAGTTTCTGCCAATTTACTTCCGAAATTAACTTTTTTTCCATTTTTACAAAAATACTCGAGGTTGTATGCTTTAAATAGCTGCCAAACCCACAGTTAATGACGGAGCTTGTTCAACAGTTGATAGGTGCAGACCTTTAAAAACATAATTCCTTAATTCGATTTTTAAATCTGATTCAGTTTTGGACGAATCGATTCGCAAAACTCATTTTATTGATTTAATTATTGCCTACTTTATTCAATCAATATCTTATTCAAAGAATCAATTTGATTTTTGATGATTCTTTCCATATAATCAAGCGAATTGATTCAATTTAACAAATCAATTTAACAATAAATAGTTGCCTTGATTTATAGTTCGCGAATCAAATCATTAAACAAATAACACTATGCGACAGTCAAAATCGGGATGGGATGAAACCAACGGGAAATGTTATGTCGGTCAAAAACAAGTTATACGTGTCCCGGCGTTTCGCTGGGTCACCCCTAGGAATCGAGATATATCTTTTTTTTGACATAACTTGAGAACCACTAGTCCGATTTTGCTCAAACAATTTTAAAAAAATTAAAAATTACAATTCCTTTAATCTGTTCATATAACGTTTTTCTATATACTCAACAGTTTTGCCGGTAAAAATAAATGTTTGTTACCGCTACCATAAAAATCAATAACCTTTTGTTTATTACTTTTTTTTAATATTTTAGGCAAAAAATATTTTTTTCTTCATACATTTATTTTTACCGGGAAAACTGTTGAGTATATAGAAAAACGTTATATGAACAGATTAAAGGAATTGTAATTTTTAATTTTTTTAAAATTGTTTGAGCAAAATCGCACTAGTGGTTCTCGAGTTATGTCAAAAAAAGTCCACCAAAGGTTTCCCAGGTAGTTTGAACCCTTCCCGATCACTGACCCCTACCATTTGTCTCACAGTGTAATTCAATCGAATCAAAATTGAATCAATTGAAATATAGATAAATCACATTCTCACTTTATTCAATATCAAATCATTGATTTAAAGTGATAACGAATTATTCACTGACTCATAAAATGAATCAATTTTAATTTAATTGGTTTTCCAGACCTAAGAACATACATACAGTGGGGAGCAGAGGTGAGAAACATGTTCTTATTTCTTGCACTTCAAAAAGGATAAAAAGAGTAATAATAAGGCAATTTCAATATTTTTTTATTTTATTTATTTCTTAGTTCTTAACTAAACTGAATTCAAAATAAAATAAAAATAAATTCAGATGAAAAAACAACATTAACCATCTAATGCCCAAGTCCGCCTTTTGGCGGTCTTCAGATTTTAAATAGTTTTTGGCTAAATAACAATATTTTATTAAACAAGTTGTATTATATTCAGAGAAAACATAACTGCCTACTTTTTTTGCTTTCAAACTTTTTTTGTATAAGGAACGGTTTTCAAGCGAGAAGCATGTAAAGTGAAAATTTTGAATTTTTGAAAAAATTAACTTTTTAAAACAATAAAAAATATTTGAAAAATTGCCAAAAATACATTTACAATCTGGCGTACATTACCGATAATAACAAAGCTAGTTTAGAGCCTCTAATTGTAAAATCAGTTAAAAATTTTTCTCCAAGACTCACAGGATAACGCCAGGATACGTTTTACAAATATCTCTCTAATTCAAAAACTAGCCAACAAATTTTATTGATGTTTAGTGCCAAATTCGCCAAATTTCGTAATTTTCAAAAAGCGAAAATCGCGATAACTTTTCAAATAACAACAATAGATCAACAATTTTCGGTACGTAATTTTATTTTACTGATAGTGCTATTTATTTCTAAAACCGAAATTATCTGACTACGGGGTTTCTAGATACGTCTTCAACTTTTGTTGTGTTATATCACCTAAATAAAGCGATAAATTAAAATTTTAATATTTGTTCCATAGTAGATTTTCAACGCCAAATATATGGTTTAAATATTATTGTAATCAGAAGAAAGAGCATTAGAGGGTTAAACTAAAATAACTCTCATGTACTCAACTGTGCTCCTTCCAACAACATTTATAATGGATTATGTGTTTAGTACTTAGTCCATAGCCCTTTGTTTTTTAAAACACTTTTTATGCGTTTTGGCATACTTTTCACCAACTTTTGAATAATTTCATCTGGAATACTCTTCCACTCCAACTGCACACGTTGCCAAAGCACATTTAAATTCCATGGGGCTATTTGATATTGTTCACGATTGACCACAAATTCTCAATCGGATTGAGGTTGGGACTTTGCGGTGGCCATTTCATTAATTAAAAATTTTGTCCAGAACGATTTCGTAGGTGTGTTTTGGGTCACCATCTTGTTGAGATTCAACTTTGTCCTCAGGATATTCGCTCATATCCACAAAATCAGGAAGATGGGTCTGTAAATATTTCAAATATTCTTATTTTCTCATGATGCCATCAATTTTTTGCAATGGCCCAACATCCCACCAAATAAAGCAAACCCATACCATGATATTGCCACCACCATGTTTAACTGCCTGTTTTGGTGTCTTTGGATAGTTTCCCCAGGTCGGCGCCAGCAATACTACTTACCATCGGACAGAAATCGGTTGAATTTGCATTCATTTGACCGGATTACACATTTCTAGTCGTCAACAGTCCAATGTTTGTGTTCGTTGGCGAATTTTAACCGTGCTGCAACATTCTAATTCAGCTGATATTTAGCCAGTGTTGCCAAATCTTTTATTACAAATCCACCTAAATTTCGCAAAAAAAACCCACTAAATTTTCTCTACCACTAAAAAACATCCCCCTAAAATAAATTTTCCAAAACTCCAACATTTTTTAAGTTTTTGTTTCAAATTATTTTTAATAAATGCAAATAATTGAAATTTTTTATGTTAAAGTAAAAACATTTCGTTGTATTTTAGCTGGTTTTCTTTGCTTTCTTAGTCACTGTCTAAAATTTTTCAACTTCAAAAATGAGTACGCTAATAGAAAATAAAAATGTATGTGCAAAACTATCAACAATTTGACAAAACCAATCATCGGACTGTAAAATTATTTTTTTTTTCAAGGCAAAATTACTACCCTTAAAATAATTTTCTTACTCCAGTGTTGCCACCAGTAAAAGAAAAGATTACACAGTTGTAGGTCAAAAATTATCCAAAACCGTATGAAATTTCACAAAAAATTATAATTTCTTATATAATTTCAAAATAAACTCTCCTGAGCATAGTGGGGAAGAATAAAAATATTTTGTAAAAAATTTCGCCATTTCTTACCTAAGTTTTGAATTTTTCTATTTATGAACCGATTTTTAAAGACTTTAGGGGTAAGTTCATAAACACTTTGTAAAATTATAGGAGGTTTATTGAACAAATTTTGTATGAAAATGACGTTTTGTAAACCTGCTATAACTTTACAAAGCCTTTATGAATTGAGGGGTTTGCATTTTGTCATCTGCAATGTGCAAAGTTATTTGCATTTTAAAACTAAAATTTTGCATTTTTGCAATAACTTGGTCTGAGTTTTTGCCTTCTGCAAAAGCAAATCCAGGCCAATTTCCCTGAAAAATATAACAAATTAGTCTACTAACTAAAGGGAATTTCAATCCAATATCTCTTTCAGGCTTAAAATTGCGTGCTTTTAAATTTGAATATTAATAAAATGGTATTTTATCCACATTAAAAGCTTGTTTCAGAAAAAAGTATTTATGTTTTTTCAGAAAGGGTACTTCATTCAGATGCGTTGCATGCAAAAATATTACCTACTTGCTAATTATTCTCTCCCATATCCCTCAAATTTTAACCAAATAAAAAGTATAACAATTACCGATATTTTTTTCTAAAATTTAATACGATTCTGTTGAAATTTGGAACATGTTGAATTTACCGAATTCTCCACCTTGCTGCGTTCAAAAAATTTTCGTCTGGTCAAGGCCCAGTGTCATGTTAACTACAGCCAAAAAATTTTCAGAGATTAGAAAGCAACAATCATAACAAACCCAAATTTTCCCACTCTTTCGCTTCATTTTTATATCGTCTTGCAAACCAAGAAAATTTTTAAAAGAAGCTTGACAATTATTTTCGCAAAAAATAAACAAAAGACGGAGCTTTAAACAAAACAAAAAATACATAGGCACCATTTTTGATTTCTTCTAAACTCGGTTTAGTGTTGAACAAATTTACAAAATCATTCACAGACAATCTCGTTTCGTCTATATTTCGATTAATTTTTATTAACTTTCAAAAACTTACGAAATTTTTAAAAATTTGCGGAAATTTCTGTAAAAAGTAAAATTATACAAAAACTACACAAAAATGTCATTATTCAAAAATTATCCAACGACTGTGTAAACAGTCCCGTTTTTGAATAATTATTCAAAAAGTGGCAACACTGTCTTACTCCCATAAATACTTGCATAAATGAAATTCACCTTGTTTAAAACTTACGAAATTGATCAAACTCGATTTTAAACTAAAATTTGCGTTACCAAAGCATAAATAACAATAAACAAATTCCACAGTAGTTTTTATTTTGTTCTAATATTTACTTAAGAACACGGGGGTGCAAAATTGAGTACATGACAGTTATTTAAGTCTTGTTTTTCTCCGTTTCTTTTGAATGTAGTTTTGTTAAGAATTAAATGTGAAATAAAATAAAAATTTTTTTGAAATCGTTTTGATATAACTATTTTTATCCACTTATAAATTCAAGAAATACGAACATGTACTCAGCTTTGCTACCCCTGTACATAGAAAGTCAAGTTATATGCATTTTATATTTTTCCCAATATGGCGATGAGAGTGCAAATTCTGTAACTTTTTAACGACAAAATTCGGTAGTTAAGTTGACAAGTTTTCATAGTAAACTGACAACTTAACAACCGAATTTTGTCGTTAAAAAGTTAGAGAATCCCACTACTGATGCTTCTTCTTCTTACATTGTTGTTGATTAACATTGTTAGAATGAAACCGCTAGAACCAGTGTTGTTACTATGTCTTATATTGTGTGCCAGACACTGCGTGTATCTGGTTTGGGCTTTAGAAAATTTTTTGTTATTTGTTTGACAATAACAAATTATACCACCGTTTTGGAATCTCTGACTTTAATAAATAAATGCATAACTAAGATGTCTCATCTCTAACAAACAAAAAGGGTATTCACTTGTAAATTTTTTTCTAACAATTGGCGCTGTCAGACTGATAAAAACCAAAGTATTTTTTAACAAAATTTATATTGCAAAAATATTTATATATATAAAAAATTTCACTTTTACTGAAATAAAACAATATAGAAATTAATTTATGATTACGATGATATTTTTTTTCGTTTGTTTGTCTTTTAACAACAGTATTTGAAAAATTAATAAATCAGATCGTATTTGACAACAACAAAAACATGTTTATGCATGCATGCATATCTGCAGGTAAGTGTAATAAAACAAAAGTTAAACATCTTTATTAATTAGTTGAAATGTCAATGCTATTGTTGTTTTTACAAAAATTCTCTGGAATTACAATTTTGTTTCGGTAAAGGGCTAAGACTGAAAACAAAATTTGTACAATTTAAAAACATTAAAGTCATACAAAAAATCATAAGTCACTGACCGCAACATGATTATTTAGGTCATATTTTATTGCTGGCATTATTTATATTTACAAAACTTCAATTGAGGCATGTGGCACAGTTGGACAGACATATGAATGATTATGATGTATAATTGTTTTTTTTTGTAATAAAGTATGTTAGAATTTATTTATCTTAAATCTTTTTATAAATGGGAAAAAAGTACATTTAATTAACAAAGTTTGTTTAAAGAACATTTTATGATGAAAAATTTCATTTAATAGGACAACTAATTAATTAAATTATGTTGCTTTATTTGAGAAGTTCTAACCACCAGACAATGGCAAGTTTAATCGCGATTTAAAATGGCGCCAAATAGAGGCCGTACCATAGTTTATTATTCTTTGTTGAAATTTTGTACTATATTTTTTTAAAACTTACTTTATGTTTTTTTCTGAAAATTATTTCAAGAACTTAAAGAACATTTTATGGTAATAAATTTCATTTAATAGGACAATTGATGAAATTACGTTGTTCCATTTGAGAAATTCTAACTAGATAATGGCAAGTTCCATCGTGAATAAAATGGCGCCCAACGTAGGCGCTATCAGAATTACGTATTCGCTGTTGAAACTGTTCACTTAAGACGTCAAAATTAAATATCCTTTCATTTTATAAGTTCTAAGCAACTTATGCCGCTTCGAAACATGGTATTGTATAAGACATAACTGTCGCCCAACGGAGGCCGTGCCATAGTTTCTTATTCTCTTTTGAAATTTTGTAATTTTTCTAAAACTTATTTTACGTTTGTGCCTCAATAGATTAATTTAGAGGGCAAACATTTTACTAAGCTTCATTTTCACAATGTCCCGTTAGGAACTAAATAGGACTTTAACTGACACATTTGTTTTTGCTCCCCATATAAAATTTGAATTTAACTGTTGGCTAAATATTAACTGAATATTTAGTAATCTGGCCTAAGAGGGACAATTATTTAAATCATATTTCATTTATTAAGTTCACAGCAACTTCTTTCTGCCCATCTAAAACGTGTTTTTAAGTATGACTTTAAATGACGCCCAACGTAGGCCATTTTCGCTTATCTTAATCACCTTTTAAATTATAAAATTTTTCTAAAACTTACCTTATGTTTTCGTCGCAATAGATGGGGAGCTCCACCGGGAGGTTGTAACGGCACTGCCGGTTCTGGTGTAACAGTCTGTATAGGACGTGGTGGTTTTAAAGCTAATTTCTTTAAACTAGCAATACGTTTATCACACATCAATGATACATCATCAATTCTTTGGAGAACCTAAAAATAAAGAAAGAAGAAAAAAAACACAACAATATTAATATGTACTTCAAACAAAAGCTTTTACTATAAAATTGAAATCTTTGGTAAATATATAATAACTACAAAAAGAATATAATAAAAATTCTTGAGAATTTAGAGAAAGTGTGTAATTAACAATACAAGTCTGTTTGTAAGTAGATTACAGATTTTTAAGAACACGAAAGAAAAATAAAACAAATTCTTCAACAAAAAAAAAAAACATTTTTATGACAGTTCTTTAATAAAACAAAATTATGTTCAAGTTGTTTATGAAAATTAGAACATGAGTGGGTATTTTTTATTTTATTATGTGAATAATAATAATAACAAAAAATGCGTTAAAAAAATAATATAAAAATATTATTATTGAAGCAAAATACTGTTTGTAACTTTCGAAAATTTGAAGATGTTTTGCTTGGGATTTAATAATAATTTTTTTTTTTTAATTTAACTAAATACAATATGAAGCATCATCATTTAATGTTACTCATTCAAATAAACCCAATTGCAACAACTATAACTATTTACACCATTTACAAAAGTCACGATATAACAAATAAGTCAAGTTTTTTCTACGTTAAGCACCGTAAGTTGTTTTTCACGTGGAAATATTTTACTCGAATTTTAAAGGCCTCAAATTGTAATTTAAATTCTAAAAATGAACAATTTTTCAATTTTATATCAAAGACACAATCACAATATAAAGAAAATGTAATTTTTCCCAAAAAAAAAAAGTCTTGTACATTAAATTTGCGTGAAAACAATCTCTACTCAGTTTCCACATAATTTTTTTTTTTTATATGGAGTATAACAATTTTTTCACCTGAAATCCGAAAACATTACGTATCAAAATTTCAGTGTTGTTAACTTTATTTTAAAATCGAAAAAAAGGCACTGTAATTTAAAGTCTGGCGACCATTTCTAGATAAAAATAATGCAAGACTTAAGCAAATTTTGTAGGATTTCCAAAAACATACGGTTTGTATAGATCCGATCAGTACTCGCTAAATTTTACTTTGTAATTTGATAAAAGATCGATATCGCTAATTTCTCATTGAAAGCCACACCCACTTTAAACAAGTGACAAAATAAAAAAAAACAGACATTTCGTTAAAATTCTTTATTTCTCACAATATTCTAGACTACCTATTCGCCTTACGGGACCACTGTATATATTATGTATGTAAAGTTGTGGCCACGAATTTAAGACAATTCAAGTTTTTCTAATTTTATTGTTGTTGCCTATAAAATTTCCTTAAGTCTTAACTTAAAATTCCATCACTTTAAACATGACCAAATTTTTCTTTGTTTTTAGTGATTTTAAAAGAAAGTTAACAACACTGAAATTTTAATATGAAATGCTTTTTACTATAACATAAAAAAATATTGACTGATTTGCTATATTGTGGTAAGAAAAGCATAAAACTATTCACTTTAAAAATTCAGTGTTGTTAACTTTCTTTTAAAATCGCTAAAAACAAAGAAAAATTTGGTCATGTTTAAAATGCTGCACTTTTAAGTCTGGCGACTATTTGTAGATAAAAATAATGCAAGACCTAAGGAAATTTTATAGGATTTCCAAAAATTTGTACAGAACCGATCAGTAGTGCCAAAATGTTACTATGTAATTTGATAAAAGGTTGATATCGCTAATTTTTCGTTAAAAGCCACGCCCACTTAAAACAAGTGAAAAAATGAAAAAACAAACGTTACGTTAATATTCTGTACAATTTTCTGAACAATCTCCTTGCCTTTCGTGGCGAATTTAGCCACTATTTTGATCTTTAAAAATAAAGGCAACAACAATAAAATTAGAAAAAACTTGAATTGACTTAAATTCGTGTCCACAACTGTAAGTCAAATTTTAGAAAAAATTAATTCTTCGTTCTGGACCACAATCGTTTGATCTAAAAAAATGGTTTTCGTTACCTCCGTAAAATTACTCAATTTCTGTCGAAAACGAATTTGGAATTTTTTAAAATGTAACATGTATTTTTTCACACAAAGCACTATAGGAAATTTTACCCCTTTTTTTGGCCAAAATTAATTACAGCCAAATGGCTGGACCGATTTAAATAATTTTTTGGATTTGACCCTGGAAATACTCCCCCTTAAGACCCTTACAATTTTTTATACACCAGGCGCGGATCCAGCTTTTGTGTTTGGGGGGGGGGGGGGGGGGGGGGTCATTTAAATTTTTTTGTATTTTCATACGTATATATGTGCTGACTATTATCAGTTAAAAATAATCGGTTTGGGGTGGACATATCCCGAATGTCCCCTCCCGTGGATCGGCGAATGTATACACTAACCCTCGATGATAACAGTAGAACATTTTTTACCCATATAGAATTCGTTCTACGAAATTTTAAGAAGTAACAAACAACTTTATGTTTAAAAGAGGATTTTATTCAAAAATTTGATTTTCGAGTTCCAAATTGTCAACTACATTTAAAAAACATGGATTCAAAATGCCACTATTCTCCATTTCTTCATCTTCGCTTTCGGAATTTTCTTCATCTGTTTGCTGGTAATTTTCCACAAAATTTTGGTCCCCTGATCTCAGTAATTCGATCACTTCTGGTGGAAGCTTTAATTTCTTCTGGTGATTGATGCGTTTATTTAACGAAAGGCTGGAAATAAGTGGATCTGATGTGTCTAATGCTCGATTAAAAACGTCTGTCAAGTTATTTACACGGCTACTTTTTCGTGCATGAAGCAATTTGTCGGATTTATACATTTTATGGCGCGATTCAGCGGCATCTTCACCTAAGCAGCCAATTGGAAGCAGTCCAGGTTTCGGTTTAGTAGTGGCAATCTGCGTTTCACGTTTTATTATCGAAGTACTGCCTTTAAGCCATACAGCATGTTGAATTTCAAAAGCTTTCAAACACCTACAACTCTTACGCCATTTCGTATTCATATTTGAACAAAATATTCGTGACTTCTCCCCTAAATATTGCTTAAAGTTTTCGGAACAATCGCTCTCAGCAATATATGCAAAGAAATGGGCATAAATAGCTGCTCTTTTGTCGGCTTCGCCATGTTTCTCTCGCCATATACTGAATAATTCTGAATTTGACACGCTGTATTTACCTAGAAAAATGCGGATTTTTTTAGAAAATTGCAAATATTTGCAACAAAAATAAATTAAATTCGGAAATTAATTGATTGGCCTAGAGAACTATTATGGTGTTATGTCTATCGAATGCTATCATTTTTTTGTAAGTCTAAATAAAATTCCAATTCATAATTCCATTAGTTCATCTTAAGGTCACTTCAATTTTTCCGATTTAATCAATATAATAGACGAATTCAAAAACATTTCAGTATAAATTAATAAAGTACTCACGTTCGACATTGTTTTCCATTTTTTAATTTTTAAAAACTATAAATTATTATATTTAAAACTTTTATTTGAAATTGACACGTAATTCACTGCACACAATCGCTTTTTGTTAACTTATTTAGAAACCTCATGCAAAACAACTGATAAAGTAACGGTAAAGCCACGTTGTCGAAAATTTAAACAGAGGTGTTTACTTTGTTATGTTTTTGTTATATTAAAGCAAAAAAAAAATGCATTTTGCAAAATGTTTAATTTTGATTTTGGCCAAAAAAAGGGGTAAAATTTCCTATAGTGCAAAGGTAAGAGGAGTACTCCCACTTCAACATTTTTTCAGAACTTTGCAAAGAAAGCAGAACGAGTGCAAAGAAAGCTCTTTTTCACCAATTAAATGTTAAAAAAAAAATCTTCGGAAAAAAGAATTATATTTTTTTTTATTTTACAAAAGTTTTTTATTGCCGCCAGTGGGTAATCGAACTAGCGACCTCATGATTGCTAGTCTAGCGCTCTATTGCTGAGCTATTCTTTGATATGAAAGTTGACTGGCGTAAAAACACCACTTTGTCATCGTGAGATATTATTCCTTATTCTCTTCAATAAAAGTACTTATTAAACAAGTGTTAAAGCTGCACTCCAATTCAATATTGTTTTCAGTACTATTTTTACAGGTGCATAAAAAGGAATTTTTTATAATTTTTTTTATACACATATTTTTAAAAATTGAAAAATTAACGGGGGGTTTCCATAAGACGTTCATCGTTCGTCGGTTGAGTGACTACATGTATTTTGTTTTTGTATTACATGTATTTTGTTATTGTATTTTCGTTCGTGTGACGAAAAACGTCATCTAGAAACACAACCTAAACAAAATTAAATTTAAACAAATAAATTATAATTATTAAAAAAAAATTAATAAAATAATAAAAAAATTAAAAAAAACATGGATGGTAACCGAAACGAATGCGGTTATCGTTAGGGTAACGATATTTTAAGTTATTTAGGTAACGGTATTTTAAGGGTAACGCTATTTCATTTATTTCGGTATTGGTATTTTAAGGATAACGATATTTGAGTTATTTCGGTAACGGTATTTTAAAGATAACGATATTTGGGATATTTCGGTAACGGTATTTTAAGGTTAACGGTATTTGAGTTATATCGGTAACGGTATTTTAAGGGTAACGGTAGTCAGTTATTTCGGTGCATACCGATTTTTTTTTTTGCAAAAACCAAACTAAAGTAAAAACAAAACGAATTAATTTATGAAATACTCAAAAATCACGTGCAATGACCAAGAGCAGAGAATTGAAAATAACAGTAACGGTATTTTAAGGATAACGCTATTTCATGTATTTCGGTAACGGTATTTTAAGGTTATCAATATTTCATTTATTTCGGTATTGGTATTTTAGGAAAAGCGGTATTTAAGTTATTTCGGTAACCGTATTTTAAGGATAACGGTATTCCGGGTATTTCGGAAACGGTATTTTAGGGGTAATGGTAGTCACGGTATTGCCTGCCAACCCTGAAAAAAATTAAAAAAAGAATTAAAAAAAAAATAAAAAAATAATGGTCCCGCCGGGAATCGAACCCGCGACCCTCTGTTTGGAAATGCCAAATGATACCAAAATCACTTTAAGAGCAATTATCCTTTAGAAGCAATACTTAAGTTATTTTGTGGATGTTGTTTAAAAGTACTTTTAAAAAAGCTGTAAAAATATACTAACGGATACTTTGGAAGCAATGAAAGAAGTGATTTTTTGAAGTTGTTCAGAAAAACTTCTAAAAAGGCAGTAAAAATACACTAACGGATACTTGTGAAGCAGTGAAAGATGTACTTTGTAAAGCATTACTTCCATTTTTTTTGCTGGGTATATTAAAAACTTTTAGCAACACATGTCTGCTGATCTGTAGTACAACAAAATTAGTAGAAAAAATTAGTAGTCGCTACTAAATTTTAGCAGAATTGTTGTAAACTGCAATTCAAAATCGATTTGCTAAAATCAGTTAAAAAACTTACTAAATATCAATCATTTTAGTACAATGAAATTAGTATAAATAATTAGTTGTAGTACTAAATTTCAGTAAATTGTTGTAAACGGTAATTTAAAATCAATCTGCTGAAATTAGCAAAAAAGTGTATTGTTGTAACAAGCGTATAATTATTTCATCGTACTTGAAATTTGGAGTCAAAATTGCAAACGGTTCTCCAGTTATTACCTTTTTACGCATTGGAGATACATTAAAATTTTCTGAGTGTTATTTCCAAACTAAGAATATATCAATAGTAACAAATATAAACTAAACAAGAATTGTAAAAAAATCAAAAAAAAAAATTTTTTTAATTAGTATATTTTTCTGCTAAACTTAGCACTTGGTTTTGAAAAATTAGTCAAATGTTTTGCTGAAATCAGCAGCGAGCATTAGTAAAAATCTGTAATTTGTAATAAGAGAATAGCAAAAATGATTACTAAAAAAAATTGTACTAAAAATCGGTATAAAAATAGTAAAGTGCGATTGAAAACTGTTTATAAATTTTTTTACTAACTTTTTTATCTGAGTGTATGGACATTTTTCACTCATGAATTTCTAAGAAGTGGGAAACCAATCCCAAATAAATCATTTCCATTTTAATAGGCTTCATGCGTCTACTTGAATATTGGCGCCCAACGTAAACCACAAAAAGATCTACATGGATTTTTGCTCTGTTGTAAATAAACAAAAATTTTTTTTAAGTTCAAAACTCATTATTTTCTTGGATTATGTATAAATGATTTTTTTTTTCAAACGGAAATAATGTTGAGACTTACACCTCTCCTCCACTAAATATTTCTGTTATAAATTTGGGAATGTCCATTTTTAAATCTAAAAATGGTGTAGATAATCAAAACGCACAATGCGTTTCAATCCATTTGTTCATTCATAGCGTAGAAAGTGAATAGAAAATTTATAATTGTTGGTTTGGTTTATAGTTTTTGCATTCATCTACTGAATGTGAGTGATGCATGTGTGATGCTATCAAAATGCATCAAAAAAAAATTCAACAAACTGCAGCAAACTACAATCACATTTGCTATATTTTTTTTTTTTTTGTATTTTGAGTTATACATTAAATACGCTTCACAGCAATTAATCAAGATTATAATTGTTGCCTGTTGTCTGCTTGGATTCATATATATATATAGAGTATACTCTCATAGAAATAAAACTGTAAAAATAGCAGAAAAAGCTACCCAAAATTTGTTTAAAATTACCTTGCAGAAAAAAACTACTGAAATTAGCGAATTTTTTACTTAAATACTAGTACAAAAAAACAGCAAAAGTAAAGTTAAAAAAAAATTTTTTTTGTTGTTGTTTTTTTTTTGATATTTTAAATGTTTTATAACGCTCCTAGAGGAGAACAAGAAATTCTCATTGAGTTTGTAATTTAACTTAACAAATATTTCCAGGAATTCTAAACACGTCGTCCCCTGACGATTTCCTTAGGCAAGAATGAAATCCGGATAGGGACATGTCTACAACGAATTATTTTTCACAATTTGTTAAATAACTGTTTCATTTACAGAATTTTAGTTATATTTGAGTTAACTTTTAGTTAATTAAAAATGACAAATTATACTGTAAAATCTAGAGGAAATTTTGCTAAATATTAGTAGACTAAAAATGGCAAAACAAACTGTTATATCTTTAAAAAAATTTTGTTATTTTTAAGATAAATTTATGCAAATAGCAGTCTAGCCTGCTAAAATTAACAGAAATATTTGCTAAATATATAGTAAACTGCCTATTTCAGAAGGCTAGATTTTTCCTGATTTTAGCAGGTTAAATTTTTAATTTGTACTAACTAAAATTTAACTCAAATATAACTAATATTCTGTATATTTAAGCTTAATTTTTTGCAGTTCTCTTCTTACTAATATTTAGCAAAAATAATCTGCTAATTTCAGCAGTCTTTTCTGCAACGTAATTTTTAAACTAATTTTTAGTAGTTTTAAATAAAACTCTTACAGACTTTTTTCTATTAGTGTACAATTCATATATAGTAGCATCATCTTTAGAAGCAGCAGCAGCAACAATTGCTGCCGCATTAAGCTGGGCCTCAATCAGCTGCTGTTAAATGTATGGCAAATAATAAAGCTTTTAATTTCAACATCATAATGCAATATATGCAACTGAGTTTTGAATTATTTTGACGATGACGATATTGTATGTTTTACAACTTGTATTCACAATCAAACTGTCTGTTGGTGCAACTAATAAAAATTCAGATTTATGGAAACTCACAAAAAAATATAGAGAAATTTCCATTTCTATGTGATTGGTTGTAGAAATTGTCAAGTAATTGATTTTAATGTTTTATTTATAAAATGATAATCTGTGTATCTTTTATCTTAAGAAATATATGCAAAGCAGTGGTATTGATCTGACTGAAACTTTAACTGAAACTTTTGAAAATAAAGCTTATTTTATTTGGTTTTTTTACTTGCTACTGCTAAGGCAAATCAAGGTGTCGGTAAGGTTTGTCTTCCCTATCACAATTCCAAATTTTAGCGTAAACTGAACTTTACCTAGAGGCCATCTTTTTGTTAGAACATAAAAAAAACTCTGAAGAAGGAAATCCTTTCCATCCGCATTTCATTGTATTACTTCTTTGCAAGGATATTGACTTAAAAGAAAGATGTATTCGAATCGATTAAGGAAATTGTTATACGCAAGATAATCGTTTGTAGTAGAAAATGCTTTGTAATTTGCCCAAAAAAAAAAAACTGAAAAGATCAGAATTCGCGAAATACGAGGGCTGTACAGCGGTGTAGCAATTGGCATCGCTGAGGAGACATTAAAGTAGTGCTAGTAAAAATATGAGTAGTGGGTATCGAGTATCGAGTATTTGTCTTTTTGTTTGGGTACTCGATACTCAAAACTACTACTCTATATTTTCAGAGTTGTATTTTGGACAGACAAAATATATAAAAATGTGACTCAGCTAAAATATTTACCACAAAAATGTGACTCCGCTAAAATATTTATCACAAAACTACAACTCTGCTAGAAGCAAAAACCAGAAGTAAAATATTTTTGTTTTTTTGTTGGACTAACACTCAGGGGATGCCCTCTATTAACGCAGTGCATTGTGTTGGTATTAGGAAAATAGGTTATGGGGAGGAGGAAAGCGGGAGTAGTGTTTGTGAATATTTGATTTGAATTTCTCTACATTGTAAGTAACAGGGAAGACTTCTGCGGGGAGTTTATTCCACATACGGCTGGTGCGACTGATAAACGAATTCTCTCTGTAATGCGTTGTGCGATCCACTGGACAATCGACTACAAACGGATGTGCTCTACTTGATAGACGAGTATTACGAATAAAAACTCGGGCTCTGGGGATAAGTTTATCTCACTTCCCATGGTAATATCGATAGAACAGAGTCAGACAATTTATAAATTTAAGTATTGAATTAACGTAAATATTTTCAAAGAATTTCACTAAAAATTTTTAAAAAATTTCAAATTTAAAAACCGTTAAAAGTACCGAGTAGTATCGAGTATCCAAATCAAAAATATCGAGTAGTATCGAGTATTCAAAAGTAATCGAATTTACCAGCACTACATTAAAGGCAGACCCTGCCCTTCCCAACTCGTCTGCCCGCTCATTACCGTAAAAGTCCCTATAGCCAGCGACCCAAACACAGAAAAAACTAAAAACTAATTTTAACAACGAAATTGATTATATCAATTAAAATTTTAATTAATTTTGCAACTTTCACTCAAATGATATTATTAACTACTAAAAATTGTATACGATTAATTGAAACAAATTTCGATTAAAGTAGTAATAATATCACAAGTAGTAATAATTTGACAAGCCATAGGCTTAGCAGTTTTTATTATTAAGAATGAAGTTTTATGTTATTAAATAATAATAATTAATAAATATAAAAAAAATAAAAAAAAAAAAAATATAAATTAAAACATTAATTGTAAATATAAAAAAAAATAATATGAAATTGTAAAAAGTGTTTATGGGTGATATCAAAAAATGTGATAAAAACCGTGGAACCACCTAATTTCTAATGCATGGATTACATTTGAGTTACATATTTCGATATATATATCACGGCATTGTCACGTGTTTTACAAAATTTATAACAATCTGACCAATTTTTGGTTAATACATAAAATTTGTGACCAAGTTTATAGGCCAAATGTAAACTCCGTAACAAGTAACTCATAAGGTTTTTTAACTTTAATAGCTTATATTTTAATAACCAATAAAGCTAAACACTAACGGTAAGAATTTTTATGAAGAGGAAAAGTGCCGTTTTTAATAAAAATTAATACATTTTACAAACTTTTTCGTATATCTTAGCTATCACGACTTCAACTCTGTAACGATTTTTCGTCATAATTTTTGATAAAAATGCATATACCAGAATTTTGGAGTTATCTATTATTTATATTCCGAAAAGTATAATGCTCGAATACTCGAATGATCGTTGGACTGTAAGTAATCATCCAGTATAACAGACTTGAAGCTTTTCTGCAGCATGTAACATTCTCGAGATGAAAAAGGATGTCTTTAATAAGATTTGAAAAAATGTTGTAAACTCCGTTCCTAATTTTTACACCAAACTATTTAACGAGTAAGAAAAACAATGTCATATTTGGATTCACCTTGTAGGCATCATGCGATTTCGTTTCGGAAAAAAAATTCTGACAAAGCGTTTCTGAAAGAAAACGAAAAAAGTAACCAAATGTAAACTCCGTAACTGTAAACTCCGTAACCACAATTGTTTGCATCAGATTTCATTCAAATAAATGTAGATAAATGTTTAAAATATTTTAAAATAACCATAAACAGAGGCGATTCAACTAATATTTATGTGTCAAAAGACGATTCAACCAATAATTTTGCGTCAAATCAAAAAAAGTTATCAGTTTTTTACCCTAAGCTGCTGGAGCGAAAAACGATTGATTTTGCATTTCATTGGTTTTGAATCGATATTTCAAGTCATTACTGACATTAGTTTGACAAATTAAATTTGTTTCACACAATTTAAGAATTTTTTGATCGCGAAATGTTATGTTTTTAATATATTATTTTGTAACTGCGCAACCGCTGTTTGGATTTTAAAATTTTTTATATTTTTGAAAAGCATTTATACAAAAATACAAAATTAAAAAATAAAATAAAATTTTTTTTTCGCGGAATGAATTGTATTTTTATTCGCGAAACCGCCAATTTGATAAACACAAATTATATATCATTGGAAAGCAAGTTGAAAACCCAAATACGAAAAACTAATAAATTGAAGAAAATTCGTACGCAATTTTTTTTTGTTATATCTTTTGCTTGCAGAAATGTAAACTCCGTTACAACAAAAATGATTAAAATTGTGCAAAAAAAGTTATTGCCACAACTTGTAGAAGAGATTTTTTGGAATTAGGTTTATAATGACTAAACTTACTGATTCCATTAAGAAAAACCCGAAATATTAACACTTTTTGCTTCTCACAAATTTGGCCCAAAAATTTATCACATTTTTTGATTTCACCCTTATATATTTGGAGTACTGCATATGTTTGTGATCTGCAAAGGTTTTGGTTTTTATACAAAAAATTTTCTATATATGCATACAATTTAAGAAAAAAAAGTTTGGGAATTATGCAACACATAATTATGTAACAAATATTTACAAAAATATTTAAAAGTCAATTAAAATATTAATTGATTCAATTAAATTAAATAAGCATTAAAGTAAAATTTTCAACTTTGATGTCTTTAGAGACTATAGTAGAATTTCATAACAAGTATTTTTGCGGACCATTTTAACCCTCTAACTCTTCAACTTACGGGGCTTTTTTGTACCTTTATAAAAAGGGGTCAAAAAGTCCCTTTAATTGAAGAGTAAGAGGGCTGAAATGTTCCGCAAAAATATTTGTCATGAAATTCTACTATAAGTCTCTGAAGACATCAAAGTTAAAAAATTTAACTTCAATGCCAGAAATAAGTCGAAACTTAAAATGGATAAAAAAATTTCTTGACAAATATTTTTGCGGACCATTTTAATGCTCCAACTCTTTAACTTACGGGGCTTTTTTGTCCCTTTCTAAAAAGGGGCCAAAAAAGTCCCTTTAACTGAAGAGTTAGAGGGTTAAAATGTTCCACAAAAATGTTACTCGCAGTGTTTTACATAAGTTCGCCGAAGACATCCTATATCTAAAATGGAAGATTCACATGTTTCCTTTGACGATTCACAATAAACATTTGAAAAAGGAGGTAAATTTTAACCCATCCTAAAATAAAATTCCGATGTGATCTTTCAAAACACCGACACACGTATATTTTTTTTTGGTCTCCTCTATCAGAATCCATTGTTGGAACACCGTAATTTTTTTCGTGTTGTACTGTGTAATGCGGAAAGTTTTTGTTTAATTTGGTCCTCTCTATGACATATCTAAATTTCATCGAAAAATGGATATGTCCTTGTAGGACAATCGATAACTCTTCTTGGTTTTCGTAAGCTTGCATTTTTCATGGATTGTTGGGATGGTTCGATAGTTAAGCATTCCTGCGAAGGGTATCAGATTTGAAGCCGGAAATAAATCGATATTGCTGTTAAAAGTGAAAACCTTATAACCTAGTGTAGCAACATTTTATTTTTCTTTTCAACATATTAGCAGCAATCCATTATTACGATTTTAGTATTAGCATAGATCATCAATCATTGTCTATAATGTGTATGCAGTTTTTTTCCAAAAGTCATTTCAATATTAATGATATTTTCACTTTTCATTTAAAGTTAAAATTACTAAATGATTTTAAGCAAAAAAAAAAAAAAACAAAACGCAATCGTTAATAATTAACACCTTCTTTCAGCTGTAGTTTAAACTAACTATTATAAAACTACTCCAGCAACTATAAACTGCAAAATCATCATCATAATTTCGAATAACAATTATACGCATTTTAAACAAAAGCCTACAATTTCACTTGCAATTTTTAAAACAATTTAAATAAATGTTTATGTCTTATCATGACCAAAAATGGCAAAACATTATTAGCCATGAAAATAAATTATCATATATTTGAGTGACTATCAAGTTTGCAAGAAGGAGCATCTTCTTTTTTATTTACAATGTATTCCGAATAATTGTTACTACAACTTCAATTCAACAACCGGTGGCGTTATGAATTTCCTTGATTTATTGCAACAAGTTTTGTTTTGTTTTTTATTTACAAAATACAAAACACATGTTGGCCATAAATTTGTTCGATAGAAATAAGAAAAAAACGGCTGTAAAAAATTTTGAAAATCTCTATTGAATCACGTTTTGTGTCTTATTTGAAAGAGCATTGGGTAGGCTTTAGTATATTAGGAAAAGGTTATCAAGTTTGTGGGGATTTTTCTTATTATTTTTCTTGTAATTACAACGGAAGTATTAGAGTATAGTGGTGAAACGAAGATGCTCCTTTGAGTTAATGCAATAACTACACTGAAAGAAAGGAGTTATATTAATTTATATTTATACGGATCGTGAATACTTTTAAGTTTTCCGCTAATTAACCCAATTTTCAAGGGTTTGTTGGTAAAAGGTTTTCAATAAAGAATTTTCAATAAAAGATAATATTATTTAATACCATCGATACGTCTTATCTCTAACAACAATTCAATTGGGTCGTAAGTTCCTGTTAACAACTTTAATGGCCTTTTGCAATTGTAATTCAAATAGAAATTCAGAAAATATTAATTGCAATTAAGATTTTCCATTTGAAATTCAGAAAATATCGATTGATATTCAGAAAACATCAATTGTTATTCAGAAAATATCAACTGAAATTCAGAAAATATCCATTTAAATTCAGAAATCGGCAATTGAAATTCAGAAATCATGATTTAAAATCCATGTTGTGTTTTCTGAATTTCAATGGGCGTATTCTGAATTTCAATTGATATTTTCTGAATTTCAATTGATGTTTTTCTGAATATCAATCGATATTTTCTGAATTACAATTGATATTTTCTAAATTTCAAACGATATTTTCTGAATTTTAACTGATATTTTTTGAATTTTAAAAATTTTCTAAATTTCAAATGGAATATCTGAATTTTAATTGGTGTTTTCTGAATTTCAAATAGAAATTCTGCATTTCAATTGAAATTTTCTGAATTTCAAATATAAATTCGGAATTTCAATTGATATTTTCTGTATTTTATGGAAATTCTGAATTTCGGTTGATATTTTTTGAATTGCAATTGCAAAAGGTTGCCTTAGAACTTGTTCTGGAACTGTTTCTGGGACAGTGAAAATTTACATTTTGATTTCGGAAATCAGTTCTCGAACCGGTTCCGTGGTAAAACATCTGTTCTGGAATAGATCCTGAGGTATCCGGTTATAAAAATTTTCCCTGGATTCGTGATTTCTAAATATCAACTGATATTTTCTGAATTACTATTGATGTTTTCTGAATTTCAAATGGAAAATCTGAATTTCAATTTCAAATGGAAATTCTGAATTTCAATTGATGTTTTCTGCATTTAAATAGAAATTCTGGATTTCAAACGGTTTGGAGTGCTTTTCACATTTGCACCCACTGGACGTATGGAATTGTGTAACTATTGTTTAGATAGCTGAACAAAGTTAATTTTTATCTCTAGTAAAACCTGAGCCGTATTGCAGGATTAACTAGTAAACTAATTCTATATTTTTAGAGAGGTTAACATACCTGCGCACTGGAACGCTGCGATCGATCCCAGAGTTTGCGGATTCTCTAGTTAATCCCTTTTCGTGTGTGGCGATAATGGGCCTTTATAGGAGTGACCTTAAACCACTTGTAGGTCTTCTCATTGGTCGCTTCAGGTAAAAATCGTGTGACTTGGGGGATTTTGAGCGGAACACACTATCCTTGGTGATAAAGTTTGTAAGACACATTACAGGTAGATTGCATGTAGAACCGGCCAAGGAACATATAAGCAAAGGAATACAAACTGACTGTGAGGCGTTTTTTTCGGCGTAAGGAACAATGTTTTGCCAACATTTGTTTGCGATGTTTGCGAGATAGTTTTTACATTCAGCGTCTCGCAGTCAGTTTTTACTTCCTTGATTATTTGTTCCTTGCCTTGAAATTAATAGATAAGGAAATGAGAAAATTATACTACAATTTTTCTTTCAGTGTCATGGCATATTAAACAAGTTTAACAAGGTTAAAGCACTGACATTGGTAATTTCTTTAGTTTAATAATGATGACAATGTTTTTACAAAATTCATGGCTAAGCTCCTGAGCAATTATCTTCCGTTTTATGTAATCTGACGCTGTTGTTTTTGAGGATTCCAAGGAATATTTGAAAAATGTTTGTTATTCACTAACGATGATTCAATATAAGTCTTTTGTCTAAAATTACTATAAAGTTTATAAATGATTTCCTCTTAAAGAAACATCTTCAAGTAAGACCCACACTAAAGTGTCTTTGAAAACTATTTCCTAATAATTGTAAACAAAATTGAAACATTGTGGGAAGTTTCACTATAATCCAACGTAACAGTGCAACAATAACTGAGGTGTGTCTTATTCAAATTGATTTTTCCTAAGAAAAAAAACTCCACAAGTTGTTTTCTTTTTTTTTTTTATACAACATCTGCACGAGCCTTAAGGTTAAAAGTTGTTCATGGTGTATGATAACAACAAAACCAAAAAATTGCATAAGGATCTGGTGAAGATGATGTCGTAGTCACTTGAGCCACCATTATGTTGTGTGTCGTTAGTTATTTGTCTTTTCTTTGTATGAGGGGGATTTCAATTTTGTTCCAACAAAAAAATATCCTCCATTGTCAAGGCAAATTGTACAAGAAACATAGTGAAAGTTTTTGAAGATGCTACTTGGGTTTCGCTTAAGATACTAGAGACGGCCATGAGAAGTTAGTCTGTGTCTAACAAGTTGAAGAGGTTAACTAACTGTTGCATAAAGAAAATATTGTTTAATATATCTTTTTTGGTAATACTTAAGTTATTGAACTCGGAAAATTGCATGCTATAAACAAATGGGAGGATTTTATATTGATAATTTAAAATGTTAAAATTGTCAATAGTTTTGAAATACATCTGCGAACACCTGGCAACTTTTAAATGATCGGTGGTGATCAAAGGTAAAGAGTATAGTAAATCGATGTTTAATGACCTTGGGCTCGCTGATCGTATAAAACAACTCGATTATTTAAAGATCAATATTTGTTGTTTTTATTTATTATAACAAAATCCAGTTCAATTGTTATTTTTTTTTTAAAATGCGCACTCCTTATAATTTTTCTACCAGTAAGTTTTTACATGTTTCTGTTCGCACTACCGAACGTCATCAGAAAACGTTTGTAGTAAATGGGGGCGGAGGACCCAATTTTTGAAGGTCATAATTTATTCATAAAGATTATAAAGATCAATGTTTATTCATATTGTTACGAAATTAGATTAGTGTAGTATAGAAAACTTTGGAATTTTCTGCAAAAAAAATATGCCGAGAAACAGGATTTACTAAACACACCAATCTGGTAACGTAACACTACATTTAAGTATACACCTGGGGTGTACACTTAATGTATGCATATGCTATAAGGTTAAATGCCATAAATAATGTTAAGTAGTTCGAATAACATAAGTGTTATAATTTTAGAAGCACTGAAATTTTCAACTAAGTTCTACATTCACGATCGTTAAACTATAAAAGACCGAACATTACGAAGGAAGAGGAAGTTGCGCATTAACATTTGTGGAGTGAAATTGTACTTTTAAATAAGAACTGTTAAGTTGCGTACTAGAGTTTGTTAATTGCATATGAGTATTGTATAGACATTATATAGATTGTGTGTGTGTTATATTGTTGTATTTAAAGTAGAACAGTGTTAAATAAATAAGTGTAAAAGCTCAATAAACAAATAAAAGAATGTGTGTTATTTTAAATACAAAGAGCTCCAACTCGGTTTATCTAAAGGAGATAAATGTACCTTTTTAAAAGTAAAAACGTAGCAATTGGTGACAGCAGTGAAATTTGTTATTTTGATTGCAATAGAAAAGAACCCGGTTTATTTAAAGGAAATAAATCATAGTTTTTAAAAGGTAAAAAAGTAACAATATTAATTTGTTAACTCATAAAGAAGTAACACATGGGCTGATGGATGTTACATAGGTGGCGTCACTAATGAAAAATCCATATGATTTTTTGGACCTATCAACCTTCAGATGATACCTATCAAAATTTAATGGCAATTCGTTCATTAGTGAACAAGTTAGAGCTATTTTAGTGATGCTAATTTTGCGATTTTGAAAATAATGGGTTCAAAGCAACTTCGTGTGTTGATTTATCATTGCTTTTTAGTGGGGAAAACCACCGTTGAAGCCAAAGCTTGGCTTGATAAGTGTTATTCGGACTCTGCTCCATCGAGACAATTGGTATAAAATGGGTTTTCTGACTTTAAACATGGTCGTTCAAACACCGACGACGCCGAACGCTCTGGTCGCCCAAAAGAGGTGGTGATAACGAAAAACATCAAAAATATGTTTGTGCGGAAAGTTATCAATGTTGGCTTATGACAGCTTGCCGCACGAACGCAGCTAAAGTTCACAAAATCGGTTTGGCAGACCATAAATTGAAGTTGCAGGAGATAGCTGATATCTTAAAGATATCGAAGGAACGTGTCGGCTTTATTTTGCATGAACATTTGTCCAGTAGAAAGCTGTTTTCGAAATGGATGCCGCGTTTGGTCACAGTGCGCCAAAAACAACATGATCGATGATTCTGAGAGCTGTTTGGAGCTGTTTCGGCAGCATAAAAAGGACTTTTTGCATCGCTATGTAGCGATGGACGAAACTTTGATCTGCCACTTCACGCCAGAGTAGAATCGGCAGTCAGCTGAGTGGAAAGCAACTGACGAACCTCGCCCGAAGAAACCAAAGACGCAACAGTCAGCTGGTAAAGTTATGACATCAGTATTTTGGGATGCGGCTAGAATTTTGTACATTGATTACCTTGAAAAAGGCCAGATCATCAATAGCGATTGCTAAATGGCCCAACTGGTGGATCTAAAGGAGGAAATCGCAACAAAAAAAAAAACAACACCATATTAAGAAGAAAAAAATGCTCTTTCACCAAGACAATGCGCCGTGTCACAAGTCGTTGCACGAATTACACTTTCAATTGCTTCTGCACTGAGATTTGGCTCCCAGAGATTTTTACCTGTTTCTAGACTTCAAAAAAATGCTCGCTGGAAAGAGATTTGGTTCGGTGATTGCCGAAACAGAGGCCAAAGATAAATCATTCAATAAAAAAGGTATCGAAATGTTAGAAAGACGTTGGAGTGATTGTATCGCTCTTGAAGGATAATATGTTGATAAATAATAAAGTCGAATTTTGCCAAAAAATTGTTTTTTTATTGGTTATCCTACGAACTTTTCAGCCGATGTGTTAAATTAGTAAAACATTAGTTCAAAATTAGTTTAGGGCTAAAAAAATATAACTAAAACTTTTGCTGAAAACACAAAAAGTTGCTGGAAACTAGTATACTTCATATACAAGACGTATTACTAATTTTTCTACTAACTTATTTTTTTGAGTGTAGGCCATCTTTCTCGAAAACCTCATGTAATGGGTAAATTCTGAGGTCAGATTCAGAATAAGGGTGGCAAAAGCAGTCAAGTTTTTCCGAACAGTCAGCCAGTTTTATTCTTACAAATTCTCTTATGGGACCATTAAAAAACTAAAAAGATTAATTATTCCTACTTGTGACTCATTGTAACCGTCATAAGACTACTTTTAATCTCAGTCTTAACTTAACTCATAACTTTTCATACAAAACAACAAAAAAAAAATTCAAAAAATTAAAATTTTATTTGTCAATGTTATGATTGTGTCGATACCAGTAGTGGGATTCTCTAACTTTTTAACGACAAATTTCGGTAGTTAGATTGTCAAAATTCGATAGTTATCTACAGTTGTCGTTAAAACTGATTCAGTAACTTTCTCTACCGAATTTTGTCGTTAAATAATATCGTTAACTTCCGACAATTATTGTTAAGTTAACGACAGAAAAAAAGTTGTAGATAAGGTAACGGATGAGCAAAAAAAAATGTGAATAATTGCAAAATGAGTGCAAATTTCGTAAAAATTTACATTAAGAATAAGGAACTGGCGTTTTAAAGATTGCATTTTAGAGCATTGTGTTATGGTTAGCTAGTGAATGGCCCTCGTTTTACAGTGAATTGCTTATGCTCTTAATTTCAAGCAATAGATGCTTATCAGTGCTTTGATACCAACTGGTTTTTGTTCACCTACGCGGTAGATAACATATCTAAGCATAGATAGAATAAATTGCTTGAAATAACAGGCACTAATAATGCCAATTCCAACGTCGATTTTAAAATCCTTTTAAGCTAATTTATTTCTTCTAAAGTAGAATTCATTAAGCTCGATTCACAATGCTGGGGTACTCCACGCTGCATTATGAATCGAGCTTAATGAATTCTTAAAAAAAAATTTTAGCCTGCTAATGAGTGGACTAAAATTTTTAGAAATCGCGAACACAAGGATTTTAGTCGATTTTTTTCATAGAACATAAATGGAATATCATTCTATAGGGTTGTTCAACAGGGACGCTACAAAAGTAGAAAGACAGGGACAGCAAACGACGCCATATTTCTTGCCGCTCTTTTGACATTTCTCTTTAGTAAGGTTTGCCATTTCATGATGGAAAGATATACGAGCCAACAACGAGCCGAATTTATTAAAATTTACTACCGAAATACGGAGTCAGTGGCCTCAACGTTAAGAGCGCTACGTCCAATTTATGGTCGTCATAACCGTCCTAGCAGATCAACAATTGAGCGTGGGGCTACGTCAAATCTATGGTCTATGCCAACAAGCCAGCGACGATTGATGAACTTCGTACGAATATCGAACGTGAAATTGCAGCAGTATCGGCCGATTTATGCTTGAAAACCGTCGAAAATTGGGTTCAGCGTCTGGACTTCTGCAAGCGTGCCCGTGGTGGCCATGCAAAAGAGATCGATTTCCATACATAATGGCATCGAACGTAAAGAATTTCATTGATATCCAAAACCGTTTTTGTTTTATTTAAACTTTTTTACTTTTGTAGCGCTCTTATTGAAAAACCCTTTATATCCCTGCAAATAAGAGTTTCCAATATTTAGCATGGCTTAGTGCTTAAAATTACACTATGCGACGGTCAAAATCGGGATGGGATGAAACCAACGGGAAATGTTATATCGGTCAAAAACAAGTTATACGTGTCCCTGCGTTTCGCTGGCTCACCCCTAGGAATCGAGATATATCTTTTTTTTGACATAACTCGAGAACCACTAGTCCGATTTTGCTCAAACAATTTTAAAAAAATTAAAAATTACAATTCCTTTAATCTGTTCATATAACGTTTTTCTATATACTCAACAGTTTTGCCGGTAAAAATAAATGTTTGTTACCGCTACCATAAAAATCAATAACCTTTTGTTTATTACTTTTTTTTAATATTTTAGGCAAAAAATATTTTTTTCTTCATACATTTATTTTTACCGGCAAAACTGTTGAGTATATAGAAAAACGTTATATGAACAGATTAAAGGAATTGTAATTTTTAATTTTTTTAAAATTGTTTGAGCAAAATCGGACTAGTGGTTCTCGAGTTATGTCAAAAAAAAAGA
The DNA here is from genome assembly GCA_949987735.1 of Leucophora obtusa. Taxonomy (NCBI): domain Eukaryota; kingdom Metazoa; phylum Arthropoda; class Insecta; order Diptera; family Anthomyiidae; genus Leucophora; species Leucophora obtusa. The sequence goes on from OX465299.1 coordinate 48,816,121, forward strand.
CCACCAAAGGTCAAATCGATATATCTCGATTCCTAGAGGTGACCCAGCGAAACGCCGGGACACGTATAACTTCTTTTTTACCGATATAACTTTCCCCGGTAGTTTGAACCCTTCACGATCACTGACCCCTACCATTTGTCTCACAGTGTAATGTAACTTTTCACCCTACATGCATAAATCAAATTAACCCAATTAGGTCGTTGCAATTCAATTGCATCAAATTAATTCAATTAGGGATTTCCTTTCTTTTTTTCGTGCTTTTGAATTTTTTTTCAGTGATATTATTAACAACCCGGCAGAAAAAATAGACATTTTTGGAGTCAAATATTTTTTTTGTAATGATCATTAATCATTGTCATTACCATTGTATATATGTAGTTGTAATGAAATATGTTTTCATTTCCATTACATTCAAGCAATTGAAATCAAACTAATTTTAATATTCATTGCAAAATTAGACATGGATTTTCATTACCGTTACTTTTATACAAGTAGCACTAAAAATGCACTTCTAGTTCTGCAGTTCTGCTAAATTCATGTCTTTTTTTTGCTGGGATATAAAATAACTTATTTCAAAGTAACCAGAAAATAAAAATATAGAATACCGGATCACATATTTTTTCGAATCGCGGTTAGCGTTTCGCATTAAATTTAACGTAGGTATTCTTTTTAAGCTATAAAAGTATTGGAATTGAATCCATTAGGTGTGTGTTATAAATGCGACTGAACATTTTTTTTAATTTCTTTAAAAAGCGAAGCGTTACGCGCTCTTTTGCGGTTTTTAATTGGTAAACTGTGTGATTGTTAGTGAAATTAAAGTTATTCAAGTAAGTCGTGTGTATACGTGATTGAAAAAATCGCCGGGAGTCAGCTACAAAGTTAATGACAAATTTTTGAGATTAACGCGATTTATGTGTGGTTTTCCAATTTGAAATTAGCTTATTTTATTTTTTGCTTCAACGCGTAATCAATAGAAAGACGTGCGAAATATCTCACTTATGCAAACCGGGAAAGTTTCGTATCACTCAACTTTATATACAATAATTTAGTCACTGAACAAATTTAAAATGCAAAAGCAGGGAAAATTACGGTAATCGCAAAAAAGTGCCACTGACTTTGTAACTGATTAACGGGTTTTATTTCAACTTTGAATGCGTACAATTCACTTGAATAACCTTAATTTCACTAACGATCTAACAGTTTCACAATTACAAAAAAAAAAAAAAACAAGAACCGCGGTGGGGCGCATAATGCCTTTAAAAACACATTTAATTAAATTTCCAGTCACTTTTATTATATACACTTACCTTATGGATTATATTAAAATACTGCTATAGGGTGAAAAATACACTTTAAATTTAACGCATTTAGGCTTTCGCGATTTAAAAAATAACTATATGGAACGGTATTCCATATTTTTTAAGCCCGATAGCAAGCAAAAAACCACAAAAAAGCTCTCTTGTTCGCCGGTTTTAAAAAACAAAATTTCTTGATACAAATGCTGTTTTCTATTTTGTTTTTTTATTTACAAATATTTTGTATCGAATTGTTTGGCATTTTTTTATTTCTACCGAAATTTGTCGGTAACCTTTTCTAACGAATAATATCGTTAACCAAAATATAGTGAATCACTTTTTCGGTAATTCAACCGACAACTATCGTTAGTTAACGAATTATATAAAATCGTTAAGAAAGTTAGAGAATCGCACTACAGGTCTTAATTTTTTTTTTAAGTTTTCAAACAAAAATTTGAATAAATATAATTTATTATGCATTTCCAACAACAAATACATGCGATATACAGTCACAAGTAAGAGTCATAGACTCTTCGTAGGAATATGCACTTAAATTCCCTAATGGCAATTTTGAGTGGCAAAAAGAATTCAGCAACAAAACTGAAGTCATAGTGATAGATACAAAATGATTCGGTAGTTGAGTGACAAACCTTCTCGTCAGAGATGGGATGACCTACATATGTGAACAATAACAAAATTAACCCTTAAAATTAACTCTTGAATTTGACTGGTTTTTGCTGTTTGTATTAAGTTTTGGGCTTTGGTGTGTTCTGACATATGTAGTAAAATTTTATGGTCAACATTTTTGTAGAACATTTCATCCCCGCCTTCCCGCTTTTTAGGGGTGTTTTTACGATTTGTTAGAATAGAGCCAAAAATTACCATTATGTGGGGGAGTTAGAGGGTTAGTATGTTCCACAAAAATATTTGCCTTAATATTTTCTACAAAGTTTCTGAACATACCCACATATCAGATGCAAAGAACACATAGTTTCATATACCGATATGATGCATGAACAGGCCAAAGGGGGAAACTTTAACCCCCCCTAAAATAAAATTCTGATGTGACCTTTCAAAACGCCGACACACGTAGGTATATTATTTTTTCGTCTCCTCTAGCAGAATCCATTGCCAGAATACAGTAATTTTTTTTCGTGTTGTACTGTGTAACAAGAAATGTTTAATGGTTTCTGATTTCGAATCTGAATTCATTATTTAGCGACAGGTAATGATTTTTTTTTTTTTTTAATAAATTTTATTTAAAATTGTTTTTTTTTTTTCAAATTCAGTCACGTAACTGGAACCAGAAATTGTAAATTCTAAAATAGAGAATACAATATGGCGAAAATTTTCAATTAATGTTTATATTCTTTCAAACATTTGCACAAACTACTTCATACCGCTAAAAGAAATTTCAAGTCCTTTTTTAATTTAAAATTTCTAAAGACTTTTTTTCTATTAGTGTAAGCACTATTGTTTTAGGGGAACATTTTCATATTCTACAATTTCCAAGGACATAATTTTTATCTACACAGGTGTAGTGTAACATTTGTTGATTAAAAATAATTTTATTCCACAGTAATTTGTTCATTGACCCATATTTGTTTTGCTTAAAACTAGAATTCATGTTCTTTCTAACATAATATGCCTACTAACCAAAAGTTATTAAACCTTTCCATTTTTTCTCCTCTCCACAACTGACTGTAGAAAAATTCTGGATATATTTTGTTGCATTTATAGGTCATGGTAACAGATTAATGAAAAATAATAAAAAAAAAAAAACTTGTTTGTAGTTTCAATTTAAAAATGTGCCACATAAAGAACACTTGGAAGAGCAAATTCCTGTTAGAAAATAGCAAACGATTATTTTGGCATAAATTTGTTTTTCGTGAAGGAGACCAAGTTTTTTTTTGCGTTGGAAACCACAGTTTTTTTGTGGCTGATTTATAAACAATTTGGCAATGATGGTAAAGAAAACTCAATTAGCCAATAGAAAAACAACTGTAGTGGTTAATAGCCGGTTCTAAGTGGTATTCTTTTGGCAGTTTCTTAAATAATGGGTTAAAAGAAACAAACAGCAGCAGCCACTAACAAAACATGATTATTAGTATGTTGCTGATGACTAGAGTTTATGGAAAAGAAAAATATCTACTGTATCTATTTAGTACACGTAACTGCAGTTGAGTAAGAATCTAATAACTGGTCAAAACAAAAAAAATTACACATCAATTTGTATACAGAACGATGAGCTAATAACCGATATTTGCAAAAATACGATGTAGAAAATATTTTAAACATGTCTTTTTCATCTACATCATCATGATAATTAGTGTTGAAATAATTATTTGTTTGTTGTTTAATTAATGAGCCCAACAGCCAAGTTGTCAAGTTATAATTGTTCTAGACTCAATTAATTTAAATGTGGTTTTAAGTATTATTCTGTGGAATCCCACGAAATGATCATCCATATTGTCTACTATTTTCTTAATTAAACATACATTTTTTTTCTCACCTTATGGCAATAAAATGTTATACAAAATTGCTTAGATTTATTTGAAATTTATAAATTTTTATTATATTTGGTTGAATATTGAATGACCAAGTATCTAAATGTTCGTTAAGACTGCTGTTTAAGTAACTTTTAAGGCCCGAATACTGAATGTTCAGTTAGCTACTAACTGGGACTTTAACTGACACATTTTCTGTTGTTTCTCATATAAAATTTGAATTTAACTGTCAGCTAAATTTTAACTAGACATTCAGTAATCGGGCCTAAGTCAACATAAAACAATTAACTGATGTCATTCAATGTGAAAATCTTTGCATAGTTTTTAGAATATTAAATCAGATTTGATTTTACTAATTTATGTTTTTTGTTTTTTTTTTTTTTTTTTTTTTTTAAAGAGAAGCTACACTCAGGAAATTCTTCCTATTAATTAACGTGTTGCTTCCTTTGGAAAGGGGATAGAGAAGAAGTGAAAGGTGGTGAAAGATGAAGGGCTTCAAATATGGCAACACTGTAATTGCGCGAGATGTTGAATTTTTAGAACAGCTGTTGCGCGCCATCTGACGGTGAGTTGGCGAACTTTGTTGAAGCTTTTATGTTCATAGCCCTGTTATATTATTTTACTTCGGTGGGGTTAAGTGCTATGGGAACAACGAAGGGGGACGCTGGGATATGTATGAGGGATAGAAAAAACTCATACATATTAGTATTTTTCATAAATTGATGTTGCCTTGGTTGGTGCTCGAACCCGCAACCTCACGTGTAACAGTCCAACGCGCTAACCATTACACCACAGCGCCCATACATTCCAAATATAAAATTTTCGAATTTGTGCGAAAATGCAATAAATCTGTTAAATTTGTCAATAAAAATAATAATATCGACCTAATCAGCTTCGATTTGTTTTCACAGCTTTATTCTTGGTCACATGTCGTAATCCCTATGGACGTTATCGCCATTTCCGATTTGGGTAAGTATTAGGTTAGGTTGAAAAAGAGAATTCGGAAGTGAAAATTCTTCACAATCGGCTCATGTCCAAAACAAAGTAGGACACACACATAATCCCGAAAGTGGGCTTGCTGGGCGCTCTCATGTCTCGGCGGTTCCAGTCACGAACTCCATCCTGTTGACGAAAATCCTCAGTCTCATCCAGCCCATTCCCCCGAGATCACTCAAAGTTGGAATATTGTCACCGGATAAGTGTTGAACCCTAATCCCTGCAAAGGCCCGACAGCTACAATGATAGGGTCAGTTTTATAGTCAGAACTAAGAACGATATTTTATAAAGTATTTCTTAAGTTAGAAATTTCGTTTGAAAATTCCTGACTTAAATAAAATTAAAAAAAAGTCGTTCTTAATTCTGAATATAAAACTGGCCCATAGTGTTCTAAGTGCACCTGCGGTCACGCACATTTTACCATTGAATTTCGTATGACAAACGCTTGTTAAAATACAAATTAAAAGGGTACGTTTTGCTGTATCGAAATTATATCAATTTATCTGTGCAAGAAAATTCAAATTAAAAATAAATACGGAATATTGTGTAAAAAAAAAGCATTTATAATATTAAACAGATAGAACTCAAAAATGAGTCCAAAATATAAGCGGTTGACTAGAGACCAAAAGGTCATTATTTTTACATTAGAGTAAGAAGGAGTACCTTGCCGCGAAATTGCAAGACGGATAGGCTGTAGTCATCCAACCGTGATAACTTTGCTAAAAAAAAAAAGAACCAGGACGACCGTTTAGAGAGCAGCAGCAGGAAAAGAACTAGGAGAAAGATATCTGACCGAAAAGATACCGTTATACACCGAATGAGTCTGAAGAATCGTTTTAAAAGTGCCGTCAAAATAAGAAGAGATATCGAACAAGACCACTAAGTTGGCATTAGTGTGGAAACGGTTCGCCGACGACTCCGGAAATTCGGACTTTGTGGCAGTAGACCAGCAAAAAAAACTCCTGACATAGGCAATCGAAATTTCTTCGAAAATTCCTGGTATGGCAAGCTATCTGCACTTGTGCTGAGAGGAGCAAGGCTTTCGTGACCACGGGTAAAATAAACTCAGAAATTTACATATATCAAAGAGTGCTTGGAGACGCAACTAAAGCCTTTTGCTAGACAGCATAAAGTGTGATGGACAATTTTTTCAAACGCAGTCTTTATTAAAAAATTTAATGTATTGCGTGAATGCCCTGGTTTCCGTCTGAAAGACGGTATTATGATCCGGGAGACGAAAGCATTTTTCAACAGAGTTGTCGCAGCTATAAAAGCGCAACCCAGTCCTCCCATCAATTTTCGAACCATCCTGTATTGTTCCCCAAAAGGGCATCTTCCAATAAGGGGTCCCTGCCCAGGCTTCGTATATTGCACGGTGTATCACTACTCAATTCTGTGAAGATTTGGAGATTGCGACCGATAAATGTTCTGTCATAACCCCCAAACCAAAATTGAGACATACTTTTGGTCATAATACCCAGTTAAAAATTGACATATTCCTCGAGAGCAGGTCATAACCTCCATGGACATTATCACCACTGCAAATTTAGGAGTTAAGGTTCAATTAGACGTGCCATATCGCCATAGCCGTAACCATAACGCCATAGCAGAAAACCAAAATTCAATTGGTTTCTATGGTTACTAGGCCGGGTCGATTTGTGGGGAGGCAAAAAATGGCTAAAAAAATCGTATTCTAGGGATCAAAATAAGAAACTTTGCCGAAGGAACCATACCTCTAAAACGAATTCTACTACCCCCCAACTGTTGACTTTTGTCCCGTAGGGTCAAGTTTTGAAAAATCACACTTTGACCCATTTAGAGTGCCCCAATCGAGTCCAAATGTATGACCGACCCCCACTAACTTTGGAGGGCCGATCCACCCATGCCAGTGGCACACCCCCTGGAACTCCCCCATACAAACATTTTAAAAAATCACCATTTTTGGCACTTTATTTTATTATTTTTTATTTATTTTATTTATTTTTATTATTTTATTTATTTTTTCTCCTTAGAAATTTATTTAGTCAGAACATATGTAAATGAAAAAATTAATTTAACTTAGTAATAGAAAAGAAAAAATAAAAAATTACTGTTTGAAGTCTTTTTTGCTTTCAAGTCTGGGCAATTTCGCACGGCTCTCTAATGTCGTCGCCATAACAGCCTCTACATTTTCCGGTATAACTCGTTTGGAAACGCTAGCTAGCAATTGAACGTGTCGTTCTGTTTCTTGTATGTGTGATGGAATTTTTGGATCATTAAACGGTGGATCATCTTGATTTAAATATTCTTTCAAAGTATCGTATGGAATGCTTCGCGTGAATGATGGTTCAAATACGTCATTTATGTCATTCATATTGATCATTTCCGTGTAACTTGTGCAATAAAAGTTTATATCTGTTTTTTTATAAGCTCTAAGTCCCGTTGGGTCGTCAACATCGGTTCGATAGCGTAGAATTATCTTGATAGCACAGTCGCGCTTTTCTTTGCTATCATCAAACAACATTGATAACAAGATATTTTCCGAATGCGCATATGAATTATCTGTAATTACTTTATTGACAATTTTGCGTAAACGAGGTTCTAGAAATCTTGACCAACTAATGAATTTGAAAAATAATCTACTACCGTACACGACAGAGCTGTAATACTTGATATTGAAGTACATTGGCACATAACATGTAATTATAAATTCAACCAGTATTCTTAAATTTGCATCTGGATTTTCCGTTGTCACATATAATCGTAATAGTCTAGCAGCCTTGGTGAGCCACCGAGAATGTAAAATTTTCCCTGGTTTGATGTTTGCCAGATCCACTGAAACCACGCCGCTAGAAATTGCATGGGCCATGTCGTATAAGTACTTGGAATCGGTGGAAAATTAAATTTTTTCTGGAGCAGGGGGCATATTTTTCAACTCAATTTTCTGAAAGCCGTCCACCACCTGAAAATATATAAAAATAAAACAATTAAAAACGGTTGACAATTATAATAAATGAGTGATAGCAATAACTTACCGGAAGAGTTTCACAAGTTTCGATTTGACGGCTCAATTTTCCGGTTGCCGATCTTGGTCCAGTGCTGGTTGATTTATCCAAAGCTTCAAACAAATGCCGAAACGGAAGTTCGTTGAAGTGTAGAAGGCAAACGAACCAATGCAATGGTCTTTTTAACAGCAATTCGAATCGTCGTATAATTCCACTGCTTGGGCCAGTGTTTGTTGGCTCGCCGTCAGTGCATATGCCAATTAATGCATCCAGTGATATATTTTTATCGTTGAAAAAATCATTTAATTTGGTTGTTTTGTATTCAGCGGTTTCATGTTCCAGTCTTACGTAACCAATCAATTCAGAATTCGGTTCTCTCAAAATAACAAGATGAGGTTCTTTTACCATTCTAGTATGATACTTCTCATCAATTGTATCTCTCGTTAAAGTATCATCTTTTCTGCCATCGAATGAAAATGCTAACAAATTGGTATCATCTAACCGTTTGCGAAGCACTTCTTGTCTGCATTTCTCTTTTTCTCGGCGAACTTTCGATTTATCCATGATGAGAGGTTTGCCATGGATATCTTTCATTTTAAAATCTTGGAAAAGAGCTGTTCCCATTGCTGATGCTACTCTATCAGGCACGCCAAATCTGTCACATACCAAGGCAAAGTTAAAACAATCGTATCTCTGTGTGTATTGTGAACTTGTGCTTATATCCAAATCTTCTTGAACCGGTGGCGGTGCGTATGTTGAATCAACGGGATCTTGGTATGTTGGCATTGATGACATAGACGTTGCTCCTTGCTCTTCAATTTCCATCGCAAATCCATCCATTGTTAGACTTCTCTGATTATGTTGATCGTGCATAAACTCTTTGAGGCGTTCGGTAACCAAACCGCATGCACATGGAGCTGCCTTCAAATCGCATTTACATGTTCCAATGAAAAAAATTGTTTCCAGAGATTTTAAATACTCTGTAAATTGTTGGGGTTTGTTTCTTCTCTTGATTTGCTCTTGATATTTGTCAAGCAATCTATTCAATTTATTACATACACTTTTTTTCAGCATTATTTCCATACCAAGTTTTTCCCAAATTCCAATCAACTTATCTTGTACTTGAATAGTGAATGCTTTATAGGACAACTTTTTTTGTTCGCTCAAGTAAAAATAATATCTCAAGATATTCAGATGGGTTGGTAAATTAAGATCAGTCAAATCAGTAGACACACCAAAAACAGTATCATGCCTGGGTATATGACTCATTGGGTTTTCGATAGTTGTTGATGTTGTTATTGCTTCATCTTGCGGTGTAGAGGATGGTGGATTCATTGTAAACTTCTTGATTTGGAATGATTTTTTTTTAAATATTTTTTTATCTCAAATTAGCACTTCACACTTCGAGTTCTTCACAACGACTTAATGCATTCACAAAAACTGTTGCGTTATATATGGTCTAGGAGACGAGGTAATAAGAATGAAATGGTAATTTCAATTCTACCTGTAACCGATTTTGTTGTCAAAACTGCCCATAAAGTACTTACATGTAAATTAAACGTTAATCTGACCACAAATTCTGTTAAGCAAGTGCGCCTTTTATTACTTCTGGAAAATCCTTTATGATAATTTTATGCTCAATTCTACCTGTAACCGATTTAGCTTAAGTAAGTTTACGACATGCAGCTGTGTCTTGTGGTGGCTTAAAAAACCCACACAACCTATTTTACGACCTGCAATTGCTAGCTAGCGTTTCCAAACGAGTTATACCGGAAAATGTAGAGGCTGTTATGGTGACGACATTAGAGAGCCGTGCGAAATTGCCCAGACTTGAAAGCAAAAAAGACTTCAAACAGTAATTTTTTTTATTTTCTTTTCTATTACTAAGTTAAATTAATTTTTTCATTTACATATGTTCTGACTAAATAAATTTCTAAAGAGAAAAAATAAATAAAATAATAAAAATAAATAAAAAATAATAAAATAAAGTGCCAAAAATGGTGATTTTTTAAAATGTTTGTATGGGGAACCCCCCAGGGGAGTTCCAGGGGGTGTGCCACTGGCATGGGTGGATCGGCCCTCCAAAGTTAGTGGGGGTTGGTCATACATTTGGACTCGATTGGGGCACTCTAAATGGGTCAAAGTGGGATTTTTCAAAACTTGACCCTACGGGACAAAAGTCAACAGTTGGGGGGTAGTAGAATTCGTTTTAGAGGTATGGTTCCTTCGGCAAAGTTTCTTATTTTGATCCCTAGAATACGATTTTCACTGATTATTAAATCGACCCGCCCTAATGGTTACATAGATAATAATCGTATACATTGTAGCCCATAAGATTGGTTTGAACAGCTGTTTTGTATGGTTATGGTTATGGCACGTCTAATTGAACCTTTATGACCAAAATGGGGACTATGGCTTTGTGGCAGTTTATATAAATTTCCAGTAGCAAATTTCCTGTTTTTTTCTAAAGACTGTTGCAATCTAAAGCATCGTCCTGAAGAGAGGATAGTTCCAATCAGACCAATCTCTCTAGGAAATTAATATTTGTTAAAATCCCAAGCGTTGCGGATCTAAGAAAATGTAATTGAATTAAGTAGGCTGCTAGAATTGTTTCTTTACAGTGCCCAGTTTGGCCTGCTGAAAGTTGCTGGGGGAGAGTTGCAGCAGAAACAGTTCCAATAACCTAAAATGTTTAATGAGTTATATTCCTGTCTGTCCGAACTAATTAAGATTGGCTCACTGACCTTGTAGCAAAGATATTTAAAATTTTAAATGTGCTTATATTCTTTGAATAAATATCAATTTCCTAACAACTTGGTTACCAATCTATTTGTACAGAAATATTAAATCCAAGTTTACAATAAGAATGTCGTCTTAGCCATTGCCACACATTTTATTTTAATTTTCCAATTATGTTATAATTAAAAAAAAAAGAAAAAATCTTTGGAAGCTGGTTTTCTAGCTGAAAACAGAAGATTACGCTCTGCCGTTGAAACCACATTCTGACACCATATAAAGTGAATTGTGTAACCTGCATGTGTTTATATTTTTAGTGATCACAGATGTTGCAACTCCACCACTTATTGACTGTGGTTGTTGATCTTCTATTATGGAATTGTTCTCTATTCATGGCAATGAAACATGGAGCTGGTTATTTATAGACAAAACTAATGTAATCCTGTTTTGTATGAATACAAGAAGAAACCTGGCATTATGGTCATAATTTATATCGGGTTACATATTGTTTTTCTTATGTATAATTTTTTTTTTGCAGTTGCTCTCTATTCAATGATAAACGCTTTGGAAAATTGTTTTTATTTTTTAACGAAAGAAGTAAAAAAGGTGAAGAAAAGATGATAATATATTTTAGTTTTTGGAATGTTACAGGAAACTGTAATTGATACAGTTTGAAGTGATTTTTAAATGTGGCTAGAAGTTGTAAAGCAACATGTTTGAAACAACTTGCAAATGCTTTTAGAAAACTACAATATATCTATATGAGGGAAGAAAATATTCTATGAACTATATAGTTTATTCAGGGGTAACAATTGCATTCTAGGAATATTTGGAAATGTCTCGAAATTCAAAAAGCCCATATATGAAAAAACATTTATGTTCCAGAATCCTTATTCTATCAAATAATTTTAGATTCTGAATGCTTTATTCACAGTTTACCCAGATAGAAAACGGCTGTTTTTAGATATATGGCAACCACAATGGTAACCCAAAACAGAAATAATTAACCCCCTGTTTTTACAAAGCGAAAGGCAATATTCCTCCAGAGGAATGTGTGCATTTTATTTTTGTTACAATAACAATATACGCACATTCTTTGTGTATTTATAAAAACAGGGAGTAAATGTCGAAATTGAAGTGATTTTCAGAGAGCGACAAATATATAGAAAATATATCGATTTCTTTCATTTATTTAGAAAATTCTAACCAGGGATGAAAAACTCAGTACTTGAGTACAAATTTTCAGTACTTTATCACTTGCAAAAGTACCGCAGTACCCCCGCGACCGATTTTTTTTTTTTTTTAAAGAGAAGCTACACTCAGAAAATTCTTCCTATTAATTAACGTGTAGCTTCCTTTGTTGAAGATTTTTAGTTCATAGTCCTGTTATATTATTTTACTTCGGTGGGGTTAAGTGCTATGGGAACAACGAAGGAGGACGCTGTGATATGTATGAGGGATAGAAAAAACTCATACATATACTATTTTTCATAAATTGATGTTGCCATGGTTGGGGCTCGAACCCGCAACCTCACGTGTAACAGTCCAACGCGCTAACCATTATACCACCATGATAAAAAAAAATCTGAAATTTTAGAAAATTTGTTTAATTTGTTAATGGACAAAATCTTTAAAAATCCAAACGATAAGAAGAGTTCTAAAGTATTTTAAAGTCATAAAAAATCAGGAATTTATTGATAAAAAATCGTACGAATATAATATTTCAACGAAAAAATTCATTACAATCTCTTTTATCAATAAGCAATTGTAAGCGGGAGATTTAGGTGATTTGGGAACAGTTTTGATTAGGCTAAAAAAAGTATTTAATAATATTTGTTTTAACTTTTTTAAAGAATATATTCTAGAGTGGTTCGTAGTTTAAATGTCTGCATTATTACCAAATTGCTTGGATTTTTTGGAGGTTTTTCGAAACCAATAAAACGTTTTAACTGTGGTAAAATTATCGACCCGATCGGAGCTGAACTGAACTTTTACCATTTTTTATATTTTTTTAATGATTTTATTTAATTAGCGTGTTTTTTAATCACCTGGATTTAGAATTTTACATACAAAAATGGATTTATTAAATCCAAAAAAAAAGCTGGATTTAATAAATCCACAATAAAAGCACAAATATATGAAACAGCCTATTAATTTAATGTCAGAAAAAAATACGAATGAAAATTAAAAGAGAAACAAAAAAATTGAAAAACTAACAAATAAAAGGTTTTTATAAAAATTTTTTTTATGAAATATGTTTAGAAAAAAAAACTACACCTCACCAAATACATATTTTTCATCTTGGACATGGAGAAATAGCTCAAATAGAAATGGCAATTTTTCACTCTACAGTAAGTAATTTAATTAAATCCAATTAGTGAATATTAAATATTGCAATTGGAATTTTTCAATTGTGTAAAAATATAAATTGAAGTGATAAAACTGAAAAGGCAGACTGTTTATCGCTGTTTTATGTAAAATATAATTATAAATTAAAAGTTAAAGTAAAATCCTTCATCATCGAATTCGGTATTAAAAATTAGGGTGAAAGAAGTGTCGGACAGAAAATTTTTTTTAAATAGGAAGAATCTAACCCCATCTGTTGAGCACTTTTAAAAATACTTTTTGGATTTATTAAATCCAAGTGATTAGAAAAAACGGCTAATATATGTATGTGTAAACCATATTTATCTTTTTTAAAAATAATATCAATTATACAGATTATTAAAAACAACACTTCGCCACTATAAATTTTGCCACATCTGATCTTGATATTCTCGCTTAGGAATCCACTAACAGCTACTGTTTATTCTTATCGAAAATACGTTGCACTAACCCCAATTGGCGTATTACCGGCCACAAAATCTTTCAAATTAAAATGGTTCTAATCAAAAATTATCCAAATTAAATTGCGATTGTAATCTTTTTTGTTACAACTCTAATAATTTAAAATTGGATATTTTCCGTATTTATACCCTACACCAGAGATACAAGCCAGCCGACTTTAGCCGAGCAGCCGCTTGGTTAAGCCAATTTTCGGCTAAAGCCGATAGAAAAATGCAAAAATACTAATTTATTTGAAAATTTATAAAATTTGTTTAGATATACATAATTATTTGAAAAGTAAAAATTTATTGTTTTGAGATATGGTTGATTTTTAAAATGCTTTGCATCAAACTGGCGGTAGCACAACTAGGCGATTTTGTTGATACTACAATTCTACAGTTTTCCGCATTATAAGGACTGCGTTTGAAAAAAATGTCCATCACAAAATCCAAAAAAAACTGATGAAACAGTCATTCAATTTTGAAAATAAAAGCTATTTTATAAACGTATTTTTATACCCTACACCACTACGTGGTCAGGGTATTATTTAAGATTAAGTTTATTATAAAACTATATTATTATTATTATTTTTATTTTACAAAAATTTTTAATTTTTCTGATACATTTCCATCAACTTTGTTAGCGTGCCCTAAAGTTTATATATATTTCCAGTTCATATAAAAGTAGCAATTCAAGCAAATTCACAAATTTAGTTGGAAAGTTTGCTGCGCCGGTTTCATCCACCAATATATGGGAATATTTAAATTGCATTCTTTTTCTAAGGTTTTTTGTCTTTTAGTAAATTTGTTTAACCTTTTTGTAGAGTGTGCTTCAATGCTAAATTTCATGTTCCTTGCTTAAAGTATTTGCATATGTAATAAAAGCGGTTCTTTATCCTTTTTTGTTCCTCCCCGTAAAAAAAAACCCAAACATATATAATCATGCCTTAGTGGATGTATGTCTATGTTAAATATAGATGTACATGCGAAATTTCAAGTACCAAACTTCAGCAGTTTGAGTCATTCAAATTCAATTCCAATCCCCTCCAGTTATCTAATGTTTCAATTTCAGCCGTTCCCCCTTCCATTTCATTTCGTCCCATTCCAGATTCGTTCTTCATTCCATTGAATTTCGTTCCCATTATCTATTATTCCAATCCCAATCGTTCCTCGTTTCATTCCATTTCGCACCCACTGTCTTGTGTTTCGATAGTAGTCTTTCCTCTTTCCATTCCATTCCTTTGCATCTGTTCCGATCCATTCCTGTTTTTAACCGTACTGTTTCATTTCCACTCGCTCGCCATTCCATGTTATCTCGCTCCCTGTTGAATTTTGTTCCATATTCCATTTCGTTCCCTCTTCCATTCCGTTTCCATTGCCCACTGTTTTAATTCCACTCGTTCCCCGTTCATTTCCATTTCATCCCACTTGTGTGGTGTTCAATTCCACTCGTTCCCCATTTTGTTTCTTAATTTTAGCATTCCAAATACACCAGTTTTTAAAATTTTAGGTTTCTAGAGGCAGGCGTTAAGGGGGGCAATTTTCCCCCTTTTAATCCCCTTTTTACCACGTTCCTGTCCAAAGTCCCAAAAAATAACTTGTCTACAAGTTAGCCCATACTTCAAGGCAAACACATAAATTTCAGGCTTTTTGCGCAAGCCATCAAGGTGGAAAAATTATTTCCGTTTTGCCCCTCCCTGTAAGAATTTCCAAAAATGCAGTCTTAGCTGTCGTTTACGCTGCAGGAGGAATCTACGTACAGAATTTTAGCTTCCTAGTTCCAGCAGTTTGGCCAGGCCGTCAAAGGGAAGACTTTCTCCCATTTTACTCCTCCTAGTAGGAATTTCCAAAAATTTCGCCTTAGTGGAGGAGGAACCTAGATCCCGAATTTTAGCTCCCTAGTTCCAGCAGTTTGGCCAGGCCGATAACGGGAAGACTTTTCCTGTTTTTGACCCTACCTGTAGAAATTTTCAAAAATCCCGTCTTAGCCGATGTCTACAATGGAGGAGGAACCTTCATACCAAATTTCAACTTCCTACCTCCAGCGGTTTGGGCAGGTCTTTAAACGGTTACTTTTACTTTTTTGACCCCCATTTTTGCAATGTCCCTGTCAAAAATTCCAAAAAGTACCTTCTCTATAAGTGAGCGAATGCTACGAATGGTATGAATGGTATGAATAGTATGAATGGTATGAATGATATGAATGGTACAAATAGTACGATTGGTATGAGTGGTACGAATGGTACAAATGGTATGAATGGTATAAATGATATGAATGGTACGAATGGTTTGAATGTTACGAATGGTACGCATGGTATAAAAGGTACGAATGGTATGAATGGTACGAATGGTATGAATGGTAGAATGGTATGAATGGTACGCATGTTAGGAATGATAGAATGGTACGAATGGTATGAATGATATGAATGGTTCGAATGGTACGAATGGTTTAAATGTATGAATGGTATGAATAGTATGAATGGTATGAATGATATGAATGGTACAAATAGTACGATTGGTATGAGTGGTACGAATGGTACAAATGGTATGAATGGTATAAATGATATGAATGGTACGAATGGTTTGAATGTTACGAATGGTACGCATGGTATAAAAGGTACGAATGGTATGAAAGGTACGAATGGTATGAATGATAGAATGGTACGAATATTATGAATGGTACGAATGGTATGAATGGTACGAATGTTATGAATGATAGAATGGTACGAATGGTATGAATGGTACGAATGTTATGAATGGTACCTTCGAATTGAATGAATGGTACGAATAGTATGAATGGTTTGAATATTATGAATGGTGCGAATAGTATGAATGGTACGAATGGTGCGAATGCTATGAATGGTATGAATGCTAAGAATGGTACGAATGGTGTGAATATTATGAGTGGTATGAATGGTACGAATGTATGATTATTATGAATGTTGTGAATATTATGAATGGTATGAATGGTACGAATGTTATGAATGGTATGAATGTTACGAATGGTATGAATGGTATGAATATTATGAATGGTGTGAATTTTATCAATGGTACGAATGGTTTGAATGGTACGAATAGTATGAATGGTACGAATGGTACAAATGGTATGAATGATAAATGGTACGAATGGTATGAATGGTACGAATGGTTTGAATGGTATGAATGCTATGAATGGTATGTGATATGAATGGTATGTGATATGAATGGTACGAATGGTATGTATGGTACGAATGGTATGAATGGTATAAATGGTTTTTGATAATTGTTCGATTGATTGATTGTTGTTCGATTTATTCCAAATTTTTAGTATGAAAGATCTGCACATTTGTCTATTATATTTTGAAAATCCCGTTCCCGGGATTTTCGGGACTACGGGATTTTTCGGGATCCCGGGAATTTACGGGAGAAGAATTAATTCCCTAATTCCCTTTTTTGAACAGAATTTATATTTTGGAAATGAATTCCCTTACAAAACTTAAGGAATGAAATTAACTCCTTTTTTTCATTCACTCATATTTCATTCATATTTTTATAATTCCTTTATAAACTTTAATGCATTCATTTACCAAGGAATTCATTCAATTTTATTTAATTCAACTTTTGGTCAAGGAATTCATTCAATTCTAGTTAATTCAACTTTCGGTCAAGGAATTCATTCAATTCTAGTTAATTCAACTTTTGGTCAAGGAACTCATTCAATTCTAGTTAATTCAACTTTTTGTCAAGGAATTCATTCAAGTGTGCACTTAATTCCCTGAAGGAATTAAAATTTTCGTTTAATTCCTTAAGGAATTAAATTTTTCTTTTAATTCCCTAAGGAATTAACTTTTTTCGTTTAATTCCCTGAATTTAAGTTTCCACTTAATGCCCATCTCTTAATACTATATCTCAATTAGTTTTCGAGATACAGGCCATTTTGTAAAATGGCGATTTTTTAAAATGGCCGTATCTCGAAAACTAAGCGATATAGAGCAAAACGGACATAATTGTTGGTCCTGCGGAGTATTAACACACCCCAATAACACAAATAGGCCAGGTCTTGTAACGCTTCCGATTGATACATTTCTATAAAACAGTCACGTGGGTCGCCGTGACTGTTCATAAAAATTGATTCCTAGGAATCGCTTTCAGACCTACCTCATGTAAATAATAGTTATCGCTAAATTTTTTAAGTTTTTCATAATTTAGCTATTTTCAAGTGATTTTTTAGTTTGATTTGGCGATATTTTTTGGAAAAAAGTTGGCAACAGTGATGAAAAACTTATTTCCACAGAAAATTTAAAGCCACATTGAATTTTTAAACGATTCTTTGTAGAAATAAGATATTTATCAATGAAATGAACTATAAAAAGATTTTAAGTTTAATTTGTAATAACTACAACATAATGTCCGTAAGTGTGGAATATTAATCACGTATTATCGGTTATATAACTGTTTCTGAAAAGAATTACCAAGAAAAATAAAAAAAATATCTTAAACACGTCGAAATACTTATGATCAGATTCTAAGGAATTTCAGGCATACAATGTGAGTGGATGATGACAATTATTTATCATTAAATAACAACCTAATGGCAATTGGACAGAATGAAAGTAGAAGAAGAATAAAAAAACTAACAGTAGTCAGTCTTGATATCATAAAGAATTAAATTTATAGAGACATAAACTCAAAAAAAACGCGACATGAAAAATGCATCATTAAAACCTAAACATTTTCAAAAGAAGATATGAGTACATACAGAGTGTGATGGAAATGGCATCTATCTACCTAATAGCCCATTTAGACTGCAGACATTATCTTAAATCAGAATATGGGCATAATCTTACAAAATCTGTGCAATTACTCATACAATAGTAAATTTTAAAATCTTGCAGATTTTCAAATGAATTTTTAATTTACCTCTTTTGCACCCCACATTAACATTATATAAGAATGTATCCAAAAATATTTTACCTATATATGGACTATATAAAATGCAATTACTCCTATTTGTATTTAAATCATTGCACAATATTGGCCATAATACAATAACTTTCTCAAGAAATCAAACATCTTTTAATACTAGAAATAGTTCAAATTTGAGAACTTCGAAATGCAGCCTCGAAACCACAAAGCAAAGAGTTGAATATATTGGTTGTTTGGAATTTAACAACTTACCAGGAAATTTAAAAAATATTAATACAATCTCAACTTTTAAATTAACTTTAAAAGAATTTTTATTGAATAATTTGGAAATGCTTTTAACGTAATATCTTTTTATCTTTCTACAAATGAATATTGTTAATTTTTATTTTGATCATATAAAAAGCCAACTCGCCTCAATAATGTCATAGGACGCTGAGGCAAAACAAACTGTGAAACAAAAATTTGTATTTTTTTTTTTTTTTTTTTGTATTTTTGTATTTTTTAATGCAAAAATTAAAATAATTGTTAAAAATTTGTAAATAAACTAATATCATACAAAAAAAAAAAAAATTTTTTTTCAATGTGCGTACTAAGTTTATTAGAGCTTTGTACTAATTTTATACGGCTTTGTAATTTTTACTACTACACGGATGCAACACTGCTTTTTTAGTATCTTTTTCATATTTTCTTCATTGTGATTTAGCGTTTGTTAAACCAAAAAAACCGCTAAATTATCTTCATTAGTGTCAACATCAAGCAATTATAATCATAACAAACATCAAAATAGATAGTGTAAACGATTAAGATTATAAAAAAATATTAAAACTCATAATCTATAAGATTATAAACTCTATGTAAATATGCTAGACTCCTTAAATTTTCCAGTTTTTCTATAAACCAAAAAAAGAAAAAAAAAAAAAACAAAACACAAAAATATATACATGATTGTAAATTGTAATTATGGTGTAACGTGAAATAATTTGGTTTGATAAAATTGAACACAGTTGCGTTTAAATATATTTTATTACCACAATATTTCAAAAAAAAAAAAAAAACAATTTGTTTTTTTTATCATTTGAATTAAAAATTGTACTATTACATCAATATGTGTATTAAAGATACCAACCACAATATGAACAACCTGATATATTTTCAGGTTTTTATTTTTCATTTCCATAATTTTCTGTAAATTTTTGTTGATATTTATTAAACATGATTTTATTGCTTTTTCCCGTACAGTATCTGGTATAATGTAAAACAAACACTTACTGAAGATTTTCCATACAAATCGCATCAACTGCAACTGTGCAAGTTTGCCTGTTTTTTACATACACAGAGAAAAATGAAAACTAAAACAACAACAAATGTAGCAGAAACAGTCTTGAAATCAAACTAAATTTTTTCTTTTTCATAGTTATGTTTCTACTTATTTAAAAAATTCGCAAAACAAAATCTAAAATGTTGAGAAATTAATTTGAAAACGAAAAGATTTATTTTAACTAGAATCATATTTACTTTAATCAATAAAGATTCATACTTAATTTAAAAATGTTCGTTAAAAATTAAGATGTTAACTCAAATAAATATCCCAGCCAGCAAATTCGGAGCGCTCATAAATAAGATTTTTAAATGGCTCATAGAAATGATTATTGTTTTTTTGAAAACACTCTTTATTTGGTAGAAAATATGAACCCTCAGAAAACAATCTAAAAAGCTGTCTCAAAACGAGGGTTCACTTTTCGGACTCAAAGAAGATTCTAAAATTATTTAAATTTATGAAGAAAATTTCGATTTTATACGTTCTTTTTTCTGAGTCATTTCTGAGTGCACAGGGGGCTCTTTTGGACGGACCACTTTCATAGGAAAAAGTGGAAAAATGTTTATGTTATTGGAGCTATTTTCTGAGTCATTAATGATCATCTTTGTTTGCTGGGATGTTATAATAATTGATTTAGCTATAATTATTTTTCTCTGTGTACCATTTGATTGACTGACCATTATGACAAATATGGGTTAAACTGAAATGACGGTTGTGATAACAGTCAACAGCCACATAGTGATCTGCTTGTAGTTGTTGCATCAACTTGGGGTAACATGTTTGTGGCATGTTTTTCATGTTGTTTCATTTTATTAGCGTTCATTATTGTTTATGGTGTGAAACAACGGAAACGCATCTTAAATGTCTATAAAACAAAGACGTTGTTTATATTAATTCAAAATGATTGGTTGTTAATGTTTTCTTGGATCATTATTACAATAATTAGTGTTGGTGGTTTTTCCTAAATATCAATTGAACTTTATTGTAATTTAATAATAAGTACGAAAATTAGAGTAAAGCTGCCTACACTTAAGATTGCGTTAACATTTGCATCGAAATACTACACTCAGGAAACTTCTGCAGTCAGATTTTGTTAGTTGTTTAAGTAGTATTTTAGTTTTGTCATTTGAAGTGAAAAAAAATAACATTCATTTGTAGAAGAAATGTAAATTTTAACTAAATTCGTAAGCAGAGCTTTAAAGAATTAATTACTTTTTGGAATGAATTCCCTAAATTTAATTAAGTTTTTTAATTCAAGGATTTAAATTTAATTTATTAATACACTCACAATATATTTTCCATAACCGATTGAGGTTTATTTGAAAAGTAATAGGTAAAGTTTGTTTTCAATTGAAGAATCAATTAAAATATATGGAAAGATATTGTTTAACTTTTTTTACAAGTCAATAAAAACAAACTACAAAAAAATACGTATGTAGGAGTTGATATTTTCAGTCAAATGTTCTATTTTTAGTTTGCTATTTTTAGAAAAAATTATTTAAATAATTTCGTTGTTTTCTGTTTTAAAACAAAAAATTCAAATATTTTTGGTTTTATTTTTTGTTAAAATAGGTGTCTATTCCTACGAAAAGGATGTGACTCTTAGTTGTGACTATATTTCCCTTTTGCTTGTTGTTGCAAAGTCATAATAAATTATATTTATTTTTTTGTTTGAATATTTGTTTGAAAACTTCTAAAAAATTAAGACTTGGTATCGACACAATCAAAATAATGACAAATATAATTTGAATTTTTTAAATTTTATTGTTGTTTTGTATGAAAAGTTGTGTCTTTAAGTCTTAAAAATATCCTTAAGACAGTCATAACGAGTCACAAGTAGGAATAGGCACCATAATTTGTTCATATGTGACAGCGCATAGAGAAAGGGACCTAAGGGTAAAAAAAAATCAAATTTTTTTTTTTTTGTGGACAGCATCTGAGCATCGAATGAGACCGATCCCATGCTCTCCTGACCTTAGGTCCCTTTCTATTTTTCGCGTCACATATATTCAATTCAAATTACAAAAAATTATTTACTCATACACACAAACAGACCCAATAAAAATATAAATGTGTGTGTTGTTTGTGTAGTGTTTTGAAAATTCAAACAAAAAAAACTTTCAAATATGAAAAAACCAACCACAAAATCGTGTTTTTAGGTTTTGTCAGTAAAAACTTGATGGTTGTTTAAACAGACTTTTCAATTAATTTTATTTCTTTTATCGATTGTTTAAACAATGTTTGAAAATAAATAGGAAAATTTTTTGAATATATTGAAAAATCAGTAGTCCTCATTTTAATTGCGTTCTCAATTTATTTAATATGTATTTTATGTTGTTTTTAACGATAAAATATTGTGAGTGTAAGAAAAAAATTTTAATTTAGTTAATGAATTCTCTGACGAAAACATTAAACATAACAGTAACAGCAGCATTTTAAAGGGCATATTTGAACGGTTGTCAAAAATTTAAATAACAATATTTTTATAATTTTGAGGGGTTTTCATATAAACTCGTATTCTACTTGTAAACGATGTAAACCTGATATATTTATGAGTTTAATGTCAAACTCCATATATAAAAAATATGGTTTGTACTTATACAAGGTTTACAAGGCATTTACGAGCTTATATGAAAACCCCTTTTATTTTTCAATTAAAATATATGTTTTCAAAGTGTTTTGAAAAATTATTAGTTTTAAATTCCGTCAACTCAAATCAACAGGGTTGCCACATTATTATTGGTAAATCGGTTGCCACTGTACAGCCTTCATTAATTACCGGAAAATAAAAATGTAAAGTAATTATTAATCCCAGATAAATTCTCTAGTCCTTATCGTGGCCCGATTTTTATTAAAAATTTTTTTTTTAAACTAAGTTGCCACACAAACTTAATAATTTCAAAAAAGGCAAGAAAAAACACCTTTGCTCGGGGATATAAAATTTATTTGACCAAAATTCAAAAAAAAGACCACGATAAGGACTAGAGTTTTTTGTTGATTACGAAAGAAAAAAACCACATCGATATTGGTTTACCCGCTTTGGCTGTACAGTGGCAGCCGATTTTGAACTCATGGTTGTGGGAAACCACGTTAGTTTAAAATTAATTTTACGTTAAGAAAACAGCAAAATTTCTAAAAATCGTGTATGAATAAAATTTTTATGTCCTAGTTCTCTACATGTGCATCAAATTTGGGACCAATTCAAGGTATGGTAAGCTATCTGCACTTGTGATGAGAAGAGAAGTCTTTCGTGACCACGGGTAGAATAAATTTATATCAAAGAGTGCTTGGAGAAGCGACTGAACCCTTCTGTTACACATCATGGAGTGTCTCTTGCTATCAAAGCAAAGCTGCCTTGGAGTGGTACTTAAATAATAATGTGCACCAAACTGTCCAGAACTCAGACCAATTGAAAGGCTTTGGTGAAAAAGGAAATTAAGGCAATAAAAAAAGTCGTCAAAAGTGCCGAAGATTTTCGCGGAAAGTGGTATATATTAGCTCGAAGGTATCTAATGATACCACAAAAGCAAGGTGGAAGGGGTACCACAAAAATTAAAAAAATTTTGTAAAATAAAAATAAGAAAAATTCGTATGTTGTTTTATAATAATTTTACTAAAAACACGGTTATAAAATAGTTTTTATTTTTAAAATAGAATGTCTGGCAGATCAGCAGATTTTTTGAATTATGTTATAGACAATTTTTTCGAACGTAGTCTTTATTACGAAAATCAAGAAAATTAAGAATGAAATTTGTTTAAATTTTTTTGTATTTGTTTAAACAACTAGGTTATTCATAAGGGGTGTGCTATCTGTTGTATCGCTGTATCGTCCTAACAAAAAACAGAGTTGTTAAACTTTTTATTTGTGTTTAACAACGATTTTCTATTCAGTTTTCTATCTGTTAGCACACTCAAACATAGGAAACTAAACATTAAATGTTAAAATGTTGTATCGTGCTATTCTCAAATGTTGTATTTTTTCAATTTAATTTTTAACAACTATGTTTTTTGTTAGGACGATACAACAAATAGCACAGCCCTTGTGAAAACCCTTAATATTTGAAAATTTTAAATTTATATTTACAGGGTAACAAAAAAAATGTATATCTAACTCAAATGTTAGTTGATAACGATTACTTCAGTTAATTAAAAAATTTTCTGTTCTACCTGAGAAATTCTTTAACTGAGCAACTGAGAAATTTTATCGGTGTACCTAATTTCCTATTTTATAGCTCTCGTTTATACAGCGAAAATATTTCACTTGATTAAATTTAATCCAACTTTTTAATATTCATTGTTTACACATGCATTTTTTGACAGTTAAAAGATCAATTTGATAGTTAAAAATACCAAATACTGTTAGTTTAAAATACCAAGGTGGTGCCGATAGCGATTTGGCAAATGATGAACATGGAAAATGTCGGCGTTAGCAACATAATTCTCGACAGCCCCAAAATATTTTTGCGGCAGCGTCTTAACGTTAATTTTTATCTGACTTTGTGTGCGTGTTTTTTAGTGTTGCCAACCGTTATTACAGCAAAGACCAGCGTTGCATACAATTAGAAGAATAAATACAGAGTCGTTTAGAAATAGTAACCAGATCAAATGCTGGATTAACTGTTAAGCACAGTAAGTTATTCCGATTTCATGTGAAAAAAAACTGTTATACTCCATATAAAAAAATGATTTCACGTGAAAAAGTGTGTAAACTTTATTTTCACGCAAACTTAATATACAAGACTATTATTTTTCTTGTTAAAGCACCGTAAGTTGTTTGAGTTTCACGTGAAAAAACTGTTATACTCCATATAAAAAAAATAATTTTTCCCGACAAGACCATTATTTTTCTTGGGAAAAATTGACATTTTGTGTTTAATTGTGCCTTTGTTATAAATTTTAAAATTGTTCATTTTTATGATTTAATTAATTTTTTAAAATCAATTCATATATTAATTGATTGCAATAAAATTAGATTGCAATGTATTTGATTGCAGTTACTTTAATTCCAATTAAATCCAGTCATTGCAATCAAAATTAAATCAGAATCAAAATTAAATCAGAATCAAAATATTCGTTCTCTTCAAATGAAACTCCTTCTTCTAGAAATAAAGCTGATTCTGATAATTTTGAATTGCCAATAATGGCAATTTTTGTTTACAAAGTTTTGTAAAATTGGTAACCATAATTTTTCCAAGTGTGTATTATTTCGTTGAACTTTCACTATAGTTGTGATTTCAGGGGAATTGATTGAAATCGCATAATTTCAACAAAAATTTGATTGCTATCGATTTGATTGCAATTAAATTAATTACATTCAATGATTTCTAAAAAAAATTGTTTCAAAATGATTGCAATCACAAAGTATTGCATGTAATTTTGAAATAAAATGAAAATAGAAGCAGAATACTTGTTTCAATATTGGCGTAAGGAATCGATGGAGACTTTGAAACCTAAAATGCTAAACTTTCCATTTTTAGAATAGAGTCATGAAGAATTGCAACCTGAGAGTAAGTCTGAGCTTTGTCCAGTCGAACTTATTATATTTTTCTCGTTAATTAGAGGGAATGGAAACCGATTCCAAGAAAACTGTTCACTTTGTTTGAAAATTTTCGATTTTGAGATGAAAATTTCAACCTGGAGATCAGTTCCGATTTTGTTGAAAAAATGATTTACCATCAGTAATATAGATTTTTATGAAAAAATCATAGATATTTAGCCCAAATTTTACTTTCTGACAAATTTCAAGACATTTTTTAAAAATATTTTTATACTGTAGATCTTATCACTCACTACCTGTTTATATTTTTTATTTTTGAAAATGTATTAAATAGCAGAAGTTAATGTTTAAAACTTTGCGATTATCTTTGTTAAATATTCATGTTTTTAAACTTAACTTTTAAATTTTATTTATGTATTTATTTTACTTTTTTTGCAAAAACACTCACTTCAAATTCAACACTACTATGTCTAATGACACGACTAAACGGTATTGGACATGACCAACGTTTATGTCTTGTATCTTGTTCAATATAGGAGATGAACATTTTAAATGATTATTAGTAAACATTTAATTACAATTTTAACTGCCAAATTTTCAGAACACAACTTATAGAAAATATACACAATTTTATGACACAATAAAAACCGTAGTTTTCTTTATTTTGAAATTACAAACACTTTCGAATAGGAATTGCAACTGTTTTAAAGGTTGATTTTTAACTAAAATGAGAAAAGAATTAAATGACTCACAGCACTAGCATCCCAATAAAAAAAATATTGAAAAAAAAATATTGTACATAAAAACAACTGTGTTTAAAAATTTAAAAATTATTATGCTTGAAATTGTAAAAATAATAATAATAAAAACCTCGTAAACGTAGAGGAAACAAGAGAGGAAAATATATATTTAAATTACAGAAAACATATAAATTATATTTTTTAAAAATAACTACACGAATTCCTTGCTAAACGGCCCTGCTCTCAACAGCGATATGTTTTTTTATGTATTTTTAACTAATGGTAAAAAACTTTCCTTAGGTAAGGACAAAAATTAACTTACAATTTTTTAAAATTCGATAATTTCTATTTTTCCTGCACGCAAAAAAATGTTTAACAAAAAATTTTTAAAATTGGCTATACTCAAATTCTTTGTGTAAATTATGGAAAGAAATGGAAAACTTTACCAAAAATTTTGGCTGAAAAAACAAAAAAACTTGGTAAATTTATTCCATTCTCCCGAATTTTTTTTTAGAACTTACACAAAGGCTTGAGTAAATAAACCAAGTTCTTAGCTTAAAAAAAATTAAAAACTTGGTAAATATTCCAAAGTTTTTACAGAATTTAAACAAAAATAGTTGGGTTGAGTCTATTTTAACAATATTTTAGGTTAACATTTTGTGTGTGCGTTTTCGACCTAAATATGCGATATGCAAAAAGGGCGTTAATCGAGTTATTGGTGTACAACTATTTGATGGAATAAAACTACCATGTATGTACTGGCTATTTATGCACAATATAAAAACTACAACAGAAGTGATATGAGTTTTTTTTATTTCAATTGGCTTATCACTTAAAACAAGTGAGGGTGTAAATTTGTAGACATTAACCTTCTGTTGATCAGTCGATACTAGTCAGGGACAAGGCTTTCGAAGTTCACTTAAAAAAAAAAATATTTTGTTTCAAATGTTCAAATGATGTAAAATTTGTCTTCATACAATAATATTGAAGGTCATATAACTGCATACGAGTAACACGTCAAAGAAATCCAGTCCTTTACTGATTTACGAGTATAAACCAATCTTGCAAATATTTAAAAAATTAGGTATTTTTATTCAAAATTAAATTGTTGAACTTTAAAAACAGTAGGTAAATTCTGTAAAAAGAAAACAAACTTTATTTCATAAAAATCCATGGATAAATTTAGCAGTAATTACTAATTATGGTCAACAAAATGTTAAATCATCTCTCAAACGGAATACAATTCACTACATACTTTGGGCTGGATTTCGACTGATTGTGAGTGAATGTATGAATTTCGACTGCAGAAGGGGTAGAAAAATTGTGCAGAGATATAAATAATATTTCTGGAAAACTGCAACCAAATCGAAATTTATTTTCGGTTTGCACTTTTAATCTAAAAATCTGATGTGGATGATCTGGATATGTGCAAAAAGTTGGATTTCGATAAAAAATCAGTTTGTTGGACAATTTTACATTTTCAGATGAAAAAGCCAAACCTAAAGATTGAGTTCGCTAAAACTTTCCAAAAATAGTTTTTATACAAATTATTTATTTTTTTATCTGCCATAGTAGAAATTCTACCAAAGTCCTAGATCGAACTATCATAATAAGGTATGCGCCATTAAACATGTAACACATAAAAAATTCAATAAATATGACCAGAATAAGGTAGATTTAAAAGTCAAACTATTTGTTGTTGCATTTTTTTTACAGAAGTACAGGGTCAGGCGATTGAAAAATATGGAATCAAACTAAATGTGAAATTATTTTTTATTGATTCAAATTACAAAATATGTGGAAATAATCAAAATTTCAGAATTTATTCACTTTAGCTCGATGTGGAGTTAGACTCGAAAGAGCAAAGAAGTTGTTACGCTTGCACGAACGTGGCGAATTTCGAAACATTTGTGTTATCTGATAAAAAAAAAAAATGTTTCTATTGAGCAGTTCATAAACTCTCAAAATAATCGTGTTCTGGGCCTTTTCGGAGAGCAGGGTGAGCGCTAAAAAATATGCCAGTATGGATGCGCTGAAAAAGGCCATTGTACAGGAATGTGCCAAAATACAGCAAGATCATATTAGTGCAGCATGCAACCCATTTTTTAACCGTTAGAAGGCCATAATCAAGGCAAAGGTGGCCACGTCAGGCTAAATTGAATGGATTCTAAAATTTTGATTATTTCAACACATTTTGTAATTTTAATCAATAAAAAATAATGTTTAGTTTTTCCTGAAGATGAACAGAGAAGCTGTTTCGAAATATTGAATAAAAGTAAACCATTTTTTTAAAAATAAAACGAAAAATCTGTTTTTATTTTTATACTTATGACCTCAAGCCGAATATATAAAAACCCCATTGCACAATAAAAAATAATTTCACAAAAAAAGAATATGTTCGTTTGAATAGGTAACACTTCAATCGCCTAAACCTGTATATTCTATGTCACTTTAAATACATTCTAAAAAGTTTGTCGGTAGAATCTACTGAATATGACAGTTTAAACAAAGGTATATGCAGTTAAAAAGGCGACAAAGGTGTGTTTACCTTTTAAATAATAAAATAAAAATGTTGTTATTTTTAACTGTTGAAAAATAACCAACAAACGCATTAAAAATAACTAACAATGTCTTAAAAATAACTGAAAAATTTTTACAAAAAAAAATTTAAAAACAACTAACAAAAAAGGTAAAAAAAACTACTGTTCTTTTATTGTTAATTTTTTTGATATTATAAAAATTTATTGAATGAAGGTCTATCGTTGGCTTATCTGCAAGTAGTGCTATGTGTGTTTTTTAAGAAGTTTGCAGGAGAGCCTCGTTTACTAAAATCATCCCCAAGGCATATGATGTTAATAAAATATCTTAAAAGGATAATATAAATCAGATTTTTTGCTCCCCTGAAAATCTGTTAAAAAACAACTGTAATTACAGTTAAAAAAAGTTGAGGAAAGCTTTTGCTGACTAGCTTCTAGGAATAATAGTAATAGCCCAACAATTTTCGGTCATAATTCCCAGCGCAAATCGGTCTTAGCCCTCATGGCTACAATTACCATTTTGGCATATACCTTACATTTTCCTTTCTCAAAATTTACTTTCATAATCCCCAAACTGAAAATTAATAATGTCCCTGAGGCAGGCGAGGGTGTGGCAATTAAAAAATAAGTTTGTAATTTCTTTTAGTTCTTGAAGTTCATGAAAAAGCTTAATTTTTTTATGAAACTATTTTCACTGAAACTTTTTCATTGTCATAAAATTTTAAGAAAAATTGCAATAATTTAATGGAAAGTTTCAATGGACGAATTCTAGCGAAACTTTATTAAAATAATGTAAAAATTAATTAAACAAAATTAGAAAATCGGTAAGAAATTCGAATTTTGAGTAATGTTAGAAAATGTCGGAAATATAGTCCATATGGGCACTAGGTCCAAAGGTGGACCGATTATATCTGAAATCAATAGGCTTTGTTTTTGCCCTATACGAGCCAGTGTATGAAAATTCATTAGAATACCTTCTTATTAGCGGTCTGCGCGTGTTATTCCCGGGAAATAAAGCATTTTTCCGTTACCTCATTCCTGGGATTTTGGACCGAAAATCCAGAAATTTCAAAAAATATAATTTAACATAAAAATGTCAAATATTCTTAGTTTTCACATTTTTTTAAATCTACAACCTATACTTTGATTATAGAGATACATGCACAGATGGACGGACCTCACTCATTCAACTCAAAAAAGTTATTCTGAGTCGACATACTTTAAGGTTGACTCAAGTGAATTATTTTTGATAGTTTGTAAAGGGTGTTTTTTAGAGATTTCATTTTCAGATAACGATTAAACGGTCGCAAATTGATCAGATCTGGCAAATTTATTTCAAAAACCATGGCTCATTTTACGATCCATTTTACGGTGGAAGAAGTCGTTCATTCGAGCGACTATTCGACTAACCATGGATCGTTTTCATACCACATATACTCTAAATGATAATACGCATCCGCGATGTCATCGAGCGCGCACCAAAGAAACAATTGCTGCTGCAGAGCGTTTTATTGAGGAGGATCCAAATGAGTTGACGCGCCATCGCGCGCAGCAGTTGGAGCTGTGTGCATGAAAATTTTTCGGCCTACGACTTTATAAGTTCCAGCTGATGCAGCAATTACCATTATTCGGTACCTTCTGTCAATGGACACAAAATGAACTGAAAGTTAACCCACTGTTTTATCGCAATATTCTGTTCAGGCTCTTTTTTGGCTCAATAAGTAGAACTGCCACATTTGGAGTGAAAAGAATCCACGAGAGATTCACGAAAACTCACTGTTTAGTGTGCTTTATGGGCAGGAGGAACCGTTGGTCCTCACTTCTTTTAAAATGAGAATGGCGAGAACTTTACCGGCAACGGCGAGCGCTATAGGGCCGTGAGTGCCGAATACTTCGTGCCGCAATTTAATAAAATTTTAACTGAAGACATGTTTCTCCAACCAAGGATGGTGCCACATGCCCATAGAGTGCGTCTAACAATCGACTTATTGAAGAAAACATTAGGTGAACGCGTTATTTCTCGAAATGAGCCAGTCGATTGGCCACCGAAATCGTTCGATTTAACGCCCATAGATTATCTTCTCTGGAATTATGTGAAGTCATTGGTTTATGCGAACAAACCGGAAATTTTGGACGCCTTGGAAGAAAACATTGTGCCAACCATTGCCGACATACGTCCCCCATTGCTTGAAAAAGTTGTCGAAAATTAGACGTGCAGATTACGCCATCGACGGGCCAGCAGCGGCGGCACCGCGCCCGACATTATATTCATACACTAATGCCATAAAATTATCTTTCTAATAAAGTCAATTTTCAGTTTGAAATCATCTTATCTCATTATTTCAATTTGCATACATACTACATAAGTATATGTGACGCGCAAAATAGAAAGGCACCTAAGGGTAAAAACCGGTTTTGTTCAGGAGAGCCATTTTAAAGATTTAAATACGTGTATCTTTGGTGTACCATCACTGAGCGTGTTGGTATTGGTCTCATTTGAAAGCGACACATCCCATGACGTCAGGAACGTGTTGGTCAACCTTGAAAACGCGCGTAGGTCGTCCCTACCTCTTGTTTTGTGTAGTTGGTTTTTACTGTTTTCTACCTAGCGCGCTGTTTCCATGAGTTTGATATCAATTTTGCTCGCGGTTTTTCGAATCCAGCTTTATTTTCTGAAATTATTAATTGTGAATTATAATAAATACTCATTTATAATTCTTTTAAATCGTGAATATCACTCTTTTAGTACGAAAATTTTTTCACATAACCTTATTATGTTATTCGCGAAAATAATTTAAAACTGATAACATTCTTACTGTTTGTTTTAGGATGAAATTGTGGACGAATTCGAAGAAGTAGATTTACTTTATCGTCGACTTCACTTCCATAAAACGCGCATATCTCTGGGAGGGAACACTTTTGGGGCATGGGATCGGTCTCATTCGATGCTCAGATGTTGGCCACATCAAAAAAAAAAAATTGATTTTTTTACCCTTTGGTCCCTTTCTCTATGCGCTGTCACATATACTATACCACTACGAGGGTAAAATCAGCGAAAAGATTCCGCGAAATTTTTAATAAATAATATATAGCTAAAAAAAATTCCGCTAAAAATTTCGCGCAAAATCAAAAATGAAATTTTAGAGATAAACGGTGAAAAGTTTTATTTTTATAAAATTAGTATCAGCATCTGGGGAATAAATACGACATTCAAGAAAAATTAGTTTGTTTTGCGAAAACATATTTTGCAAATTTTGTTTTATAGAAAATTGGGGTTTTCGCGATTTTTTTTTTTTTAATTTTATAGTAAAATTCTTTCGATTTTTCATTAATTTAGAAGCGAGTTAAAAAATATGAGGCAAAACATTTCCAAAAAAAAAACACAAAAATTTACCTGTGATACTAAAGCTTTGGTTTCTGGTGTTGTACTTTCTAAAAAGATCTTTTTAAATTCACTAGGACTAGATAGTTTAAAATCTGAGGCAGAGGCTATAAAGGTCTGTATCTCTTGAAGACTTTGTTCAGCCAATTCGGGTGAAGAAGAACATTTTTCAATACGTTGATTGGTGAGCAATTCAACACCATTAGCGCACCATTCATTAGCCTTAAAAAAGAGGGAAAATAATTAGTTTTTTGAAAATTTAATACGATCAAAGTAAAAGTTATTAATTAACCTTTTCAACTCTCTCCATTAACTCTCGATTTTTATTTAAAATTTCCAATCTTTTAACTAAACGTTCGGTGATAATATCACAAACACGCTGAAGTTCATCGCACTTTGGTTGCACTACTTCCCAAGGATAAACACCACGTGAACCGATAAGTTGTTGACCGGCTGTTATAACCTCAGCAGCCTTATCAATGTCAAGGGAACAGAGTAGTTGGAATTCTTTAGTCTCTTCAATTAAACTATCGACTCGTTCAACGCTTTCGCCGATTTCTGTCATATCAGAGACGCTTTTTAAGCTGGCATCAAAACAGATCTAAAATGAAAAATATTACATATATTTGTAATTGAGTGACAAAATCGTGACAAAAAGTGTTATAAATGATCATTTTTTAACTAATAGCAGTCTTAACAAAAATAATACTCGTATGTATGGAAAGCTTTCCTATTTTTAAAAAACTTTCATTAAGCTTTGAAAGATAATTACAGTTCTATGACAATCATGGCAATAAAGTTGGATTTACAATGCTAGAGAGTGGAGTGTACACGCTGCAGAGTTTAGTGTACACTCATAGAAATAAATTTGTAAAAATAGCAGAAAAATCTACTAAAAATTAATTAAAAATGATGTTGCAGAAAAACCGGCGGAAATTAGAAGAATTTTTTCGCTAAATACTAGTAAAATAAAAACACAAAAAAAACTGTTAAATTTACAAAATTTTAGTTATATTTAATTTAACATTTAGTTAATTGAAAATGACAAAGTGTTCTAAAATCTGCAGAATATTAGTAGACTAAAAATAGGAAAAACAAACTGTTATATCTATACAAAACTTTTGTTATTTTTAAGCTAAATTTTGTTGAATGCAAGTGGCAATCTATCCAGTTAAATTTGCTAGAAAAATTTTAACCGTACGATTCATAACCAGCAAAACTCCTTTAATTTCATAACCAGGTACCCGGGTACCCGAAGTAGGTTGTTTTGCGTTTATTGAAATAAAATAATATTTTCCTGTAAATATTTTTGTTGTTGATTATATTTTGCGTTCTCAACTGTACAAATTTGATATTTGGAAAAAAAAAACTGGTTTCTGTTCGTATATAAGTACCTAAAGCGACACAAGTAGGCAGAAACTGGTTTTATGTAAGGGTTGTTTATTTGCTTATTTTGCTTATTTTCGGTACCGACTTGCTTAATTGCTTTTGAATTAGATAGCAGATGTTCATTTGTGTCGTAAAATTGAAATATTTCATTTGCTTCGCCAGTCTGTGTTGAATATTTGAACAGTGAAGTTGGTGAAAAATGAGCCGCAACGACCGATATTTGACTACAAGGGAATACTGGAATTTGAGTGATGAAGCACATATATTCAACGTTTATTTGAGGAAGTGACTCAAGATGAGGACCTTGAAGTGGACCCTGTGGAAGACCAAAATGAAGGAAATGTGTCCTATACTGGCGAAGTTTCGGAATCAGAGAATGAAGATTTGAATGTTGACAACGCAAACGAAATTGCAGCTGCTATTGACGCACCAGAGGAAATTTTCTTTGATGATGAAAGTGAAGATGATGATATGCAAGAAGATGCACCAACAACAAACCCAGCAGACTACATGACTGCACGTGACGGCACACAATGGCAGCGAACACCACGTAGTTGCCAACAAGTGAGAAGCCACAATATATCCAGAGACCGCTGTGGTCCAGCGCGGTTTACTGAAAATATGACGCCTTTGCAGTGTTTCAAATCATACCTCACAGTGGAAATGGTGGATATAATAGTGCGCCACACAAATAGAAAAGGGCATGCCACATATAATGCGTACAATGAAGAGAATCCCAATAGACGTCAGTTGAAGTGGAAAGACACGACAATCAACGAAATTTATGCGTTCATTGGAATGGTTTTGATGGCTGGCACAAATCATTCTAATGACGAAAACGCAAGAGATTTGTGGACGTCACAGGCTCACCCAATATTCCGCGCCACCATGGGAATAAACAGGTTTTTCGATTTGCTGCGTTTTATGCGGTTTGACGACCACAGAACACGGGTAGAGCGGCAGCGTCAAGACAAAGCGGCGCCAATTCGCGATATTTGGATAATGCTCAATGCAAATCTTGCCAGATATTATGTGCCATCAGAATATTTGACCATTGATGAACAATTATATCCATACCGTGGTAGAACCAAATTCACCCAATATATACCCTCGAAGCCAGCAAAATATGGCATAAAAGTATGGTGGATTTGCGATGCCAAAAACTCATATCCACTTCATGGCCAAATATATACTGGCAAACAAGAAACTGGTCGTGAAGTTGGTGTTGGCGAAAGAGTGGTGAGAGATTTAGTTGGGCCATACTACGGTAGCGGACGAAATATAACAATGGATAATTTTTTTACGACGCTGCCGTTGGCTAGGCAACTAAAAGTAGAAAAGCTCAGCATTGTGGGTACACTCCGCCGCAACAAAGCTTACATCCCTGCGGAGATGAAAGAAGACAAAAAAAAAAGAGGTTGGTTCAAGTTTATTTGGCTTCTACGACAACGTAACACTGCTCTCATATAAGCAGCGGAAGTCCAACTCGGTCATCCTTCTTTCTAGTATGCATGATGATGCACAAATTGACGAGAATGGGAAACCAGAAA
The DNA here is from genome assembly GCA_949987735.1 of Leucophora obtusa. Classification (NCBI taxonomy): domain Eukaryota; kingdom Metazoa; phylum Arthropoda; class Insecta; order Diptera; family Anthomyiidae; genus Leucophora; species Leucophora obtusa. The sequence goes on from OX465299.1 coordinate 48,850,782, forward strand.
TTATAAATTTTTACAACCAAACAAAAGGTGGGGTGGACGTAATGGACCAAACGCTCCAAGAATACACGACCCAGCGACAAACAAGAAGATGGCCGATGGCATTTTTCTATAACATCATTGATGTGAGCGCATTTGCATCACACATCATATATTATGGAAATAATCCAACTGCACGATACACCACGACGCGCAGGAAGAATTTCCTGCGTCAACTGGCAGAAAACCTGTGCATTCCTGTTATAGAAAATAGAATTTCAAATGTGCAAAGCGTGCGCCAATTTTCAACAAAAAATGCAATTGAAAGCATCATCGGAAGGCCGTTGGAGAGTGTGCTTTGTGCTGCAGGTCCGTCAACATCTCCGTCAGCACGACAAAGGGGCAGAAAAGCACATACGGGCGTGTGCTACATGTGCAACCTTCTTCCAAATAAGCGCAGAAGAAAAACTAGAAAAAATTGCAGCATATGTAGCACGCCGATATGCGATGAGCACGCCATAACAATTACTAAATGCTACAATTGCCACAATAACAACGATAGTGATTCGGATGAATTATAATATAATATATATAAAATATGATAAAATAAATAAAAAAGACATTTATTTCCAATAAAAACAACACAAAAAAACGTTTTTTCATTTACATGTCAGGCATTTACATAGGAATTGCATTAGGGTACCCGGGGACCCGGTTGTGTGTTTATAGGGGTAAAACATTTAAAATCATTTTTTAAAGAAAATATTGAAAATATTTTGAATTTTTTCGTATTTAAATCTTAGTTTAGCCAAAATCTCTCATGATTCGGAGTTTTATGTCCATATCTCAAAAATTATAGGCACAGCAGCACTTTAAAGTCAAAAAAGGTACACGGGTACCCGGTTATGAATCGTAGGGTTAAACTGCTCTTTTCAAAAGGTTCGATTTTTATTTGCATTAAAAAAAATCGAAAAAAACTTTGAAAATTTTAATTTTTTTTGTGATTTTTTAGGCTACTAATTATTTAGCAAAATTTTTTACTGATTTAACAGGTCCATTTGTTATTTTCTATTAACAATAATTGAACCTATGTAAATATAACTAAAATTCTGTATATTTAACAGTTTTATTTTTGCTGTTCCTCTCTTACTAATATATAGCAAAAATAATTTGTTAATTTAGCAGTTTTTTCTGCAGCATCATTTTTAATTACAATAATTTTTAGTAGTTTTAACTAAATTGTTTACAGACTTTCTATTAGTGTACTGAAATAGAGATGATATCATACAAAAAAATTTATAAGTACGAAAAAGAAAGGAACAAAATCCACTCTGCAGAGTGGAGCACTCCGGCATTGTGAGTTCAGCTTAATAGGCCATTCACATGAACGAGATTACTAACCTCCTAGTTTTTAGTTCTTTATTCCATGTAGTGTCAAAAAATTACCTTATGTGGTAATAGAATAAAGAACAAAAATGACGAGCTTTAGTTATCTCCTTCATGTGAATGGCCTATAAGAATCGTGTAGTGTGGTTTGAAATTAAAATTTTTAAAATTCTTACCTGTAATTCTCGAAAACTTTGCTCAAATTTCCTTAGCTCCAAACACTGTTGCAATCGATTACGATGTGTTCGCCAGAATTCATCAAAACGTCGTTCGGTTTCTTCCAATTGCACCAGTAGTCTACGATAATCCCGACAATCATCATAATGTTGTGGTTTTTTCAATTTATATTGTTGATGATAAATAATTTGATGACGTTTTATAAATTGTTGTTTTTGTTGTTGTGTTTGTAATATAGTTGATTGCCCTGCACTGGATCTGCATTTTTTTATTACTCATTTAAATTGATTTAAAAGTTTAAAACGCGTTTGAATTTATCACACATAAACGCGTGATATTATTTAGTCATGAGAATTTAGTTTAAATATTACATAAATGATATTTAATTATTATTGAATTTGTTTTATTTATATATACGTTTACCACACGTGATCGAGACAGAGAGCGTATGTATTGAAAAAGATAGAAAGAGAAAAAGAAAAGACACACAATATTGTTTTTTTGATGAGCCATGATTATGTAAACATTAAAATGATCATTCAAAGTGTGTGTAAGAGAGAGATAGACATATAGTTAGTGTTTTTCTTTGATAAGTTTGTAGTATTGTGTGAGTAGTGCAGAGATGTATTGTAATGTCGTTCAGTTTTTAGTACTCGAAAGCTATTTTTGGTATCGTGGGTCCTCAGGAGTATTTTCGGTAGAGCTAAAATATTTATCAGGTAAGGGTTTTACTACAGGGACAATTCTTTAAAAACTGTAATAGATTATTTGGTTTTCTATAAACTAAGGAATTTGGATTTGTTTTGGAATAGAAGTAACATATTTGTAGGCATACCTACACTCAAAATAATAATGCGCTAATTCATAAAAAAAAATTATTTGGTATTTAAAGCTTACTATAGTTAAAGTACATATTTCGCTTAATAAAGAGTTATTAGAAATCTTGATTCATAATCGTATTTTAACTATAAATTAATTTTTCAATTTGATACTGGCAACACTATTGTTTATTTTCTCTCTTCTCCCAAATAAGTCGTAAGTGATGTACAAATTTATTAAACGATTGACTCGGTAATCGGAAGTGAAAATGTATTCTCTTAAATTAGAGAACTAATGATGTGCTAAGATAAACTTAAAAGCCATTAAAAATATTTTTTTTATTTATAAAGCAAATCAATGGAAATGGGTGTAAAAAAGTAATTTTTTAGAACATATTATACGAAGCATACAAAAGTAATCGAATTTCGAATAATGTTTTGACAGTATGTACATCACTATTGTTTTGTTTTTCTTTTTAATTTTATTTTCACATTTTTTTGGAAATTTTTTCGAAAAACGTCATTGGCTACGCAATTGCTGTAGCTTTTTTCAGTTTGATGGATGCAAGTTGTTGGAAGCCACACATTCTAGGGATGGGATGGCTTTAATAAATAATTTTATGCCTGAAAATGAAATAATTAACAATTAAATGGTGGCTTCCTCACTCCAAACTTTATAAGAGGTTTAAAGTTAATGAGTATCAACTATAAACCTATATTATTTTTTTCGTTATTAAGCAAATATGAATACTGTTTTTCACAAATTAGCTTAAAATCCTGCAATAAGACTGCTGTAAAAGTTTATGAATTAGACCATAAGTGTATAAAACATCTGTAAGACTGATTTTAACTCAGTTTTATTAATTTTTGTTGAACTAAATTAGTTATCTCTATTTAACAGAATACATAAAACGAATGCCGACTTTCTTTACTAAAAAGATCTTATCGTAGATTTTTATACGAGTATACTCTCAATCCCACGGTGCAGTAGGGTATAAATCAATATGCTATTTCCTTGGTAACTTATCGAAGTAGATATTTGAAAAACCATAAATTGGATAAATCTTTCATCAGCATTAATAGCTGAGTTGATACAGCGAAGTCCGCCAGTTTGTTCGTCCGTCTGTCTGTCGAAATGCTAAATACTCTGTCAATGTAGAGGATTTGTTAATTTTTGGGCAAACTGTATTCGAAGAAGCCCTGACAGCGTAAGTTATAAGGTGCCTAAAATTACTATTTCAGGTGCGCAAAATTTTTCGTTGTTTAAAATGGATTTTTTCACAGGCAATTTTTTCCTAAAATTGTTTTTATGCCAAATATGTTTGATGAAAATTTTCCTGCAAATGGTTTTTTTTATAATTTCTATTAACAAAATATTTTTTAGAAAACTCCCAAATTAAATACCTAAATTTTATTCCTCGAAATTTTTTCCGCGAATTCGTTTTTTTTCAAAACTCTTTTCCTTAGAAAAAACGTTAACAAAGAATTATGAAAATAAAAACATAAACTTATTATTTTACAAAAATTCTTATACAAGATATTTTTCCGCAAAATTTTATTTTCCGCGAATTAAAAAAAATGTTTTTTGCAATAATTCTTTGTGAAAACCCTAAAAAAATATTTTTCAATTGAAAGGTATTTTTTTATAAGGGGGCCTTTCTCTTGAAAACTAAAAGCGTAATATTTGGATTGTCCCTAATGCGGCGTTCACATATACGTGTTTAACTCGATTTGACGTGTTTAGCCGTTAAACATGTTTAAATGATATGTTTTACAGTACATTTTTTCTACCCTTAAACACGCTAAATTATCGTGTTTAATTGTTAAACACGTTGTTAAACACGATAAGTTTGATATAAATTGGTGTTGAATGACATGTTTGAAGCAGAAGAAGACATAACAAGAAAAATAAAGAAATTAAAATTTAAAATTGAATAAAATAAACTAAATTTAAATAAAAACCAGTTAAAATGTGTTTTTTTCTTATTAAAGTGAAAGATGAACAAAACAATTAATTAAACTTTGCTTCCGGTGAAGGAAAAATCCAAAAACAGCCATGAAGTTGTCCCTTAACTAAAAATTGAAAAATCTTGTTTCCGACTGGGGCGGATAATGTTCTTTCACTTTTTATAGCAATTATAACGTTGGCTAATGCCAAAAATATTAATTATTGCCTCCGGCCGAAGAAAAAATACCTTTTTGGGAAATTTTGTTAAATTTTTTGTTTTTTTTTACAATTGTTAAGGAACAGCAGTTCGAGATGTTTAACTTAAACACTTCATTTCTAAGTGTGAACTGATATGTTTAACTTTTACATAAACATGTTTAACAATCGTACTGTGAAAGTAGTATTACAAGTCCTTTTTCTATTTTCTTTCTGTGTTTTAATCGTTAGCGCGTTGGACTGTTACACATAAGGTTGCGGGTGCACTCCCCAATCAAGGCAACATCAATTTATGAAAAATAATATGTATGAGACTTTTCTATCCCTCATACATATCGCAGCGTCCTCCTTCAATGTTCCTATAGCACTTCACCCCACCGAAGTAAAATAACATAACAGGGATATGAACTAAAAAGCTTCAAAATAGTTCACCAACTCTTCATCAGATGGCGCACAACAATTGTTCTAAGATTCAACATCTCGCGCAATTACAGAGTTGCCATATTTGAAGCCCTTCATCTTTCACCTCTTTTCACTTCTTCTCTATCCTCTTCTATAATGTGAAGAATTTCCTGAGTGTTACTTCTCTTTAAAAAAAAATCATCACAATCAGGATTTTCTCAGAAGTTTATCTGAAAAAATCTGTGTTCGAATTTATGTATTTTGAATTGAGGAAATTATCATAGAATCGGAAAATTTTTCTATGGAAAAAAAGTATAAGAAAACGTAAAGTCGTCAAAGGGAAAATGTCTTAAAATTTGGATATTTTTCTATGGACAACCGACTACACACAGAAAATGATTAGCCTAAATTATCTAATTAAAGATTTGTTTAAAATAAAAGTTGTTTTTAAGCAAATATTTAATGAATCAGTTAAATATGTGAATTGTTTACTTGTTTCAATTAATCGTACACAATTTTTAGTAATTAATAATATTGTTACATTTTTGCCTTTTTAAATCATTGGTTTATTTCCTTTAAATAAATCGGGTTCTTATCTATTACAATCAAAATAACCACACACTCTTTTGTTTGATATTGAAATTATTTATTTAACACTGTATTATTTTACACACAACAGTATAGCACACACAACTATACTAACTCTATTGCGCAACTCACTAAGGCTAATACGCAATTAACTATAAAAACGCTGGAGTACAACTGAACTCCACAAATTCTAATGCCCGACTTCCTTCCTAAATGTGATATGGCATCCTTATATTGTAGAAATTGGTTGTAGAAAATGCTGGAAGATTAAAGAGTACTATAATTTATTTCTGACACTTAAAATTATATTATATGCTGTGGTGTATACTTAAATATAGTGTTGTCAAATTAACGGATTTTGTAAATCCCGTCTCTTGGGATATTTTTCTCCTAAAATTCCAAAATTTTCTATAGTAGGCTAATCCATTTTCGTAACAATATCATTTGCGCGATAGGTGCAAAATCAATTAAAATATAATTGCTATTATCATTTTCGTAATTAAAACTGGTTTTTAATTCTTTGTGTGTAAGAATTTTGAATTTTCCTAGAGAGAAAATTTACCAAAATCATTAAATTTTTCTTCAGGAAGATCTTTCATATTCTGAAGATATTTCGAAGGAACATGCTAAAAAACATTTTATAATTTTTATGAAGTTAATTTCTACATGGTGAATGCATTAGAATTCTGTTAGTAAAATATTTCAAAATCTACAAAAAAAAGCTTAATCCAGCAATTTTTGTAAAATAAGTTTCTTAACATTCGAGAATTTTTTATTACAAAAAATTCAGAATTTAACAAAGCTGCCAATTTAGTTGCTTTCGGGCTAGATCTAGCGATTTTTTCATATAGCTATAAGAATTGCTAATTGAATTCAGCCAACAATATTTTACGATTGTTTTTCTTTCAAGGCAGTTTTTGGTCAGGGGTTTTTATATATATATTTTTTTAATTTCACATAATAAATTTGAATTTTCACCGATTTGTGTACACCCAAAAAAGTTTGACAGCTACTACATGGCAGTTGTTTGTGTAGTAATCAGTAATTGCTTTTAACTGTAATTACAGTTGCTTTTCTATGTAAAAATACAAAACAACTGTTATGACGGTTATTTAAGAAAACAACTAACGAAAAGTACTGTAATTTCGTAACAGTTGTTTATATCAGTTATTATTAATATAATAATAAACAACTACCAAAACAGTATTTTTACAGAAAACAGTAGTTTTTGTTAGTTATTAAAAAAATAAAAAATTTCATTACAGGAATTAAATGTGCTAAAATCCCAAACGTATTTAAAAAATTGTGGAAAATAATCCGTTGTAGGCATGTCCCTATCCGGATTTCATTCTTGCCTAAGAAAATCGTCAGGGGACGACGTTTTCAGAATTTCTGGAAATATTTGTTAAGTTAAATTACAAACTCAATGAGAATTTCTTGTTGTCGTCTAGGAGCGTTATTAAACATTTAAAGTATCGAAGAAAAACAAAAACAACAACAAATTTTTTTTTCGTTGAATTTTTTGGAATTTTAAAAATTCTTGTTTAGTTTATATTCGTTATTATTGATATATTTCTAGTTTGCATGTATTGTATGTCCAATGCATAAAAGCATAATAACTGGAGAACGGTTTGGAATTTTAAATAGGCACATATTTTTGTAATTGAAAGAAAATAAAATTATATTTTTTTAATAAAATATACTTTTATAAACAAAAAGAATTGAATGTAAAAACAGTAGTTTTTACCGATTTTGTCAGTTGTTTTGAAATTTTTGTAGTAAAAATTTATGAGTTAATTTTACGATATTTTTAATGTATTTGTTAGTTATTTTCCAACAGTTAAAAATAACAAAAGTTTTGAATTTTGTCGCCTTTTTAACTGCAGATATCTTTGTTTTAACTATCATTTTCAGTAGATTCTAACGGCAAACTTTTGTGAGTGCGAGATAATATAAAAATCTTAAAGATAACTGAAACCTCGATCTTAACATAAAATAATGTAAAATGTATTCCGCAAAGAATAAAATGGTTTTTAGAAATATTTTTAATTTAAGGTTATTTTTTTATTTACAAAAAAAAATTCGGTTTTCAAATAGAAATCTCGCTACTGTCATGAAGGGCAAATGTAAGCGGTCAAGGTTGCTGGCGAAATTTCCATCTAAAAAAAATGTGAACGCAACATTAATGCTTGTTGCTAGGTTACCCTAGGTAATTAAAATTGGTTACCCTAGTCGTAATAAGATCTTTTCGATTTTATAGTCAAAAAATAAAGTATACTTTTAGGCATTATCTGTTGTGGTGAAAAATTTGTATATGGCGGTGTAAACAAAACAGCGAAATGAAGTAAACAGCGAATGTGAGGTGAGTGGTAAAACAAAACCAAGCGTAGAATTTAATTGATGTGGTGAGTAAAAGTGGTGTAGATGTGTAACTTTAGTTTTTTTTTATCGGTTGACAACACTTATTGCGAAAACAAAAAGCAATTGAATTTTAACGGAATTTAATATTTGAAATGAACAATCATGCAAAACACTTTATAACACGCTCATAAAACAGACAATTACAATATCTGAAAGTCTGTGCTACTGAAAAGAATTACCAATGGAAGGAGGTATACAAAATTAAATCGATTATAAAGAAAACCAGGGATGATAAACAATTATGAAAGTAAAAGGAAAAATAAACCAGCAGCAATAAAAAATAACCGTCTAAAACGGCATTCACACCTAAATCTTAAACACGTGTTTAACTAAAACACGTATTTTAGCTCTTTATTCTTTTACAAAAGTTGTACTAGAATAAAGAGCTAAAGCTAAATGCAGCCTAATACAGAATCGGTAGAAAAATGAACCAGTTAATTAGCATTAGTAATAAAGAATAGCAAAACAAAAAGTTTTCAAGATCATATAGATTAATATTTAAATTTAATCCAGATATACCAAATAAAAAAAATTAAATCTTTTCATATAGACCAACTGGTTAATTTAAAATCAACCGGTTCATTTAAAATGAAACGGTTCATTTAAAATCAACCGATTCATTTAAAATCAACCGGTTCATTTAAAATCTACCTGTTTATTTAAAATAGCATAACGAAAATTCACGTTTCATATTGGCTGCATAGAGAGAATTTTGCTTAACGAGTATTAATTAAATTTTGTTACATCTGAATGAAAAATTTGTTACATTTGATGAAAAAGCTCCATATATTTTATTAATCTAGTTTTAATGAAACGTTTTCATTGAGTGTATGAAACTCTTAATAAATAAAACGAAATTTTTCACAACATTTTATGAAAAATTCCATTAATTTAATGAAAAGTTTCAATGGACGAGTTCCAGTGAAACTTCATTGGTTTTATGCAAAAATTCATTAATAAAATACAAATAATTCTCTCAACCTTTTTATACTGAACAAATAATAATAAAATCGGCACAGTACGATTTGGATCATATTCCGGAAAGTGGATCAAATTAAAAAAAGGGAATTTCAGTATATAATAAGTGTAATTAAAGTAGGTCTACCGCAAGTATTTTTTTTAGTAACAGACATCTGGGGCCAGGTTCCCGCAGTCGTTAGCGTTCGAAATTGTTAAAAAAAAAATCACGTTATTAAAATGTAAATAAAAGAACACGAATAACTATTGTTACAACTTTTAACTTATATTTGTAATAAAGGAACGAAATGCTGCACCTCTAACCTAATTTTAACCTTTTTAATATTTTAAGTAACAATAATTATTGTTATAGCAATTATAATTGCTATCGAATAAAATTTGATCACGACTGCGGAATTTGCCCCCAGAACAAAGTCATTAAAACCTATATCACATAGTGTAATTCGAATTCCCATTTCTCCAATATTCGAAAGGATAGAGGTTGTGCGCCATATGGCACGACAGTTTTCCAGATAAATCCATAATGGCGATCGTAATTTTTTCGATAATATTGGAATTGCAGCAGAAATAACCTAGGTTATATAATATAATATAAAATAATATTTAAAAAATTTAAAAATGTTCCTCAAATGGTAATCCTTTTTGGTGAGCTTTTGAAGACGCAACAATAAATATGAATTTCTATGATTTAAATCTACAAATCATTTAACAAAACACTGTAACACAATGAACGAATAATGTATAAAAATGAACGACGAAACATGCTAATTTGATATGAAAAGATCAAATAAATATATAAAACCAAAAACCGTTAAACCGAAATATTTTTAACAGATTTTTATTCAAACAAGAATTAAAGGAAGATAATTTGAAATTTTGTTCAACTTAACGAACCTAAAATTATTATTTTTACGACAAAAATTTATTCTTCAAATTTTATATATTTTACAAAACCAGTGCAGAGCTAGAAATTAATAATTAACATTTAAAAGATGTTAAAGAAAATAAGAGGTTGAGGAAAAGTTAGGTAAGGATAAGGATTTTTATATATATTTAGTTAATATTCAGGGTTAGTTTTGAGGTAGATAGGAAGGTTAGTTTAATAGTCAAAGATATTAAAAGTTATTTTTTATATATTAAAAATTAAAAAAAGAAGCTTTTTCTAAAGATATTTTAAGCTTTAGATAAATCTGAAAGAAAACTTACCGTTCTATAGAACTAACATTGCCGGTACGTTCGGAGAATTCTTTAATTTCATCATTCGATTTAATGTTATTCAATAAAGTTTCACCATGTTTAGCTGCTGCGAATATTTCTTCCTTTAATCTTTGATAATCTGAACCCTGATCATCTAAAAGTTTTTGTGTGGCCTCCACAGAATTTGGAAATTCTGTATCATGTATGGCTTGTATAAATATATCCAATTCAGCCGATACTTGATGAGTTAAACTGGAGAATTTTTCCAATGACTAAAGGATAAAAAGTTAACAATAAATTAAAAGATTTGTTTTTATTTTTTGATCACTCACTATTCTTTGTTGTATCCATTCATGGTGGGAATATATCAAAGAACCACCCATATCTGCTGTCAATTGAGCGGGTTCTATATATTCATGTAAATCGCTGAGTGAGGAACATATTACTAAACGAAAACGATATTCATCTTTGGAAAATTTCGAACTAACTTCTGAGATGGCTTTTTGAAAAAGACCCGAGGGACGTAAGACATAAACAACATGAATAATGCCAGGGAAATAAATCTAAAAGGAAAACAAAAAATGCTTCAAATTTGACTAGTTCACAGCGAATGGAAAGAAAAATGAACCGATTCGAAAGGTATCCCCTTGTAAACTTTTTAAAGTAGAGTGTGAAATTTCGATAGTTTTTGAGTATTCAATAATACTCGATACTTTTTATTGGGTACTCGATGCTACTCAATAATTGTACATGAGAATTTTTAAGTACCAGTACCGAGTTTAAAATGTGCTTTGTAATCAGTACCAATTACTAGGGAATTAATTGATACTCAAGTACCAATACCTTAAAATGTACTAAGTACTTGCTAAGTACTATAGTTACTTGCTAAGTTCTATGGTACTTGCTAATTACTTATGGTACTTGCTAAGTTCTATGATATTTTTGGTACTACGCAAGAACCAAAAGTACTTAGCAAGTATCATAGACTTAGGAATTACCTATAGTACTTAACAAATACCATAGAACTTAGCAAGCACCCATTGTAAATACTTAGTAAGTTCCATGGTACTTGTGAAGTACCTTAGTACTTAGCATGTATTAAATAAGTATTGTTAATTAAATTTTAATTAATTTAACTTAAAAAGTTGTATTTTCAGAGTTGTATTTTGATACGAAAAAACTCATTTCTACTGAAAATTGCATCTGTAAAAGTATTTATTATTGAGTACTAAAAAAAAACAGTATTGAGTATTGATTACCGGAATATTCAATACTTTTACAACTCTATTCCAAAGAATAACTTAAAAAATGAACAGGTTCATATAGAATAGCAATAAATATTAACCGATTCAGAACAATTTGCAATAAAATAAACAAATTCAAACAAAAGACAGTATAAAAATGTAATCGATTTATATTAACCGACATGAAATCAAACGGTTCATAAAGAAAACCAAGAAATAAAACCGGGTCATAAAACGAATATTACGGAATATTTTAAAACGCGCAAAAAGCAGTAAAATTTAATCAGTTCATTATTGGTACCATGAAAAATGAATCGGGTTAAAGTATAAGAATATCATGAGAAATGAACCGGTTAATAAAGAATTCATGAGAAATGAATCGGTTCATATAACATGACAAATGATATCAATATCTTCATATAGAACAACATGAGACACGAACCGGTTCATATATAATAGCAAAACATTAACCGGCTCATAGCAGCATATTAACTGAACCGGTTTATATAAAATTACATGAAAAATGAAATGGTTCATAGAAAAAAGTATAACAAATTAACCAATTCATATAGAAAAGCATGAACAATTATATGAGAAATAAATCGGTTCATATAGAATAGTATAACATATTAAACGGTTCATATAGAATAACGTGATAGATGAAGCGGTTCCTATAGAATAGAATCGGACATGAACCGGTTTATAAATAAAAGCATGAGAAATTAAAAGGTTAATTCGCATATCATGATAAATGAACCGGTTCATATAGAAAATTATGAGAAATTAACCGGTTCATATCAAATATCAAGAGAAATTAACCGGTTCATATCGAATATCATGAGCATTGAACCGGTTCTTATTGAATATAATGAGAAATGAACCGGTTCATATAAGATGGCATAGGATTTGAATAAAATGGTTTCAAAATGAAACGGTTCATTGAAAAAAGCATTAAAAATTAACCGGTTTATATATAAAAGCATGAAAAATTATATATCACATGAAAACTGAATCGTTTCATATAGTATACCAAAAAAAATTAGACGGTTCATATCGAATAAAATAAAAAAATTAATCGGTTCACATATATTAGTATAAGAAATGAACCGGTACCTATACAAAAGCATAAGTGAACCAGTTCATATAGATTAAATTAATAAATAAACCGGTTCATATAGAATAAAATGATAAATAAACCGGTTCATATGTAATAACATCGAAACGGTTCATATAAAATATGAGACATGTACCATATTATATATAATATCATGAGAAATAAACCGGTTCGAACAAAATTGCATAATAATGAACCGGTTCATATTGAGTAGGATTAAAAATGAACCGATTCACATTGAATACCATGAGATATAAACCGGTTCATATAACATAGCATAAAAAATGAACCGGTTTATATAAAATAGAATGAAAAACGAAACGGTTAATAGCAAAAAGCATAAAAAATTACAGGTATATATAGAAAAGCATGAAAAAGAATAGATTACATGAGAAATGAATCGGTTCATAGAGTAGAGCATAAGAAATAAAACGGTTCATATAGAATAGTATGAGAAAGAACCGGTGCATATAGAATAGCATAAAGGGCGGTTTATGGGACCGTAAACGTATATGTGATGTAACTGTAACGTGCCGTAGCTAAAAAGTACACTTATAGATTATCGTAAACGACATTACTATTTAGCATCTATTTCATGTGGTTTTATATTTTATTCAAAATTTTTCCATTTATTTGTTAATTTTTATTCCTTATTTGTTGTTTGAATCATATTTCTTTATTCATTTCATATTTTTTCCGACTAAAATCAGTCAGCTGTTTCGATGCCGGATAGAAAATTCTGATTTCAACAGAATGATCCGGCAAGTTCGTTTACATTTACGTGTTAGTAACCATTCGTATACATTTCTTCTTGTGGTATCGAAACAGCTGATTCGTTACAGATACGTTTACGGTTGGGTAAGTCAGCCTTAAGAAGTGAACCGGTTCATATACGACAGCATATGAAATGAAGCAGTTAATATAGATTAGCATGAGAAATTTACCGGTTCACACAAATTAACATGAGAAATGAGCAGGGCCCTATAGAAAATCATGAGAAATGAATCGATTCATATAAAACAGCAGGGAAAATGTAATGGTGCATATATAAAATAGCAAAAGAAATGAAACGGTGCATAGAGAAAATCATAGAAAATAAATCGGTTCATAAAGAATAACGTGGGAAATGAATATCATGAGAAATGCACCGGTTCATAAAGAGTAGCACTAGAGCAGCAGTTTGTATAGAAAAGTATGTAGTTTTAACCGGGTCATAAAAACTGACCAGTTTATGTAAAATAGTTTAAAAAATTAAAGTATTTTTCCATAAAATCATAATCCGAGTTCTTTTCTTATAAAAAAAAACAAACAAAAACTTCCATAATCTGAAGTATAGCTTACTGATATACGTTGTAAAACTGTTTTAACAGAAGTCCATTTATCTTTGCGTCGGTCTATTATTAAATGAAAACCCAAATCAGCGTCTTGTAGTCTAGAAGAAGAAACAATCAAATGTGTAAGGAACACAAAATGCTCTTATCAATTATTAGCTATACTCACGATGGCACTGAAGTTAAATATAATATTAATTTCTGGTAATCAACCTCTTCTAATAAATTAAAATTATTATTGTCCGGAAATATGATTAAAGGACAACCTTCCTGGGAACGGCCACCTTAAAGAGAAAACACAGTCAATTAAAAAAAATATTCAAAATTATAGTTTTTCGAACCTCTTCCCTACCTGTTATTATAGCATGTTGTGGATGTAACAAATCTGCTACATCACCAATATTCAATACACCTTCACTACTCATTGTGGCTGGGGCAATATGTTCCAATAATGAATTAACACTGCCGGAAACGTGACGTAGACTACCTGGCAGTGCTTCGATAGCATATGAAATATTTTGTTGGGAATTAATGGATGATGAATTCGAATTCGTACTTATAATGGATTGTTGTTGTAGCAGAGATATACTACCGTTATTAACGTTATGTTTTGGCGAATTATGAATGACTGATTGTTGCAAGACTGTTTGTATGGATGTTGTACTATTAATGGAACATTGTGATTCTAACATTTGTTGACTGATAATTTGTTGATGTAGTGGTTGACGTTGTTGTTGTTGCTGTTGTTGTGTGGATGTCATAACAATTGCTTGAGATTCAGCCAATACTGATTCAACATCATTATCTGGAATGAGTACAGAAAAAGAACAAAATGAGCAAAAAAAAAAAATATACAGAAATTATTCGATAATTACAAGAAGCTGGAAATAAAGTTTTAATGTTTGTTCTTAATGCGCCTTAATAATAAAAGTTGGTATTTTTATAGGTCAATTCGATTAAGAAAGAAATACAGATTTTGAGAAAAAAAAAAGAAAATATGTACCATGTTCAATTAATTAAATTTGGCGGATATTGGATATTTAAATACCCAAAAATAGAGTCATCTTAGAAAAAATTCAGCTAGCACCAGGCAGAAGGTACAGCAAATTAGTTTTCATGGACAGGTGGAGAAAGAATAGAACTACTTAAAAAAAAGGGTAAAATTAAAAATTGAATTGAAAAATCAGTAAATTTTAAAATTTAGAAAAATTTCACGGGAATGGTTTTGCAAAATTGGGAAATCGGAAAACCGTCTAAGTGCCTTATAGCCGTAGGTGTCCTCTATATTAAAGTATGTATGCTTTTGTTACATGGGTAATAATATACCCATAATATAGCTTTTTCAAATACCCTCACTCGAATTTATTAAAGTACCAAAGCATGAGGAGTTTAACATGGAAAATCACACAAATTAGTCATTTATACGGCATGATGGGTTAGAGTGTAATACAGAAAACAAATAATCGTTGTTAAAGTTCCTTGTTTTCGTTCTAATCACTATAAATAGAATTAAAAGCTTGAATGTTAATACAGAACATACAAACATTTGCTTTGCTATTAAAGGAGCTTTAGTCATAGCAACAACTATAACATAGAGAAAAATAATAGCTTTGTTAAAAACATGTGATTTTCGTTGTAATATGAAATAAATAAGTAAGAAAGTTTGAGTTTACTTCTCTAAATTTGTTTCACTTTGCAGTTAACATACATATATACAAAAACTAAAATTACATTATAACCTAGAGAGAAACCCATAAAGACAATCTGATGATAGTGATTGGTAGCACTTGAAAATGCATTAATTGTCAAACATTGGTTCTAGGAAAGTAAGTTTTTTCTCTAGTTGTTGTAAAAAAAAATGTGAATTCTATTTGGAATTTGTCATAATTGATCTTACAACCGAACAAAAAATAACACTCATTGTAACAATCTTCAGATTAACTAAAATTTACGGTGAAATACAATTTATTTTATTCAAAAAAACATAAAGGAATAATTTTATATTAGTGGGTAATTCGTAAGTCTCAGGTATGACAGAAAAAACTTCTGAAATTAGCAGATTATTTTTGCTAAATATTAGTAAGATAGGAATAGCAAATATAAAACTATTAAATATACAGAATTTTAGTTACATTTGGGTTAAATTTTAGTTAATAGAAAATAACAAACTGCTAAATTCAGCAAAAATTTATGCTAAATAAATAGTAGACTAAAAAATCACAAAAATTTTACTATTAAATTTTTTTTCGATTTTTCTAATGCAAATAAAAATTTAGTCTTCTGAAATCAGCAGTTTTCTATTTTTTTAGGAAAAATTTTTGTTAATTTTGGCAGGATAAACTGCTAGAATTCTGTAAATTTTACAGTTTTATTTTTGCTGTTCCTATTTTACTAGTATTTAGTAAAAAAAATTTGCGAATTTTACAGGTTTATATCTCTGAGTGCACTAAACATATTAAAAAGTTCTTAAACAATATTTTATAATTAGGCCCTTTGCGAGGTGGCTAAATAAATTCTAAACTAAATACAAATTGACAAAAGGGTTTAAAATTTCTTTGAAAATTATTTAAAAAGTTTTTCAAATTAAAACTTGGAAACCTGAATTTAGTTTAGATTTTATTTAGCCAGTTCGCACCCACCCTTAGAACCATATTTTATATTATACCGAGAAATAGACTCTCCTTGTTAGTCAATTTAAAAAAAAGTCAATTAAAAAAAACAAAAAAAAAATGTTTTTTTAGTTCTTGTTTAATTGATATTCCAAGTTTGCAAATAAAAATTTGAAATTTGTATTGCACTAATGTTTGAGAATTATGTCGGTAAAATTAACTGCAATTGCAGTTAAAAAAGTGTACACTTCAAATAGATTTAAAATTAACTGATATAATTATTTTACCTACAATTGCACTTAAAAATAACTACAATTGCAGTTAATTCAAATGTAGTGTACACTTTTTAACTACAATTTCAGTTAATTTTACCGACAAAATTCTCTGAGTATGTTTCTACAATGTAGGAAAACGTAATAACTGGAGAACCGTTTAAAACTTTTATTTGAAATTTTAAGTAGGATGCTGTAATTGCACACTTTTTTTTGTCGAATGAAAAAAAATGTTTATTAAAATATATTTTTATAATATAAAAACAAATTAACTGTAAAAACGGTACAAGTTTTGACAGTTGTTTTAAAATGTTTGAAGTAAGATTTTTGTCTGTTATTTTCTGTAATCAGTTATTTTTCAACAGTTAAACATAACCGCATTTTTAGTTATTTTGTTTTTATTATAAACTTTTTTGAGTGTATAAAACTGAACATAAAAACACCTAGAAAATTAACCAATTTTAACAAATAACAGGACACATGACCCATATGATCAGATGCAATGTAAAAGAACTATTATTTTATAATTTTGCTCTTAAATTCTCTATGATGTAGTCTAATTTTTTCTCCCATTTAATTTTCTTTAAACTATTTTAAATACAATATACAATAGAAATCTATACTTTTTCAGAAGTAATAGAGTTGGTTATTTCATAGTAATTGTTAAACCATAAAACACCTTCATTTTTTCCATGTTCCCCCAAACATTTGATACTTTTTAAGACACACGTTAAAAAATCATTTGCGTGGTTTTCTAATGAACAATTTGTATACCAGGGGTATAACTTTTTTTAGGCAAAAAAGAAATTACATGGCAGCACGATATGGGCAATACTGCACACAAAAATACCACCAAATTTTAAGTGACAAAAACAATTGCTTAAATTCAATATCCATTTCAACAACATTTTTCAATGAATTAATTGAAAAACATCCATGTTTTTTTCAATTAAACTCAACAAACGTGCTTGTTGAAATTCAACAAGTTCTTTGCTGACTCGGTCATTATCATCAACTTGAGTCAGTAAACTAGTTCATTTAAACCGTTTTTTTCTTCAAATGAAAGTTTGGTTTATGTAGACACCAAAATTGTCCAAACATTTTAAGACTAAAATGTCAAATTTCCGGAAATTGAACGAAATTTATAAAAATGAGAATTCTATTTGGAATTTGTCATATTTGATCTTAAAACCGAACAAAAATAACACTCACTGTAAAAATGTAAATATTTATAAAAATGTGAAAAACTGCTACAATTTCAAAACTAATGAATTTTGTTAAAAAATTGCAAAATTCAGATTCAGCATAATGGTATTAATTGAAAATGATATATAATTCATGAGGAACTTTTCTTTAAATTTTTCCAAAGCCTAGTCTGCTATACAATGTAGGGCCTGTTCGGAAATAAATCACTGCTCTGCATCTGTTACGCATTTGTGATTAGTTTGCGATGCCGATGCAAATCAGCTGATGCTTTTGCATCAGACATTTTTGTGATGCGTGTTTGACATTAATTTGCTCATCATCTGTTTTGATGATGCATTTTCGAACATCTGACAGTTGCAGTGTTGCCAGCTGATGCTTTTACGAACACGCTACGCATCATATGCAAAGCAGTGATGCATTTCCGAACAGGCTCGTAATTTTCAATATTTTCAAAAAATTCAAAGAGTTATATCCCTATTGTATACACTGTGTACTTAAATATACAAACAAATTTACCACCACTTCATGTCCGATCTTCTGGTAACTTTATAAAAATGCATTCATTCATGAGAATACAAAATGCAAAAAAATATAAAAGAAAATCCATTCACGTAGTTAAGTACAAGTCACTTAAAAAAAACTTGTTTACAACAAAAATAATGTGACCAACAAAATTTTCGAAGTTTTCTTTAAAAGAAATTTCATAAAGGCTCAAATGGCGCTTTACAACTGTTCTAAAATGGCATTCACACCTAAATCTTAAACACGTATTTAGCTAAAACGGGTGTAGAAGAATAAATAACTGTTGTAATAGAATAAGGAGCTAAAATACGTGTTTTAGCTAAACACGTGTTTACGAATTAGGTGTGAATGCAGCCTTATTCTATTACAAAAGTTGTAATAGAATAAATAGTAAAAATACGTGTTTTAGCTAAACATGTGTTTAAGAATTAGGTGTGAATGCAGCCAAGATTAAACATCTTGAGCAATTACAGTGTTGCCATATTTGAAAGTTGAATAGTTCGAAATATTATGGAACTGTCCCTTTAGAAAAACGTGTAAGTCCACACAATGTAATACTTGTTTATAACAACAATGGGATACTTGTTTATAACAATTGTATATGAAACTAAAAATATTTGAAATTCGTAAGTACTTGTGTGTACTTACGAAGTATATTGGCTTGTGTGTCATTACAATGCGGCCATACCCTGGGTAAAGTATTGCTTTTTAGAGCTTTTTATTCTTGTGTATAAATAAAATGGTTGAACGAATCGTACCAATTCGGAAAGAAGATCTTGTGATCTAATTAAATGATCAACTTTTGGGTGTCTGGTGTGACTAGAAACACAAAAGTTTTAAGTGTAAAGTTTCAAGACCACAAAAAATACCCAAAAATTACGATCGTCATTTTGGAGTTAATAAAGTAACCTATCAGTTCGGGAATGTAATACGAGTATTTACTGACTTAACATCTAGTAGGGAAACCCGATCCGTTCCGATATCGAAGGAATCGCGGCTTGAACTTTTTAAACGCGTTTTTATCCCAGGATAGAAATTTTAAATGAACTACCATTATTTTTGGACCACCAGTAATGACAGCAATTTACTTTCTGCATTACTTTAAAACATATAATAATGAATTACTAATAACTAGTTAATTTATGCATTATTTTATAGCAAAAACTAATGTGTTACAAATAATTATCACTATTACAAGTACAAAGTAATATTTCGGATTTTTTTGTAATATTTTTTTTTAAATCAATTTTCAAGACCCAATATTTTTTCAGTTCTGGTAAGGACATTTATAACCACATATTTTTGATTTTTTGTATGCTTTAAGCATATAAATATAATATGTCGAAATACCTAAGATGGTAGAGCTGGGGACTGGCAATCTGGAGTTCGAGGTTCGATTCCTGGCACCAGCACATTTTATAAATAAAAAAATATTTTTTTTAAACTTTGTTATGTTGGAAAAATCTTTATTTATACTCAATACTGCCCAGTGTAGAAACGGTAATGACATATCATTATTTTAAGACTACCAGTAATGACACCCACTTACCTTTTGCATTATTTTAAAACATATAATAATGAGTTACTGATAATGACTTATTTTTATCATTATTTCAAATAGAAAATAGTGTTCTAGATTTTTTTGAAAATTTTTTGAAATCTAATTTTAGGCTCAATATTTTTTAAACACTGGTAAGGATATATGCAACCACATATTTTTTGATTTTTTATGTTATCTAGTAAATATTACATGTCGATATAGCTCAGATGGTAGAGCTATTGACTGGCAATCTGTAGACCCAGGTTCGATTCCCGCACCAGAAAATATTATTAAAAAAAAATACAATAAAAAATACTTTTTTTATATAATTTATTTTTTTTTAAATCTATTTTTAGACTCATTAATTTTGTCAGTACTGGTAAGCACATATGTAGGTAACGATATATTTTTTTTTGATTTTTCGTATGCTGGTGTGTAACCATAACTCATTATTTTTCGCGACATCCCCATACAAAGGTAATAAGAAATGTAATAACAAAAGTAACTACCCAGGAAAAAAAGTGAGGAAAAAGAAGTAGTAAAAACATAACAGTTGAATAGGGAGTTGTGAAAATTTGTGGTTTTCACTGATGAATTTAACATTGGCTTTTCATAGGAGGCTTGTTTTTGAAATAAATTATGTATATTTGAACCGATGAAAAGGAAGTTAATTTTCACTTGGTTGTATTTTAATTTAATTAAAAACAAAAAAACATCATACATCGTGTGGGGTTTGAACCCACACTCGTTGGCATTTCAAGCAGACGCTCTACCCCTTATGCTATGGCTTGTTATAACTTATAGCTGACTTTTAGCAGTCTTGTTCAGTAAATTGTTATATTTATTTCTTTCTATTTTTATTAACAAAAATATATAACATATTGGAAAATATACAAAGTTGTTTTTTTTAAGTGTTTTTTTTTATAAAAATAATACACTCATAGAAAGAAATAAAGCTGTAAAAATAGGAGAAAAAGCTACTAAAAATTATGCAATTAAAAATGACCTTGCAAAAAAACTGCTGATATTAGCAGATTGTTTTTTGCTAAATACTAGTAAGATAAGAAGGAAAAATAAAACTGTTAAATTTACAAAATTTTGGTTACATTTAAGTTAACTTTTAATACGAATTACCTTGATAAAGTCCGGAAAAAATTTTGCAGCATATTAGTAGATAAAAAATAGTTTTTTCTGCAAGGTAATTTTTAATTTATTTTTACTAGTTCTAACTAAAATGTTTACTGGATTTTTCTTTTTCTGTTATATTTAGTTTCTAAATTCATTTAGTAAAAATTTGATCAAAATGGATTTTTTAAATACAAACAAAATTATAATATTTACCTTTCTCGTATTTTAATAAAAAATATTTGAAGAATTACATATTTGTTCAGAACATTTATATTTCCATAAAATTTCATTAAAAATTAATAAAAAAAATTTAAAAAAAATTTTAAATCGTTTCAAAAATTAATTTTTGAGTGGACAAAAATAGAAAAAAATAAAAATTTTACAGTGAAAACTACAAAAAATTATTAATTGTGTAAAAAAAGTTACAAAAAAAATTTTTTTCCACCTGGTGGGATTCGAACCCTCTGATTTCTGTGCCAGCACGTTCCTATGCAACCCCCATACAAAATATTAACTTCTTTTCACCCATGAAAAAGAACTTCTGACTAGCATATAATTATTGCAGCATTAGATGTTGTTTAAAACCCATTACTAAGGGAGTAATTCTTTGTGATGTAATGAAGGAAGTGATTCATTTAGAAGTCATTCCATTTATTTTTGCTGGGTAGTTACCATTACTAAGTATGTAGTTACATAACAACATATTTGGTAATGATTTTCTACACTGGGTGGTAAGCAAATAGGTAGCCATATTTTTTTGAATTTTTTATATGCTAGTGCGTATGCATATCTCATTATTTTGCGCGCTATCCCCATATAAAATAATAAGAAATGTATTTAATAAGAAAAAATTACTACCCAGTGTAGAAAATCATAACCAGATACAATGACTGACAATACAATCGAATAAATTAAAGTTTTTTCTAAGTTTATCCCCGTTGCTTTTTTTCTTGAAGAATCTGAAAATTTTTCATATAAAAAATATATCAGAGATTAAAAGCTGTTTATGACATAATTGTCTCTAGAATTAAAAATTTTTCTAATGAACAAATCTCGCAAAATGTAAAAAAGTTTCAATTCGAAAATACCTTACAAAAATGTCTCAAAATCTTAAAGCTTCAAAACAATTTTTTCGAATCTAAGAATTTCATCAAGAAGAATGTTTATAAATATATTTGAAATTTGGATCTAAATTTCAAATATGTTCATTAGTTGGTCATATTAAATACCTATTGAGAACTATGTGTAAAAGTAGTGCTGTTATACGATATACTTGTACTACTACAAGTACTAAACATACGTGCACTACTGCCACAATTTAATTCATTTGTTTTTCTTTCATTTCAGTTTTTTTCATTTTCATTTTCGAATATGTTAAGTAACAGATTTTGGGTGGTAATCGGGAATTACATGTGTGCAGTTCAGTGTAATGTTTTTTTGTTCATATTTTTCTTTCATTTTAGTCTTTAGTCTATGGGTTTGACCTATATTTTTGATAGTTGTGGTACTTCGTATACATTCACATACTAAATCATGTTTATTTTGCTTACAACAAAAGCATACAAATGTATCTTAAGCAATTAATAATAGAATCTTTGTAGAATAGAATACGAAATTAATTTCTATGATAAATGAAGAATTTTTATTATAGAATCATAAAAACCATATTTTTAGTTTATTTTTTTTTTTTGAGGCAATCAGCAGGTTGCAATATTTTGTTAGTTAATATTGTTTCTTAAGTAGAAGATGAAAGATTATAGATAATTATTTTATTGGCAGTCAATAAAATTTAAAAGTGGGAAGCTTAACGCAAATTTAGGTAATATTTTGTTTTTATCGAAAGCATTTCAAAAATATCTAACAATGCAGAGATTTTAAGACTTGTTAAGGTTAAGGGTTTCTAAAACCGATAGTCAAGTGGGGAGAAATATCAACTTTACCCAACAACTAAAACTTTTTTTAATTAAGTAGTTTTGAGGTTAAGAAGAAGAATAAACAAACAAGGAGACCAGTGTTTTGCTCTAAGGGCCATTGACCTCAATTATCCCGTTCTAGTAGTTACCCACCAGATCTCAAAAAATCATTAAACTGTTGCTAAGGAAGTTTTTCGATAAACCCAGTAGACATTTTTTTTATATATTGGCTGCCGAACGTAGGGGTTGCCTTTTTAAATTTTTTTTTCATTGGATTTTTCCTTTATATCAAAACACTGGTCCCCTCAAGGCAAAAAAAATCGATATAACACACTTTAAAATCCGTCTTTAAATGCCAAAGCTATAACGAAAAATTTGCAAAAATACTTCATATTGGAGGGTGTACGGCGAACTTTTTTTTTTGAGGTACGGTCTAATGGACAGGCTTCACCAGTGATTTTCCATGAAATTGTATTATTGTTTATATTTTATTGTCAGATTGTCTATATGATTTACTCTCAGAAGTGATCAAACAGACATACAAATATTCTTCTTTAGATTTTTTATCTTCTTATCTACTCCTTGTCACCTTTTACGCAAATGTTGCCACACCGACGTATGGATCTTACGTACAAGTGCAGGCAATTTGTGTATATCGGAGACGGACTGCCAGCTGGGCATTTTTTATTTTTAATACCGTGGGCCATTATTTTAATCGGCACTTCTGTGATTTTTTACTAAAATTTTACTTGAGTGGAAAATTTTGTTTGAAATTTTTTTACTTAATTAAAAGTTAATTAAAAAATTCTACTAGGTACTGACCATAGTATAATATAGTAGCTTTACTCTTTTTCTGTCATTTAAAAAAATGAAGTAGTGTTTGTAATTTTACTTATACATATGGTTCTTAATACCACTACAACTACATGAGATAGGGACAAGCTCTCAATTTTTTAATGAGTGGGGATACTATAGTATACTATGGTACTGACTATAATACTGACTGTCTGTAACTTTATAAAGAAAATAAAACATATTTCAAGAAAATCCATGGCTATATTCCAAAGTTATGACCACCCTAAGAATAAGAATTGTATTACTTTTCGTATTATAAAGGGTGTTTTTTAATCCCGATAGATCTTACGAAAGGGATGACTGTCAAACAAACTGTCATACTACTCCAGTGTTGCCAGAACTCTTAGACGGAAATATGCTAGATTCCTAAAAAATTTCTGCTAAAATCTGCTAAATCCTAAAATAAAAAATATATGCTTAGAATATGCTAAATTAAAAAATCTCAATTTTTATTATATTCATTATGCTAAAGATCTGCTAAATTTAATACAAAAAATATGCTGAAAATCTGCTAAATATTTTTTTTAGTATTATTTAATAAAGTCTTATTAATGGAAAAACACTTTTTTTAAACAATGTTTTTAAAAAATTATATTTTAATACTTTTTTAAACTATCTTAGAATAAATATAAAAGTTTACCCCTTAATTCATAAATGCTTTCAAAAGTTATAGGAGGTTTATCGAACAAATTTTATGTGAAGAATTTTTTTACATTTATTCTAAGATAATTTTTTGTAAATACTGATAATTTTTTGTAAATACTGTTTAATCTTTCTTTGAGACTAAAAAAATAAACTTTCTCATATAAATTTTTCACAATAAACATAACTGATTTAAAATTTTTGGAAGATTTTTCATGGTTTTTGTAGCATTTTCAAATTACAGTAGTAAATATATCAATACTACTAAAAAAGTTTACATTCAAAAAAGAATTGAATAATTACGCATGAAATAAAAAGTTATGAAAACATTAGCCGCTTTTTCTAATCACTTGGATTTAATAAATCCAAAAAGAGGTTCTAAAAGTGCTCAACAGATGGGGTTAGATTCTCCCTATTTTAAAAAGAATTTTCTGTCCGACACTTTTTTCACCCTACTTTTTAATACCGAATTCGATGATGAAAGAATTTACTTTAACTTTTATGTTTTAATTATATTTTATATAAAACAGCGATAGACAGTCTGCCTTTTCAATTTTAACACTTCAATTTATATTTTTACACAATTGAAAAATTCCATTGCAATATTTAACATTCACTAATTGGATGTAATTAAATTACTTACAGTAGAGTGAAAAATTGCCATTTCTATTTCAGCTATTTCTCCATGTCCAAGATGCAAAATATGTATTTGGAGAGGTGTAGTTTTTTTCTAAACATATTTCACAAAAAAATTAATAAAAACCTTTTATTTGTTAGTTTTTAAATTTTTTTGTTTTTCTTTTCATTTTCATTCATATTTTTTCTGACATTAAATTAATAGGCTGTTTCATATATTTGTGCTTTTATTGTGGATTTATTAAATCCAGCTTTTTTTGGATTTAATAAATCCCCTTTTCGTATGAAAAATTCTAATTATTATTATTTTGTTAAAAAATATACTAAAAATATGCTTTTATTAAATAAAACCAAATATGCTAAAAAATCTGCTTTTGTCCAACAGAATATGCTAAAAAGCAGTTAGCATATTTTTACAAATAAAATATGCAATTGCCCAACTCAATCTGCTAAATCCAGCAGAAAATATGCTAAAATGGCAACACTGTACTACTCTCACTTTTTGACATTAATGATCAGAATACTCCTGCAAATCATTAGGTACTTTTTGGGTAAAGTTCGGTAAAATGGTAGTAAGCACAACACGATTTTGGGTAAATTTCGGTAACTTTGGGTTAATTTCGGTAAATTTGGGTACGTATTGACGCTTGAACAACGCTACCAAATTATCCAGATTTACTTTGAAAATCAGTCATCAATTCGTGTAACTTATAGACGCAAAATTGTGTTCAGCGAAGAAGCTAATTTTTGGCTTACCGGGTTTGTTAATAAAAAAAATTGTCGCATATGGACAGACTCCACTACACTGAGAGAATTATCTGCGTGATATCAATGAATTTTTGCATTAGATCTATGAATTGTCACTGGAATTCGTCCTTTGAAACTTTTCCTTAAATTAATGCAATTTTTCATAAAAGTTAATGAAAAATTGCATATTATTTATTAAAAATTTAATACGGATAATGAAAAAGTTTCATTAAAAATATTTTCGTTAAAACTATGAAGCTTTTTCATAGAGTTTAAGAAATGTTTCATTCCTATTGTGAAGAACACTTCATTAGTTTAGTGAAAAAATTTCATTAAAACTCGTCCAAGGAATTCTCTCTGTGTACATACAGAAAAATGTATCGTTTGGTGCGATTTACACGCTGGTGGCATCATTCGACCTTATTTCTTCAAAAATGAAGCCGGAGCTCGTGTTTCGGTCAGTGGAGATCGTTACCACACCATGATCAATGACTTTCTGTTTGAAAATATGGATGGTATTGATCCGGGCGAGATGTGGTTTAAAAAGGATGGCGCTACGTGTCATACGGCGACAGCAAACATCGACCTATTGAAATCAAAATTTGGCGATAAGTTCATTTCAAGAAATGGACCTGTCAATTGGCCTCAAAGGTCATGCGATTTGACACCTCTCGATTATTTCCTGTGGGGCCATGTGAAGTCACTGGTTTATGCTGATAAACCAGCAACAATTGACGTCTTTAGAAACAACATTGTTCGTGTTATTCGTGACGTACGGCCAGCAATGCTTGAAAAAGTGAAAAGAGATCATGTTAAGAATTTTTTATTTTCTAAAACAACTGTGTTTCATTCAAAAAGTCGCGAATTTATTGATTCACTCTCGTATGTTTAAATAAAATTTAACTTTGAAACGTTCTATATATATGTGACGCGCAAAATAGAAAGGAACCTAAGGATAGAAAGGGACCTAAGGTCAGGAGAGCATGGGATCGGTCTCATTCGATGCTCAGATGTTGTCCACAAAAATTGATTTTTTTACCCTTAGGTCCCTTTCTCTATGCGCTGTCACATATATTTTTTTAATTAAAGAATTTTAATTTCAAATTGATCTTTTCATTTTACTTAATTAATTTTACTTATTAGCAAATATTTAAATTATAAAACAACATTAACAATAAATATCAATTTATTAATTATTTGTTTAAATGTAGGTTTCATTATGAATGCATTAGTTTTGTTTGACTATTTTTGGTCCATTGAAATAACGCCCTATATTTCAAATCAAACAAAAAAACTATGTTTAATATTGACAAGATAAGATTTAATAATGTACATAGTAGTAGTGTATTTTATTTCCTAATATGACCTTGGGTAAAACGTTAAAAATAAAATACCGCATAAAAACAAATTATAAAAATAATTTTCATATATGAAAATCATCATAGAGTATGAAAAATAATTTTAAAAAAAATTGTTATAAAATAAATAATCATCTTTTATTTGTTAGTTAACTATAGTCAGGTAGTTAGTGAATGTCTGCTAATATTAAACATTTATAATTGTACTTGTACTTTAATTACCTGACATTTTTAACTTTTCTTTCACTGTTTTTTATAAACAAAACAATAGTAGTTTGACATCATCTATTAACAATTATTTAGTACTACTTGAAACTTTATTTTTGTTGTTGTTTAATTTTATATAATTTTATTCTATGACTTTTGTCGGTTCTTTATTTCCCAAGTGCACATTTTCAATTCTACAAATATTTTGCTAAAATATTTATACTATATTTCCGATTTGTTTTTTTTTTTTTTTCTAATCATATTAACATTTTTTTATTAAAATTATTTATGTTGATTTTTTTCAATCGACCACGATTTTTTTTAATTCATGCCATTAATAAAAGCTTTTTATAATTTTTTTTACACAATTCATATAATCACGTCAATCGACATATGAGTATTAAAGGTCATAATTTGATAATTTCTAAATGGCATTATTTAATTTGGAATTTCATACAGAAATCATTTAGCGACCTTATCAAAAATTCGTTAAAAATTACATTTAAGAGTTATCAGTTTATGTTCATCAATATTTGATATATTTGATGATTTTTATCTAAGCTGTTAGTAGGGCTAGGAAGTTCATGTTTAAATGCGAGTCTAAGGTAAGTAAAACACACTAAAAATATAGAGTGTGTAAAGACCGCAGCAATTGTATTTAAAAAACGAGTAAAAAAGGTAAAGTCGGACATGTCGACTATATAATACCCTACACCAGTCTGATTAAAAGCCAACTAATCTTGGGATCCGAAATTCGAATGGGTTAGAACGGACTTGTGTCAAAATTTTCTACAAAATGGTAAAAGAAGAGAAAATTGGAAATATAGCCGATATGGACCGAAACTGTCTAGAATAAATACACCCATAGAAATAAATCTGTAAAAATAGCAGAAAAAGTTACTAAAAATTAGTTAAAAATTATGCTGCAGGAAAAACTGTTAAAATAAGTCGACACTAGTAAAATAACAACAACGAAGTTAAAACTGTTAAATTTAGAGAATTTTAGTTATATTTAAGCTAACTTTTGATTAATTGAAAATAACAAATTGTACTGTAAAATATGGAGAAAATTTTGCTAAATATTAGTAGACTATAGCAAAAATAAACTGTTATATTTACAAAATTTTTGCTATTTTTAAGGGGGTTATCGACTCTAGGAAAATTTTCGTTTTCGAATTTTTTTTGTAATTTATTTGGATGGAGCATACTTTTCTCTACATGCTCGGAAAATTTCAATAAAAATTCAAAGAATTTAAATTTTCACATGTTTTTTTGTAAAATATGTTTTAGTCCCAAAGTAATACTCTATGTGGTAAATTTGTGTGTAACACTTTTTATTTGCATTTTTATTAACTTGTTTTTATTAGAAATCGTATATATTAAAACAGGGCAGAAGAGAAAGAAAAAAACTACATCAAAAGATGTAAAATTGCACGCAGTTTTCAAAGAAAAGCCAATGACGATTCCTTGATGGATGTTGAAGGCACGTCATATGGGGCAGGTGCTGATGGTTTAATATAAGTTATAAAAGTAATCAATATATATAAAAATGGAAAAAAATACGAAATAAATTAAAAACTGTACAAAATTATAGCATTTTTACAAAATAATATGAGTAGCATTATGAATAATTTATCTACCATCGTTTTTAAGACTATTAGGTTTAATATATCAAATACCCATTAACCGATTCGTCCTAAATTTGGTGTAGTAAGCTAGGAGATATAACTTTTCTTCATTTACAATTTTTTGAAATTTTGCTGTTTTCTTAGCTTAAAATTAACTATAGACTTCAAACGCGTTTTTCTCACAAACATGAGTTCAAAATCGGCTGCCACTGTACAGTCAAGGTGAGTTAACCGATTTCGATCCGATTTTTTTTTCTTTCCTAGTCCTTATCGTGGCCCTTTTTTTGAATTTCAGTCAAATAAATTTTATATTCCCAAGTAAAATTGTTTTTTCTTGCCTTTTTTGGAATTTTCAAGTTTGTGTGGCAACTTTGTTAAAAAAAAATTTTTTTAATAAAAATCGGGCCACGATAGGGACTAGAGAATTTATCTGGTATTAAGAATCACTTTACACTTTTATTTTCCAATAAGTAATGAAGGCTGTACAGTGGCAGCCGATTTTGCCTTTTTTAAAAAAGGCTAATAATGAAGTGGCAACCCTGGCGACTTTGGTTGGAGAAATTTAAAACTAATATTTTTTAAAAATACTACAATAATATATATTTTAAATAAAAAAATAATATAGTAAAAATATTGTTATTTGAATTTTTGACAACCCTTTAAATATGCCCCTTAAAATTTTGTTGTTACAGTATTTAACCCCCTTAAGCTAAATTTAGTTGAATGCAAATAACAGTCTATACTGCTGAAATCAGCAGAAATATTTGCTAAAAAATTGTAAACTTCTGTTTTAAAAAGGCTCGATTTTTATTTAAAATATTTAAAAAAAATTTTTTTCTCTATTTGTTGTAAAATAAATTGTAAAAACCGAACAAAAATAACACTCATTGTAACAATATTCATATCAACTAAAATCTACGGTAAAATACCACAGACAAGGTACAGTCCAAATTGTTTAAAGTAATATCCCTTACTTGCAACATGTTAGTCATTTATACGGCATGATGGGTTAGGGCGTAATACAGTAAGCAAGTAGTCGTTGTCAAAAGTTCTTTGCTTTCGTTCTAATCACTATAAATTGAATTAAAACCTTGAATGTTAAAAAGCACAACATACATTGCTTTGCTATTGAAGGAGCTTCAGTCAAAGCAACGAGCATAGAAACTCAAGAGGATGCAGGTGTCTCTTTCAATGTTAACTGGCTCTGGCCGACATTTGAAGAAATTTTATTAGAAGGTGATAGATTAAGTTTTATTGTCAAATTTTAATAAATATTAAAAATTGTTTCAATAAATATGCGTAACATGAAAAAATGTAATAAAAAAACTAAACCCGTTAGCTGCAATTTAACTTCTTGAAATCTCAGCCAGAGCCAGTGAGAGAGCGGTTAACAGTACGTGAGCATCTTGCATAGAGCCTGGTCAAAGCAACAACTATAACATAGATAAAAATAATAGCTTTGTTAAAAACATGTGATTTTCATTGTAATATGAAATAACCCAGCAAAACTTTCTATTACCTGGTAATAAGGTTTGTAAGAAGAAATTAAGGTATGTAACCTCTTACTTTGCTATTCCAACAGGTATTATTTTAACAAGGGCATGTCATTGGAGGTATGTACTTTCCAAAAGTGGGCTAGGTAACAACATAAGAACATGTTACTTTAATGTTACATGTAAGGAGTTACGTAACCACTTACATAACCGATACTGAGCACAATACTACTTACATAACAGCTTAAAGTAAGGCCAAAAAAATGTGTTACAAACAGATCTGAAATAAGACATTATATACTTCTTACAAAAAAAATTAAAATAAGACGTTATCGTGTTGGTTTTTTATAAATGCTAAAACGAAGCATATTCATATTTAATTAATATTTACTCAGATTAATATAAAGTTAACAAAAAACATAAAAGATATTTCAGTCAATATGTATAAAACATATAAATTATTTGTATCGAATATTTTAAATAGAAAATAACACTCATGTATCACATTACAAATAACTCCTTATTTTGAGGTATTTGAATACACCATTGGTAATAAGTGGATATTTCTATTAAGTGATCACGTATCACATTAAAAATAACTCCTTATTTTACGCTTTTAAAATATCCCATCTGTAATAAGTCGCTGCTATTATTTAGAACTCATGTTGTGTATTACAAGTAAACTCTTTTCTTTGAGGTGTTTAAATATATCATTGGTAATAAGTTGCTATTACTACCCAGTAGTTATGCAGCACATTATACGTAAGACATTACATTTTAGTTATGAAATAATGCGATGGTAAGGGGTATGGTATTACCAAGTAATGTGTTCTGTAATACCAACATATTACCAAGGTTTTGCTGGGAAATAAGTAAAACTGTTTGAGTTTAGCTGCTTCTACAAATGTTTATCACTTTGAAAGTTAACTTATATACAAAAACTAAAATCTACATTATGTTGTAACTTAGAGAGAACCCCACAAAGACAATCTGATGAAAGTGCTTGGTTGCACTTGAAAATGCATTTATTGTCAATCATTGGTTCTGGGAAAGTATTTTTCATAAGTTTTTTTCTTTATTTGTTGTAAAATAAATTGTAAATTCTATTTGGAATTTATCAGATTTGATCTTAAAACCGAACAAAAATAACACTCATTGTAACAATCTTCAGATCAACTAAAATCTACAGTAAAAAAAACTTCGAACATTTTAAATTTTTTTTGTGATTCTTTAGGCTATTAAATATTTTGATTATTTTAGCAGGTTAAATTTTTATTTTCTATTATCAAAAATTTAACTCAAATATAACTAAAATTCTGTTTATTTAACTATTTTATTTTTGCTGTTTCTATCTTACTAATATATAGCAAAAATAATCCGGTAATTTTAGCAGTTTTTCTCCAACATCATTTTTAACTAAATTTAAGTAGTTTTAACTAAATTATTTACAGACTTTTTTCTAATAGAAAACATATCATGATAAAATTGAGCTCTCACATCCCATTTTTCAACAGGACAAAGCACCAATCCATAGAGCTCGAGTTGTTTCTGAGTGGTTTTCTCAAAAAAATATAGCTACAATGAAATGTCCAGCCTTCAGTCCAGATCTTAACCCTGCTGTAAACATATGGGCAATATTTTCCAACGGGGTTTACAGACATGGACGTCAATTTAACAATTTAATAGAGCTAAAAGAAGAAATCACTCGGGTATGGAATGAAATCGACATTTCAGAGTTTCAAAATTTGCTGCACTCTATGCCACAGATAATTGAAGAAGTTATTCGAGTATCCGGGGAACATACCCATTATTCTTTGTTATTTAGTTTACAAAAATGCTTTAAAGAGTATTTAACGATTTTGGAAGTATATTTATTTCCTTCTGAAATTTAATTTAATTTTGTTAATTAGTATTAAAATATAGTTTTAGTTTTCGTTAAAATAGTGAATTGTGTATTGTTCAATTACCATTAATACATGGATAAAAGTAAAAAACAATAAAACAAACCTTGGAAGTATATTTTTTTCCTTAAGTGTATTAAATCTATCTCAAATAGAGTAATTTTATCTTATATTAAAAAAAATCTTGTATTACCTTCAGAGCTTGAAAAAGATAATCCTTCTTTGAATAAACTCGCATTAAAATTGATTCATTTTATGAATCAGTGAATAATTCGTTATCACTTTAAATCAATGATTTGATATTGAATAAAGTGAGGATGTGATTTACTTAAATTTCAATTGATTCAATTTTGATTCGATTGAATTATTTGTTTAATGATTTGATTCGCGAACTATAAATCAAAGCAACAATTTATTGTTAAATTGAATAAATTAGCTTGATTCTATAAAAAGAATCCACAAAAACCAATTTGATTCTTTGAATAAGACATTGATTGAATAAAGTAGGCAATATTTCAATCAATGAAATGAGTTTTGCGAATCGATTCGCACAAAATTGAATTAAGATTTAAAAATCGAATTAAGGAATTATGTTTTTAAAGATCTGATTACCTAAGAGAAAACAAATATCAAGTTAATTTAAACGTTTTTTTGAATTGAAAAATATTTGATAATTAACCATGAGATAGCTTTGTAATAATTAAATTTCTTAAACATTTTTATACCAATAATAAACAAATCAAACAATTAAATATTGTTTTTAAAGTAAGCAACACAACAGCGTTTAAATCGATTTTCCGCTACGGGCTTAATGCTTTATATTTGTTAAATTTTGAAATAATCGTAAGTGTTAAGAAAATGCATTTTTTACGGTAAACATGAAATTAATAATTGTTTTAACTATTTTTTCTAGTTTTAGATATTTCTTATTTTACTAGAAAGTTATAAAACTTGGAACTTATGTAGTTTTATAATTTACATAGCACTTATGTAATGTTCCCCCTGTTTTTTTTTTTTCTTCTAAGTGTAGTAACTGTCAAACTTGTTTAAGTGCAGCACTATACCAAATCCTCAATTGCAAGTTGTGACAACTTAATACTGTAAAACTCATCAATATCATCAAAAGCTTTAGTTTTTTGTTCCCCTAAAAATACATTACTCTGCTGTTAATACCACTGACAGACAAACAAGAGGCACGCACGTACTAAAAACATAAAGATCAAAAGTGTTCAATGAACTTTACCACCATTTTTTTACACATTTCATGTGTGTAAAATTCATTATAAATTATGAGAAAAAATAATGTAAAAAAATGCATAAAGATTTATGCCAAACATATCTCAGATTATTGGGGAAAAAAGCATAGATGACAAACACAGTCATGTTTTAATATCATATGAAATTCTTAAGAAAGGTTAGTACAATTGCTGGTATCAAAGATTTATGAATATGTGGAAAATATATACACACAAAAAAATTATTGTCTGAATATTACACAAACAATGCATAAAGTAGAGCAAGAAAAAAATCTTATGAAAATCTTAAAATTGCACATTTTACCTAAGTTCTGCATAATTGGTGTTTAAAAAAACTTACACAAATATACCTTTTATGTTGCATTTAAATCTGCACCCAAATCCCGAGATTTCGACTAAAATTGAGATTTCAGTGAAAATCTCATGTGAAATCTCGAGATTCCCCATACAAAGGAAATCCCGTAAATTTGCGAGATTTCAAAGAAATCTCATGAAAATCTCACAAATCTGGAGACTTTTGCAGAATACAACACTGTGTTTCACTTAATTTGTAGAGTTTTCGCATGAAAAAGTGGCAACGATGGTCAACAGCTGACTAAAGAAATAACCTAAAAATAACACAAAATAATGAAATAAAAAAATTATTATTAATTTAATAAATATGACTTTAGACTCAATGGAAATGTACTAATGATTATAAAAAGTTTTGCGTGGTTCTAATTTTTGCTTCCCGCGAAGCATAACTATGAAGACAGCATTGGGAAGTGCATGTCTTCCTTCAGCCAAAATATTGCAAAATCTGGGTTCTAGCTTGTCGTCCTTATAAAGAAAAAATTTACTAACATATTTAGCGTTAGATCTTTACATAAAATAATGTAAATTGTACTCCGCCAATGAATAAAATGGTTTTTAGAAATATTTTTATTTTGAGGTTATTTTTTTATGGTACTTTGTGTACAAAAAAAGTGCAGCTGTCAAATAGAAATCTCGCTACTGTCACAAAGTGCAAATGTAAACGGTCAAGATTTCGGTTCGAGATTTCCATTGAAATCTCGGGATTTGAAAACAGATGTAAACGCAACTTTATTGTTTGCATATGTATTTATTTAAAGGAAACTTAGTGAATAAATTAAACTTAGTCGTAAAGATTTCTATAAATCGTGTTTTTGTAAATTATGCCAAAACTTATGCCAACATAGTGAGCAACTTGTTATACCCAAGTTTGTTGTGTAACCTGTTTAAGTGTTGAATTTTTTTTAACACAAAACTTGGTAAATTTTTCTAAGATTTTTTTATAATTTATTTATTTATTTATCTTTGCAAATATTTTTGATTTAT
This sequence comes from Leucophora obtusa, assembly GCA_949987735.1. Lineage (NCBI taxonomy): Eukaryota > Metazoa > Arthropoda > Insecta > Diptera > Anthomyiidae > Leucophora > Leucophora obtusa. The sequence continues at coordinate 48,885,829 of OX465299.1, forward strand.
ACGTCATATAATAATTTTATTTGTTTACCTAAGTTTTTGCTATGCAAAAACAAGTTTAATTTAAAGAAAGTACTTTCAGTATTAAACCATGTGTGGTACTTTCATTTGATTTTCAAATAAAATCATAACACTAATATAATACTATTAAGTAATTATATTATAAGTGAAAATCATAATTAATTTTTTATTGTTAACAAATTTATTAACGGATGTTCAAATTTAACTAATATTTGGACTTTCACTTTGTTGTTGTTATTATTATCATTATTATTTATAATTACACTATGGAACATTTTTGGGATTGTTGTCTGGGGGGTGAGAAATTCCAAGTCAGGGTGATGGTACTAGGTCAGTATAGTATATTTTTTTTTTTAAATTCATAAAAAATTTTAATTTTTAGGCAAAAAAATATTTTTTTTTCTCCACAAATTTATTTTTACCGGCAAAACTGTTGATTATAAAGAAAAATGTTATATGAACGGATTAAAGAAATTGTAATTCTAAATTTTTCTAAATTTGTTTCATCAAAATCGGACAAGTGGTTCTCGAGTTACAACTAAGCGAAAAAACATCAAGATAAGGAAAAAATTTAAAAGGTCATAAAAAAAAATGACACATACGAACGCCAAACCCTTTGAGGGTTTTACTATACTGACCTAGTACCATCACCCTGACTTGGAATTTCTCACCCCCCAGATTGGCTGTTGTACTGTGTTATTTGTATTACAATTTTACTTCAGAAGATGTTAAAGTTAGTGGTGATCTTGAAAATGATCTGGTTTTTGTTGTCTATCTCTTTAATTTGAGGAACAAAGTCACTTGTCACTGGGTGATATGTTGTTCTGTTGGTGTTTTGTATTTCTAAATATTTTCCATTTCACTATTAAATTTAAGTTTCATGTTAATTGTTAATCGACATGATAATTTTTAAACTGCTTTCATTTTATTTCTTTTTTAATATTTTTTATGCTTCAAACAAAAGTTGAAGCACCAACAACAGTGTGATCTTGTTGACTCGTATTGTATTTTCTATCAGATTGTTGTCTATTTAATTGAGATGTATCTTCTTGACTTTAAAACTTTGTTTATTTTATTAATAAACACGTTTAATATACACGTAACAATAAATGTTTACATACATTCGTTAAGATGATTACACAGAAAAAATAATAATAAAATAATAAAAACTCTTCATTGAATTAGATTTTTTTTACCATTATACCAAACTTTTCATAAAGTTATCGAAAAGCTTCATAATTTTTATAAAACTAGTTTTTTAATGATACTTATTCTTCAAATGCATGAAACTTTTCATATAAAATATAAAATTTTTTTTTTAACTCTTATAGTGCGATCCCTGAGAAAACTCGATATAAATCGAGAGAAGTCATCACCAACACCAAAAGCAATGAGCTTTGACACGAGTGCTTTATGCCACACACGATCAAACGCCTTGGAAATATCCAGCGCAACCACTTTGCTTTCACCAAATCTGTGAATTGACCGACTCCAACGTTCCGAAAGAAACGCCATCAGGTCTCCTGTAGAACGACCTCTACGAAAGCCATACTGTCGATCATTAAGAAGCAAATTGGATTCCAGATAATTAACAAGATGGTAGTTTACCATGCTCTCCATGACCTTCGAGAGCGCAGAGCAGATTGCGATTGGGCGGTAATTTTCAGGGTTGGTAGCCGCACCCTTTTTGGGGATTGGCTGAACATTGGCAACCTTCCAGCACGATGGAAAGATACCCATGCGATACGACGTGCTAAAGAGGGTTGCCAATGGACGCGATAGCGTTGAAGAGCACTGTTTCAGTACCAGTGCTGGTATACCATCCGGGCCCGCTGACTTATCTACGTCAAGATCCGTAAGAACCCTTTTAACGGCTCGTGGACGAAAAAATATCTTGGGCATAGTATGTGATACTCTTTCGAGCACGGGCAGTGGTTGATCGCTTTCCGGCAGAAAAGAATTTTCCGCGAACAGTTCAGCCAGCAGGTTGGCTTTATCAACCGGGTCAGTGAATATTAGGTCATCCTTTATAAGAGTTGGGATAGATGAACTAGCATTGTCCTTTACTCTTTTAACGAATGACCAAAAGGTCTTACTGCCCCGTGGAGCAGCAAGAACTTTAGCACGCAGACGTTGTTCGTGCAGAAATTTTTCACGTTTTAGTACTTTGGCACACTCAGTTCTCGCCTGTTTACGCAGCATGTCAGTATTGATGTTCTTATTAGCACGCCAATTACTGAAGGCTTCCTCTCTGGATCTAACTGCATTTCTGCACGTCTGGTTAAGCCAACTCTTATGTTTGGACTTAACCGGAATGTACTTTGAAGGAATAAAAAATTTCATTCCAAGCAAAATCACGCGTTCTACCATTTTCGCAGCGGCATCAACATCGTCATCCAAGAAACATAGTTTCCAGTTGAATTGCCGATAAAAATCGTTAAGTTCAACCCAACGAGCCTTTTCATAAATTAGAACAGAGCGTTTCGCGGCTGTCTGTGAAGCACTATGAAGCCCGGAGTATGAAAAGGATGCGGAAATGGTACAGTGATCCGAGTTACCGAGAGGTGCAAACGATCTCACTTCATACTTTTCAGGGTGTGAAGTGAGAAAAAGGTCGAGGGTATTCTGAAATTGCCCTTCAACATACGGAATGTGTGTTGGCTCATTCACCAACTGCACCAGGTGATTGTGTGCGGCGAAAAGCTCGACGTAAGTTCCAACGGAAGTCGTCCCGCTCGAATGGCGGAGCCATGAAGAGTTGTGAATATTGAAACCACCAGCAACCACGATTTCACTATTCGGAAAACTCTCCAGGATTCCCGAAATGGAGGCGGAAAGAGAATCAAAACAATTGAATGTCTTGCCCGCCTCCATGTTTGGGCTTCTATAAAGAAACCCGAAATGCAAGATGTGCGCCCTGATCTTGAATTTAACCCAAAGGCAGTTAAATTCGTTATCATGCGTGGTTAATTGTCGCTGCCACTGGTACACAACATCATTGCGAACGTACACCGCAAGGCCCCTATGAAAGACAAAAAGGGATAGAAGGTGATATCCAGGCACATGAAAATCCTGTGGATCAGCATCCTCATTTACCTGGGTCTCACATAAGGCTAAAACATCCGGTCGATGGAAACGAATGTGCGCATATATAGAGAAATAATTTGCTCTAAGTCCCCGTATATTGCAGAAATCAATTCTGAACTTACCTGACATTACAAAATAAATGAAGATTCAAGTCAATATCCGTATGTTGGTACAAGAACTAGGTAGTCGTTTTATTGTTGAATCGGTTAACAAATGATCAGTGTTATACCTTCATCACTAATTAACCCAACAATAAAACTAACACCAAGCACTTGTACCACAAAAAAAAAACTATAAAAAGGGAGAGGAAAAATATTTTGTAAATTTATTCAAACAATTTTTTACATTTATTAAAATTTTGTTAATTCTTCCAATGAATTTTCTTGAAATATCAGACAGCCAGTTAACAAAGTTTGTATTACAAACATATTCAACATTTGTGAAAAAGGAGACACGGAGGAGATTGGAAGATAAACAAAAATCTAAAAGTCGATTGCTTGTATGTGTCTGTTTGATCACTTCTGAAAGTAAAAAAACAATAACAGAAAGCTGAATAGGAAAGAAAACTATGAATTAGCTACTCTGCATTCAAGGCCTTACTTAGGTTAGATGGCTAAGCTGTCGAACTCTAGTATAGTTACGTTTGTAATGTAGGAATAGGCACAGGTTCGATTCCTACAGCCGACGGGTTGTTGAAAAATTATCATATAGAGACAATCTAACAATAAAATATAAATAATAATACAATTCAATGGAAAATCACTGATGAAGCCTGTCCATAGAGAAAGGCAGAAACTAGATCTAGTCTGATTTGCAAATTAATGTGTTTATAATTTTTAGAGAAAAAGGTTTATTCTTCTTCTTAACCTCAAACCTACTAGATTAAAATTGATAAAGCCGATAGCCTTTGTAGCTAGTGCTTTTTTTTGGTTATAATTTTAATTACAATATTAAGATGTTAAAACAACACTGTACTAATATTCAAATGTTATTTCTGAATACTTTGGGTGTTGGAACTGAAATTCAGTTGTATTAACAGAATATTGTTATGAAAACCAATATTCAGTTGGACCAACCAATTTTAACCATACACTAACAGAAAAAAGTCTATAAAATTTTTATGTAAAACTACTAAAAATTAGTTAAAAATTACCTTGCAGAAAAAACTGTTAAAATTAGCAGACTATTTTAACTAAATATTAGTAAAATAGGAACAGCAAAAAAAAACTGTTAGATGTACACCATTTTAGTTATATTTGAGTTAAATTTTGGTTAATCGAAAATAAATATTTTAACCTGCTGAAATCAGCAAGAATTTTGTTAAATATGTTAATTAGTAGACTGAAAAATCGACAAAAATTTTTTTAATGCAAACAAAATTCGAGCCTTCTGAAATCGACAGTTTAGTATTTTTTTATCAGATTTTAGCAGGATAGATTGCTATGTGCATTCAACTAAATTTAATTTAAAAATAACAAAAATTTTGTAGATAGTTTTTGCCCTTCAACTGAAAAAGTACCTTCAGATCTCGCTGATTTCCAGCATTCCAGAGTTTTAGTAAAAACTAAAAAAATAGCACTAAAATTACCTTAATTGTAGGTTCTGGTTTTCTGACACAGACTAACCCCCTAAAGTCCAGGTTTGTGGGACATTTGAGTGCCAATTCTGAATAAGTACCAAATTAACCCTTAAACACATTTTAAGTTTTGACTTATTTCTGGCATTAAAGTTAAATTTTCAACTTTGATGTCTTCAGAGACTTATAGTAGAATTTAATGATAAATATTTTTTGCGGAACATTTTAACCCTCTAACTCTTCAACTTATGGGTCTTTTTTGACACTTTAAAAAAAGGACCAAAAAAGATCCTTTAATTGCAGAGTTAGAGGGTTAAAATATTCCACAAAAATGTCCCTCGTAGTGTTTTACATAAGTTCGCTGAATATATCCTATACCTAAAATGGAAGATTCACATGGTTTCCTATGCCGATTCCCAATAAACATTTTCAAAAGAGGGGAAATTTTAACTCCCCAAAGATATAGGGCCATACGAAAACTTTTAAAACGCCGATACACTTATATTTTTCTTTGGTCCCTTTGCGTGAATCAGTTGTCATCATAATCTTCTTTTTTTTGTACAGTGTAATTTATTTTCCAACACATAACAATTTGAAATTTATGGCCGCCATATTGGATCCGCCATATTGAATTTTTAAAATTTAATTTCAGATTCGTAATCTGCTACCCAAAAACTTCCCCTGGTGGAAATTTGAAGTAAATCAGACGACATAAGAAATTTATTGAAAGAATTGTAAGTCGCCATATTGGATCTGCCATTTTGAATTTAAAATTTTAATTTCAGATTTCTAATCAGCAGATCCTAGACCTATATAATTGATTATTTTAAGTCCAGTATATTAAAAACTAAAAATTAATGGCCGCCATTTTGGATCCGCCATTTTCAGTTTTATATTTTTTAATTCAGATTCGTGATCAGCAACAACCAGACCCCCCTTTGTGATATCTTTTAGTTTCATATACACAATATTCTAGTTTTGGCCAAAATTCTATGATACTTAGTACTTAGTAGTTGTTTATTTTAACTATAATTACAATTGTTTTTCTGTAGTAAAATGCAAAACAACTATTATCATTTTTAATATTAAGTATAATAAACAACTAACAACATAGTGTTTCTGGGATAAACAGTTAATTTATGTTAGTACCACACTTAAAATAATACGTCAGTAAAAAAATCTGTCAAATGGATTTCAAATCAGTTTGACTAATTTTTAATAAATTTTCTCGTACTGTTATTACCCGGTAGATGGCGCCACAAGTGTATCCGAAGTTTTTAAGATGGCGCTATTTCTTTCCCTTCCGATTTTTTATAGATAGAGCAAAATTGACGAAAATTTCGACTAACTAACTATTTAATATCTCCGTGAAAAGGTTTTCTCTATCCAGAAATTGCCCTTGGTGCCGTGCTCAGGAATTTTTAATAAAAATTTCTACTTCATAAAATGGCCCATATCTCGAAAACTAAGCGGGATAGAGCAAAACGGACAAAATGTTTACTCCTTTGGAGTGCCCTTATATGGTCCCGAGACCCTAAATTTGAACAAGTTTTACGACTCAGTATAATTAAAAATAATACTGTAGTTTTACCAATTTTTTCCTTAAATTTAGATTTGCTGAATTTAACAAAAAATGCTTTAAAATCAACATATTTTATTTTAAGCCAAAAAAAACAGGAATAAATTTTGTTAAAGTTACAAATTTTTCTGTTGTTTTTCAGACTTATAATTTTGAGTGTACATATTTAAAAAATAAAAAATTTTGTTGAGCTTTTGAAAATTCTTCTTTATTTAGTTTATATTTTTAGTATGAGAAAATCTAATATGACAACCCAGCCAGCAATTTCGGAGGGCTCATAAATAAGATTCTTAAATAGATCATAGAAATGATCATTGTTTTTTTTGAAAGCACTCTTTTTTTTGGTCGAAAATATGAACCCTCAACAAACAATCCAAAAAGTTGTCTTTACAATCTATAAATCTGTCTCAAAATGAGGTTTCATTTTTCGGACTCAAAGAAGATTCCAAAATTATTTAAATTTATGAGGAAAATTTCGATTTTATACGTTCTTTTTTCTGAGTCATTTGTGAGTACACAGGGGGCTCTTTTGGACGGACCACTTTCATAGGAAAAAGTGGAAAAATGTTTATGATTTTGGAGCTCATTTCTGAGTCATTAATGATCATCTTTGTTTGCTGGGAATATCATATTAGATTTTGGACTTGAGGTAGAACAATATTCTACCTAAATATGTATATGAAACATTCAATTTTTAGGGAAATCTTACGTATGCAAATAAGATAAGATTTCCCCAAAAATTTAAATATTTTTGTTATCTTTAAAGATATAAAAAAAAAAATAATGAAATATTGAAAAAAGATATGTTGCTTCAGAGTTTAATAAAGATAATGTCATGGGAAATAAAAACAAAATTCTCTAACCAAAATACATACTCATGGTAATAAATTGAAATGACTTAATCTTTTAATGAGAGAAACTGTCTTTGCAAACCTCTTAACCATTTTAAAATTTTCAATAAAAGGCATTGAATTGTTTCATAACTAAATAAATTTTTAGTCAGCAGCATTTTTGTGAACAGTGTAGTAATATTTAAAAGAACGCTGATTTTATCCTAAGAAGACAAAATATGAAAAAAAGTAAAAAAATATAAATTCCCTTTTTTGAAAATAAATTATGATATTTAATCAAGGACTTGACCTTCAATTTTAAATAAAACGAACATAGTTAGTTTTAAAAGCACCTAAGTCGACTTAAGAAAATTTTCAAAGATTTTTGTAGTCAGTAAAATTTCTGAATAAGCATATTAGTGTCTGGTCTACAAATTTCTACACTGTATACACTAAAGCATATGAGCACCATCAAATCAACTTATTTCGAAAATTTTATCAATTTCTGTTTGACAAAATAACTTATTTAAAAATAAAAAACACTTTTATCGTTGCATAACACTGTTCGTATAAGTTTCCCAACAAATTTTTAAAGCTCGAATTATCAAATAAGAGTATAGAATTGTTCTCCATTCGAAAATTTTAGTTTTATTTATAACAGTTTCGTGAAAAATTAAGCACCGTAAGTTGTTTCGATTTCACGTGAAAAAACTGCTATACTTCATATAAAAAAAATTATTTTTCACGATAACGAGTTTCACGTGAAAATTTAAAGTTCGGGTGAAATTTTTCCACGTGAAAAACAACTTACGGTGCTTTACATTAAAAAAAATTTGTTGTTTTTGTAAAAAAAAAATAACTTATAAGTTAAGAGTCACAAAGAAAGAAAAAAATGCATTTTATATGAATCAACACAAAAAGTTTTACGTCCTGAAAATTTGGACGGAAGCAGCAAAAGCACTTCAATTGACGATCTAGATGCACTTCTTTTTTAACATAAACACTAATGATTTTAGCACTGAGTTGTCATAGGAGAGGAGTACTTTCACTTCAACATTTTTTCAGTACTTTTTGAACGAGTGCAAAGGAAGATCTTTTTCACCAATTAAAAAAAATTAAAAAAAAAGATTTTTATTGCCGATACCGGGTATCGAACTTGCTACCTCCTGATTGCTAGTCTTGCTCTATACCGCTGAGCTATTTTTGACATGAAAGTTGACTGGCATAAAAACCCCACTTTCTCATGTTCTTTATTCTTCTTATTAAAAGTACTTTTTAAGCAAGTGCAAAAGGTGCACTGCAATTCAGTATTGCTTTCAGTTCTATTTTCATACACGCATAAAAAGCTATTTTTTATTTTTTTAATAAGTTTTTTCTCTATTGGTTGTAAAAAAAAAAAAAAAAATTGTAAATTCTATTTGGAAGTTGTAATATTTGATCTTAAACCGAACAAAAATAACACTCATTGTAACAATCTTCAGATCAACTAAAAATCTACAATAAAATTTTATGTATTTTTAAAAATTAATAAAATATTGAATTTAAACAAATTAATTATAATTACTAAAAAAATATAAAAAAAAATACAAACAAAATTTAAAAATATTGGTTCCCCCGGAATCGAACCTGTTTAGAAATACCAAATGATACCAAAATCACCTTTAAGGATCACTTTTAGAGCAATTATGCTTTAGAAGCAATACTTTAGTGATTTTTTTGGATGTTGTTCAGAAGTAATTCTAAAAAAGCTGTAAAAATATACTAACGGATACTTTGGAAGCAACGCAGGAAGCGATTTATTGAAGTTGTTCAGAATTACTTCTAAAAAAGCAGTAAAAATACACTGTGAACGAAAATGGTACTCAAATGAAAGGAAATTTTTACACGATTTCAAAAAATGAGGTTTTTTTTACTAATCCGTTGGACATGAATCGAATTAGAGGCATTTTGTTAAATTTTAGACCTTCGAAAAATTAAAAAACTCTAAAATCACATAATTTTAGTTTTGGTAAAACCCTGTAAATGTCCAATTTTTGTTGTTTATTTTGAAAATTTGGAACACAAAAGGCAGTTGGAAGTGGAAATGACAAAAGGAGTAAATTTTTTATTGATGAGAAATGCAATTTCAGAACTGATATAGTTGAATTGCGCCGCAGGCAAAATGAAATTAAAATCCCGCGATTTTTACAAAAAAAAAAATTATTTAATTTTTTTTAATGTTAGGTATACCCAAACTTTTAAGATGCTATAAAAATTTAACTTTTTGATGGAAAATGCAATTTCAGAAGTGATATACTGTTATTGCGCCGCAGTCAAAAAAAATTTTTTTTGTAAAAATCGCGCGATTTTTCCAAAATTTTTTTTATTTTTTTGTGTAAATGTCCAAATTTTTAATCGATTATTGCAAAAAAATTATTTTTGAATATCATTTGAGTTACATTTTACCATACAATCAAATGTCATCATTTTCAGTCCCCCCTCTTAAGAGACTAAAATGGCTCTAAATAGGGCTACGTCTTATGGATTAAAAATAAATTACATTTTTGAAATCGTGAGAAAATTTCCTTTAATTTGAGTTCACACACTTACATGTTACTATCTTCCCACGTTTTTTACCCCCCACGGACCTCCCGGGACCGAGCCCCTCCCAAAATTAATTTCGGTTTTTTTCTTTTTTAATTCCAGAGGGGTCATATTTTTTTATATTTTTTTTGGCGAAACCCCATAAACTGCAGTTAGCCCATTTTTTAGTACTTTTACACAAAAATGCATTTTATTTTGAAATTCCACGAATATTTTAAATTGTTTTAAAATCAAAACATTTGTTTTTTGTTTACGTTTTTTCTTTAATCTTTTACATTTTCTTGAGTGTTGCACAACAACATGGAAACATAAAAACGATTCGATAGGTAACGAGTCCCATCAACATAAAATATCGACCGATCTATGTTATTCTCGATACAAAATTATTTCGATCACTACTGCGGAAATTATGCCCCAGGCTGCTCTCAAATTGTAGAAAAACGACAGCCAAGTACTTACTACAGGCGATATGTTAATTTACTACCGTCGATATTGAAATAATTATTAAATTTTTACCTACTGACTCACCAAAAAAGTGATTAATTTAATATCAAGGGATATTGAAACAATTTGTTATCGGAAAAAATCCACCCCTTTAGATAACACAATTTTGCAAAAACTGCACAAGTAACTAATTGAGTAAAAAAATATCGAAAAACGAAATAAATCACATGTGGATTAAATGAAGTGTAAACTTTGCAATTAGGAAAAAACAAAAACAATGTAGGGTAGAGGGGGGATCCTTCGCCACTTTTTTTTCAAAGCACTGTGATTTCTTAACCCCTAATTATTTTTCAAAAATTACTTTCAAATTGAAGATCTACATATCTTGGCTTTAATTTCTATGATTTTTATTCTAATTATTTGCATATTTTCTATTACTTTTTTATGATTTCCAAAGTAACCCAAATCGGCGTAACTGCCCCAAACCTGGGGGATATTCGCCAAAAGAGCTAGATACAATTTCAACAAAAAAATATTGTTAATACGGCAAAGTCAATGTTTTAGTGACTGAAATAAATAATTTAGAATAAGTTATTTAAGGTATATGATTCTTTTTGATCAATAAATCTTCACTACATTAAAAAAAAAATAATTTAAAACTATAATATAATGATTCTTCAAAATTACAAAAAACTGAATAATTAATATAAATTTAAGAATGAACACGATTGTACTAATTTACTATTGAACATATTTTAAACATATAGAAAAGTCTTATAGAGCATTTTAGACAGGGAAGCATCAACTATTCGTAGCTCCAGGGGTCTTCTGGTGATTGTCCCCCAGAGGCAGGCACTAACATAAAATTAATATTTTTTCACACTTTTTAAGCATTTATTAAAATCAAATTATTATTTTCTGAAAGCTTAGGATCATAGATAGGACTAACATAATGAAAAATTATTTTTTTATCACACGATTTGAGGAAGTTATTGCAAAATGTAGTTGCCTTCAATTTTTTTTTGGCACCCCAAAAAACACAAAAACACGTCTATCTGCGACCACATGTGATATAAATTCGTCAAAGTGGATGTCAAGGAAAGGCAATTGAAAAATGCACAAAATATATTTTTTCCAATTTTTGATCTCCCTTAACACCGGAGAAAAATGGGATTAGTGTATGTGCCCCACTGGCGAAGGATCCCCCCTCTACCCTACAGTGAATAACAAAAATAAGAAAAAATAATTATTTAAGGGGGGTAAATACTGTAACAACAGAATTTTAAGGGGCATATTTAAACGGTTGTCAAAAATTCAAATAACAATATTTTTTTACTATATTATTTTTTTGTTTAATATATATGTTATTTTAGTATTTTCAAAAAATATTAGTTTTAAATTTCTCCAACCAAAATCGCCAGGGTTGCCACTTCATTATTAGCCTTTTTTAAAAAAAGCAAAAACGGCTGCCACTGTACAGCCTTCATTAATTACTGGATATTAAAAATTTAAAGTGATTCTTAATACCAGATAAATTCTCTAGTCCTTATCGTGGCCCGACTTTTATTTTTTAATTTTTTTTTTAACAAATTTGGAACACAAACTTGATAATTCCAAAAAAGGCAAGAAAAAACAATTTTACTTAATAAAATATTTGTGTTTAAGTATTTATTTTAACTAAACTTGAAAATATGTAAAGTTAACTTGTGTATATATACACAAAATTCTATCAGTGTAGTATGAATACAGAATCGTTGAGAAATATTAGTACCCTGGTTAAAAGTCGGGTTAATTATTAATCAAACAGAATAAGATATATAAATATATAAAGGAATTAAATATGCTAAAATCCCAAACGTATTTAACAAATTGTGAAAAATAATCCGTTGTAGGCATGTCCCTATCCGGATTTCCTTCTTGCCTAAGGAAATCGTCAGGGGACGACGTTTTTAGAATTTCTGGAAATATTTGTTAAGTTAAATTACAAACTCAATGAGAATTTCTTGTTCTCGTCTAGGAGCGTTATTAAACATTTAAAATATCAAAGAAAAAACAAAAACAACAACAAAAAATTGTCCACAATTTGCTTTGTCATCTTCCAATGTACTACTGTGTTGTTTTGACAGATCTAGCAATGTAGTGACATCCATTCATGTATAAACAACAATAGAAAAGTGTCAGTAACATTTAAATTTGCACAAGTACTTGCATATTAGTTTTTTATTTTATTTTATCGGGATATATATTAATTGCATTAAAGGAATTAAATATGCTAAAATCCCAAACGTATTTGTTATTATTGATATATTCCCAGTTTACAAATAAAATTCGGAAACTTCAATGCATAAAAGCATAATAACTGGATAGCCGTTTGGATTTTTTACTTCAAATTTTAAATAAGCTGAAGTAATTATATTTTTTATTCAAATATACTTTTATACAAAAGAATAAACTGTAAAAAAATTAGTTTTTACCCATTTTGTCAGTTGTTTTAAATTTTTTATAGTAAAAATTTATCAGTTAATTTTACGACATTTTTAGTAATTATTAATGCATTTATTAGTTATTTTTCGAGAGTTAAAAATAACAACATTTTTAGTTATTTTAATGGTAAATACCCTTGTCGCCTTTTTAACTGCATATATCTTGGTTTTAACTGTCATTTTCAGTAGATTCCACCGACAAACTTTTTTGAGTATGTGAAACTAATTTTAAATTACACCTCTTCATTGATATCATAAAATTTTTAATAAATAGAATGAAATATTTGCTATTAGTTTTCAAAACATGTATGGGTAATTAAATTAAAAGTTCAAATGTTAGTTAATTCGAATTTTAATAGGTTTTTTTTTAGAAATGTCTATTTTTACGTCACTAACTGTATAATTATTATTTTTATTGTGTTTATATGCCACACAACAAACAATCATGTGAATTTTTTACAATTGTTTAAATTTTCGAAATTCTTTTCGAAAACAAATTTGTTGTAATAATATTGTTAAGAAAAATAATTAAAGCATTTTTTTAACTTACTTTTAGGCAGAAATAAACTTAATACAGCTACTGATTAATCCATTTAGTTCGTTAGGAATTTATAGTGTATAAAACTTTTGATGTTGTTGCAAGTCTTTTTGGTTTTCTTTTATGGTTTGGCATAAATTATTAGAGTATTTAGAAACTACTTAACTTGTGAGTGTAACTGGGCGTTAATTACAAAAGTACTTAGTTATATCTAACGCCAAATTACCCACCGGCACGTGAGCTATTTTTAATAAGGTATTATTTGTAATTTTTGTGAATTTGCTTTCCTCTTCTTTTAAGATAGCTTGGCATGCAAAATACTGTTTTTTCGTTTTCGTTTTACGTCTTTTCAATACTTTCGATTTTTATAATTTGAAAATGTTTTTTCTTGTATTTTTTTGAGATACTATTTTTAAAACACCTCTATACCGAACAGTGTTACCATATATTTTTTTAGAAAAACTGTAAAGAAAAACTGTTTCTTTATAGAAAAACTGTTTTTCAGAAAAATTTTAAAAATCAAAAGAAATTCTGGGATTTCGAAGTATCTTCGGACTAAAATATTATCCTAGGGTTTCAATTTTCAAAATATCGAGATTTCAATAATTTATGCCTAAATAGTAGGCATTTATAGTAATCGACTTTTTGCACAGCTTCCTTATTAAAGTTTTTTTTAAAGAATTTTGGTATCCTAGGCCCGAATCTGAAGTTAAAAAAAATTCATCGAATCCGAGATGTGAACTTTTCCAATTTCAGCATTTTTTGATAAGACATTGTTTTAAAAATTTTTTCAAAAAAATATAAATTTCTAAATTATCCTTCATTTAGAAGTGATCTAAAAAGTTCGGCTAAAAATGTCCGTCGGATTTATGACGTGTCAGATATGGTTTAGCCAATTTTATTCCGTACTAATTTTTAATGAAATTAGTTATAAAAATTTTTCATTTTTCCATTTATGTTACGATTTGTACCAAATTTTTTATCATAAAACAAATTCAACAAATTCAGATTATTATGCATAAGCACTTTTATATTTTAATTCTTAAATTTTAGTTAAAAAAATAATAAAAAAAATTGTAAATGAAACAAATGTGCCGATTTAATATGAGAAAACTGCAAAAAATCCATGAATTAAAAAAAAACAGTTTTTTACATGAAGAAACTGGAAAACTGTTAGGCATCCCAAAAAACTGTAAAAAACAGTTAAAACTGGCTATCTGGCAACACTGACACCGAAACACACATCATTAAATGATTATTTGTACACTGTATTTTTTATTTTTTTATTGCGGGAAAAATAAAACAAACATTTAGCGTAATAATAAATTAAACTTTTGGCATATGTCGCACTGTATTTTAAATTGTGTTTTATTCTTATAGATTTATCTTATAGATACGTTCTTTTACAATAAAAAAAAAATAAGAGAATTTCAAAATATGACAAAAGAAATTGCGATTTATTTTTATTTTGCTAATTTTTAGAAAAATTATAGATTTTACAAATTTGTGCAATGATAGCTATGTTCGTGCGGCATACCTACATTCATAGAAATAGATCTGTAAAAATAGCAGAAAAAGCAACTAAAAATTAGTTAAAAATAATGCTGCAGAAGAAACTGTTAAATTAGCAATTTTTTTTCTAAATACTAGTAAAAAAAGAACAGTAAAAATAAAACTGTTAAATTTACAGAGTTTTAGTTATTTAAGTTCACTTTTAGTTAATTGAAAATGACAAATTGTACTGGAAAATCTGCAGAAAATTTTGCTGAAACTGTTATATCTACAAAATATTTGTTATTTTTAAGCTAAATTTAGTTGGATGCAAATAGCAGTCTATCCTGTTAAATTAACAGAAATATTTGCTAAAGAATTGTAAACTGCTGTTTTCAAAAGGCTCGATTTTTATTTGCATTCAAAAAAAATCTAAAAAAAAACTTCGAAAATTATAAATTTCTTCGTGTATTTTTAGGCTGATTTAGCAAAATTTTTTGCAGATTTTAGCAGGTTAATTTGTTATTTTTTATTAACAAAAACTGAACTCAATATATAACTAAAATTCTGTATATTTAACAGTTTTATTTTTGCTGTTCCTTTCTTACTAATATATAGCAAAAGTAAACTGCTAATTTCAGCAGTATTTCCGGCAAGGTAGTTTTCAACTAATTTTTAGTAGTTTTAACTAAATATCTTAGAGAATTTTTTCTATTAATTTTACATTTGAAAATTAAAAAATATGAACATTTAAATTCTGAAAAAAGTCTAAGAAAAGTGTACTTCAAATAATACTTCAGTAAAAAATCTGTCAAACGGACATCAAATCGATATGAGTAATTTTTGACAAATTTTGAATTGAAATACTGATTTAAACAAAGATTTTAGTTATCTTCATTTAAACAATACTAAAAATACTCAGTACTTTATCCAATTTTGAATGTTAATTTTCAAAATTATTTATAACAAATTTTTAAGAAAAATATTATTAATGTTAAAATATAATATTTTCATATTTCTGTTATTACCCGGTAGATGGAGCCACCAGTGTATCCAAAGTTTTCAAGATGGCGCTATTTCTTTCCCTCCCGATTTTTTAAAATTGCTTATATTTCGAAAACTAAGAGAGTTGCATAGAGCAAAATTGATGAAAATTTCGACTACCCCTAACCATTTAATATTTTCGTGAAAAGGTTATCCCTATCCAAAAATGGAACTTGGTGGGGTCTTATACCCTAGGACGTTTTTAATAAATGATGTAGACCAGACCCGGTATAATTTTTTACTTAAATTTAGATTTGTTAAATTAATAAAAAAATGTTTTAAAATCAACAATTTTATTTAAACCCAAAAAACAGGAATAAATTTTGTTAAAGTAACAAATTTTCCTATTCAGCCACCAGACTTATTATTTTGAGTGTACAATTTTATTACAAAACAGAAAAAAGGTATTTTGAATCACCGTGTTCGTAGGGAAAACTTTAAATATAGCCTTCATTCCTTCTATAGGTTCTAAGGTATCCACTCTCTTTAGAGCTTACTGAGTTTTGCTAAATCAGTTACAGTAAAACAATCAGTTTTCGTTGCCTTCTCCACCGTGCGGTCGAAATGGTATGGTTAATTTTTTATGTTTTCACTGTAAAAATGCAAAACTGTACAAATAAAGTGAGCACAATTTCTGAGCTGTAATCTGCCAGATTAGAAAATGCGATGTTGTATGGGTAAGGGCGCAAATTTTGCAAGATTATTGCCATAATAAATCATAATCAAGATAATGTCTGCAATTTAATTAATAGGCTTTTATAGGCCATTCACATGAACGAGAGAACTATGTAAATCTCCTCGTTTTGGTTCTTTATTATATTACCACTAAAGGTCATTTTTTGACATTATATGGTAATAGAATAAAGAACCAAAAACGAGGAGATTAGTAATCTCCATTATGTGAGTGACCTATTACCAGAGCTTCGAAGAATTAATTCCCTAATTCCCTTTTTTTGAACTGAATTTATATTTTGGAAATGAATTCCCGTTTAATTCAAGGAATTAAATTTATTTCGTTTAATTTCCTAAGGAATTAAATTTTTTCGTTTAATTCCCTAGGAATTCAATTTTTTTCGTTTAATTCCCTAGGAATTCAATTTTTTCGTTTAATTCCCTGAATTTAAGTTTTCAATCCCTAGGAATTCAAGTTTAATTCCCTAGGAATTGAAAACTTTCAGGGATTTAAACGAAAAAAATTTAATTCCTTGAATTAAACGGGAATTCATTCCCAAAATATAAATTCAGTTCAAAAAAAGGGAATTAGGGAATTAATTCTTCGAAGCTCTGCCTATTACACATCAATAGAAAATTATTCACAATATGCAATTGATTCACAATAATTGAAAAAAACAAAATTAAGAATAGTTTGTTTATTTTTATTTTGTCAAATTTATTTCAATTGTCGCCGGTCAATTTTTCTCTTAACCCTTTGACGACCACCGGCAAGTATGCTTGCCATTTCGCACTTATAATTGCCCAGACAAAAGATAGAGTAAATATGTCCAAAGGTGATTTGTAAAGGAGGGTTGAGGCAACAAAAGTGTTGTAGGCGGTAAATCCCTACCTGGTTTCACTTTCCCGTTGCGAGCCGTCGAAGTTGGTTAACTAGAATTCTTCATTTGAGGAGTAAAAAGCACAAACTTTGACAAGCGAAATGAAGGGCAAGGAAGGCGTCTATGAGGCCAATTTGTTGTGAAATATCTATAATTTAGTTGCAGATCACGAAAATAAAATAATAAAAAAGCGCTTCATACGAAACGGCGGGGTTGTCAAATGGTAAGCGAAATGAGGGGTAAGGAGGGGTTCAACGGAGCTAATTTTTCTTGGCATAACTATTATTAGTTCAGAGATCATGAAAACCGTAAAAACTTCGAAATCGCTTCGGCAGAAAATGTATGGTCGTCAAAGCGTTAAATACGGAATACATTTTCCACAGAAAAAAAACAAAATCTACAGTCAAAATGCTAACGACAATTAATATAAAGTTTTACTTCATCAGACAATAAACAATTAGATTTTTCACAAGGGGTGTGCTATCTGTTGTATCGTCCTAACAAAAAACAGAGTTGTTAAAATTTTTGTTTCAGTTTAACAACGATTTTCTATTCAGTTTCCTATCTATTAGCAAATTCAAACATAGGACACTAAACATACGTAAAAATGTTGTATCCGTCTGTATCTGTATTTTTCAATTTAATTTTTAACAACTCTGTTTTTTGTTAGGACGATACCACGATACAACAAATAGCACACCCCTTGTGAAAAACCTTAATTATTAAACCTACTGTGCTATTTTAGTCATTTGAGGGATTTATGTATATATTTTTTAAATATTTTAATAACATTAATATTTTACCTTTTACAGTAGAAGAGTTTCTGAATTTAACAAAATTCTTTTTCTGTTTAATCCGATCAGATATTTTATAAATCTTGACAACTGCAAGATGTTGAAAATTTAAAATTACTTATATAAAATTTAAAAAAATTTTATTCATTTATAAAATTGGCAATAATTTATTATCTTTTTAATTTGTGAACACTTCTCTTAGTATCTTTTCATTTGAACAATCACATATAAATTTTTCTGTTAAATAACAGTATTTTTTTTTTAATTACAACACCGCAAAGACTTTTTTTTGCCTTTTAGCAATTTTTTTCCATATTAATTGCAACTTTTTCTTATTATTCTTTGCAATTTTGTTAACATTCACCGCGCTTCAAATTATTATTATTGTTTTTTTTTTACATTGAAAAATCACTCATATAACAAATGTACGAATATGGAACAGATTCACCATTTGTATAACAAATGCCTGTTTTCTTTCTACACAAATAATTTTTCCTTCGTATTTCTTGTTTTTTTTTTTGTATCTTTAGTTTAATTGACGACTATAATGAAAAACTCGTGTTTCTTCACCGGCTAAGATCAGCAAACTCCCATATGTAGACATTTGAAAATATTATTAAAGTGCATAAAACAACAGACATTTGTATTTCGAGTCGAGAATCTATCTATGTCGTTATGGGGGCTAAAAAATAAAACTAAGAGACACCACTATATAATAAATGCTCTTTTCATGCTCATAGTTGCTCTTTATTTTAATTATATCTCATAGATACTTTTGGTTTTATATCAAAAATATATTTTATCTTATAGTACACTCGTGTTTTATATTAATCATGAGTTTCATGTGCCCAGCAGTCAGTATCCGTGTATTATTTTTTATAATACACAAAATGATGCCGATTTTTAAAGTGGTTGGTATTGGAGACCACAACAAAATGTTTTTGTTTACTTTAAACAGCTGTTGTTGTTGTATAGAGAATGGAAAAGTAATAAAAATATAAATACTACACGATAATATTACGTATAGGTTAAGGCCATAAATTCATCAATACAATATTAATTATATTGAAAGGTAAACAGTAACATGTGGTATTAATACTAATATATGGAGATTTTTAGGAAGTAAACTAGAAAAACGGAAGTTTAGGGGAGAGTTTCGACCAGTAATTTCAGTAATTTGAAAATGTATAGATAATTTTTTTTTTAATTTTGAGGAACAATTAAGATTTTCGTGCACTTTCCTTCAGTGGTATATTTAATAAAATTTATTAAATTTTAATCATTTCACAATGTGCCGACGATTTCTGAAGTTTTGAAAACCGCTTTTGTTTTTCGTGCACTTTCGGGCAGTTGAATTTTTTATGAAATTTATTTAATTAGAAAATGTTCGGTTAAGTCTGAATACACTAGAGTGGATTCGTGCAGTTTTGGTCAGTGGTATTTTGCATTAAATTTGTTACATAGAAAATATATGATTGCAATATGATTACGGCTACAAAACTATGTACACTTTTGCCATAGTTGGTTGTTGCAATCAGATCATTATTGTATTAATCATACTTTACAAATGATATGGTCGCCTATAACCATTTTATAGTTAAAATCTCTCTTTTTTCGGTTATTATATTATTCTCTCATCTACAATCATATATTATCTGAGTAATCATATTAATCTCTTCTAATTACAATCATATTATTATCTGGGGGTTATTATGTAATTCTATTCGAAAAGAAAACGCATTCGAACAGAAAATTCAAATTATTTTTGCTATATATTAGTAATATAGGAACAGCAAAAATAAAACTGTTAAATATACAGAATTTTAGTTATATTCGAGTTAAATTTTTGTTAATGCAAAATAGCAAATTAACCTGCTAAATTCAGCAAAAAATTTTGCTAAATAATTTTTAGCCTAAAAAATCACAGAAAAATGTAAAATTTTCAAAGTTTTCTTTCGATTTTTTTTAAATATTTTTTTTAGCAAATATTTCTGCTGATTTTAGCAGGATAGACTGCAATTTGCATTCAACTAAATATGGCTTAAAAATAACATAAATTTTGTACATATAACAGTTTGTTTTTGCTATTTTTGGTCTATTAATATTTACCAAAATTTTCTGCAGATTCTACAGTACAATTTGTTATTTTCAATTAACTAAAATTTAACTTAAATACAACAAAAATTCTCTAAATTTAACAGTTTTATTATTGCTGTTCTTATTTTTCTAGTATTTAGCAAAAAAATCTGCTAATTTCAGCCGTTTTTTCTGCAGCATCATTTTTAACTAATTTTTACTAACTTTTTCTGCTATTTTTACAGATTTATTTCTATGAGTGTACCCCCTGTTATTGGTTAAGTTTTGGGTAATAAAATTTAATTTTCGTGAACTTTAGGCCAGCTGTATTAGGCATAAAATCTGTTAATTTCATTGCAATCTATTACATTGTGTAATTTAAAAATGAATCTTAGATTTTCGCGCACTTTAAAGCAGTTGGATTTTGTGTTGAATTTTAGTAATTTGAAAATGTATGGATGATTTCTCAAATTTGTAGTATAAATGTGTTTCGTGTACTTTCGGCTAGTTGGTTTCTTTTAAGAAATTCGATAGTTAATTTTGTTGGATTTTTTTCGCACAGTTTCGGTCATTTGTAGATTGTTGTTAAATTTTGATTAACATCTTTAAATTTGATGGAATTCGTTAAAATAAGTAATTCGAAAACGAATCACTGATTTTTAAGAAAAAAAAATAATGAATGGGGGAAAAGTTTTTAGTTGATCTGTTATTTTAAGTAAATGAATGTTATTTTTAGTTTGACTCAAGATCATAAATTAATATCACTTTCTGTTTTAAATTATTTTCAAATCAAAGAAAGATGATACGATTTGCTTTCAACATTCATATAAGTAGACGATTATCAAAATATTAACCCACTCAAAGGCGAAAGGCACTGATGATGGCTTTGTAGCGAAAGCCGAAAATGCGCATTCTGCCTTGCTGGTCTTATCGAATTTTTTCAATAATTTTTATTCTTTGTAATTTACTTGTAAAAATTGTATCATCTTTCTTTGATTTGAAAATAATTTAAAACAGAAAGTGGTATTAATTTATGATCTTGAGTCAAACTAAAAATAACATTGATTTACTTAAAAAAATATAATTTTTCGTGCACTTTCGGCCAGCTGAATTTATAAGAAAATTCGTTAAATTTTATTAAATAGAATATAAATAAATGTTTTTTTATGTTTTGAGAAAAAAAATTCACTTTTGTGCACTTTCGGTCAGTTGGATTATTTATGTTATTCGTTAAACCTAAGTCAATTTGAAAATTTAACAATGGTTGGGCTTTCGGCCAGTTGTATTTGCATAAACTTTCTTCAATTTAGTACTTGAAATTCATTAGAGCGATTAAAAAGATGTCCGAAACGTAATTAAAAAAAAAAATATTACCTACATTTCGGACAAATTTTTTTAGTTTTTGATACTTAGGAAATGTCGCAACTTTGGTTGTTTTATAAAAAGCCAATTGGAAAATAATAGGATTTGATGGATAATTTACAATTTCCCGCATTTGAGTTAAATTTATAAAATTTTCCTAAATACCCTCTGAAAACAGATTCGTGATGGCAAACAAATTTGTCTCAAATCATAAAAATTATAAATCGACTTTAGTTAGAAACCACTTTAGGAGAAATAGATTGGAAAATGCGATTAACAAAAATTAAGAATTGGGACACATATCAGCCATAGGTCGGCATGTCAAAGGGTTATTGGCTTGTGGGACCTTACAATGCGGCCATATCCCGGATAAAGTAAGCCAGCTTTTGTGTAGGGTTTGTACTTGGGGATCTTTGGAAGTACACACAAGTATTTACAAACCCTTAACACAATCTGGCTTACTTTACCCAGGGTCTGGCCGCATTGTAGGGGCCTACAGGCCTATATACTTCGTAAGTACACACTAGTATAGTGGAATTTAAGTTACACAAAATTTTTGGAAAATTTATTTGAAGTACACGAAATCGATTACATTGTAAGAATTTGAAATCAAAGTAATGATTTAAAATAATTAAAGCTTGATTTATGAAAATTTTTACCTTTCGAGCAGTTTTATATTTAATGCCAATAATTCAGTCGTATTTAAAAAATAGCAAAACTATGAAAAAAATTATATTTTTTGGAAGAATAATTCATATTCTTATATTTTTATGCAAAACTTTAATTCTCTTGCACCTTTGTCGGTCAGATTAGTTCTACAATTGAACAATGTCCGAACTGTGATAAATAAAATCATATTTTACTGAAAAATAAAGACAAAAATTGATTTAATAAAAATTTTACATTTCGGCCAGTTTTAAATAAGACATTAATTTATTAAAATTTATAAAATATGTTCTATTAGAAATAAAATTTTTAAAACTTGTGTGTTTTAGCGAAAATTTTTGCCATATTGCACTTTCGGTCAGTTTTTATTTTTAAAAATAGAAGTTTTTTATAGTAAAAATTTAAATTTTGAGGGAAAATTAAATTTTGAAACCGTATTTTTTAAACCTACTTTATAAAAAATGTTACATTTCGGTCAGTGACAGTTTTTATACACATACATACTTTGTAACTTTTATAAGAAAAAAAGTGAAGATATAAATCAAAAAGGGTAAGTTTTGAGTAAAATTATAAGTTTTCGAGAAATTTCGGCCAATTTCGGTTAAATCGAATTTTAGTAATTTAAAAATAAAAACTTTACAAAATCACTCACAAACGAGATTTCGATATTTGGGGAAGTTTTTATACGTTTCCCAAAGCAAATTAGGAAATGTTTAGTATAATACACTTTCTGTCAGTTTTTATTTTAAAAAATATATGTTTTTTCAGTAAAAATTTTAATTTTGAGAGAAAACACAAATTTTTTGTACTTTCAGTGAGTACGAGTACAATTGTTGTGAAATTTGTTAATATTTTGTATTTCAAACCGTATTCATTTATTAAAATTTTTTCAACTGCATTTCACGCAGTTGTTACATTTTTCCCGAAGTAAATTTTCTAAAATCTAGTACTTCTTTTAAAAATTTTACAAATAATTTTTGTTTTATTAAAATTTTTACAACATCTTATAAACAATTGATGATGGAACAGAAAAAATAAATATAAAAATCAAAAATCATTCAAGTTCTGCATTTGTGTAGTATCTGTCATAGAACGCATTTTCTCATCACAGTTCATATAAGCATATCCCATACCAAAACCAGTACCAAACCAAATGGGCCAACGGCGTTTCAAAAATAAAGTAGAAACCAAACAACCAATAACAAAACCACCGGATGACTTAACCAAAGCATCAACCCAACAACGATCAATTAATGACGCAAATTCATCCTCCGGAAAAGGATAATTAAGATAAGAAGTTGTTAAAGACTTTTTCGACATTTTTTTTTTTTTTTTTTAAGAAAATGGAAAAAATATTTCACAAAAAAAGGTTTTCAAATGAAACTTCAAAATTTAAATAAATTAGTTAAGTCAATAATTTTATTATTTTTTTATGTTTTTAAATACGGATATTTTTTTTAAAATAACTTATGTATAAGCAGCCGCTTCTAAATAGCTGACAACATTTTCCATAACCGCATAGGGTCGTTCATGTTCTTTTGGTATATTAAATAGATAGCCACGAATAAATTGCCAAAAATGTAACGAGGGCAAAGGATCTTCCAATTTTAATAGTGTAAACAATTGCATGCATACCACCAAACATTCGGCATAACTTAAACAATATTTAATATCTAAAAATACTACATAACACTCCACAACATCGAGTAGAGTTTCACCCAGTACGAATATGCAAGGATAGGCATCGTGGTATTCATTCATTTCCTCTATGTTGTGTATTAGACGTGTCATTGAATATTGAGAATCTGTAATACAGTAACGTACATTACCCGCAGCAGTTTTAAAGACGCGATAAGGTTTTGTAATAGCATGAAGCATATAGACTAAAGCACATGAACTGGAATCTTAAAAGAAAATATATGTGCGTTTAGGTTTCTAAGAGATCTAAGAAAGGTGAATTTGTTTTTAAACTTACCATCGCTTAGTTGATCTTTTCTTTGTTTATATCTTGTTAATAGTTCCAAGCAATGATTATCTTTAAGTTCAGCTTCTAAGAGAGCTTCAATTTTTTGTTTATAAACCAACCAGCGTGAGTTAAATATATTCATAGATGTTGGATGAAGATGTTCGTAGTCCATGTATAACTAAAAATGTAGAAGAGGAATTAAAATAAATTTTAATTGTAGTGATACAACAGGTATAGGGTAACTCAATTATAAAAATGAATTTATTTGCGTAAATTTTATATTTCGGGAAGTTTTGTACTTAACGTTAATTAATAAAATGCTAAATCTATGGTAAGTGTGAATTTTTAGGAAATAGAGTTAGAAGCACACAATTTAAAAAAAAAATAATATTTCTGTCAACTTTCGGTCAATTTTTTAGTTACATTTCTAATGTTTTAGATGGAAAAGAATTAATTATTTTTCTGTGATTTTTTAAATGAAATTAAAAAGCGAAGGTTTTGAGAAAGTATTTTAATTTTGGGCACTTTCGGTTATTTAAATTTTTAATGAATTTTTGTAAATCTGATTACACGAAAGTTGACAAAAAATATAAAATTTGTGTTATTATTCATAAATTTGATTGATCAAAATCATGATTAAACCATTATTTATTATTTTGAATAATCGAAATAACTGATTAATCGATTAATCATTTTTTTGATTAATCAAAATTGTTGAATAATCGATTAATTGATTAATCAGAATTTTGATTAATCAGGAAGTTTGATTAATCGATTAATCGCACATCCCTATTAAAAATATAAATAACATTTGTAGATTACGAAGTATAAATCTACGTTTTTATAGAAAATTTAACATTCAGTTTTTATCATTGTGAAATTTGTTAATTTTTAGCTTCTTAAATAAAATTTTGAAAAAGTAAAAGTTTGGAAAAAGAATTACATTTTTCGGGCACTTTCGACCAGTTGGGTTTTGACGAAACTTATTAAATTTAAACATTTTTTAACCCAAATCCATTATTAAATTTAAAAATAAACTGTCCTGAACGTGATTTACTGAAAATTTAGCATTTCGGCGAGTTTCAATTTTAGATTGCTGCTTTTTAAAAAATATTAAAGTTATTAAAAAATTTGTTACATTTTAGTAATTGGAAATTAAATTAATACTTTAAAAATTCCCTTTAGGTTGATTTAAAATAAATAATGAATAGTTCAATTGCATGGATTTTAAAGCAGGTGCGTTTCGAAGGACCAAAATACTTCAATTAAGTCGATTAATTTCCCCATGTTAGTCAAAATACTTTCACAATTTATAACCGTATACGCTACAAAAGACCATATGTTGTAAAATAAAAATTAAAACCTAAGTTCGTTTCCAACAAAAGCCCTGGGTGCGGTTCGAAGGACCAGAAGACTTGAATTAAGTTGAATACTTTTAACAGAAATTTTCGTTTAATTTTGTTCAAGTTTAATTGTATTCCAAATTGCTATTCTTTTGTAATTTTGAAGATTTTTTAAAATTTGTTCAATGTCAGATATTTAAACCGAAGGCTGTGCTAATCCCTGGTTTGTCGAAAACTTGATAAAGGTACATAAGGAAATCTTCACTTTATGGTCAGTTTATATTTAAAAAAATTGTGAAGTTTGTTAATTTTTAGCTATTTGAAAGAATTTTTTAAAAAGTAAATGTTTGGAGAAAGAATTGATATTTTCGAGCACTTTCGGCCAGTCGAGTTTTAATGAAATTTATTAAATTTTAAGATTTTCAGCCCAAATCAATACTTAAAAAACTGATATTCATTTCAAACAAAAGACCAGGTGGGTTCAATTAAGTCGACTAATTTCCCCTAGATTCGGTTCGAAGGACGTATTAGTCAAAATCATTTTACAATTTTCAACCAAATACGCTACAACAGGCCATATATTGAAAAATAAGAATTAAAACTAAAGTTCGTTTAAAACAAACGACCCGGTTCGAGAAACCAAGTTCTATAAACTATTTTTTTTTTTTTTTATTAATAAACCACGGGTTGTTTAATAAAAAAAAATACAAAATCTAAGAGTTGTATTAAGGCACATTCACACGCCAGAGAGAACTCGCGTGACTACAAAAATGCAGCTCTGTATAATTCTACGAAATGTAATCTATAGATCATTGACAGTTTCTGTCACACTCAATTTCTTTAACTAACACAAATTTTTACAATATGTTGCTAAATTATTGAGCGTTGCAGTTTATTATTGTAAATGCACTTCTTGGTATTTGAAGAAAACAATTATTGTTTGAAATATAAAAAATTAAAAACAATTGTTTCTCATTTAGAGATGGTACTTTTTAAATTAGTGCCAACAATATTAGAGATGACAAATTTAGTGATTTTATGAAAATGCAGCTCTGTAAGTCTACGAAATGTAATCTCTACACCATTGACAAGTGCTGTCATACAGAATTTCGTTAATTAGTTATACATTTTTAAAATGTCTTGTAGCATTATTGAACATTTTATTTTAATAAATACACCTTTTGGTATTTTGAGAAAAAAATATTCTATGAAATACATTTTTAATAAAAACAAATACTTGACAACTAGAGATGGTACTTTTGCGATACAAATTAACTAGAGCCAACAATATGTCATCAGAGACTACAAATTTGCCTTCAATTCTACAAGATTTCTATCGCGTGTAGATGTGCCTCAAGAAAAAGTTTTCCAAACCTCGAAAGTTTTTATATATTGAAAGTTTTCAATAGAAAAAAAGCTAGCAGATGATTTTCCTATAGCAAAAATTCTATAGAATTTAATATTTTTTTAAAGGAAAGAGTGTTTTATAGGAAAAAAAAACCTCACAAAATCAGAGGATTCAAAAAAGTAGAAAAAACCTCAGGATATAAAGATTTTTCTATAGGAAAAAGCCTACAGAATCTACATATGTGACGCGCAAAATAGAAAGGGACCTAAGGTCAGGAGGGCATGGGATCGGTCTCATTCGATGCTTAGATGTTGTCTACATCAAAAAAAAAAATTTGATTTTTTACCCTTAGGTCCCTTTCTCTATGCGCTGTCACATATATATTCTGAGCACTCTTTTAAAAGAAGAAGTATTAGAACCTGATGAGTTTTCTTCTGAAAAAGTATTCAGAATCGGAAATTTGTGCTATAGAAAAAGTGTTCAGATTCAGAGAATTATTTTATAAAAATACCTTAAAATTTTAGGATCTTTTCCCGAAATCTCAGAATTTATCTATAAGAAAAAGTCCTTAGATTGTGAGAAATTTTCGGTAGGAAAAAATCTCCATTAACTGAGAATTTTTATATTGGAAAAAGTTTACAGAATTTTTGTATTAGAAACTGATGAGTTTTCTTTTGTAAAAATTGTTCTATATAAATTATTCTATAAAAAATACCTTAAAATTTGAGAATCTTTTCTCAAAATCTGGGAATTTATCTATAAGAAAAAGTCCCTAGATAATGAGAATTTTTCCATGCAAAAATATTTTTCTGTCGCAAAAAGTTCATAAAATGTTGGAATTTTTTTATAGCAAAAAGTCCAAAGAATCTGTAGAAAATAAGTCTACAGAACCTGAAAGTATTTCTTTAGAGTCAAAGGATTTTTCTACACGAAAAAGTCTGCAGAATCTAAGAATTTTCTTTTAAGAAAAAGTCAACAGAATAAAGAAAAAGTCATTTGAATCTTATGATTAGTTAATAGTGATAGTGTAAAGAAGAATTTTTCTGAGATTCTTAGATTTTTCTGTAAGAAAAAGAACTCTCAACATCAGAGGTTTTCTATCAAAAAAGTCCCCTGAATCCAAGGTTGTTCTATAGACAATTTTTGCAGAATCTGAAGGTTTTTCCCCACATAAGCATAAGCTATTTTTTAACCTCTCATATTACTCCATAGGCTTCAGATAGTACCACTAACAATAAGTGTTCATTAATTTTGTCTGCTCTGTGACATATCCGAATTTAAACGAAATCGGAATTCTCAATAAATCTAAAGATTTTTGTAGAGGAAAAATCAACAGAACTGATGATTTTTCCATACGAAAAATTCATAGAAGAGTTTTCAAAATGTGAATGGTTATCTATAGCAAAATGTCCAGAAAATCATACAAATTTAAATCTGTGAACTTTTGAAAAAAGCATTAAAGTCGACTTAAGTAAATTTTCAAAGATTTTTGTTGTCCATAAAACTATTAAACACGCATGGGGAATAAGGGGATAATTACCCTCAAAGGTACCTTGACTTGTTAAAGCAGGACTTGCCAAAGGACTGGTATAATTATCCAATGCTGTGGTTTAAGCGGTGTCAATTATATTTTGAAAGGACTGTTCCCGTAACTGGTGAAACGAGGACATACTAATTAACTGGATCAGTATGTAATAGAATACACCAAAATTAAGACTAGCTGTATTTTCGACTTAACTATAACAACGTTGAAAACTCGACGTTTATACAATTTCACATTTGACGTAACTAATTCGTGTTACTTCCTAAAAACTTTTGCTGTCATACGTTCGATTATAACGGAAAAATTATAAATATAACCTGTTTAAAATTTTATTGTACTACTATCGGTTTAACGTATATTTGCTTTAAATACTTAACGTTGATAGGCATGTCAACTGTCATTTTACTCTCCCTCTTCTTTCTCTCATTACTGAGCATTTGTGTAAACAAATACCTTTCAGTAAATTTTTTTTAGATATTTATACAAATTTTTTAAAATGCAAACATACTTATTGTGCTTGAATAATAACCTTCTAAATTTAGCACAAAATCGATCTGTGTTATACCATTATTTTTCTAATTTGAATCAACTTACCAATTCATAACCCCTTGTCAGTTTATACGATGGCCAATTATCCAGAAATTCTTTAACACCTTCCAAATCATTTAGATATTTCATTTGTAAATGACGATACCTTAAAGTGTCCTCCCACATATCGGTAATTTCGGTAAAATCTTCATATTTGATTTTTATATTTGCTTTCAAACTACTCTGTATACGTTTGCCATTTTCATCGTTATCGACAGCTTCAATATCTTCCAAAAGAGTTGAAACGGGTTCGTCAGTAGAAGTTTCCATAAATTTACGTTTTTTATATAATTGACGATGTTCTTTGGTGCGATGTGAATTATAAAAACGCATATAAAGGCGACCACGTCCTTTGGAATTTTGACGATGATACCAGGCTTTCTGAAAATAAGAAAAATTATAATTTAGTCTGGAAAATATAAATTTTAGAAATAAGATTTAGTTTTTCTATTTACCCGGCCTTCTGTGGGAAAATGTTGAGCTATTTGTTCAGCCAAATTTTCGAAAACATCTGGTCGCATTTTAATTCTTCTAGCTTCGAAATAATCTACTATTGAACTGGCCAATAAACGACGATCACCTTCGGTAAGTAATTTTTTTATTTTATAATTTTGTTTGCATTTCTTTAATACTAACGGTATTATCTTTTCCAAAGGCTGAAATAAGAATTTAAAGCACTTGGGAAATTAAATAGAGATAAGGTAAGGAAAAAAAGATAAACTACAGCAGTAATAGCTTAAATGAAGTCCCTGTTTCAATTACAAAAGGAGGTTGGGGATCTCCAGAAGCAACGTTTAAATATTTAGTACATTTTCAGATAGAAAAACTTCAGATTCCGATTCTTATAGAAAAACACTTAAATTTTGAGATCTTTTACGTAATAGAAATAATCTTATATTTTTCGAAAATTTTCCGGTTAAAAAAATTCTAGGATTCTGTAGCCTATTTCAATAGAAAGACTCCCAAATTCTGAGGATATTTTACCGACAAAACCATCAGGTTTTAAAGCCGATAGAAAAGATCTTAAATGTTGTGAACCTTTTTAATTTAATAAAGTTGAGATTAAGAAGAAAAATAAACGTTTTTCTCTAAAAAATAATAAACACATTAATTTTCAAATCAGACTAGATCTAGTTTCTTTATCCTATAAAAAAATTAGCACTTTCTCAAGAAAAACTCTCAGATTCTAAAGATTTCTTACCGATAGAAAAACCCCCAAGATCCAGTGCATTTTTTTTTTCCATAAAAACAGTTTTTATGGATTTGTTACTACAGAAAACCACTGAGATTTTGAGAACTTTTCCGCGTTTGAAAAACCTTTAGATTTTTAGAAAATTCATAAGAATATTTGGTTATATTCTGAAATAATTTTTTATAGGAAAATTTTTCTCTAATTATGACTATTTCAATAATTTCAAGGTCATTTCTATAGCATTGTGTAGTTTATCTTTTAATTAATCTAGAAAAAATCTAAAGCTTACATAAACATCACCAAAATGATCATATTCATATTTCTGTCTATCCATAATACTTGACATGGGACTTGACATATCTGTATTCATATGCATTGAATCATCTAGATATGAAAAAGACGACATCAATTCACTGTCTTCATTGAAAACCGATACTGAAGTTGAACATTCTGGCATCTCCAAAGCATAAGTATTAACTCCAATGGATTCTTTAACGATCTTACGTGTTTGTGTCTGTTTACTAATCATTATTTCAGATTTATCAAAAATATCCGTCTTACAACGTATTCGTGATAATTCTTGATTATCAGTTGTGGTAGGTTTTGTAAATCCTTTTAAAATTTTCCATTCATTTAGCAGATATTCAAATTCAGCTAAAATACCCAATTGCATTTTGGGTACTAATTCACGAATGTGATCCTTTTCAAAGTAACGCAATTGTCGGGCCTTAACATTGAATACTATAATGAAGTAGAACAAATTAAATTTAGTAGGTTGTTAAGAATAGCTCTGTTTATGCGGCGAGCTATCAACTTTGGCCTATGTCATTCCGATATAAATTTGACATTAGTTAACGTTAACGTTACTAATATCAAATTTGTATGGAAATGATCTACGCCAACTTTAATGGCTACCGCACATATACAGCTAATGTTATTGCCAGTTATATAACTTACATTTGCATCTTTCGAATAAATATAAATAATTACTTTTGTCAATTTCACATAAAGTAGCAAATAATAGGGAGTCTTCTTTAGCAGGAGATACTGCAGAATCTGTAGTCGAAGCTACTGGTGTATCTGTAGAAGTTGTTGGAGAACTAGTTTCTGAAATATATCAACAGTATATTAGAACAAATATGTAAAAAGGTAATGGTAAGTAACAAAAGAAATGTATTCTATTTATTTAAATTTTTTTAATTAAATTAAAGGCTGAAGTTTCCCTTTTCAGACACCTCGCACAAAAAATGTTTATTATAATAGAAAAAAATGTCGATGTCTCTGGAGCCGTCAGGCTCAACAAACCGGTACGCATAGTAATATATATGTATTGGTACTCAAATAAAGCAAAATTTGTTTTCGTTGGTTTGATGATCCATAAAATATGGCGCCAACTAGTTCCATTTAAGACACGATAAGACCATAAAATATCGGTCCTCAAAAGAACGAAAATAATCAAATAAGTACATTATTTTAACCCATTTTGTACCAAGCACGGATTCCCTGGGAATTTTTTGACAAAATTTGGTAGAAGGATAGGCCGGTTTCGTATTAAGAATTTTTTGTAATTTTTATGGCTAAGTCGCGCCCTCTAGTGGTGGTATAAGTAATTCAATTTGAAAATTTTGACGCTCTATACGCACTTATGTAAATGGTTCATATTTTTTCAAAAATTTAATTTTCATATTTTGACAATACAAATTTTCGGTAAAAATTTGCAAGAAACTTAAATTATTTCAAGTGTTGTTTTTTCAAACGCGTCATATAGACCAACTACAACTAATATTGTAATTAATAGGCATTTTCATTAATTCTAATTTAAGTTTGAGGTTAATAAGAAGAATAAACATTTTTTCAAAAGTTATAAACACATTAAATTTGCAAATCAGACTAGATGCAGTTTCTGCCTTTTTTCTATGGACAGGCTTCAAATTTTGCAATATTTTTAATAACTTAAAAAAAAATGGTATTTTTAGACGTTTTTTAAAAATTGATATTTGGCAACACTAATTGTTCAGATTTGTATCAGGGATGATAAATGGGATTTCTAAAATAATACTAACGAGCTTTAAAAATAGTACTTTTTTGACCTCTATAATACCAAAAAATTTTTTCATTTAATTTTTTTATCATTATAAATTAACAAATAAAAACTCATAAAAAATAAGAGTTCTGTTATATCTAATTTATACAGCAAAACGTAAAAATTTTAGTTAAAACTATTAAAATTACGTTGCATAAAAAAATTCTATCAGATTACTTCTGTAAAATATTAATAAGATAAGAACAGCAAAAACCAACTGTTAAATTGATGTACAAAATTTTAGTTATATTTGAATAAATTTTAGTTAACAGAAAATAACAACTTAACCTGACAAAATTAGTAATAAATAATAATAAGTAGACTAAAAATCACCAAAAATTTTAAATGTAGAAAGATTTTTTCCGTTTTTTTTTTAATACGAATAAAAATCTAGTCAGTCAGCAGTTTTCTATTTTTAGTGGGATAGACTGCTATTTTCATTCAACTAAATTTAACCTAAAAGTAACAAAAATTTTGTAGATATAACAGTTTGTTTTTGCTATTTTTACTCTACTAATATTAATATTTTCTGCAGATTTTACAGTATAATTTTTTTCAATGAACTAAAAGTTAAATATAAAAAATATATAAAATATATAAAAAAAAAAAAAATCTGCTAATCTCAGAGTTTCTTTTGTACGGCCATTTTTGCTAAATTTTTAGTAGCTTTTTCTGCTATTTTTACAGGTTTATTTCTGTGAGTGTAGAGTTCAGAATTTAAAGTCCCTGAATATCATATTTGACTTCGTTTTAAAGCGAATATTATTTTAAAGTTATTTACAGGTCTATTCCACCTTATAATGTCATAAGAATATTTTCGAATGAACAGATTGATTGATAATTGAATCAGATGATTTTAATATGATTGCATTAGGTGCAGTAAGAATTCACTCGATTCTTCGAAATACGTTTTAGGTATTTAATCATTCAGAAATGAAAATCGAATGAGTAAATTCTTTAGGAGCTCTGATGGGGAAAAACATTTTCCTCGTTTAAAAAATACAAAAATTTCTTAATTCTCCTAATTTTCCATATTTTTATTTTTTTTTGTATACATACGTACTTTAAATATTTTCAACATAAGTATTTTTTGTTTAAAACTCCGATATTTGATGTGTTCGCTATAAATATAATAATATCTCTGAAAATTAAAAAACACAAAAAATTTAAAAATCGAAAAATGTGTAAATAGTACTAAATGAGTCAGAGGAATACCATAGTACTTTTGAGGTTCCAATAGTACCACCAAAAGCACTATAGTACTAACTTTATCATCCCTGATTATCCCTGATTTGTATGCTTCTTTGGCAGTTGAGAGAAAATAGCGCATTTTTAATATTACAGATAAAAACGGATTAATTTTCTACATACTTAAGTGCTTATGCATAATAATTTGAAAACCTTATATCACGTTTATAAAATGAATTTTGTTAGAAAATGTTGGTTTATAAACCATTTATAATTTTAAAAAGTGAATATGCATAGGACCCTTACAATTTTACAAATACGAATTACCTGTCAATTCCCGAACTGAACTCGAAAGTTTTTCTTCCCTTAAATATTTTTTACATGTCTTTATCGAAGTTAACATATTACTTTACGCTGCTCTTCCAAATTTTTTAAATATTTTTTGAAAAAAGTGCTTTGAAAAAAAGTCAAAAATAGTTTTTTGTTTTCAAATCATTATATGGCAACCCTGGAAGTCAAAAATTTTTAATTTTTTAAATACTGTTTATAGTCAAGGCCTCAAAGTATCACATGATTTCTACGCCATTGTAATATCGCCTTCCTATCAAGTTATAGGCTCTCAAAAAGGTTTTTGGTCGAGATCTCGAACGCTGGTACAAAATGGGTTAATATTCGTAGTATAAGCGTATTATACGCATTAAGCAAAATTAAATTTTTTTTAACATAAAAAAAGGCTTGATGGATCAGCCTCTCGGGTGTAGATAAAAAAATATATATACCTATGACCGCCTCTGGAATTAAAAAAAAACAAACCGAAATTAAAAATAAGTGGCGTCGGCCTTTATGGTAAAAAAAAATTTTGTTTTTGGGACATTGTCCACTTTTTAATGTGTTTTAAGAACTATATTGAGCGTTTATGGTGGAAACCATTCGCAGCACTGCAATAAAATTTCAAATTTTGTGTAGAGTAACTTTAAACTCGAAAAAAAATAATTAAAATTTAACGGTAAAAATAAGTATTCTTTTACAATAATAATTCAATTACAATTCAAACAAAATACAAATCTGCCATGCGAAGCCAAAAAGAGACAAACAGAAAGAGCATTATATTTCTCTCATTTTCTCTTTGCACATCTTTTAACAAATACCAACTCAACAAATTTTTGTTGCTAATTTACTAAAAAAAAATTGTCTGTCAAAAACTTGATAGATACAAACTTTTTTTTCTTCTTGCAAACGAAGCATATTTGCAAATTAAGTAGATTTTGCAAAGTTACAAACAAAATTCTCTTAATTTTTCCTAAAAAAAATACATTTTCCATTAAACGAATACATTTTCTTTGCTATATTTAAAGAAAAAAAAAACATACTTACCCGCTTTGGGTTCTGCCATATTTGTGTGTGTTATTGTTCTTTTTAATAAAATATAAACCGTTTGCTTGTGATTTTTTTGTTGATAATAAACTTTTGCCGATTTGTTTTAAATATTTGTTAATTCTGTTTAACAATTGCAGTGTTTCATTGAACTTTTTCAACTTTACTTTTCTCTACCACACACTTTATAACAACTCGAACACTCACGACAAACTATTTTAGTAATTTTGTATAGCAGATTTGCTTTTCAATATTTGTATCTATCTATTCGTTTTTATGTATGTTGTTTGTCGTTTTCTCTTTCAGTTTAGCAAATTAACTTTGTTGAATAATAACAGCAAAAAAACAGTGGTTTTGTATTGGTCGTTATTACAAAAACATTAAATGAGCGAGTGGTTGATTAAAAGAGAGAGTAATTTAAACATCTTAAAATATTTAAGAGTTGCCAGCACATGTAAAAATCAAGATAGTCGAGATTTAAACTGTACTATATATAATTCATCCTGCATTTTTCTGTGTCACACAAAATATACATATATAAAAAACAAGCAAAAACTAGTATTGTACTAGGCAGTTTTTGCTCAGACTAAATGTAGTATAATAAAGATGGATTCATAATGCTGGATTACTCCACGCTGCTGAATGGAGAGTACTAAAATAGATATGGCTTGATACAAAAAATATGTAAGTCAGAAAAAGAAAGGAACAAAATCCACTCTACAGAGTGTAGTAAGTATTTCAGTATTGTGATTCCGGTTTAAGTGTTCATTTGATATCAATTTGAAATCCAATTCGAAATCCATATGCTTTACATTAAAAAATAAAGGCCAACAACAAACAATTTGATAGTAAATAAACTACCTTAAAAACTAACCAAAAAATATAGATATAAAATTCGGAAAATACAAAACTATTATTAAAAAATATTTCAGTTTATCAAATGCATTTCATGGATATTGAAGAAAAAATTATTATTTTTTGAAATAAAGCAAAATTAATAAAAGCAAGTTTTTGACAACTATATTAGAGATAGCAAATTCTGCTCAAACTCTATGAGGGACTTACTTATAGTCTTGACTAGCCATGGATTTGTGCGAACATGAAACAAATCACACGTGAAACAACAACAAATTTTATTTGTTGTTTTTGTTTTGCATGTAATTCGTTTAATGTTCGCACAAATCGATGTCTCGTCAAGACGCTAAGTTACAGCCAGTTTTATGACATAAAACATAATACTGTTTTTCGGTTTTTTATGTAAAATGGAATATAAAAGTGCTGTTTCTGGCATTTCCAACAATAATTCATTTCGCATGAGGAAGATGCTTAATTTTTTTTAGTTTATTTAATTTTTTTCTAAATTGGACTTGTTTCAGTTTTTCTATAATTTTTTCTATATTTCGCAGGCGGAACAAGAGCTTGAAAAATATAATTCTTTTTTGAATAAACTCGCATTAAAATTGATTCATTTTATGAATCAGCGAATAATTCATTATCAATTTAAATCAATGATATGATACTGAATAAAAAGAGGATGTGATTTATAAAATTTCAATTGATTGAGGATGTGATTTATAAAATTTCAATTGATTGTTTTATTAAATTGATTTGTTAAAATTTAATCAATTCGCTTGATTCTATGAAAAGAATCAACAAAAATCAAATCGATTCTTCTGATAATATGCCATTCAATTCAATCAGAGCTTTGAAGAATTCCTTTTTGAATAAATTCACTACCAATCGAATTCAATTTTCTCTAGAATTGAATGAATTCATTCAACTGAATGCGTTCATCAAACAACAAATTCAAAGAATTAATTCAATTGCAATAGTTCTTTTTATTAAATCAAATGAATTAATTCACCGGTCAACGCGTTCAATTTTATAAATCGAGAGGAAAAAAAGTGAATTAATTCCTTACTGAATTAATTCACCACTGAATACATTCAATTTCATTTTAAAAAAAAATAAAATTACATTCAGTGAATTAAAAAAAATAATAAGTTCACTGAATTGAAAAAAAATAAAATAGTTCACTGAATTAAAAAAAAAAAAAAAATAAGTTCACTGAATTCAAAGCCTGTTCTCTGCCGTTCAGTAGAAGAAAACAATAATGTACAAATAAAATTTTTAAATAAGCAATTATGAATGAATTAATTCACCGTTCACCGGTGAATTAATTCGTTTGATTCAAATATGAATTAAATCCATTCAATATATGGTGCTTAGTGAATTAATTCATCGAATTTTTAATTCAGAATTGAAAAATTGAATTAAGGAATTAATTCTTCAAAGCTCTGAATTCAATTTATTTCTTATAATATTTATATTATTTACCTTTGACTTAGAAGCAAAGAGTTTAGGAACTTCGTTCCTTTTCTACTTAGATATATAAATATGTTTTTTTAATTTATGAAATGTATGTACATTATTATTAAACGGAAGGAAAAAAATTTACAAAAACCTTTTGAAGCAGGTATAAGATAAAAATGAGAAAAAAAAATAAAGTAGAAATATGCCATTCACAAAACGGGAAAACTAAAACTCTTCATTTTTGGTCTTTATTCTATTACCGGTCATTTTTTAATATCGTAATAGAATAAAGAACCAAAAGTTTCGTTTAAAAAAATTAAATCAGATTTAAAAATTGAATTAAGGAATTATGTTTTTAAAGGACTGAATGGAAGTTGTTTCATTTTTGTTGGGACTTGTTTAAAACACTGCAACTCATTTCATTTTTGGTGGGTTGTTTTGCGTGTCGCATTTAAATCTTACAATTCTGCTATAAAAAAATTATCTAATATTTTTAAGAATCTCAGAAATAAGCACAAAAAACAATTTTTTGATAGCTTTATATTGTCGTCATCAGACTTGATTATGACGTTGATGAGGACGATGATGTTGTTGTTGATGGCGATGTTATAACATCTTCTATTTTGCTAGTTCGCCGAGTTTTGTGATGATATTTTATCTTAAACATGTGCAAAAAAATGTTTCTATAGTTGTTCCTATGTGTGACGGTCTGTCCTTCTGTTTGTACAAGTGTCAATTTCATCTGTTAACTTTTGACATGTTAAGTGTTCAGGCTACATGTTGTCTATGGAATAACGTACATCGTGTTATATCCTTAGGTCTATTACAAGAGTATAGAAAAAACTTAATCAGACATAAAAATATCATGTAGTTTACATGTGAATATTGTAAAATACGGAAGATAAAATATACACATAGATGACATATTTAAATGGCTCTTGAAAGAACTACAAAGATATTCCAAGCACAAAACTGTTTGTAAGGAAAGAAAAGGATTTTAACATTGAAGAACATCTTGTAAAATTTAAAGATTAGTAATCTTTCAGTGACAAAATTATTATGAGACCTTTTGATTTCGTTTGCAAAGTTATCGTCGATTTTATTTTGATGATGACCACGGCAAGTTTAAAATGGCACAAAAAAAAATTGAAATTGGTACGTAAAGCCCGGTTTTTGTTCGCACTTTTGCGAAAAAAGCTGTCAAACTCCAATTTTTTTCGCATCACTTTAATAGACCGGATCATTTGAAAATGTAGCGAAAAAGTGACATTTGGATTAATTACACTATGCGACAGTCAAAATCGGGATGGGATGAAACCAACGGGAAATGTTATATCGGTCAAAAACAAGTTATACGTGTCCCGGCGTTTCGCTGGGTCAACCCTAGGAATCGAGCTATATTCTAAAAAAAAAAAAAAATACTACTCGATTTAAGTGTTTTTTAAATATTTATAACAAAAAAACAATAATAAAAGAATTCACAGTTGAACAACTAAAGTGCAATCAGCGTAAATTTGTATGATTTTTAAGGTTTGAAATTTCCATTTTTTAATTCCGGAATGTCAGTTTTAACAACATTATATGATTTTTAA
This sequence comes from Leucophora obtusa, assembly GCA_949987735.1. NCBI lineage: Eukaryota > Metazoa > Arthropoda > Insecta > Diptera > Anthomyiidae > Leucophora > Leucophora obtusa. Next base: position 48,924,483 of record OX465299.1, read on the forward strand.
GGTTTGAAATTTCCATTTTTTTTTTTTTTTTTTAACTTAGGAATATCATTTTTTTTTGGAAATTTTCCAAAAATTATCTACAAAAGTGGGAGTTTTACTGTTTTTTATAGCATTTTTTAATACAAAATCAAAAATAGCCAAAATGGCTTCTTCTGGCAAGGATCTTTTAAAATTGCATTTTTACAAAATGATTGGAAAAATGGTATTTAATGGCAAATGCAAAAAAGACTTGCCCTAATGATGACATAAAAGGATCGTAGTGTTGACGGGGTTGTGGCAGACCCAGAAATGTATTTTATGGTAAAGTGGAAGAAATTCCATTAGGCTCAACAATAGTTTTGAGTTTAACCCCTTGTGGACCTCGAGTCTTGGAAAATTTATATTTTTTTGGCGAAATCTATTAATAACCCAGGTAGAAAAATACAAACGGCAAAATGTCGGCCCGGTATTGGAGACGGTAGGACATGGTACTGGCAATGCGTCGGATTTTCAACTTTCACTGTACTGGCATGTTATTGAAATGATAACACCAATAAACGCTTGGCCGTAGTTATTTCGCAACGTTGGCGCAGGCTTGGGATTTAATTTTTTTGGTATTATACCAGTACATTTAATAACACATTTAGTAGTTTTCTAGTACTTTACTGTCTTCTTAGTGTACATCACAGATTTTTAATGTATTATTTCGAAACTTCACAAGAAAAGAATCGCAATGTCTCTCTTACATAAATAGTTGTGTTATATAAGTAAAAATGCGTCAAATTTATAATATTGTTAATTTTAGTAAAGTAAAAAAAGCTCGTTAACTTTCACAAAACAGTACTGGCAAAGCACGTTTTAAGTAGTACCGGCAATTCGTAAAAAACAGTGCTCTCCCAGTACAATTTTTGTTGTAACGTCGGCAATTTCTACCTGAGAAGATATATACAAAGTTTAAAATTTTTCAAGGGTCTGCAAGGATGTTAGTTATAACTGGTGCTCTTAAGTCCAACGGTACTTAGCATCAATCAAAAGTCAGCATGAAGCAAAAAGTAAGAAAGACACATTATTCAATTTTTTGTATTTTATTTGAACTTTTAATAAATTAGTACACTCAGATAAAAAAGTTAGTAAAAAAATCGGTAAACAGTTTCCAATCGCACTTTACTATTTTTATACTGACTTTTAGTACAATTTTTTTAGTAATTATTTTTGCTATCCTCTTATCACAAATTACGGATTTTTTTTACTTATTTTCGCTGCTGACTTCAGCAAAAAATTTTAGTAATTTTTCAAAACCTAGTGCTAAATTTAGCAGAAAAATATACGAATTTAAAAAAATGTATTTACAAGAATTCGTTGATTTTTTACAATTCTTGTTTAGTTTATATTTTTTACTATTGATATATTCTTAGTTCGGAAATAACACTCAGAAAATTTTATTGTATCTCCAATGCATAAAAAGGTAATAACTGGAGAATCGTTTGGAATTTTGACTCAATTTTTGAATTTTTAAATTTTTTGAATTTTGGCTTTTTTTACTAATTTTTTTTTAGATTTTACAGGTTTTTTATTTTGTAGTACACTTTTTTGCTAATTTCAGCAGATTGATTTTAAAGTGCAATTCACAACAATTTACTCAAATTTAGTAGCGGTCACTAATTATTTATACTAATTTCATTGTACTAAAATTATTGATATTTAGTAAATTTTTTAACTGATTTTAGCAAATCGATTTTGAATTGCAGTCAGGCTGGCCAGACTTGGGGTTTTGTCCCCAAATTTGGAGATATTTTGTTGGTCTTGGGGACAACAATTTTCATTTGGAGACAGGGGATTTTTTTGGGGATTTAAAAAATGTTTTGGGGATATTTACAACCTTTCGTAAATTTTGGAGATTATATTAATTTTGAATAATTTTTCAACGAAAAGTACAAATTTACCCTTTTATACATTTTCCGTAACAATTCAATTCTCTCTAACATGAATAAATATTTTATGCCTGACATTTTTCTTGAATAAGCTGGCATTAAAATTTATTCATTCATAAGATTTAGTTAATAATTGATTATCACTAGGGCAAGGAATTTCATGCACTTAAAAATGGAAAATATGCGCCTAAAATATGCGGGTAAAAAAGAAAAATATGCATTAAAAATATAAGAAATATGCATTAAAACTATTATTTTTGCAAAAATGCACTTTAAACCTTAAATATTTAAGTTAGTTAATTTGCAAACAGACACAGAACTCGAAGATTTTTTATAGGTCAATAAGGTTTTTAAGAATGTTTATTTTGATTGAATCAAAATATAAAATCGTATTAATTTTTTATATTCTTTTACAAAATAAAAAATAGTTCTAAAAATTAAAAATATGCATTAAAAAGCACAAAATATGCATTAAACATTTTTGGTTAAATTGATTTGTTAAAATTAAATCAATTAGCTTGATTCTCAAAGAAATTTTTTTCATAATATATTGATTAATTGAAGTAGGAAATAATTGAATCAATAAAAAGAGTTTTGCGAATCTATTTGTTAAAAACTGATTCAGATTTAAAAGTCAAATTAAAGAAATATATTTTTAAAGGCCTGATTCTGGAGACAAACTTGAAAAATTCGTATTTACGAATTCTTTAAAAAATTAGTTCAAAATTTTGGAGATTTTAGCAAATTAAATAAACTTGAGTACCTTTTTTAACATTTTTTCTAGTTGGGGATTTTTTGGGGATATTTTATTTCTTTGGGGATAACGAAAAAAAGTATCTGGCAAGCCTGTTTCTTTGGAACAGAAAATTTTCTTGGGCTGTTAAAGGACTATTGTCAAATTTTGAGCAAGTTCCGTCATTAACTTTGCATGTCGAACGGCATTCACACCTAAACCTCAAACATGTGTTTAGCCAAAACGAGTGTAAAAGAATAAACTTTTGTAATAGAATAAAGAGCTAAAATACGTGTTTTGCGTCGAAACGAATTACTTGTGAAAAAGGAGAAAAAACAATAGGATTAAGAGAGGAAACATTCTAATTGAAAAATAAAATTGCTCAAGTATTAGGTAATTCTGGCTCTTCTGATTACAAAACATACATTGTATACGCTGTGATTGAAAAAACTTCAATTAGCCACACTCAGCGCTATGCCGACCGTGGTGTAACTTGTTAAGAGGTGATGCTACGAGTCATAGCCTGTGCAGAGGACTGCCGGTTCAATCCCCGGTCATGGCAATACACAAAAAGTTTTTCATATAGAGACAAATTAACAATTAAAAATTACTTTGATCAGTTGACACATAAACTAACCACTGACGAGTCTTTGGGTGAGACGAAACTGCGGCAGTCTGGTGATTCCCTTGTGTCTGTTAAATTTTTCAATAAAAATGTTTTCTTCTTCATCTTCCTAGAAATCAACTCGAAAAAGTAATTTTTTTGGCATTTATAAGATTTCTTATCGTTAAACTCATTCTACTATTGTTTCGAAACTCCCTCTAATGTTCTGTTATCAAACGCCAAAAAACAAAAAAGTCCATTCACAATAATAAAAACGCCTTGTACTTTCAAACACAGGGTTGCTCTTAATCGGTGTGCTAAGAACTCATTTTGAATAAACTCTAATCTAACAAGCTGCTAGGCCTAAAAAACATTCTAGTTAACAGCTCGTTGTGTGCGATGTAAAAGAAGCTACTAACTTTTTATTTTGTATACGGGGGAAAGTCTAAGATTTTAATTAGGAGTATATTTCCAGTATTATGATTTCTTTTATTTAAAATCATATGACTCAATCCTTTAATGTAAACTGTAATTTTTTGACGCTATATGGTAATAGAATAAAGAACCAAAAACGAAGAGATTAGTAATCCCGTTCATGTGAATGGTGTATAACGCATTTTTAATTTTTTTTTTTTTTTGAAAAATTAAATGTCCTATTTAACTAAAAATTCGGCTACCAATTACAAAATTAAAATTCAATAACTTACTTGAATTTTTATTAAAAAACTTAATTTTTTTATAATGTTTTTGTACAAATTTCTTGGGTTTAAACATTTTTTGTAGTTAATATATCAGTAACTCTAATAAAAATAACAACTGAAATAAATTTTATTATAAAATTTGAACTGTTTAAATAAAGCACGTAGTAAAGACTAATTTAACAAATAAATAAATTGAATAAAAATATGTAAAGAATAACTCTTTCAGTTAAAGGAATTCTATAAAGAGAAATTATTATCTTTTTACAAAAGAAAAAAAAAAACACCAATTTATTTACACACCTACATAATACGAGGGTCATCCCAAAAAATGTTGGCAAAACCATAGAAATAAAACAATTTTTACATTATTTTTAGCTTATATTTTTTTCAAATATATGCCATTATGATCTATATACAGCAAAGGTTTAAAAGGCTTAATTCTTTAATTCACTTTATAAAAATTAATAAAATTAAAAATTAAAATTAAATTTCATTCCGTAATAGCATTCTTATGGAATTAATTCGATAGTTTAATTCCCGATAGCTTTAAATTATATGAATTAATTCTATTTCTATTGAATTCTAATTGAATGAAACCAAATTAACCTGAATTCACTTAGTTAAAAGGTGAATAAAAATGATTTTTATTTATTCACTTAGCCATATGAAAAATTTTAATTTGCAATTATATGCTGAAATAATAACATAATACAAATGAAAAACATGTACGGTGGGTCTCACACTGCAGGTTTAAACTTTAGTTAATAGATAACCCAAAAATTTGTTGTTGTTTTGTGTACATTTTTTTGACATTTTCTTTTGTTTATAGTTAAGTTAAAGTTAAACCTACAATATGAGACCAACCGTTAAAATTCATCTAACATAACTAACTAGTATTGTATGCTTTGTTATAGCTTGTGTGTTTTGGTTATGATTATGTGTTAGTTTCAAACTACACTGCACTAAGTGAATGATAATAAAATTTCTTCATTCAATTAGTAAAATGGTGAATGAACATACGATTTGAATGATTCAAGTTGGGAATTCATTCAATACTTATTAAAGCTTTGGGAATGAAACTTATAAATGAATTCTCTACGAATGGTTAAATGGAATGGTATATGAACATTTTTAAATTCTGAATTAAATTTTTCGTGATTTAAGCTCAAATTGAATTCAGTTCTTCGAAGCTCTGATATACAGTGGGGAGTAGGCCTGCCCTTATTTTTCAAAATGGCGGCGCATAGGAGAGTAGGGTCTAAAAAGTTTCCATTTTATGCCGCAATGCTCCATGTAAAATTTGGGCTCGATCCGACGACTCTAAGTGGACCCAAAATTGAGTTGAATAATAAGACAAGGTATTATAAGATATTAGGAACTTTATTCGGCATTTTTGGAAAAAACTCAATTTTGGTAACAGTTTTGTCAATATTTTGTAATTTTCTTATTTTTATGTTATTCTCCAATAAATTACACGTGAAACACGCGTGACGCGGAAAATCAGGTCACGCGTAAATCTTTAGTGGCATTGTTATTTAGCATAACTGCGTTGCTGCTTACTTCTGAATTAGTTATTACATTTTCCTGCAAAATACCGTGATCTGATTTAATTATTGTGGCAACCCGTGTCGAGACACACACACACACACAACCAGGCCAAGAACGAGAGAACAACTGTCAAACGAATGAGTAGACGTTTTGAGTCAGTCGTATGAGAACAGCCATCCAGTGTGTTACTTAATTGTGCTAAAGAAGTAAATCAAAATAATAAAGTACCAAAGTTAATTGTTGTAAACCAAATTATAATTGTTATTATTTTGGTTGAGTTTATAGGTTGTTACAATTATAATGTCAGAACCATCAACATCAAAACCTGCATCGGCTTATGCATCAGCCATTTCCTCGGTAGAAACGCGTCAAACCGTTCAATCGCTCTACAACATAGACTTAGTGGGCAGAACAGCGCATCAGATAACCAGTGTCAAACTGCCGTCCAACAGGCAGTTTGACACCGATTAGACCTACAGGTCTTCTTTCATAACATGCGTTTTGTGAAACTCGACGCAAAGGAAAGTGCAAAATTAACGCTCGATGCAGTGTACATTTTCTGGCAACAAGCACGAATTCCAACACGATACGGAACAAGATGCGCTGAGAAATTGTTGAAATTGTACAATACGTGGAAAGATATACAAAAAGTGCCCACTAGCAAGAGATCTGTGGCTTGGAAACAAAAGGAGCTTGCATTTACCAACGATCTGGACAATTTGATTGATATTGCCACTGCAGAAATCCCTAAAAACCATTCAAATTGAAGAAGATAAGAAGTTTCTCATTCGACAACGACAACCAGGACGCCCGGGATGCATGATTGGCTGCGATATGGTTTTATTTCTGCGAGAAAAAAGAGCATCGGAACGAAAGGAGAAAGAGAAGCAGAGAAAGCGGAAATATGAAGAAATGTCCAAGTCGAAAGATAGCACTATGCGACAGTCAAAATCGGGATGGGATGAAACCAACGGGAAATGTTATATCGGACAAAAACAAGTTATACGTGTCCCGGCGTTTCGCTGGGTCACCCCTAGGAATCGAGATATATCTTTTTTTGACATAACTCGAGAACCACTAGTCCGATTATACTCAACAGTTTTGCCGGTAAAAATAAATGTTTGTTACCGCTACCATAAAAATCAATAACCTTTTTTTATTACTTTTTTTTTTATATTTTAGGCAAAAAATTTTTTTTCTTCATACATTTATTTTTACCGGCAAAACTGTTGAGTATATAGAAAAACATTATATGAACAGATTAAAGGAATTGTAATTTTTAATTTTTTTAAAATTGTTTGAGCAAAATCGGACTAGTGGTTCTCGAGTTATGTCAAAAAAAAGACCACCAAAGGTCAAATCGATATATCTTGATTCCTAGGGGTGACCCAGCGAAACGCCGGGACACGTATAACTTCTTTTTTACCGATATAACTTTCCCCGGTAGTTTGAACCCTTCCCGATCACTGACCCCTACCATTTGTCTCACAGTGTAGTGGTTCGTATTTGGCTTTATGTCATTTTCTATCTTATTGATTTATGTAATACATAACACATTTAAACTTTTTGCAGCCGGCTAATATACAGAATCGAGTGATGAAGGTGATGTTGAGGTTATGGAAGGAATTGATGAAAAAGCTGAGGACGTCGGTGAAGCGATTGAGGAGAGCACTGCCGATGCCGGGAGCAATAGCAATACTCAATAGTACATGTCAGTACTTGAGGAAACTTATAAGTGTAGGCATAAAAACCAGACACGGGGACTAAAGTATACTTTTCTGAAAGCAAAAGGTTCGCTTAATCTAAATCTGGCCTCAGAAATGGCATTCCATATCAGACTTTCGAGCTATATATACCGGAAAAACTTAACTTTTCTTCAAAATATTTCGAATCGTATGTTTCCACGAAAAATATTTTTTACCAAGATTCGTAATGGCATCTGAATATACTACTGTTCCTCTTTAAAATGATTTTTAAATTTTTAAATAAAGACTCATTCATACTGAACCCAAAACTAGAAGTTTTCGTTTTTTTTAGTTTTCGATTTGAAATTTGTGTGGGATTTGAGAATCTTTTTGAAATTTTGGCCTTCACCGCAATTTCAAAGTAAAATTGTAAAAAAATAAAAGACCCAAAGTAAAAAAAACACAATATATCCGAAAAAAACATGTTATCAAAAAATTCAAAAACTATTTTAAAGAGAAAAAAATGTTTGACATAATCTAATTTTGCAAACGCCAATTTGACTAGAAAATAACAACATTTACAACAAAAATTATTTTTTATTAATATAAAAAACAGAAATGCCGTTATGCAAAAACTTACGGATGACCCTCGTATTTGCAGTTGGTATTAAAAGCATAAATAAATGAGTGATATTGGTTTTCTGATAAAAATATTAATAATATATAAAAAGCAATCAAAAGGGCTTTTATGAAGCGTAAAAATATATTGGAGTTATTTTTTTTTTTTTGCAATATAAAACTGAGCGAATGAAAAATTATCATAAATATTTGGCAGTTAAGGGAATAGCCTAATTTAGAGCCCTCATGATACGAGTATCATTTGTTTTTGAGATAACTCGATAGTGTTCTAAAATACTCGAATCATACTAAAATTTCAGAACAAAATTCCAAATACCTTTTTTTGTATAAATCGATAGTAATAAAAATATCGGAATTACTTTCAAAAATCCCGTTATTCTGGATTTAAAGAATTAAAAAAAAAATGGATCCCGAGATGGAGCAGAACCGACTTCGGGATAATTTTATTTTAAGAAATTTTTAAAAAGTATACTTAAGAAATAATATCCATAGATTACATTGATTTGTGACTCCTCTTCTTCTTTTAATAACAAACATATTTTTTCCGTACGCATTCAAATATTTTTGTATATGTATAGGGCGTATGTCTAACACATTATCATGAGTTGCGTGCACTGACAGCAAAAATCCAAGAGCAAGAAATCTATATAATCTATAGCTGACCCTCACAAATTTTTCCACCTTTCTATACATTTATTGAAAATAATAATAGCATTTTATTATGGTCTTGAACCTAAGAAATTCCAAATGAAAAATAAAATAATTTTTATTTTTAAATTAAGGAACACATCTTTTTAAAAATTCTGGGTTAAAATTCGGGACTCATTTTTATTGAAAAATCCCGGTATTCTCCAAATAACTCTCTCCTAAATGGATCAAAAAAATATATATATATTTACAAATTTTATTTTTCCATAGAAGATACTTTTATAGAGAATAATATAATTTTTATTTGTTTTAATTTGGAATATAATTACGCCCCCATCGCGTACACCTGGTGCTACTTTTACCCATAGAACTTGTGTAAAGTTTTTTCGAAATACTTGGAATTTCGTACAGAAATTTTAGTATCAAATTTTTGTGAGTACTATCGATTTTAGCAAGAAACAATTTAGCGTTATCTTCAATTCTCTTAATCAGGCTGTCCCCTTAAAAGTGGGAAAGACCACAATAATGTTTGAGTATTAAGGCCCGATTAATGAATGAAATTTGAATTTGAAAATTTCAAATTTTATAAGAGAAAAAACAACAAATGTGTCAGTTAAAATCTCAGTTAGTATATAACTGGGCATTAAGTAATCGGGCCTAAGTTACATTACAAATTCAAAACACGTAAAAAATATATTTGAGCCATGTAATAATGAATTTTTATATTTATTAAATTGTAAAAAAGTTCAAGTTGAAGTAAAGACACAAAAAAAATAACCACAAGAAAAGTATTCTCATAATCAGAGATTCTAAAGAATTTATTCCTTAATTTAATTTAGTATTCGGAATTGAAAAAAGTTCTTATTTAACAAATGTAAAGCCTGCAACATGCTTAGTTTACGGAATGAACCCTTAAACACGTTTATCGTTAAACCGAGCACACACGGTCAATATAATTTATTTCAATTTTATTCATCTTTTCACACACACTTTCAATGTTATTAGAATAATATAAATGAAATTAAAATTGATCAATATTTTCCATCCTATAAAAAATTGCAAAATTTAGCAGATTTTAATATAAAACCACATTTACAGTGATTATTTTTTTATTTTCCTATAATTTATATGCTTTTTTAATTTTATTTATTTATTTTTTAACAAAAAAAAACTAACATTTCAATATTTTCCAAACACTTTTCAATGATATGAAATTGAAAAACAAAAATCTAAAATATTTTGAATTTTTCAATTTAATTGATAAACTTTCAATACAGGTTACAGACCTTCAATTAATTTGTAAACAATCAAAAATTGGTCAAAAATATTGAAAATGTATGGTGCACTTTAGAATCTACTGAAAATGACAGTTAAAACAAATGTGAATGCAGTTAAAAGGGTGACAAAGTTATGTTTTTGCGCATATCTCCAAAACTATATTAATAATAAAGTTTTAAACATCATTTGAAAAAAAATAACGTCCAAAAATTCAACAGAAAAAAAATGTAAAGTTTCATAAAATTAAATATAGCGTGTGAAATTTATTCAAAAAAATTGCATGTATTTTTTACTTTCAGAAATAATTTCAAAATTCTGACTTATTATAAAATTCTGGTTTTAAATATATGATATTACCGTAACCGCACAGTGTATTATGCGGTTGCGGTTAACCGTGGTTGCGGTTAACCGTGGTTTCGGTTACGGTTAAAACCGAAATGTAAACTCTACTGTAATACCTCATTCATACTGAACCAAAAACTAGTAGTTTTCAAATTTATTGTGTTTTCGATTGTCAAATCCCATACAAATTTCAAATCGAAAACTTAAAAAAAGCCAAAACTTCTAGTTTTGGGTTCAGTAGAAATGAGTCATAAGCCAAATTTTTGGAGTTTTTTTTTGATATATTATACTATATATAGTATACATACATATGTACATGTTGATACCACTAAAACCAATTCTGGCAAAATGCTTTTTGCAAAAGCCAGCAAAGCGGAATGAGTGTTCTGCCAGTCATTTATTTTTAACATAACCAGTGGTATGGTATGTCAGCCAGTTGCATAATATTTTTGTACTACTGGAATTTCTGACTGGGTACCTATATTCCCGTTTTTTTAATTATGATAGAATGTCTATTTTGTAGATTCCAAATTTATATTTTAAGTAAAAACCAAGGTTGGTTACCGAAACGAATAACGGTAAGGGTAACGGTATTAAATTTCATTTGTTTCGGTAACGGTAAAGGTAAAGGTAACGGTATTTAATACTGTTTCGGTAACGGTATACCGTTATCGAAACAATAATACCGGTACGTACCGATATTATAAATTATGTGAAAAATATATAAAAATAAGTAAAAACTTAACATATATTTAATTTTACGTGTTAAAAATACATATGGGCATTTCCATCATGTCGAACGGGACCGTCGTACACCTTTAAAGTGAAAAAAAGTCAAAATAAAACGGATTTTTATTTTGACAATAGGCTTTACTTATATCTTTTTATTAGCCCTACAATTGGTGCTGAGGTTGATTTTTAGCAATTTTTCGTTTTCAAGATAATTGTAAAAAAACAAGGCATTCGCACGGGACAAAAACAGAAGTGGTTTTCGCGGCTAACAATTAAAATGCCGATTTCAGCGAAACCTGAAGCAATATTTCAATGTGACTAATTTTACACTGTTGTGCATTGATGTCCTTTAAAAATGGTTGTAATTTTAACCAAAAACGATTCATATTATTTTTTTAATTTAATTTTATTCACTGTCGCACGTGACATGTCGCACGGGACATTTTTTTCCATCATGAGATTTATGTTGTTTCTGTTGCTGTTTTTACGAAATTATATATAAACAAGCTTAGTAAAAATGTTTTTAAATCGACAGAAGTATTCAAGGTATTTATTTTAATATAATAACCAAAAACAAACTTAAAAGAAATATGTAGTATGAATTAACCCAGCAAAATTGTCGGATGGAAAGAACCCATTGTAGAACAACTTGTACGTGCATGCAACCTGTTATAATTTATGTTCTATCATCGGTGATTTTTGTTTGAGTTTGTCCCAAAAGCAAAAGGTTCTTTTCCTCCAAACTAGAACAGGTTACTTTGGAACGGGTTCTAGAACCAGTTATAGAACTGGTTCCGCGACAGTGAAACCTTCCATTTTGACTCCCAGGAATCAGTTCTAGAACCTGTTCCACGTAACCGGTGGTAAAAACACCTGTTCTAGAACAGATTCAGAGGAAACCAGTTCAAAAAACTTTTGCTGGGAAATATTTATTTATATGAAAATATAAAACACAGTGTTTTTTTTGCTTTTACTTCTTGACCATGGTGCATGCCAATTTTAAAAAAATTTAAAAGTATGTATTTATATAAATAAATCATTTACATAAGAAAAAAAATTTCAAATTTTTAAATTTCACACTTACGATGTCGCACGTGACCAACTGTGTATAAGTACCAAGATCACAATTCTTCTAATTTTTCGGGTAGGTTTTTTTTTATTTTAATTGTATAAAAAATCTCTGTTTGTAATCAATATTTGATGAGCTTTCTGCGTGTACTTTCGACGCACTGATAACAAATGTTGTTTTTCAATGTCGCACGGGACATCGAAATATGCGACAATGCAAATCAAAAACTTCAGTTAATTTCAATCGCATTGTTTATTATGCATTCTTTTATGACTCTTTGTACCTTTAGAAATATTTTAGAAAGCAAAAGTCAATGCATAACGTCTCTGTTTAAAAACTTTTATCAAAACAAAATGTGCAATAGAAATATCCAAATAAGAAAAGATGCGCTTGTGCGACTTTGCATTCGAATACCTCGAAATGGGTTATGAATAAATACGAAATCTTTTTACGTTATTTAAATTTTATTGTTTCCCTATGAAAATATGATAAAACAAAGTGTTTTCAAGAACTTTTAATATTTTAGTCTCGGTGGACCTTTCGGTGGAAATGCCCATATTATAAGCTTTATTTTCAATGCTGGTAGTTTTAATAACTAAAATTATTATGCATAAATTTTTTGTACAAAAAAACTGAAAATTATTACAAAAAAGTTTAAAAAATTTGCATTTTTATATGAATTAATAAATACCGGTAAAATACCGGTAACTACCATTAAAAATAACGGTATCGGTAACGATAACGGTATTTGGAAAAACTCTTAGAGGTATTGGTAACGGTAACGGTATTCAATTTGAGAGGATAACGGTATTATAACGATAACGGTATTATAACGATAACCAACCTTGGTAAAAACTTACCCCTAAATTCATAAACGCTTTGTAAAATTATAGGTGGTTTATTGAACAAATTTTATATGAAAATGACGTTTTGTAAACCTGCTTTAACTTTACAAAGCATTTATGAATTGAGGGGTTAAAATTTAAAAAATATTTATTTTATTCAAGAATAAATTCAATTTGAAAGAATACATTCATTGAATCTCTGTTCTCTTGGAAATAAAAAAAAATAAAAAAAAAATGAACTAAATAGGAAAACACGCAGACAGAAGGGAGTCCAAGTTTCCTCAATCGGAAGATGATTTTAAAAAAGTTCTAACAAATGGTATTGATTTTTTATAATAGTTGATACTAATCTTTACATAGTTTATGTATGTGTCTGTTCCCGTACTTTACCACGGTTACGCAAACTAGCCTAAAAGCAGTCCCGTTCCAAAAATTTCGTGTAAATTGTTGTTGTTTGGTCTGTTTTGGGTACCCGCTGTAACTAACGGGAACGCACATTTTGTTTATAAACAATAAAAATTAAATGATATAAACAATAGCAATCCACTTATAACTTTTTATAAAATCTATAGTTTTCTTTACTTACCCATCATTTAATATTTCACATTATATTTTGTACTAAAAGAGGAACTTGCATTTTGGTTAATAAATTGACACTTTTATCACTAACCACTGATTTGAGGTGGCTTTATTTTATTATATTTTTTGATATTAAAAATTCTTATTGCTTTTCCAAAACCGCCTTTTTTCCTATATATTTATTTATTTGTAAACAGCTGATTTCAATGATGCCACAAGATATTTGAACAATTCCTACGCTTGTTGTAAAATTCCCCTACAACCAAAAAAATTTCCCTTCATTTTTCCCTACGCCGTAAGTTGTTTGAGTTACACGTGAAAAAACTTTTTATACTTCATATAAAAAAAAAATAATTTTTTACGAGAATGAGTTTCACGTGAAAAATGTGTAGAGTTGTTTTCACGCAAATTTAATACACAAGACTTTTATTTTTCTTGGGAAAAAGTGACATTTTATGATTATTGTGATTGTGTCTTTGATATAAATTTTAAAAATTGTTAAGTTTTATAATTTACATTACAATTTGAGGCCTTTAAAGTTGGAGCGAAAATTTTCCATGTGAAAAACCACTTACGGTCCTTAAATCATTAAATTATAAAGTAAAATTATAAAGTAAAACAACCATATAAAATAAACTTTATAATTTTTCTTGAAAAAGTTTTAAATCAGTTTCAGGTTTTTGAATGAGATTTTAGTGAGGTAAGGCTGCATTCACACCTAATTCTTAAACACGTGTTTAGCTAAAACACGTATTTTAGCTCTTTAATCTATTACAACAGTTCTTTATTCTTTTACACTCGTTTTAGTTAAACACGTATTTAAGATTTAGGTGTGAATGCCGTTTAAGACTCATTATATAATAATTAGGGGCAAAAAATAAATTTGTTTCTAAACTTTTATGAAAAAATTTCATTAAAAAGGGAATTTTAAAAGAAAATTATAATTTAAAAAGAATTTTTTAAATTTAAAAACAATTTTTGAATTATAATTTTTCGTCATAATTTAAGACGAAATCGATTGTTTCATAAAACACCCAAGAAAATTTTTTACGACCGGTTGCGAACCACACAAATTCTTCAACTTGTTCCACTGCAACCGATTCCATGGAACTGGTTCCGGCACCAGAATCAGTTTTATAACTAGTTCCAGAACTGATTCTAGGACAACCGGTTCAACTTTGGAGCTATAGAAGCGGTTGCTTTTCGAACAATTTCAAACAAAAAGCATCGATGTTAGAATTGACAGTAGATGCCTTTGTAAAGGAAAAGTAGCTATTCTGCAATCGATTCTTTGGAACAGAAAAATTTCCTGGGCAAATAAGTACATACATATAAAAATGTCCTGAATAGTGTTCGCCACTAAGTACGAGTTTTGTCCCAAATATTACTTAAGTAGGAAATTTAGTTTAAACATGTTTTACTTAAGTAAATTTTAGAAAAAGCAGTATTTAGTGCTGACTATAACACTCTTAGTTTCCATATATTTGCCGGAAAATAAATCTGTCCTTTTTTCCCTACACGTGAAATTTTGAGAAAAAATCCCTACAAAAAGGGACTTTTCCCTACAAATGGCTGATTTGAGATTAATTTGTACATATAACCTAGTGTCTTCAAATGCAATAAATTATATGATATGAAATGTCAAAACCATTGCAGCGAAACGTCAAATGATATCAATTGCAGAGTGGTGGAGAACACTTGACCATTTCATGGATAAGAAATATGTATCATAGATTTTTCTTCGAAAAACACCAAATTTTATGAAACATTAATGTTTACCGACAAATAATAAAAAACTAAACACTTTTCCATTCCTTCTTACCAAATTTTTTGTTGTTTTTCTATTACAAAATTAAAATGAAAACTAAAAGTGACATTTGATCTCTGGCATCATTGCAAGATCCGATGGCATGTCAGCGATATCATGATATTGCAATAAAATTGAAATTGAGTATCTTCACTTGAGATGAGAGCATTTTGACAATTGCTTGCTATCATTTTATTGCATGTCAAGACACTAGGTAACCTAGTGTCTTCAAATGCAATGAAATGTGCAAAGAAATTTGAAAATAACACACAAAGCAACAACAAAATTATTTCCGTTGTTGTTTTGTGTGTTATTTTCAAATTTCTTTGCACATTTCATTGCATTTGACGACACTAGGTAACAGGAGAGGAGAGATAATGAATTTAGAATGAGCAAATAAAAGAAAAACATAGTTGCTAACTATATTTTACAGTGTGGCAACTATAAGTGGAAACGGAAATATGATGGAAATTATTGAATATATCGGATACAAAAATAAAATATCCTAATACAAATCTGAGAATGCAGGGTCCTAAACGTATTTATTTACGAGACACACGACAATGAAATTAATATATCAATAATAACAAATATAAACTAAACAAGAACTTTTAAAATTCAACGAAATTTTTTATTTTTTAAATAATTAACAAAAACAACTGTTTACTGTAAAAATACTGTTTTGGTAATTGTTTATTGTGATATTAAAAATAACTGATTTAAACAACTGTATTTTTCCGTAGAAAAACAACTATAATTGATATTAAAAACAACAACAACTGCTGACTACTACACAAACAACTGTCATGTAGTAAAACGCCATTCACATGAACGATTACTAATCTCCTCGTTTTTGGTTCTTTATTCTATTACCATATTATTATATGGTATGATGTGCTATGGTGATAGAATAACGAACACAAATGAGGAGGTTTAGTTATCTTGTTCATGTGAATGACCTATAAATCAAATTTCTATCAAAACTGAAATTTATATGTAGTAACTGTCCAATATTTATCATAATCGATCAGTGAATCTTAAAAACTGTTTATATTATTTTTTTTACATCAAATTTTAAATCAAATTTCTATTAAAATTTAATTCACTCGTTGATATTACGTATCTCCGTACCATTTTCAAGAAGGAATATACGATATAGGACAATTCAAATCCCCAATACTGGGTAATACGAGTAGTAGATAAGGGTAGTCGACCTGTGAATTGCCCTTTAAACAGAAATTTATGTGAAGAAACAATCTAATATTTATCAAAATCAATCATCGAATCGTAAAATTTTTTTATATCATCATAATTTAAAATCTAAAAAATTAAAATATTATTCCCTTATATAATTTTTTTGCGCTCTAATATGCCCGCTAAGAGAATCATAGTTCTTAATGATTGAAAGCGCACTAAAGCGGCATTCACACCTAAATCTTAAACACGTGTTTAACTAAAACGAGTGTAAAAGAATAAAGAACTGTTGTAATAGAATAAAAAGCTAAAATACATATTTTAGCTAAACACGTGTTTAAGAATTAGGTGTGAATGCAGCCTAAAACTGCGAATGGCACGAAGCGTACACTCATAAAGAAGCTCGTACAAATAGTTCAAAATCCTGTTAAGTACATGTATTTGCGCCAGCAGAATTTTCAATGAAGTTACTAAATTTAAGAAAGCTAAATTTTAGACATTGCTAAATACACAGACAATTTTAGTGAAATTAACTAAGAAATTTCAGTTAAATTCAACAGAAACTTTACCTGATTTAAGAAAATTTCTGCTAAAATATCGGTTAATCCCTTATGACACCAGCTTTTTTCTTAACTTTTTCTTGACTTTTTTAGGGTTTTATTTGATTTTTTTCTATTACTTTTTATCTTTTTCGAAAACAAGCAAAAGCTTTAACAAAAACCCAAAAAAGTCAAGAAAAGGTGAAGAAAAAAGCTAGTGTCATACTGGCTTTAAAATCCGGGATTTGAACTCTCCGAACCTGTGCCGAGACAGGCCAATATTTATTATTGGGAGTATAGGTGGTTTGTAAAAAGGCATTCACACCTAAATCTTAAACACGTGTTTAAGATAAAATGAGTTAAAAAGAATAAAGAACTGTTGTAATAAAATAAAGTTTTAGCTAAACTCGTGTTTAGCTAAAACACGTATTTTAGAACAGTTCTTTATTCTTTTACACTCTTTTTGGCTGAACACGTGTTTAAGATTTAGGTGTGAATGCCGTTTAATGTTTCAAAAGTACAGGGTAGCGATTGTTTGTCCATTTTGCTTTATCTCGCTTGGTTTCTGAGATATAAGCCATTTTATGATTATACAATAAAAAATATGAAAATATAGCGCCATCTCAATCTGATATTGATAGCATAGACACAAAAATATAATTATTTGGAAATAATTGTGGCTCAAATTAGCTGAAAATTTGTAAACTTAAGAATCACAAATCACTGAAAATTAGCACGCAAAGTTAGGTTAAATATGCATGAAAGTAATTGTTATGCTGAATTGGATTTTAACAATATATTAGTTGAATCCTAAATTACAATTTTTTTTGCTATATAGACGCCGAGGGAAGAATTTGTAAAGCTGGTCATACACTTAAACGGCATTCACTCCTAAATCATAAACATCTGTTTAGCCAAAACACATGTAAAAGAATAAAGAACAGTTGTAACAGAATAAAGCGCTTAAATACGTGTTTAAGGCTGCATTCACACCTAATTCTTAAACACGTGTTTAGCTAAAACACGTATTTTAGCTCTTTATTCTACTACAACAGTTCTTTATTCTTTTACACTCGTTTTAGCTAAACACGTGTTTAAGATTTAGGTGTGAATGCCGTTTAAGAACTAGGTGTGAGCACAGTTATTGTAAAACTTATCGTTTTAGTTCTCTATTCTACTACCATGTACGGAAGTAGATTAAAAACCTAAATGGAAAAATTGTACAATAATATTGTAAGTGTATGGCCAGTTTTCAAGAATACTTTAAAAAAAAAAATAAAAATTCAATAAATATTGATAGTTCATGCTATTTTAAGTAGTAAATTAGTATTTGTCGTAAATTTGGCAACTTTCTATGGGTTAAACTTAAAAAATCATGATATTTTACAACGTGCTAATGTTAGCACTTAAACTATGAATTCCTTCATTATGTTTTCTGAGGAAGAATTGAAAAGAAGAATTTTCAAACATTAATTTTCGTCTATTTTTCTTAAATGGTTAAGGTAATATTTAGAAATGAAATCCACTTTGGGTCAAATACGACCCCAGGGTGGTACGAAGGATAAAGTTTGACAGCCTTAATATAGAAAAAAGTTCTTTGAGCCTATACATAATCTTTCTTTCTATAGAAGAAAAATGATATTTGCAAAATCAAAAGATTCGTTATAAATTCCCTTTGCAATTAATGTTTCTCTCTTCTATCACCTAAATTTTAGATTAAAAAAACAAAATATTTTTTTTTGTTAACAAATATGACTCATTTCAATAATTTGTTATATTCTCTACTGTTTAACTCAAGGTCGTTAACAGAAAGAAATATTCAAACAAAAAATACAATAACAAGGAATGAATTTCTTTCTGGCAGGCAGAAAAAAAAAAATAAAAAACGTCAAACATTTTTCAAAAATAAAAAATTGCAACAGAATCTCGAAATGACTCAAAACAAAATAAAATGTAAGACAACAACCCTTACTGGAACCACAATTCACATAGAGGCAAATATCTATGGCAAATATAGTGAAACTTACAGTACTATGTAGAATGAAATCATAAAAAGCCCCTTAAAACTCATACCAAATTGACATAAACAGCAAAATAAAAAACGGAATCATAAGTGAACCATTAGTAAAACTACCTCTCTACTTACACCCACATAAATACTTTTACCCTGCTAGAAAATAACAATGAACACAGTAAAGGCAATGGCAATTGGATAATATATTTCGAAAAATTACTCACAATTATTTTCGATCGAAATTCTATGATTTTAAACAAAATTTGAATAATTTATACGGAAAAACAATCTTAAGCTTACTTACAATACAATACACTTACAATATTTTAGTTCTTTATTCTATTACTATGTATGGTAGTAGATTAAAG
Organism: Leucophora obtusa; assembly: GCA_949987735.1. NCBI lineage: Eukaryota > Metazoa > Arthropoda > Insecta > Diptera > Anthomyiidae > Leucophora > Leucophora obtusa. The sequence goes on from OX465299.1 coordinate 48,943,718, forward strand.
ACCTAAATGGAAAAATTGCGCAATAATTTTTGGGTCATTCAGGGGGCAAAAATGGTATTCAAATTTGGCCTATGGTATTCAGTTATATTGTTGTAAAGGGATTTTTGACCTTAAGGGAATTTAGGCAGTAAAAAAGGGTAATTTATTTGCAATGAACTCGATTTTTCTGTTATGGTCGGCAACACTAAAACGCCACAGGAATGAGATTACTAATCTCCTCGTTTTAGGTTCTTTATTCTATAACCATATAATGTCAAAAAATTACCTTATATGGTAACAGAATAAACAAAGTTGAGGAGATTTAGTTATCACGTTCATGTTAGTGACCTGTAACTCTAAAATACCAATAAAAAATATAATAAAATACAAATAAAAACTAACCCCTAAATTCATAAACGCTTTATAAAATTATAGGAGGTTTATTGAACAAATTTTGTATGAAAATGACGTTTTGTAAACCTGCTATAACTTTACAAAGCATTTGTGAATTGAGGGGTAATACTAAAATACCAATAAAGATTTAAAACCCTATCAAATAATTACATTCAAAAAACTTTATCGGAGGAATCTACTAAAAATGACAGTTAAAACAAAGCTATAATAAAATAACTAAAAATATAGTTATTTTTAAATGTTGAAAAATTACATACAAATGCATTAAAAATAACTAATTTGTCTACTGTTATAATTCAGTTCATTTTTTTCGTATTATAAGAATAAATTTTGATAAAAAAATCAATTAATTTTTATGCCACTCACATGAACGCGATTACTAATCTTCTCGTTTTAGTTCTTTATTCTAATACCATATAGTGTCAAAAAATGTCCTTAAGTGGTAATAGAATAAAGAACAAAAATGTGGAGATTTAGTTATCTCGTTCATGTGAATGGCCTTTACGAATGTATCAATAATCTCTATATATAAAAGAATAACGTGACTGACTGACTGACTGACTGACTCAACATCGCCCAGCCCAAACCGCTGAAGCTAGGAAGTTGAAATTTGTTATGTAGGTTCCTCTTTCGGGGTAGACGTCCACTAAGACGGGATTTTTGGAAATTCCTACCGGAACGGGCAAAAAGGGGGAAAGTGTCCCCCTTGACGGCCTGCCAAAACCCCTTTGGCTAGAAAGCTGAAATTTAAGATATGTGTTCCTTGGAGTAGGGGCTAACTTTTCTGGAAAGTACTTTCTAGAATTTTGGACAGGGACGTTGTAAAAATGGGGGTTAAAAAGGGGAAAAAGGCCCCCCTTGACGGCCTGCCCAAACCGCTGGAGGTAAGAAGTTGAAATTTGGTATAAAGGTTCCTCCACTATCGTAGACATCCACCAAGACGGGAGTTTTGGAAATTTTTACAGGGACGGGCAAAACGGGGAAAAAGTCTCCCCCTTGACGGCCTGCTCAAACTGCTGGAGCTATGAAGTTGAAATTTGGTATGTAGGTTCCTCGACCGGTGTAGACGTCCGTTGAGACGGCATTTTTGGAAATTCTTATCGGGAGGGGCAAAAAGGGGACAAAAAAAGTACCTTTTTCCAAAAAAGTACCTTTTTCCAAAAAAGTACCTTTTCCCAAAAAAAGTACCTTTTTCCAAAAAAAGTACCTTTTTCCAAAAAAAGTACCTTTTTCCAAAAAAAGTACCTTTTTCCAAAAAAAGTACCTTTTTCCAAAAAAAGTACCTTTTTCCAAAAAAAAGTACCTTTTTCCAAAAAAAGTACCTTTTTCCAAAAAAAAGTACCTTTTTCCAAAAAAAGTACCTTTTTCCAAAAAAAGTACCTTTTTCCAAAAAAAGTACCTTTTTCCAAAAAAAGTACCTTTTTCCAAAAAAAGTACCTTTTTCCAAAAAAAGTACCTTTTCCAAAAAAAGTACCCTTTTCCAAAAAAAAGTACCTTTTTCCAAAAAAAGTACCTTTTTCCAAAAAAAGTACCTTTTTCCAAAAAAAGTACCTTTTTCCAAAAAAAGTACCTTTTTCCAAAAAAGTACCTTTTTCCAAAAAAAGTACCTTTTTCCAAAAAAAGTACCTTTTTCCAAAAAAAAGTACCTTTTTTCAAAAGAAGTACCTTTTTCCAAAAAAAGTACCTTTTTCCAAAAAGAAGTACCTTTTCCCGAAAAAAGTACCTTTTTCCAAAAAAGTACCTTTTTCCAAAAAAAGTACCTTTTTCCAAAAAAAGGACCTTTTTCCAAAAAAAATTCCTTTTTCCAAAAAAAGTACCTTTTTTAAAAAAAGTACCTTTTTCCAAAAAATATACCTTTTTCTAAAAAAATGTACCTTTTCCAAAAAAAAAAGTACCTTTTCCCAAAAAACATACATTTTTCCAAAAAAATAACTTATTCAAAAAAAGTACCTTTTCCAAAAAAGAGTACCTTTTCCCAAAAAAAGTACCTTTTTCTAAAAAAAGTACCTTTTTCTAAAAAAAGTACCTTTTTCCAAAAAAGTACCTTTTTCCAAAAAAAGTACCTTTTTCCAAAAAAAAATACCCTTTTCCAAAAAAAGTACCTTTTCCCAAAAAAAGTACATTTTTTCAAAAAAAGTACGTTTTTCCAAAAAAAGTACCTTTTTCCAAAAAAAGTACCTTTTTCTAAAAAAAGTACCTTTTTCTAAAAAAAGTACCTTTTTCTAAAAAAAGTACCTTTTTCTAAAAAAAGTACCTTTTTCAAAAAAAAGTACATTTTCCAAAAAAAAAGTACCTTTTCCCAAAAAAAGTACCTTTTTCTAAAAAAATTTTCCTTTTCCCAAAAAACATACATTTTTTCAAAAAAATACCTTTTTCAAAAAAAGTACCTTTTTCCAAAAAAGTACCTTTTTCCAAAAAAGTACCTTTTCCAAAAAAAGTACCTTTTCCCAAAAAAAAGTACCTTTTTCTAAAAAATGTTCCTTTTCCAAAAGAAGAACCTTTTCCAAAAAAAGTACCTTTTTCCAAAAAACATACATTTTTCCAAAAAAAACACCTTATTAAAAAAAATACCTTTTCCAAAAAAAGTACCTTTTCCCGAATTTTCTAAAAAAATGTTCCTTTTCCAAAAGAAGTACCTTTTCCAAAAAAAGTACCTTTTTCCAAAACACATACATTTTCCAAAAAAAACACCTTATTAAAAAAAAATACCTTTTCCAAAAAAAGTACAAATAAAGTACTTTGTAAAAACAAAGTATCTTTTTCCAAAAAATTTCGTTTTTCCAAAAAGTACCATTTAAAATAATATATAATTTCAAAAAAACTACTTTTTTCCCTCCCCCACGGATATCTCCACTAAAACAAGGTTTCTTGATATTCGGCATAGACGTGCGCTAAGACGGGATTTTTGGAAATTCCTACCGGAACGGGCAAAAAGGGGAAAAGTCTCCACATAAACAGTCTCACAAATTGGAAAAGTGCCTGCCCAAACCACTGGAGGTAAGAAGTTGAAATTTGGTATAAAGGTTCCTCCACTGTAGTAGACATCGACTAAGTTTGTATTTTTGGAATTCCCTACAGGATATCCCAAAAGGAAACTCGGTATGTGAGTTCCTCCTTCTGTGTAGGCGTCCGCTTAGACGGAATTTTTGAAATTCCTATCGGGAGGGGAAATAAGGTAAAAGTCTCCTCCTGACGGCTTGCCCAATCCCTTTTGGCCAACCTAAAATTTTAAATATGTATTCCTTGGAGTAGGACTAACTCACCGGCAACGTAATTTTTCTATTTTGGAACAGCAACATAGTAAAAATGGTGGTTGAAAGGGAAAAATGTCCCCAATTACGGCCTGCCCAAACCGCTTAGGCAATGCAGTTGAAATTTGGTATGAATGTTCCTCATCCATCGCAGATAGCCGCGAAGATGGAATTTTTGTAAATTCCTAAAGGGAGGGGCAAAAAGAAGAAAAGCCTCACCTTGGGGGCCGGTAAAAACCCCTTCGGCTAGAAACCTGAAGATTAAAATGTGGGTCCCTGGAGTAAGGGCTAACTTATTAGAAAGATACTTTTTTGAATTTTGGACAGGGTCGTTATAAAATGGGGGCTCAAAAAGGGAAAGTTGCCCCTTAACGACCTGTCCAAACTGCTACAACTAGGAAGCTGAAATTCGGTACTTAGGTTCCTCTTCCAGCCTAATTCCAACCGGGAGGGACAAAAAAAGAAAAAGTGTCCCCCTTGACAGCCTGCTCAAACTGCTGGAACTAGGAAGCTGAAATTCCCTGTCGATGGATTTTCGGAAATTCCTACCGAGAGGGGCACAAATAGTAAAAGTTGGCTAGAAACCTGAAATGTAAAACATATGTTACTTGGAGTATGGGCTCACTTACCGGGAAGGTGCTTTTTGGACAGGGACATTGCAAAAATGGGGATTAATGAAGCGAAAAGTGCCGCTTAAAGGCCTGCCCAAACCGCTGGAGGTAGGAAGTTGAAATTTGGTATTAAAGTTCCCCCTCTATTGTAGACATCCGCTAAGATGAGATTTTTGGAAATTTCTACAGGTAGGGTCAAAAACAGGAAAAGTCTCCCCCTTAACGGCCTGGCCAAACTGCTGGAACAAGGGATCTTAAATTCGGTATTTGGGTTCGTTCTCCAACGTTGACGTCCCCTAAGATGGTATTTTTGGAAATTCATACCGGGAGGGGTAAAAAGGGAAAAAACTTCCCCCTTGACGGCCTGGGCAAACTGCTGGATATAGAGACCTAAAATTATGTATGTAGTAGGTTCCTCCTCCAACGCAGACGTCCTCTAAGACGGAATTTTTGGAAATTCCTACCGGGAGGGGTAAAAACGGAATAATTCTCCCCCTTGATGGCCTAACCGAACCCTTCGGCTAGAAACCTGTAATATATAATATGTTTTCCTTGGAGTATGGGCTAACTTATCGACAAGGCATTTCTAGGAGTTTGGACAGGAACGTGGTAAAAATGGTGGTTCAAAAGGGGAAAATTGCCCCCCCCCCCCCTCTTAACGTCTACGTCTTTAGCTAGAAACCTAAAACTTAAAGAACAAGTGTATATGAAACACTAAAATTAAGAAACTAAATAGAAAACGAGTGGGATTGAAACACTACACAAGTGGAATGAAATGGATATAAACGTTGAACAAGCGGAATTGAAATTATAGACAATGCAAATGGATTGGAAGAGGGAATTACCTGTTCAAACACTATCAACGGAATATGAAACTTATGTAGCATTGAAACATACTCCCCAAAAAGTTAAACAAATTTTCTGAGAGAAAAAACCTTAGAAAAGGAATGGAACTTATATATTCCGATATTTAAACTTCATGTAACGAAGCACCGGTGGAAGAAACCGCCGCAGTAGATTTTCCAACTGAATTTGTGAATTTACTTGAATTGCCAGGTCTACCTTTACATAAACTGGAATTAAAAAAAAAACTTTAAGACACGCTAACAACGTAGCTTTGCCCGCTATTTTTAATATTATAAAATGCTTTCCAACCCTGCTTTACGTTATTTATTTTCATTCAAAACACAAATGAACAAAACTACTTACGGGTCTATCTACCTAAGTTCGCACTTTACCAAATTATCTTAACATACACACGTATATTGCAATTTATTATGGATTCATTACTAACAATCCACTTTCATGAGAAAAAGTGATCAAATATTTATTTATTTTAAACCCATTGTTGTGCAGAATTATTTATTTGTGGTGGCTGGGTGAAGGCTTTAAATAAAAAAACTTTAAATAAAAAAACGAATTTAATAAAAATTGTGGGGGGCGCAGCCCCCGGGGGGGGAGGGCGCAGCCCCCCCCCCCCCTTAACCTTTAAGGCACGCTAACAACGTAGCGGGCTGTGCCCGCTAGTAACAAATATAAACTTAACAAGAATTTTAAAAAATCAGCGAAATTTTTTATTTTTTAAATAACTAACAAAAATAACTGTTTACTGTAAAATATTGTTTTGATAGTTGTTTATTATGATTATGGTTTGGGGTTCGGGAATTCCCGGGCGGGAATTCCCGGGAAATCCCGGGAAAAGTTTGCCGGGAATTCCCGGGAAAATAATATATTTTTCCCGGGAAAACGGGAAATTTTAAAAATATTAAATTTTTTAAATTGTTTTTGTTTCGAATAGGATTTTTTAATTTTAGTCATAAAAAAATTTTAAATACCAAAACAAAAATGTCATTGTTAAAATCTTTTAAAAGGGAATACATTTATTTGACACACAAATAAAATCTTTGCCAAGTAATAAGGAGCATTTCAACTAATAAAGATTTTTCGCATAACTTATTCAAAATTTAAGTAGTAAAACCTAAAAACTTGGTAAAATGTTTAAAAGAAATATGAAAAAAAAGCTTTGTTTCTTACAAATAATCGCCCTTACTATATAAATTTTTCAAATGTATAATTTAGGTAAAGTCGACTTTAGTTAAAATATTGGGTGGCAGTATACCTTGACTTGGTTTATTTTTGGAGCATTCTGATTGGTTAATTTATTTTCAACCAATCAAAATATTTGAAAATATAAATATTTTTGTAAGGTTTTCATACACAAAATGAACAAACCCGTTTGATTACAAATAAAGTCGACTTTAAATTTAAAATACGCCTTTATATTAAGGGTCAATAATTTTATAAGTAACGTTTTCATTAATAAATGTGAAAAGAAAAGACTAATGGTTAACGGTGGTATCTAAATTTGGTTATCCGACATCTAAATTTGGTTCACAAAAAAAAAAAAAAAATTGATGGTCATGCAACTTTTCTTGAAGAAAACAACAAGAATAACGTTTCAGCTAAAATTAGCAAAGTACCTGAAGAAAAAAGTGTAAGCTGAATAGGCATTAAAGGTAGGGCAAACATTTCCTGAAATGGTATCCAAATTAGCTGCAGTCAATCCGCACCATAATTAGATCTTCGTTTATTCGAGAAATTTTTTATAATAAAACCTAGCATTGCAAAAAAATTAAACCGATGTAAAGAATATTATATCAAATTACTACAATAATGTAAAAGATATCATGATATAAGAAAATATCGAGCTATATTTCTAACAATAGGAGATTTACTATAATCTTAGATGAATGGACAAGAATATCAAAAAAGAGATATTTCAACATATGTATAAACGGAAATAATTCATTTTATAACCTGGGGTTGGTTTATATATCAGGAAGATGTAATGCTGATGAAATAAGAAGAATTGTAGAAATAAGACTAGAAGAGTTTTATTTGTCTTTGGAAAATAACATTGTGGCCACCATATCTAATGGGCCAAGTGCGATGAAACGGTTTGTTTCCGACAGTCCAGTAGTAGGTGCCTGCTGGAATCATGCAATTCATTTGGCAGTGCTGCGAGTAATTTATGTGAAATCAAATGTTCAACATTCTGATATTTTTACTTTGAAATCTCACTACACAGACTGCATTTGTACTGAAATAGTGTTTTTTTAACAAAAATTACTTATATAGGTGGTTTTCATTACCAATTTTGTTTAAAAATATTTACCGGGATAATCAAATTTTTTCATTCCCGTTTCCCGGGAAATAAAAAAGTCCGGGAAATCCCAAACCCTAATTATGATATTAAAAATAACTGCTTTAAACAAGTGCTACGAAATTACAGTACTTACCGTTAGTTATTTTATTAAATAACTATCATAACTATCATAACAGTTGTTTTGTATTTTTCCATAGAAAAACAACTGTAATTACAGTTAAAAACAACAACAACTGCTTACTACATTGCCATGTAGTAACTATCAAACTATTTTGAGTGTACCGTTAATCTTAAAATACCACTAATGAAAAAAAATTAAAATACCGTTGACCTTAAAATTCTTTAACGAAATAACGAAATTTCGTTGATGTTAGTCAATGATGTTCGCAAATTTGATAGATAAGCTATTATTTTATATTCAAAATGCGTGATTATGGACAAATTTAGATTTACTGAATTAAAAACAAAAAAAATCATAAAGTTTTTTTTATAAAAATACTTGCAGTTTTATCAAATTAACGCGAATTATCTGTTTATTTTTTGTTTCGCAAATTTACAAATCATCTTTTTCAAATCATTTTGAAAAATAGTTATTTTTAAATAAATTGTTCAAAGCTGATGACCTTATTCATACTGAACCTAATTTCCATATAAATATTAAATCGGAAACTTGAAAAAACAAAAATTTTTAGTTTTGGATTTAGTATGAATACGTTATTAGCTTGTTTTGAGAGATATATTGTACAAAGTGGTTCGTGGTCTAATTTTATGTTGTTTTATCTGGACAACATACATATGTATATGTAAGTGTATCCACTGTCGGCTACAAGATGGGCCTGATTTTTTTTTTTTTAAGTTTAGTCAAACATAATTGTACTTCATGAACGGGTACAGTTTGGTTGCATTCATTTCATTCATTTGTTATTGCGCCCATTTAAGTGCACATTCAGTCAAACACTTTTTTCGTTTGAAATCAGGCTGATGAAGCATTAAATGAAAAAAAGAAAGAAAAACCAACCCCTCCAGCTAAAAGTGAACAATATAATAGAGAAACAATATGTATAATCATTTTAATGGATTTTTTTGCAAAGCACAGCAAAATAGGCAACAAGTTTTTAAAACAGACATATATTTTTTTTTGAAAAATTAAAATATTCTTTTAATAAGGCTGGTAGGCAAACCCACTAAAATACCGTTATCGATGCAAAACGCTGTCAATTAACTATGGATACAAAATCCGTTAAATTTACTTACCCTTAAAAGACCGTTACTGAAATAATTCGAATATCATAACTAAAATAACTGGACAATCGTTAATCTTAAAATACATTAAATACCGTTACCGATAACGGTATCATCTCGGTTGTCAATCAGGCTTTTTAATTAAATGATTTTCATTTAAACAAAATCCTTTTCTTAATCCGCTTTAAACTTTTTTTTATTGTTGTTTGTGTTTTTAAAATGTTTGCCAATCCTTATAAGATCCTTGTAGGTTAATCTCTTTTTCATGTTATGTTCTTTTGAACAAGTTATGTTGGTTATATTTTAATAAAACCCCCTTCTTTTGCTTTTACACATTTATGTTTGTGTAGTTTTGTTTGTTTTCTCAAGGGTTTCTTTATGTCATCTTATATCCTTAAAGGTGTATGTCATGCGATTTTTTTGTCGCTATTCCATACCAAAAGTTTTTCTTTATTCATTTCAACTTAAAGAAGTTTATGAAAATCAATAAATGTCATTGTGGATGTTTTGTAATAAACCTTAAGTGGGAGAGTTCAAGTTTTATATTAAGACATGATATCATAAAGTTCAAACAGACGTGGGGGACTTCAATTGTAATTGAAAATTTTCAAATTACTACTACAATTGTAATTGAATAATTTCCAATACATACATTTAAAATTTATATGACAGTTGTTTGTGTAGTAATCAGTAGTTGTTGTTTTGAACAGTAATTACAGTTGTTTTTCAAATGCAAAACTACTGTTACGTCGGTTATTTTAGAAAACAACTAACGAACAGTAGTGTATTTTCGTAACAGTTGTTTAAGTTAGTTAATTTTAATATAATAATTATTGTTAGTTATTTAAAAGATAAAAAATTTCCTTGAATTTTAAAAATTCTTGTTTAGTTTATATTTGTTATTATTGGAATATTCCTAGTTGGCAAATAATAATTAGAAACTTGTATCTCCAATGCATCAAAGCATAATAACTGAAGAACCTTTTGGAATTTTTACTTAAAATTTTAAATAAGCTGAAGTAATTACACATATTTTTCTAATCGATAAAAAAAAATGTTTTTTTTTTATTAAAATATACTTTTATAATATTTTTTAATTTATTTTATTTTTTTTCAATTCATTGGTACAAATAAGACTTAAACGACATTCACACCTAAATCTTAAACACGTTTTTAGCTATAACACGTATTTTAGCTCTTTATTCTACTACAACGTTTGTAATAGAATAAAGAGCTAAAATACGTGTTTTAGCTAAACATGTGTTTAAGAATTAGGTGTGAATGCAGCCTTAGAGTATCTTAAAGCACCTCAAACATTTTAAACACCTTAAATTTTAAAATACATGAAAATAATTAACTGTAAAAAAACAATAGTTTCTACTAGGGTTTATGTCCCGGGAATTCCCGGGACGGGATTCCCGGGACGGGATTCCCGGGAATCCCGCCCTTTTTTCAATCCCGCAATCCCGGGAGTTTCGTGCGGGATTTCCCGGGATTCTTTTTTATTCTTTTACAGAAGTTTTAGCTAGTATATTAAAATTTTGGAAGCTTTATTTCAATTAAAAACATTGATTTTTTTAAAAATAATTTAAATAAAAAATATTTAAAATTTTGGGTTTAGTTAAACCGAAAAAAATTTTATTAGACATTATCAAGTTTAAATACCAACAAAAATACTCGTACCTCGGAAATTTTTTATTTTTAATGATGGTCTTTTTTAAATAAAGCAATATTTATACACAATATTTCAAAATCAGTATTTCAGCTCCAAATACTTCCAAAAAAAACTCGGCATTAAAAGTAAAAAAAAATGATAATATTTTCGTATTTTCAATTGATGTAAGTGTTTTGAGTTTTTATTACTTCAAATAATTTCCTTTAAATTTCAATTGCTATTCCTTTATTTCAGTTGTATTTTTCAAATTTTATGTTTTTGTTAGATTAAATATTGTTGACCTTTGGCATTGTTATATTTTTAGTACTGTTTGGCTTTAGGTCATAAATTTTTAAAAAATAAAAATCCAAATATTTTGTATTTTATTTTTCAATATTTTATTTTTTAATTTTCTTCCGATATTTCGCTTTGCATTGCAAATCATCCTCTAGGATATTTAAAAAATACAATATATTAAAAAATATATTTTTGAACGGGACTGAGTTAAAAATTTCTCGCTGCACTTAAAGCTTACTATTATTTTTAAAATAATGCATCAGATACTTTTTCAAATTATTTTGGATTTTTTATATATTAATTTAAAAAAAATGCAACAATGAAAATTAAATAATTTTTTTTAAGTAGTTGTGCCATAAAAAAATTTCTATTCCAAAAATACCAATTAAAGTTATAAAACTATTTAATAATATTTTAGTCTCTATTTTTATAAAAAGATTTAGAAGATTTGCCTAAAAATTTGTGTGAAAAATACTCACTTTTAAATTTTTTAATGAAAATAGATGAATACTTCTCAAAATCTGTATAGAAACAAAATATCTAGAAATATAAATTTTTGGATTCCATATTTAATCAAAAAATCGATCTTAATTCTGATTCTAAAGCTGGTCCGACACAAATTTGCACCCATTAAAAATTCCAATATATCCTGAAAGAATTTATGATTCAACTTGTTTAACCGTTTAAACAGCGAATTAATATTTAATTAATGTATTTCTAAGAGTTGTTTTGAAATTAAGGCGGCCTTCCATACAAATATATTACCTGCATATTAGTTTTTCAAGTAAACATACGTCGGATATATTCATTTTCTAACGAGCGGAAATTCCCGGGATCCCGGGAAATTCAGAAAAAAATCCCGCTGTCCCGGGAAATGAAAAAGTCCGGGAAAAGAAAAACCCTAGTTTCTACCCATTTTGTCAGTTGTTTTTAAATTTTTGAAGTAAAAATTTGTCAGTTAATTTTGCGACATTGGTAGTTGGTTTTAATGCATTTGTTAGTTATTTTTCAACAATTAAAAATAACAAAAGTTTTAGTTATTTTAAAGGTAAATACCTTTGACGCCTCTTTAACTGCATATACCTTTCTTTTAGCTGTCATTTTTAGTAGATTCCACCGACAACTTTTGTGAGTGTGCAAATAAAAATCAGGAAATTGTATCACCAATGCACAAAAAGAATAACTAGGGAAAGGTTTGGAAATTTTACTTCAAATTTCAAGTAATAGTTCATTCACATTAACGAGATAACTAAGGCTGCATTCACACCTAATTCTTAAACACGTGTTTAGCTAAAACACGTATTTTAGCTCTTTATTCTACTACAACTTTTGCAACATCTAGTTACTGTAAAAATATTCTGAGTGTAAAATTGAATTATAACGCGTTTAACACACTTTTGTATTAACTTTTTTTATGAGTGTACCACTGCATATAGTTCCTTTTTTTTAACTATCATTTTCAGTAGATTCTACCGACAAACTTTTTTGAGTGTACTCTCCACTCTGCAGAGTGGAGTACTCCATCATTGTGTATCAGGCTTCATCCTTCGTACTTTAATTTTTTTTTAATTATTCTATCTATTTTTAAATCTAATCTGCATTGTAGATCATTGCGAAGCTACCTCGGTCATCATCCTCTTAATCTTAAATTATTTAGACTTTATACATATATGTATCTCTGTCTCCAAAGTGTGTTTTTTCGTGTATAAATTCTTAAATTTACAATAAAACTTACCCATCTTCATATTATTTAAATCCAAACAACTGGAACGACTTCGAGTACGTTGTGGTAAATGATGTTTATCCATAGTCACTTGTTTAGCGGTTTGTTGCTGATTAGCACATGAGTTTTCCGTTAAAGTTGTTGCAGATGGATTGGTAGTCGTGGTTGTTATTGAAGTAGTTGTTGTACTACTTCCCGTAGTACTAACACCACTATTACCGCCAATACTACACCATTCAGCTTCCATGGCCTTGGAAGCACTACGTTTGAAGTGCTCTAAAAAATTATCAATTTGTTTTTCCAAGGAGGAAGCCGCAGGTGGAGAATTCTCCATGTTTATATTACTTTTAGAAATTTATTGTTAAATATATATTTTTTTATGTTTTTTGCAAGTAATCTTTATAAAACATTATCTTTAATATAGATCTAAAAATTGCATACATATTTATAGACGTTACACATATACATACATACACACTTACATATATATAAACGGATTAACACACATGCATTTTCACTAAAGTGAAATACACTTTATATAAATTTTGTACATAATTTATGAAGCAGTGATGGTATTTGAGAATTTTCGTTTCGTGCCTAAATGATGCCAAAAAAGTGCCAAAAAAGCTTTAAAAGTGCCAAAAAAAATTAAGCAACATGCAAATGTTTCAAAAAATATGTTCAGCTTTTATTTCAAATATTTATACATTTACACCCTTATTCTAAACTTTATAACAATAACAAAATTGTCACAAAACTGGTGTGAATGGAAATTATTATAATTTTGGTATTCTCAGAAAAATTGTCACAGCAAAACCTTGACAAAATTGTCATGTAATAAAAAGCACATAACAAACAAATATTTTCATTTGTCAACAATTTAAAATATAAAAATTTTATTTTCTTTTGAAGAATTTTATAATTTTTCTTCACAGAAATAAAATATGAAATACCTTATTCATATTTTGAGATATTAGTTTAAGATGCATCAAACCCTTTACCGATTCTAAAATTCCTGCAAATTCCTCCAAAAGATTACGTTTTAACATGGGGCTAAAGTTGTTGAGAATAAGCTCAGGGTGCTTGATGCTAAAATTTAAAGGAACCTCTCGTGTTCTGCGGTTCCTGGACATTTTTTGCAGTTTTCATTTCATTTAAGATTTCATAAAATTTATATTATACATTTTTCACAAATTACAATTTTTTGATAATTTTATTTTATTTTTGGCAGAAAAAGCTTTCGCCATTGTATGGTGAAATTTTTAAAACTTTTGCTTGTCATAAAAAAACTAGAATACCATAACAAATTTTTGAAAAATTCCAGTGACGGACAATACAATAAAATCAATTAAAGTTTTTTCTAATTTTATCCTCATTGCTTTTATTTTTTAATATCAAAATAATGATTAAATTGTTCCCAAATAACTGGAAGCTGGTCCAGAAAATTCCAGAAATTTTTAGTGTAGCGTTTGTTTTTTAATTTTGCTACCCGTTCTACCAGCGATATTGACCTTTTATCAAATTATATAGAAATTTTCTTAAAAAGTGCCAAAATTCTATGAAGAGTGCCATGGTGCCATTGAACATTCAATAGTGCCACAAATGGCACTTTTGTGCCACTTTTACCAACAGTGTTATGAAGGTCAATTAATAATGTTCATGACGTTTTTCCTATAATTGTAACAATCCTTCAGAATTTGAAGCACACTTTTAGGCGTTAGATAAAACATTTTCTAAGCTATTTTTTTGTAGATTTTCTTTAAACTTTTAATGCTTTTTTAATTATAGTAAAATATACAATTTAATTTTCTATGCATTATTATTATTTTTCTTATTTATCTGCGTATTACAATTTTTTGGAATTCAATTAATATACATATGTATATACTTTTTGGGTATATTTCCTTAATACACATTTCAACTCATACATTCACTCACATACACTTAATTTTACATCCGTTTTATGCACGTCCCCGTATTCGTTAAATTTCCCATTTACAACCGTATTTTTCTACTGCTCAACTATAACTGATTTTCACATAGGTGGGTCTCTTGGTTTATGCCTTTACCATATTCATAACATTCCATTTCTCGATGTTTCTTTTATGTTCTTTCTGTTCTGTTTTTGTATCACAGGCTTTTAACATATTCATGTAAGCACAGCCTTGGGAAAACTTTTGCAAAATAGTAAATTGAGTGTTTGTTATTTTTTTTTGTCAATACGGAACCGGCGCATTTATTTTACTCTTGAAAGTTTTTGATTTGAAAACAAACAAAAAAAAAACGGCACGTTTTTGTTAGCGCTGTTTTCCTCTTCTATTATGCCTCAAGTATTCTTACTCTTGTCAGGGTGCAGACTTGGGAGTAATTATTTGATGATTTCATTGGCATTGAAATTATTTTCATCTCTAAAATCCATTAATATCACTAAAAGCCAGGCTAATAGTTTCATTTAGGGATTTATTTTCAATAAAATACTGACTACATAATATTTTAGAATTTTTTAATATCCAAAATTCTTAAAACAAAACTGGAAAAAGCTTTAAATTAAAAGAGCATGATTATTAATGCACATTGACGATCTATCATGAATTTTATTCTATATTTCCTATACGCAATAATCGTATATGAGTATGATAACAATCACGATTGTGAAAGATCTATCATGCTTATAATTTGTATTTAAAAGCAAGTACGCAACTGTACTAAATTAAATAAATATAACAATAATGTGCATGTCCAATCATGTTCGCTATAATTCTCTAATAATGTATACCAAAAAAGAATTTAAAGCAAAACAAAAGCAGTTTAAGGTATCCACAATAAAGAATCGGATTATATAACTTCTGATCTCATTCCATTTCGTTCCCTGTGTTGAGTATTTGAAATTCCACTCGTTTCCGTGCAATTCCATTTTATTACCCATGTATATAGTCTTCAAATTTCACTCGTTCCACGTTGCTTTTCAAATCATTCCGACTTGGAACAATATTCCATTCCTTCCATTCCTTGACATCCATAAAAAATTATGTATTATAACTTCTCTTGTTAACACCATTTGCATTAAATTTAACAACCCAGCAAAAATATTGTTACGAAATTGGATTGGTCTAGTATAGAAAACTCTGGCATTTTCTGAAAGAAAGTATCCTGAAAAACGGGATTTACTAAAATCGTCAACCTGGCAACACTACATTTAAGTACATTGTTAGTACTCTAGGAGTTTCCATAATTCTCTACCACAACGGAAGTAAAACTATATAAGGCTGCCATATGTCATTTAAGAGTAGTTACCCTATAAGCAATTCGGTAGTCGATTATGAAAAAAACACACTTTTAGTTAACTTTTCTGACCTAACTATAAGCTAACTACAATGTAATGCAGAACTTCCCCAAAATCGAAGACTGGATATTGTGTGCAGTGACATTTGTTGGAATTTGCACTTGTATTTGACATTCTCTTATCTCTTTCTTTTAGATTTGTTTTACATATTTTTAATTTTCTTTTGTTTAGAAAAGGTGAAATATTTAATAATTTAATAATTCCAAGAAGAAGAAAATAGAAAAAAGCTTTATCAAAAAGCAAATATTTTGTTTATAATTTTGTTGTATATTCGCATTTATCTTCTTTTTGGGTTTTCTAGTTTTGACTAAAGTAAAGTGACTAACTACTAGTAAGCTAACTAATAGTTGATTTTTATAAAGTCAATTTATAGCCAACTAAAATAAAATTAGATAACTTTTAGCTAACTTCTATTCAACTAACTTTAAGTTAGTTGAAAAGTCATGCAGAGTCGGACAATTGACTACCGCCTAGGACATCGCAATGTTAAAATAGTCAATTGGTTCCATTAAAAATAATCCAAGTATCAACCACCACTAGTTGCAAAATAGTTAGATTTAAGTGCATTAAAAGTTAGCTGAGTTGCCGGTAGGGTAGCCAGTTGAATATTACCGATTGTGAAATTCAATCGGGCTTTAATAAATCGTTGTGTTAAAATCACTAGAGTTTGTATGAGTGTTATATTGCTGTTTTTAAAGTAATTCAGCATTAAATAAATAAGAGCAAAACTAAATCAAACTAAAGAGTATGTGTGTTATTTTAATTATATAAAGGCACATGTACACGCGAGACAAAACTGCTAGAGATAGAGCAAAAATCAACCCTAAATAGCTTAAATCATCCACAATACAGCTATCTAGAGGTGTTTTTGGCTCTATCTCTTGCAGTTTTCTCTCGCGTGTAAATGTGCCTTAAGAGCAGCAGCCTGGTTTATCTAAAGGACACAAACGAACGTTTTTATAAGGTAAAACGTAACAATTGGTGTCAGAAGTGAGATTAGTTATTTTGACTGCAATAGGAAGGAAACCGGTTTATTTAAAGGAAATAAACCAACGTTTTTAAAAAGTAAAATCATAACAATGTATTTATAAAAAGTCTTTCTAATTCGGCGTTTTCACCGATGAATTTAACATGGGACAAGCCTATGTTAAATTCATCGATGAAAATGCCGAATTAGAAGAACTTTTTTATAGCTATATTTTTGCTTGGTAATGTTAATGAAATTTAATATTAATGAAAAATTCCCATGTATGTTAGGGTCATCATAGATTTGTGTATTCTTTTGTTTATGTTTTCTTATGCGTAAGAACCGGTAATATTGCTCTTCTATTGGGAATAGTTTTTCTGCGCATGTATTTTGCAAGAGGTTATGTCAAAATCAGCTGTTTATTTTGTGGATTTAAAATTGTAATAGATTATAAAAATCGAATAGAACAATGATAAACTTTTGACCATTTAAGTGTTGTTATAGGTTTGTTTTTTTTTCAAATTTTATATAAATATTCCGTACAAATTAAAGTATTTATAAAAATTTTAAGTAGTTATAACTTTAGCTTCTGACGGTGGGTCTCATACTGTAGGTTTAACTTTAACTTAACTATAAATAAAAGAAAATGTCAAAAAAATGTACACAAAACAACAACAAATTTTTGGGTTAACTATTAACTAAAGTTTAAACCTGCGGTATGAGACCCACCGTTAACAATTAACTAGTGATAAAAATGCTGCCAAGTCTTGAAAATTCTTGGCTTTTTTCTTTTAATTGTAAACAAAAATATATTCAGTTAGAATATAAAAATATAGAAAGTGCGAAAAAAAACGATTTTTGCATTTTTTAATACAAAATTTAAAATAATTGGTAAAAAAAAAAAATATTTTTCAGGAAAATGTTTGAAAATTAGATAAAATATCAAAAATAATAAATGCTAATAAATGAATTATGTGTTTATAAGTGAAGAAATCGATAAATTCCAGGGGTTTTTCACGAAGCGGATTTTAAGGTTGCCTGAAAATACTCCCAATTATGTGTTGGAGTCAATTTTTTATAGAATCCCAGCCTAATTTTGGTGGCACGCAAACTCTTTTTTGAACAGCTTTAAATATAGTTCAATAGACTTGTTTATTGTTTTCTACACTGAAAAATTTTGACAGTTACTACATGACAGTTGTTTGTGTAGTAATCAGTAGTTGTTGTTTTTAACAGAAATTACAGTTGTTTTTCTATAGAAAAATGCAAAACAACTTTTTTGACGGTTATTTAAGAAAACAACTAACGAAAAGTACTGCAATTTCATAACAGTTGTTTAAATCAGTTATTTTTAATATCGTAATAAACAACTACCAAAACAGTAATTTTACAGTAAACAGTAATTTTTGGTAGTGATTTAAAAAATAAAAAATTTCGTTGAATTTTTTTGAGTTTTAAAAATTCTTGTTTAGTTTATATTTGTCATTATTGATATATTTCTAGTTTTCAAATAAAAATCAGAAACTTGTTTGTATCTCTAATGCATAAAAGCATAATAACTGGAGAATGGTTTGGAATTTTTACTTTGAATTTTAAATAGGCTGAAGTAATAACACATATTTTTGTAATCGAAAGAAAAAAAAAATATTTTTTTCTTATTAAAATATACTTTTTTAAACAAAAATAATTGACTGTAAAAACCAGTAGTTTTTACCAATTTTGTCTGTTGTTTTGAAATTTTTGTAGTGAAAATTTATCAAAATTTTTTCCTGATTTTTTAGGCTACTAATTATTTAGCTAAATTTTTTTGCTCATTTTAGCAGGTTAGTTTGTTATTTTCTATTAACAAAAATTTAACTCAAATATAATTAAAATTCTGTACATTTAACAGTTTTATATTTGATATTCCTATCTTACTAATATATAGCAAAAATAATCTGCTAATTTACCAGTTTTTTTCTGCAGAACTAATTTTTAGTAGTTTTAACAAAATTTTTATAGACTTTTTTTGTTAGTGTACTTTTAAGAGCCTATAACTTTTGATAGGAAGGCGATATTACAATGGCATAGAAAGTTTTGATACTTTGAGGCCTTGCCTATAAATGATATTTAAAAAATTACAAAAATTTGACTTCCAGGGTTGCCATATAATGATTTGAAAAAAAAAAATATTTTTGACTTTGAGCACAAAGATATATAAAAAAATTTTTAAGAGTTCAGTTTGCACTTTAAAAAATAAATTGACTGATGTTATCAAGGGTTATTCGTATTTGTAAAATTGTAGGTGTGTAGAAAATTAATCCGTTTTTATTTGTTATATTAAAAATGCGCTATTTTTTCCTAACTGCCAAAGATGCATACAAATCTGAACAATTAGTGTTGCCAAATAAAAATTTTTTAAAAACGTCAAAAAGTACCAAATTTTAAAAAGTTCCTAAAAATATTGCAAAAGAAATAATTGAAATTTCTTGTAATTTTTTCACAGAAATTTATATTACTAAAATATAAAAATTTAATTTTTGAAAAAATATTAACCATTTAAGTGCGCATAGAGCGTCATTCAATTTGAATTACTTATGCCACCACTAGAGGGCGCGTCTTAGACATAAAAATTAAAAAAATGCTTATTACGAAACCGGCCTATCCTTCTACCAAGTTTTGTCAAAAAATTTTCACGGAATCCATGCTTGGTGTGAAATGGGTTAAGAAATTTTCACAATTGCTTTTACCTTATAGCATCCTCTAGTGTAAATATTGGCGACCAAAGTCGAAATTTTGATACGATATAAATCCTAAATGGTTAAAGATAATTTAAGAAATTTAATTTTAAATGTTTTTATGGACAAAATTTTATTCAAAAATATAGAAAAATTTTATGGCCTAATTTTGTAAATCATCGGCGTTCATCACATTACCTACACTTCACTTCACTCACTTAACGCGGGGAATAAAAAATGTTATGGCCTAATTTTGTAAATCACCTGCGTTCATCACATCTCCTACACATCACTTCACTCACTTAACGTGGGGAATAAAAAATGTTATCTTTTAAATCCCTACGTATTCGTGATTGATTTTTACGTTATCACTTGAATTGTCAAATACTTACATTTAAGAGTTGCCATTTTTCTGCAAAAATAGACAAATTTTAACCGTTTTTTGTTGGAATTTATACAATTTATTATTGGTATCTCTTAAAATAGAATAAAAATCAAAACAAAAAAGAAAAAAAATACATTTCAATGTGCAAAATATCTTGAAAAAAATTATAGAAACAATTAATCAAAAAACTCAATCAGCGATTAACATTCTGCAAACCAATTTAATGAAGCAAAAATTTCCCATTTTGCAAAAATTTTTTTTGCAAACTAAGCACCAAACTTTGGTGTATGAAATTCGTATTATAAACCCTAGATTATGAATTAAAAAAAAAACACACTTAAGAAATTGTAAAATAATCGCGGAACGCGAAAAAAAAGTTTTATGGTACAAAAAATTAATTAAAAAACTTATTAAGAGTTCTACATTCTACATACAAATATATTAATGGAAACATTTTCCATTTTGCAAATTTTTTTTCGGGATTTTTTCCGTTTTTCCCACCAGCTGCCGAACTTTGTTGTATGAAATGGGTATTATAGTCCCGAGATTATAAATTTAAAAAAACCGCACTTAAAAAATTGCAAGATAATAGCGAAACGCGTAAAAAGTCTTTATCGTAGAAAAAATTAATTAAAACACTTAATCATTTACATTTTGCAAATGAACTTTTTCGCGATTTTTTTTTTTTGCAAAATTTGGTGTATTAAATCGGTATTATAGTCCCTAGACTATGAATTAAAAAAAACCACAATTAAAAATTTGCAAAATAATCTCAAAACAACAACAACGAAAATAATTTTGATGTTACTTTGTGTGTTATTTTCAAATTTCTTTGCACATTTAATTGCATTTGAAGA
Source organism: Leucophora obtusa (assembly GCA_949987735.1). NCBI lineage: Eukaryota > Metazoa > Arthropoda > Insecta > Diptera > Anthomyiidae > Leucophora > Leucophora obtusa. Next base: position 48,964,324 of record OX465299.1, read on the forward strand.
CACTAGGTAAGTTGCAAAATGAATTCGCGTAAAAAAAAGTTGGGGAAAAAGTAAAATTTTTGAAGTAATATATTCGGTTGCAGAATGTTAATCGCTGATTAAGTCTTTTAATTCATTTTTTATTTTTCAATAAAATTTTTGAAAAATAAAGTCGTGTTATAATTGTTTTTATTCCGCTAGATTATCTTATCCATATGTTTTTTTTTTAGCATAATTATCGTTAATTACTTTTTTCTGGTGTTTTTTTCTTAAGTTTTTGGTGTTTTATTGCATTATTTTTCATTCAACACCTAAAAAATGCAATATATTTGACAATTCAAGTGATCAAAATAACAGTCTGGTGATTTACAAAATTTGCGTTTTCATATACATAATTTTGTTTGAAAACTACGTAAGTCAGCACAGACGATCACCGCGTTCATCACCGGGACTTACAAAATACAAAATTTTAAAAAATTATGTGAAGTGTAGTGTTTTAAGAAATTAGGCTAATAGAAAACAACGCAACGCAAGGCGTTGCATATTAAAAAATAACTCCCTTAGACTTTTTATGGTTTTTAAATCACTGAATTACACTGTGGAACAAATTCAGGTTATCAAAAGTTAGGTCGATTCTAAGAGTGAGGGGTGAAAATAGAGGCTAAATTAGAAGACACGTATCACGGCGTTTGCTTATGTTATTTAGTTCAAATTTTTTCATATTGTTTATACGGTTTTTTGGCTATAACTCGGCGACTAATTGATATTTTTTAAATCTGTAAAAGCCAAATTATTGCTAGAGACCTTTGCAACAATTAAAATTTAAAAAAAAATTGATTTGATTGATTTTTTTTTGTTTTAATTGTTGATCAGGTCTCTAGCTATAATTTGGCTTTTACAGATTTAAAAATATCAATTAGTCGACGAGTTATAGCCAAAAAACATATAAAAAAATCGAACTAACATAAGCAAACGCCGTGATACTACGGGTCTTCTAATTTAGCCTCTATTTTCACCCCTCACTCTCAGAATCGACCTAACTTTTGCTAACCTGAATTTTTTCCACAGTGTTATTTTTATTTATCCAGTAAAAAGTGAATACAGACATTTAAAAGTACTGGGTTGAAAACGGAACAGTGTGTCCAAAATGAGTAAATCCAACTTTTGTTAGATTAACTTTTCTGTGTAAATTGGGTAAAATTAAGACCTCTTTACTTTTTAAACCGATTTAGTAAATATATCTTCCAAATTGCTCATATGTATGAAATGAAAATTGTCATCATATCTGTCTCCTTCACTGTAATAAGAGCATTAGAAACCTGTTATCTCTTCTTAACATTAGAGTCTCTTTTATCGCAAATTAACTCTTTTAAAAAATTCATAAACCATAGCAAATAAATAAGTTTTTAATCTCTATAAAAATAAAACATTTTTTAAATAAATATTTCTAAATTTTTGCTTATTATCTTTGCCCTATTTACACTTCATTCACTCTTATTGCAAATTTAAAGGCGCCTACTAAAACAAAACAAGAAATACAGTGCCGTCAATAAAACTAAATACAGCAAAAAGGAAAATAATAAGTATATGAAGAAAATCAGAAAAAAGAAAAATACTCGTAATAAGAATATGAAAAATATAAAAGGAGCCACCAGATACAATGCGCAAAATTCTTAACGTTGGCGTTAAACAATAAAATAAAAACACTACATGGGGTTGGGTGTGTGTGCCACCATACCATGACTATGTGACTATATGGTGGTGGTGTTTATAAATGATGATAATGAAGTTGATGATTTGATAATAATGAAGTTTGATGCTTTCACATGCAGGCTTTCCATATAACCCACAGACACTATAGTTATTTAGTTACTCGCCGCTTGTGTACGAAACAACAGCATTTCTCTCTACTACAGAAATAGAAGATTTCAACGGCTCGATTTAAAAAAACCCGTCGAGAAAAATATTATTTTATACCGACAAAAAAATTAATATTTGTTGAAAATCAAATTAAAAAATCCTTGGGATTTAAATAGTGAATAATTTCTTTAAGTGTTAAAAATAATATAAAACAAACAAAATGAGCAGTAAGTTTTATGAAAAAATAAAAAAATTATGCAAAAATTAAAATATAAATGCAGCATGGCGTTAATTACCACAAAAATTGAAATAAAATATCTTTGATAATTTTAAGTTTATAAAAATAAAAAAAACTATATAAAATTTTTTCAAAAACAATAAATAAAAGTGATTGCTTTTTCGCAAAAAAATTATAAAATATTCATAATTATAAAATTAAGTTTTAAAGTTATCCACATTTATTTATAATAATTAAAGAAAAAAAAAACATAGTTATCTTAAGCAAAAATGAAACTAATAAAATAATTTTGAATCGACCTTTAGTGACCTTCAATTTACTTGAATTTAAGTGTGCTTCTCGTTTGTAGCAGCATAAAACTCTTAAAAACTCTTTTCTTTAGTTTATAGTTTTCTTTAATTCTCTTACTTGGTTTATGCTCAATATCATGCCTCTAAAAAGTTTAAGCTCTAACGTGGTATCGTTGTAAAATAGCATGATTTTTTGACAATTTTGTATGGCTTAAAATTAAAAAATCGTGCGATTTTACAACGAATTCTTATTAAATTGAAACTAAAAAGTTATTAAATATGTTGCATTATTTGTATGTGTTTATTTTTGGTTTAAATAGATTTTTCCAGCTATGAGATAATTATTTTTTTTTTTGTTTTTTTTTGGAATTTTTATAATGTGTTTTATACCATTTAGTTACTTTTTGTGTGCTCAGATGTCATTTTGTTTACATATGTAAATATTCCTCTAATACGTTTTTTTTTGACATTTATTGATTTTTCCTTTTTCCGCTCTCAATTATTTTATATTTCGCCATATACCTATTATGTTACAAACCTGACCTACAATAATTGGTGGTCAATTTTTTTTTGCGGTGAAATTTAACATTAACATGTGAATCTTATCAATAATAATAGAAACCCGGCATTTTTTTATTGAATATTTTATATTCCAATTGAAATTTAGGGTGGCCAGTTTATCTATTAAAAAATATTTTTCGTAAATCATAACTTTGTTTGAAATACTACATTCATGCTTTATTTTCCTATACAGATACTAAATTTTTATTTTACAATGGGAAATTAAGAGTTGGTATAGTTATTTTGATTCAAAACTCATTCAGTGTGTTTTCTTGCTCAGTGTGAAAGCATTAAAAACAATTTCACAACATTTAGTCAAAAAGTATGGAAAAAAATGAACCTTGAAATATATTTATGATAGATTTTTACTTGCTGATTCCAAATTTCCCCTCATTTTTCCATAGCCTCACAATTTTTGGGAAAATCATAGTTTTTTTAAAATTATTTTATTACAAACGCCTAAAAGTGCACTTGCATTTTTGTTATAATTAAAGGCAGTACGTGTAAAAATACTGTCTTTATACGCCATTATTTTTTTTAGTTTTTTTGCTAAAGCTTGATTTACACATTGGGCCAAATGAATAAAACTTAGCAATTACTTCGAAGTAATTACTTTGGGCTTAAGCACCGTAAGTTGTTCCGTTTTCACGTGAAAAAACTGTTATACTCCATATAAAAAAAATTATTTTTCACGACAATGAGTTTCACGTGAAAATTGTGCAAAATTAGTTTTTACGCAAATTAATGTACAAGACTATTATTTTTCTGGTGAAAATGTGACATTTTGTGTTTATTGTGATTGTGGCTTTGTTATAAAATTAAAAAATTGTTAATTTTTTTAACTTAAATTGCAATTTAAAGCATTTAAAATTCGAGTGAAATTTTTTCACATGAAAAACAACTTACGGTGCTTTAGGAATGACTTTTAACACCAAATTTATCCACAGACTTGTAGAATAGCATGAATTATAAACGAAAATAAAAAAATTAAATTTTTAGTCTATTCGCAAGCAGACTAGAATTGTGAAGAAATTGCTTAAAAACCCAGTATTTCGCCGTATTAGAAATATCTAGTTTTATTCATACGAGGGTCATATGAATAAAACTTAGCAAGTAATTACTTTGGTGTTAGGAATGGCTTTTAACTCCAAATTTACCAATTGGCTGGTAGAATAGCATGAAATGTAAACGAAAATTAAAAAATTAAATTTCTAGTCTACTCCCAAACAGACTAGATTTGTGAAGTAAGTGCTTAAAAAGTGCTAAATTGGTGCTTTTCCGAAATTTATTTAGCGCGTTTTGCGCTTTTTACACATTCTTTGTGTTTTATTGTTGTTATATCAATATCAGGAAATCTATCAATATTTGTTGTTATTTCAATAACGATAAATTAAAATATCAAGGCAAAGTTTGTAAATGGCATGCGGCCCTGTGTTCAACTGGGAATTAAAGGATTTAATATACATATATGCTATTCGAGCTAAATATAGTTTTGTTTAATGTGTCAAATCGCGAAAATTTTCAATTTTGCAAATTAAAAAAAAAAAAAACTTAGTTGTGGTCATATATAATCGTTCTTAGTTCTAATATAATCGTTCTTAGTTCTGACTATAAAACTGTAACTTAAATTTTAAAAAATCTAATAATTTTTCTTGAATTATTATTATAATCACAAAACATGGAATAAAATTCAAAACTTTTGCGAAAGTTATCCGTTTTTTTTTTGTTTTACCCCCGATCGACGTATTTACTGATGTAGGTCGTACGCTTATATTACAATTTTATTTGTTTCTAATTAAACTACGTATGTGAAACACCACAAATTTTTTTAAGGGTCGTAAAAAATGTTTAGTGCTTTTTTGACCCGTTTTTAAGTAAAAATTTGCGCGTTTTTACCCTTTTTTTGTATATTTTTTGCGCTTTTTGCAATGAACCCACTATTATTTCTCAGTATTAGAGTAGAGGATACAACCTTGTGGCTGCGGATTCCTCTGCGGTGAGCAAAAACAAATTAAATTCGGCTGTGATGATGGTTGCTTGTATATATGCATTAACATTTTTTTTACATGTATGTGTGTACATGTAGTGGATGTGCGGAAAGCACCAGGGATGGGAAAGAGCTTTTTGTTTCGGTACAGAAAAATTTAAATTTTTTTTCAATTAAATTAATTTTAATTAAGTTAAAGTAATAGGCTTAATGACTTCGAAACTAATAACAAACATGAAAAACAAGGATTTTACAAAATAAAAGTTCAATAGTTTCAACTTTTGATTTGACACTTGCAACGCGTTACGGATGCCCTCTAAATTAAAACTTTATTTAATTTCCCTGTTTTCTCTAATACTCGCATATTTTCACTCTCACACTCTCTTCAATGTTGCCATATTTAAAAAAAAATAATTTCATTATTTGGTGATGTTCAGAGATGGAAAAGTTGAAACTATTGAACTTTTATTTTGAAAAATTCTTGTTTTTCACGTTTATTATTAGTTTCGTAATTGTTCTATACCGAAACGTAAACCTCATTTCCCATCCCTGGTGCTCTCCACACATACATTACATGTAACCCGGTGTTTTCAAATTCAATAAATTATATTAAATGAAATGTCAAAACGATAAACGTTAAAATGATATCAATTGCACTATAGTGGAGCAGACCATTTCATGGCTAAAAAATATTAGTTTTTTCTTCGAGAAACGCTAAATTTTATTAACAATTAATTTGGGCTAAACTGCAATTTATGGGGTTCCGTCAGAAAAACATAAAATTTTAAATATGACCCCCTTTAGAATTAAAAAAGAAAAAAACCGAAATTAATTTTGGGAGGAGCTTGGACCCTGGAGGCCCCTGGGGGCAAAAAACGGGGGAACATAGTAACATGTGATTGTAGGTACTCAGAGGAAAGGAAATTGTCTCACGATTCCAAAAATGTTTTTTTTTATTCATAAAACGTAGCCTTAAGTCCCCCGAAAATTATGAAATTTTCTGGTATGGTAAAATGATAGAAAATGTTCCCACGACTTCAAAAATTATTTATTTTTCTTACAATAATCTATAAACGCATTAAAAATTTAGACATTAAAAAAAGAAAAAAAATTCCCTGCGGCGCAATTAAACTATATTAGTTTTGAAATTGTATTTTTCATCAATTAAAAGTTGATTCCTTTTGTCATTTTCACTTCCAACTGCCTTTTGTGTTCCAAATTTTCAAAATAAACAACAAAGAATGGACATTTACAGGGTTTTACCAAAACTAAAATAACGTGATTTTAGACTTTTTTAATTTTTCGAGGTCTAAAAATTAACAAAATGCCTCTAATTCGATTCATGTCCAACGGATTAGTAAAAAAAAGCCGTGAGATAATTTCATTTGAGTTCCATTTTCGTTCATATTAATTTTTCGGGATTCTTAATTGTTTTCTAATCAGACGATGCCGCAAAGTTAATTTGGCACTGTCGACAAATGGTTTGGTAAAGTCGACCTCTATGTTCGTCTTATCGTTATCGGCACTACATCGATATTTTAAACTAACAGCCTTAAACTTTTAACTGTCAAGTTAAACTTTTAAATGTCAAGTTAAACTTCTAACTATCAAAAAATTCATATGTAAACGATGAATATTAAAAAGCAGATTAACTTTAAGCTTCATTCACGCGCTATTTATTCATTTCCATCGATATGTATTATTCTTCAGTACTGGAGATAAAAAATTACATTTTCAAAAGAGATTTTACAAAAATATGCTAATTCATATCCCCAATACTGGGTAACAATAGATAGGAGTAGTCGACGTGTGAATTGCTCTTTAAGCAAGTAAATTAATTTCGCTGTCAAATGCCCAATTTACGCAAAAAAGTTAATCTAGTAAAATTCGGATTAATTGCTTAATCGAGCACAAAACAAATCGATTAAATCATATTTTAATCTCTTCAATTAACAGCACAGTACAAGACATAACAAGATAACATCGTTGCATTCATCGTGCACATGTATTAGTAAGAGCACATGGTTTAACGTTTGCCGTTTACAAAATACATGGGAAAATAGCAACAACGAGATAACATATTCGCGCCGTTTCATTTTAAATAATGTCAAACAACAATAACAAAACAAGAAGAAGCATTTGATCTCCTTACTGGAAAAAGCATAAAATATAGAGAACTTGACTTTCTATTTATGTATATTCTGTGATTAACAGTCAATCAGATTTTTAATCTGGCTAGCGATTATATAAAAAAATTAGCGGTTATCGTCTACTTTTCGAAGTTAAATTTTTAACATTTAAAAGATGTTAGTTACAAAAATGTTGAAATATGTTATGCAAAATTTCTGTCTTTTGTCAAAAGTGTTACAATATTTTAAAAATTGTATGTAATATAGTAGATATTGAACTTCGAAAAGTGGAGTACAATCGTCTATCGTCTTATAGCATCTGTGCACTGGTTATTATTTCTAAACTATTCTGTATTCATAATACAAATTATGTGCAATTCTGAGTTTTGCTATAGTGACGTTTTCCAACACTGAAAAAAACACACAAAATCTGAAAATTAACGTTAAGATGCTGGCGCAAAAATTATCCAATTACTGAATGTCCAGTTAAAATTTAGCCGAGAGTTAAATTCAAATTTTATATGGAAAACAACAACAAATGTGTCAGTTTAAGTCCCAGTTAGTAGCTAACTGGACATTCAGTAATCGAGCCTTAGACATTTTCTTTTGTTTAATAGTTAATTTAAAGTTAGATAAAAGTTAACCGGAAAAATATTTTGACGCTGTTGACATTTTTTGCCAACACTGACATTTTCTATGTTCATCTTATACCGGATCCTAATCGGCGCCACCTTTGAATTTTAAACTCGCAAAGTTAAAATTTTACGCTGGGTATCATATTGACAGTTTATGCGTTAACTATTAGTTGTTTTGTTTATAATTTTTTTTTACATTGAAGGAATTCGTAATTTAAGTGCTAACGTTAGGTTGGTTGTAAAATAGCATGATTTTTAAATTTACCCTATTGTCAAATTTAGTATAAATTCTACTTTACTACTTAAAATAGTACGAACTATGAAATTTTTCATTAAGTTCATCCAGTTTTTCATAAAAGCATATGAAAAATTTCATATGATTTATTAAAAATTTCATACCACCAATGAAAAAGTTTCATTAAAAATAGTTTTCTAAAAATTTTCTTTACTCAATTTGTGAGGAAAACTTCATTAGTTTAATGAAAAATTTTATTAAAATCCGGCGGAGAAAATTCTCTCTATACATGCTGAACTTGGATGTATTGATCTTAAATCGAATTAAAAACCAAAGCGATTTTATGTGACTTCTTGCCTTTTTTCCGGAAAAAATCCAGATCCTAATTTGGCTCAGTTGCTGCCGGTTTATTTTTATACAGCGTTTTGAAGGCCGAAATACTCGAAAAATTATTTTGGTTTTTTTTTTCTTTGGTACAAAATTGTTGAATGAATGCACTTGAGACCAAACTGATAAACCAATTTTTGGATGCCAAAAGTTTGACGTGCAGATTTTCAAGACCCCAAACAAAAACCGAAAAATTTATTATCGCCATTTTGGATTTATCTATGAGTCAAAAATTATTCAAACAAAACACATATTTTTGAAATTTTTAAATTTTTTGTCATAAATTGCTAGTTTTTTTGACGAAAATATGAACAAAATAAAATGAATCATAAAAGGCAAAAAAAATTTGAGGCAAATTATTAAATCTAAATGATGGTTCAGAAATGTAAATAAATTTGAATATTGAACAGGTTAATTTTTAGCCTACCCAGCCAGCAATTTCGAAGCGCTCATAAATAATATTTTTAAATGGCTCATAGAAATGATTATTGTTTTTTTGAAAACACTCTTATTTTGGTAGTAAATATGAACCCTCAGAAAACAATCAAAAAAGTTGTCTCTACAATCTAAAAAGCTGTCTCAAAACCGAAGGTTCATTTTTTGGACTCAAAGAAGATTTCAAAATTATTTAAATTTATGAAGAAAATTTCGATTTTATACGTTCTTTTTTCTGAGTCATTTCTGAGTACACAGGGGGCTCTTTTGGACGGACCACTTTCATAGGAAAAAGTGGAAAAATGTTTATGTTTTTGGAGCTCATTTCTGAGTCATTAATGATTATGTTTGTTTGCTGGGTAAATAATTTTTTTACATATTTTTTTGAGTCATTTTTGGTTCATCTGTTGGATGAATCACTTTTATATAAAAATTGGAACTTATAAGATTTTTAGCTCTTTTTTATTAATTTTTGGGCTAGTTTGCTGGCTGGGTACTCAAATTAGTCGAGCGAGACCCACTTTTTATTAGACTATATATATTAGAGTTCGTCACAAAAATTTGATTTTCTGATATCATCACTTTTTTTAAAGTTTTTGCATAGAAAAGAAGAATGGCGTTTTTTTTTCTTTTTTATTCCAACTCCTTCCACTGGCGCAAATCGGCCAAAAACGCTAATTTTAAAGGCCCTTTTCCTCCATAGCAAAAACAGCTGCATTTATAGGAAATCTGATTTTACCATTCGATTCTACAACAAAATTTAATACACAAAACTTTTTTTTTGCATTTTCATAATACACCAGATAGCCATTAGAGTGGTTCGAAAATTTTCTAAAAAGTAATTTTTTTGTTACACACAATGAAAATGTATTTCCGGCGGTGTACATGGGTACAAACATTTTGGATATGCCGCGAACCGTTAAAAAGCTATTAGCTAATCAAATTTGGATTTTTTTTTTTAATTCAATGAAAAAGTATTTGAGCTAAATAAAATGCAGCTTTCAATACTCGCTGCCGCATTATAAATTTATTTTTTATTAATCACAAAATAATTTGTAAGTTTTATAATGTTTATTACAAAGATTTTTTTTACTAAACATATTTGATTAGTAAATAACTTTTTAACGGGTCGCGGTATATCAAAAATTTTTGTACCAATATTCTCAGCAGGAAATACATTTTTATTGTGTGTAATAAAAAGTAACTTTTTTTGAAAATTTTGAAAAAAGTGCGCTTTTGGACCACTCTAATGACTATCTGCTGTATTCAGAAAACGCAAAAAAAAATGTTTTTTATATTAATTTTTGCTGTCGAATCGAATGGTAAAGTCAGATTTCCCAGAAATGCAGCCATTTTTGCTCTGCAGAAAATGGGTATCCAAATCACCGTTTTTGGCCGACTTGCGCCAGTGGAAGGAGTTGAAATAAAAACGAAAAAAAACGCCATTCTTTTTTTCTATGCAAAAACTTTAAAAAAAGTGATGATATCCGAAAATCAAATAAATTTTTTTTTTGACGAACCGTAATATATATTTTGCACCGTTAATTAAATTTGATTTTCTTCCCGGAATACGCTCCAAATCGTACTGTGGTGTAGAGTTTCACATACTCGGCTTTATGTACAAAAAATTTTTTTTTTCCAAACTTCGGCCATGCTCCTATTCCATTTGGTCCGATTAGAAAAAAAATACTGCTCCGTTATTCTTGGCTCCATATTTATGTACATACATACATACATACATATGGGCATTCCCACAGAAATTAACTCAGGGAATTAAACGAAAAAGTTAATTCCTTAGGGAATTGAACGAAAAAGATAATTCCTTAGGGAATTAAACGAAAAAGTTAATTCCTTAGGGAATTGAACGAAAAAGTTAATTCCTTAGGGAATTACATGAAAAACTTAATTCCTTCAGGGAATTAAATGTACAAGGGAATGAATTCCTAGGGAATGTATTCCTTGACTTAAAATTGAATTAACTCGTGTTGAATGAATTCTTTAGTGCATGAATTCTTTCTTTTTAATGCTAAATGCTTTGTACAGGGAATTCATTCTCTAAATTTGAATTCTTTGAATTCATTCACAGGAATTAATTCCTGTGAATGAATTAATGAATTCATTCCTTGAATTAAAAAAATTAATTAAATTTTAGGGAATTCATTCCAAAAAGGAATTAATTTTTTAAATCTCTGGTCCCAACCCAATTGTTCGTCTTAAAAGAGTTTTACTGTACTATAAATTTTTCACAGAAAGAATAAAATAAATTTTATATGGATGCTGTCATTTTTTGCTTTTCGAGAGATTTAATTATTTTTTTATGCCGGACAAAATTTTAACCTTGATTTTTAATATACATATTTGTTTAATGTTCTGATTAATAACAAAAATTATTTCAGCATTCACAAATTTTTTTTATTACCACCCACCTCAAAATCCAAAAAATTTAATTTTTGAAATCATAAATTGACTTTTTTTTGAAAAATGTGATTTAAAATCTGCATTAGTCATTCATTGCCAAAACAATGCAGTTAATCATATAAAATATACATACATTTTTGTTCTTTTGCAAAGCCTATACATTTTTTATGGTGGGAAACAGAAAAATAACGTAAAACAGAAACGTCTCTTGCAAAGAATTTTTCCGGTTCTATTTATAAACTGCTCATCCAACCCAACATATTTCATATGATTTCTTTTTATCATTCACAAGAAATTAAAAAAAAAGAAAAAAAAACATAAAAATATATAAAAGGAGCTAGTAAAAAAGATATTGCAGTTTTTAAAGTTGCAGTTGCAAGTTCCATACAAGGAAAACTATACGGTGGTGTAACCACTGATAGAGGAGACAAAAGTAATTAACATTCGGTAAGAAACTTAGTTGCGCAATCTTATTTTTAGGGAATAAAAATCGGTTTTATATTTTTAACTTTTTTGCTTGAAAGCTTTTAATGCTTTTCTTCCATTGGATAGGTCTTCCAAATACCTCTCATTTAAAACCCAATTTAGATATAGTTTCTGCAGAACCAACATAAAAAACGCAAAAAAGGGGTAATTTTGACCCCACTTTTTAAAGCCTAAAGAATATTTTTCTATTATAAGTCGCACAGCTTTGCAGTGGATTTAGGATAATTGGGTGGTGCTGATTACAAATTTTTGACTTTTTCCCTTCCAAATTGGCTTTGATATTTAAAATGGGACTTCGTCTTATATTTAAAATTAATTAAAAAAAAAGAAACTTAAAAAATTTTAAAATTCTAATTTTGAGCAACTGTATTTACACTTTACACTTAAAGTTGAAAAATAGGACACAGAATTAAACTTCAACTGTGTGTAAAGGGTTTTCTTTCTGGAGCTATAGTTACTAAATTATAAATTTTTTATTGAAAAAATCGATTAGAAAATGAAAAAAGTTAAATCGCAAATTATGCAAAATCTAGAGACACTTTGAACAAACTAGTTGCAGATTCGAAATCAGCACCCCCAATTATCCACTGCAATATCATTCATCTTTTTTTTTTGTAGAGCACTGTTATCTACAACATAGTAAAGATTCCTTAGGGTCTGCGGGTTACACCAATGTGTAGTTTCCTTGTTAAAAAAATACAAGATATAAGAACTTGTTTTTCTGAAAGAGTGAATATTTATCTTGTTTTCTTTCAAGTGGCTTTTTTCAAGTATTTTTTATTTATTTTTTTTTTAATTTAACGCATTTAGTGTGGATCTCATACTGTAGGGTTAAATTTAACTTAACTATTGAACAAAAGAAAAACGCAAAAAATGATATACCAACAAGAAATTTTGTTGTTAACTAATAGTTAATTTATAAACCGTCAGTATGAAACCCAACATTAGTTTCCATATTAAAAATTTTGTGTTCTTGCCAAAAAAAAAAAAAACTGAAATGTCTGTTTTTGAAAAAATTTCTTTAAGCTAATTCTTTTAAATTATCATTTTATGGAGGCGTTTTTTGTTTTGTTTCATTATAATTGATATTGTTTATTTTGGCCAAGAACAATAATGAAAAACCAAATTAATACAGCTGTTAATATTTAAATATTGTAACAAAAAAAAAAAAAAAAATTAAAATAATTATTATTTATATAAGCATACAATAGGTTTGTCTTTTTCGAATTTTATATCTATGTATTTACTTTATCTTCAACTACTTGTAAAGAAAACGACTGTCCCTACTTACTAGGGATGCCAATCGCGATTGATATTTGAAAATCCCGGAATTCGGGATTTTGTATGAAATCGGGATCCCGGGATTTTCGGGACTACGGGATTTTTCGGGATCCCGGGATTTTGCGGGATTTAAATTTTCCTTTATTTGTAAAAACTTTTATGTTATGTAACTAATTTTTTTATAGAATAAAGCGTTTTATAATTATTTAATAGTAGTTAATTAATAATGTGGTACATTTTATAAATATTGAAACATCTCAGTCAGAAATTGACAGTGGTACAAAAAATCAAGTACCTACATACCACTTGGTAACCGCGATGTTAAAAATAAATGACTGGCAGAACACTCATTTGGGACGCTTTGCCAGCGTTTGCAAAAATCGTTTTGCCAGTATTTGTTTTACATAACATCACGGCAAGGCCAAAAGAAGATACATATGAACTTTTTTAAATTTTATTTTGGAAAATATAATTCCAAACCACCTATTTATTGGTTTCGGCAGCGTTTTGCCAAAGTTAAAAATTTTGTTTCTCCAGTACTTTTCCAGCGCTTTTTAAACTGCCGGTCCTTTTGTCTATTGACGTTATCATATTGGAAATGGGAAAGCAATTTTTGTCAGTACTTGTACCACCTGTTAAAATACCTTGCCATCGCTTTCCCGTTTGTATTTTTCTGGCTGGGATAATATATGAAGGCCTGTCATTAAGTACACTTGCGCCCAGTATTTTGTAAGCAGATTTTAAAACATATTCGTTGCGATAACCTTGCCCACTAAATCGTGTAATTACAGCAACAAAGTTATTTGGTTATCGTTATCAAATGTTTTCATGGAAGAATTCAAACTTACTGTCCCAGCCAAAATTAGGTTTCAGAAATCGAATTTCGCTTGAAAGAATAAATCGGTAAAATAACAATCAAACTTGATTTTTCGCATGTGTTCCTCAAAAACTTAATAATGTTTACCAAAATTTAAAATTTTTCTGCAAAGTCTCTGCATAGTTTACTCGAATAATCTACTTAATTTATAATTTTACCAATATCTTGGCATCAATTTCTTGTCAATATGAGAAAATTCAAGAAGAAACGTAGGTAATCTAAAATTGCTTACTTTGTTTATTTGCGTTTATATTAATATTAAAAAATAAGAAAATCCCGGGATTTTTGAGAAATAATCCCGGGATTCGGGATTTAGTCAATCCCGAAAATCCCGGGATTTCGAGATTCGGGATTTCCCGTTTGGCATCCCTACTACTTACCAGACTTTTGTATTATTTTTTTTTGTAAACAATTGAAATGAAAGTTATTTTGTATATGGACATCGCCGGAATACGAAATAGAGGAATTATATCGTGTTGCCTTCTCTATATTTACTAATAAACACATAAATCATTTGTTAGCATTTGTTGTTTTTGATATTTTACTAATTTAAAAATATCAAAATTTCAAATATGTTTATGACAAATATTTTTGTTTACATTTAAAAGAGGAAATCCAAGAATTTTCGAAACTTGATGGCATTTTTTTAACTACGTATTTTTTTAAGAAGCTAAATATATACCCACTTTGAAATTTTATAAATAAATTTGTATGGAATATCTATACAAAATTCGAAAACACAAACCATATTGATTGGTTGGCTCATTTTTAAATTATAACCAGAGATGCCAACTTTTTCAAAGCAAAAAGTGCAAACAAGATTCAGAAATGGTAAAAATGCATAAATTTCCATTAAAAGAGGGTAAAAAAGTAGTAAACCAACTTTACAACATTAAAAAATATCATGTTTCACAAGGTTTGATTAAAAATAAAATAAATATTTTAATATAAAAAATATAATTAATTAGAAATTTATTAATTCAGTAAAAAAAAATAGATATAAATAAATTTAATATAAAATAAAAATACACTAATAAACTTCTCGCGATATTTTCTGATTATAATAAAAATCTTAGAAAAATGATTTGATTTTTTAAAATTGAAAATTTTTGCTATAAAGAAGTTTTTGTTAAATTCGCGTTTGCTACATTAAAAATCATTAAATTTAGCGCGAAAAGCACTATTTGGCATTCCTTTTTCTTATAATTAAATAAACCATTTCAAAAATTACAAGTTTTCCTTGATATTTTTATGTATCGGTATTAAAATAAAAACAAATGTAGCAAAATTTCTGGATATTGCTTAAAAAAATATAAAAATGTATTAAAAGCATGGTTGGCAAACACTAATACTTCATTTAGACTGTACAAAAACTACCTAGTTTTTATACAAAACTAGTTTTTGTTTGTTTTTCATGCATGCGTTTTGACAAGTAAAAACTATCAACGGCCAAAAACTAGGTGGTTTTTGCTCAGTCTAAATGCAGTATAATCCTAAAATAAAAATAATTATTTAAAACCCTTTCAAATGACTAGCGTTAACCTTCAAATACCACTAACGAAATAATTTCCTTGTTCGACAAGGAATTTGTTAAAAATTTGTCAAATCGGTTTGAAACACATTTTACAGATGTTTATCTGGCGTATTATTTTAATTGTAGTCTTAAGTTAAAAAAAATGTTCTCTTTGAAATTTGAAGATTTTGAAGATATCTGGAAATATTTTATAAAAGTTGGCATTTTATAAAAGATTTCAATAGCAAGTTTTTAGAAATTAAAAAAAGTTCTCAAACAATTTTTATGCCTAGGAAATAAATTCCTGACATATCGTATTAATAAACTAAAGCATGAAAAATTTGTTTTTAAGCATTATATCATTCATATTTTTAATAAAATAAATAAGAAAGTTTTGTTTAAAGATTTTTTTAAATTTTAAATAAAAATTTATCAATGATTTATTTTTATTTGATATTATTTAAAAAAAAAATCAAAAACAAAATACAATGGCATAGAAATTAAGTGTTAATATCATGCTAAATACCTACCATGACAAACTTTTGAAATTTATTTTTAATAAACACGAACATCTGTCGTGTTTGTGATGGTCCTATTCTATATTTTTTAAATTTATTTTGTTTTTAAATATATGATGAAAAATTGGCAATATCGCCCCCGCGATGACGAAATAATATATGTGTTTTTGAAGAGTCCCAAAAAATATGGTTGTTTTGCGAAATTTTTTTTGTTAAATTTTTCTCTCTATATAAAAACTTATTTTAATAAAATATAGTGACGTCCTCAAACTACATATACTTATTCTGTCAGCGCAGCGACGATATGCAACATTTAAAATATTTAAAAAGTTGTGAAATTATTTTTCTTAATTAAAAATAATGGATTTTGTGAAATTATTTGAAATTTTTTGTTTTTCTGGTAAGTTCTTGAAAAATGTTTATATTCTATAACAAGCAATATTTAGTAAATGATTAATTTTTATTTTAGGTTAAAAACTAATCCATAAAAAAAAACAAAAAATTCACCTACTGCAAGAAAAATAAAAAAAAAAAAAAAGAAATCCACCCACATACATTTTTGTGAAAAAGACAAAATGTATTAAGCCTGCGACATGTTGAATACAACTATTGTATTATATTTGTTTAAATATAATCTATTATATAATATACAGGATGTATATATATCATTTCGATCATAATACATGCACACTTCTACACACGTTCATTCACATACTACCCACACACTTGCATTATATTGTTTATAACAATGTAGTTAGAAGTGTTTTTAAAATAATTTTATGTAAAAAGAAAAAGGGTATTTCTTGCTGGCTGGTCATGAGAGATATAATTATGATTTATTTTCCCTAAAAAAGGTAGTTACAATTGGTTTTTATTATTATTTCTTATTTAGAAATTTATAAATGTTTGGCTTTTTATAATAATTTTTTAACTTTGCTTTTTCATGATATATTTAATTGCATTTTTTCTTTGTCCATAATTGGATTTATTGGAATTTTGTGCTAATTTTAACTAATTGTTTGCAATAATATTAAACAACACTTATTACAATATAAACTGTTAAATACCATGTATATAAAATAAAAAAAAAAAATACCAAAAAGAAAAAAAAAGAAAATAAAAATTTAATATTGTGTTTATACAAATTAATAATTATGGTTTTATTAATAATACTTATATAATTGAAAGTAAAACGTATATAAAACAATTGGCTAATACCATATCTATCATCATTAACCAATTTATGTATTTTAAATATTTAGTTTTAAAAAATTAATTCACACATATTTTTTTCAAAATTAATTTAACAACGATTTGTTTATAAAAAAAATTAACAGACTTCTAAGATTGAAAATTTTCTGCAAAAATAAACTAATGATGAATTTTACGAATAAATCAAGAAAATAAATCTTAAACCCAATTTATTACACTACCACCAAAAACTAGTAGTAGGTTTTGAGAACCACTTGTATTTACTTCAAATTCAATAGAAATTTTTACTCAAAAAAACTAAAAGTTTTAAAAAATTTCTTGTTTTTGGTTGTAGTATAAATTGGGTTTTAAACAAAACACTTTTAAATTACTAACTATTTAAGTTTATGGTATGCATTAAGTGCAGCTAGTTTTTTCTTAGGTATTTTGATCAGCTGAGTTCAAAAATCACATTTTTGTGGATGGGGTATCTGAGATTATCGGACATCTCGGGCATTTATGGGGGTTAAAACTGGGGTCAAAAATTACCCATTTTTTTCTTTTTTCAATTTATTTATCATATGATCCAAGGAAATTATATGGGTTTTAGGTTTAGGTTGAATGGGAGCCCGCCAGAATGGCGAGTTCACTCGGAGGCCATAAAGCCCATTGCGATTCCCTTAATCTTCCCCTCATCCACATGTAAAGAAATACCACGACCCGAGAAATCTAAAACCATCCTTATCCCCTTAAAAAGTTTGCAAGACCGTCGAAGAACATGCATCCCAGTTATCTGAGTCGCCGCTCCTTCAGTCCCGGACATTCATAAAGCAGATGATGCACTGTCTCCTTCTCCTCCTCCTCGTCCCCATAGCCCCTGCAGTAGTCCGCCTAGGTTTAACCCCAACGCACAGCCATTCGGCCTATCACGCAGTGTCCCGTTAGGACATTTCGAAGAATTTTTGTCCTCCCCAGATCAGGCAGTGCCCATAGGGTCCGAGTATTCTACAATTGGTCAATTGCCCTCGTCTCCCTATCCGATATATCCCCTATCATACCGAATAGCTCCACCAGAGGACCAGGACCTCTGTTTGTACAGGGTCCTCAACCGACTCGGATCCATTCCTGGCACACTCGCCAGCCAGCTCGTTGCTCGCGATCCCAGCGTGTCCTGGGACCTACGCCAGCCTGACCGAGTGCCGACGAATACGGTTGAGGGATTCAATACAGTGCCGCACACACCCCGATCTGAAAGTATCGGATTCCAGGGCTCTTAAAGCAGCAAGCCTAATGGATGATGGCTCCATATCCCGTTCCATTATCATCCGTGCGGCTACATCAATTGCATACACTTCCGCCTGGAACACGCTACAATCGCCCGGGAGTCGTATGGAGATTCGAAAGTCCAGTTCGCCGGAATTAACTACCGACCCTATCCCCATATCCATCTTTGAAACGTCCGTGTACACTGAGATATCACCACTCCGAATAACGGAGCCGGCTACTCAGTCTTCTCTGGTCGGTACAATCACCTCAAAAGTCCTCTGGAAATTTGTGACCGGTAAAATACAGTCCGTCTTAGGATTCAGTAGGGCACCACCAATCCCATGCAGATTGGTACTGTGCTCCAAGGTGCGTTGCCTCAGCTCTTGCATCTCCCTCAATCTGAGAGCTGCCTTTGCCGCCGTGCCCCTGATATAAATATCCAGTGGTGATGCCAAGCATCACCTCCAAACTTGCCTGAGATGATGCACCTTTGCGAGAGTGGAGAGATATAACCCCGTGTCCACCGCCCTCCACCACACCAGTGCCCCGTAGGTCAAGATTGGTCTGATAATCGCCGCATACATCCATTGGAGGATATACGGATGTAGACCCTACCTCTTCCCAAAGGTCCTCCTACAGGTAAAAAAAGCACACCAAGGCACTAATTGTCGATGATATACTCATGTTGTTGAAAGCTCCTTTCACATCCAGGAAGGACGCCAACACTTACTCACAGTCGTGAAGAGCATCCTCAATTGTGCCGACAACCTCACTCAGAGCCATTTCCACCGACCTCCCCTTGATGTATGCGTGTTAAGCTCTGCTGAAATTGTCTGCAGAGAGATTGCTCCTCACATGAACATCTACCAGTCTCTCTAGCATTTTCAATAAAAACGACGAGAGACTAATAGGCCTGTAGTCCTTGGCGGTGCTGTGGTTTATCCTCCCCACTTTCGAGATGAAGACCTCCCTGACCTCTCTCGAGCCAAGAGGGTATATACCCCGATGCCAGACTACCAGTAAAAATACGAAGCAGCCATGGCACGATAATGTCCAGGGACTCTCGCAAACGTGCCGGGAAGATACCATCCGAACCCTGCTGATTTGTAGGGCTTAAAAGACCGTATTGCCCAAGCAATTTTGCGTTCGTCTACCATTGACCAGATGTGTTCACCTATCTGAATTGCGGTCAATGAGAGCGCGTCCAATGGAACATTGTACATCATCTCATCACTGCAACCCTGAAAGTGAGTTTTCATCAGGAGCTCAATGGTTTCCCTATTACTTTCCGTGAAAGTACCATCAGGCCTCATAAGGGATCCTGGTGAACTGGGTGCCTTAAAAAGAACCTTAGGAAGCCTCGCTGCCTCCGTAGTGCCCTCTACTTCCCCACAGAACCTAGACAATGATTCCCTTTTTGCCCTTCGAGTCGGTACCACCCGCAGTCCTCAGGTCTGTCCTTCTTCGTCTTAATAAAGAGTTTTCTGCTCTCCGTCCTAAGTGTCTTAAGCTCCGGAGTCCACCATGGTTGGTGAATTTTCCTCGGTGGCAAGCGCTCGTGTCCTGAAATTATATACAAATGTTATATTTTCCGATAGGGACTTTCGAGATCCGTTTTTTTGGTTCGTATTCGTTGTTTTGTAGTTGTTGTTGTAAGAAATGTGTTAATTTCAGGGTACTTTATATGGTAATTAGACCGCCTTACAGGCAAACAAAAAATGCGCCGTACACCCTCCAATATGAAGTATTTTTGCAAAGCAATTTCAAAAAAAAAAAATTTTTTTTCCGAACTTAGGGGTCGCCAATTTTAATTTTTTGTTATATCTTTGGCATTTACAGTCGGATCTTAAAGTGTGATACATCGATGTTTTTCTCTCGAGGAGACCAGTGTTTTGCTCTAAGGGCCATTGACCTCAAGTATCCCATTCTAGTAGTTACCCACCAGATCTCAGTTGCTACGACCCTAATGTCAGAATTAAAGCTCGCAAAAATTCATTAAACTTTTGCTAAGGAAGTTTTTCGATAAACCCAGTAATAATTTTTTTTATATTTTGGTTACTGAACGTAGGCATCGGCTGTTTAGATTTTTTTTCATTGGATTTTCCCTTTATAGCAAAACAATGGTCTCCTTGAGGCAAAAAAATTGATATATCACACTTTAAAATCTGAAATACCAAAGCTATAGCGAAAAATTAAAAAAGGCGACCCCTACGTTCGGGAAAAAATTTTTTTTTTGAAATTGCCTTGCAAAATTACTTCATATTGGAAGGTGTACGGTGAACTTTTTTTTGCGGTACGGTCTAATGGACATGTATAGTCCTACGATCGCCAATTCACATACATATTTAAATCCTCAAGTTTAAGCGAATGTGTAGTTTTTTTCTCGATATTCCAGCTATTTCGGATTTGTTGGGGTTCTTCCCGAAACACTATATTTTACATTGTGATGGCAACCCTATGACTCCCATACAGGCAATATGGGTATCAAACTTTATATTTTTTAGAGTATTTAACGGTTATTGAAAAAAAACAATGGTAAAACCCGGTCAAAAAAGTGGTTTTTCCCATTTGCAACGTTTTTCTAATATGTGATGATGCAATTATTTTCAATTCAAATTAAGCCCTTTACAATAAACTTTTGATTAATATATTACATGATATTAAAATAATGTACTTTAAAATAAAAAAATGGATTTAAATTTGTTGAAACTTTTCGTTGAATCTAAAAATAAAAACAGCAGAAATAATAGTTTTTAAATCTACGAAATTTTATTTACGTTTACATATTTGAGTTATTTTTAGTTAATTGAAAAAAATTTTTACCCTGTTAAAATCAGCAAAACATTTACTTGAGCCTGAGATAATGTAGTTTTTAATATAAAATATCTTTTATTATTTTATATCACTATTTAATATTTCGACATTCGTTGAATAACATCCTCAGGGGATGTTTAAATGGACTCGAGCGAAATTATTTACTAAATTCAATAATTTCACAGGTTGAATAACATTTCAAAATTTATAACATTTATGTTTATTTAGTTATGTATATTTAAGTAAAATTTAGTAAAATGCAAATAACTTTCTATCCTGCCTAAATTAAGAGAAATGTTTGCTGAAAAAACTGTAGGCTGACTTCTGATTTCAGAAGGGTAGATTGTTATTCGTATTAAAACAATAAAAAAAACTCTGAAGATATAACATTTGTGAGGTTTTGAGTCTACTACTATTGAACAAATTTGTTTATTAATTTCAACAAAGTAAATTATCATTTGTGTTAACTGAAATATAGCTTAAATTTTGTAAATTTAACTGATTTCTTTGCTGTTTTTATCTTACTAATGTTAATCAAACAGATTCTCCGAATTTCAGCAGTTATAGTAGTTTATCCCTGATAGAAGTTCAAAGTCAATGTTAAAAAAACTGAAGATTTGAATGATATATTCCCATATAATAGAAATGTCTTTTATATTGCATTAAAAAAACTAACGAAGTAGTATTTTTAATATATTTTATTTTTATCAGCTAAAATATATTTCGGCGATATTAGAATTAATTAATATATCATGTTTATATGAGTATCTATAGGATACTTGTAAAAAGATTTAAAAATTTTAAAATCAAAAATACACAAAAAAAATAAATTGCTATAAGAAAATTAGATAGGAAAAAAATTGTGGTCTAAACTGATTTTGTCATAAAAAATACCTGTAATGCAGCTGATAACGTAAAAATTTGTTGTTCAGAGTTAAATAAAATTTAAAAAATGTTTTGGTATACTCGCAATGGAACGAAGAAAAATTTCATTACAAAATTAATTTCATTAAAATTGCCCAATTTAGAGTGCAAATATAGTTTCCTACTATAAATTGGGTAAATTTCCTCTATATGTATAAATTAAACAATTGTACATATTTTTGCGCAATTTTAGACACAAAATGTGTATATTAGGGTTTCATGCAGTCGGCATGATAGATTTTAATTTTTTCACTTATTCATTCTTAAGATTCAAGTGGCCACAGGTTAGTCTTTCTTGTTGCAGCGTTGAAAATTTTGGTTACCACGACCGAATCGTTGTATTATTAGGCTACATAGAAATCATTAAATGCGCAAAAGTTTTTTTTATATAAAAATCTTTTTTAAGCGATATTTCAAAATTTTAAGCACCGCGAAAGGCCGGATACACAAAAAGCTTTAGTTAGCGAAGCCGGCTTCAAACTAAAGACCAATTCTTGACCTAGTGTCTTTAAATGCAATGATATATGCAAATAAATTTGAAAATAACACACAAAACAACAACAACTAAAATAATTTTGTTGCTGCTTTGTGTGTTATTTTCAAATTTCTTTGCACATTTCATTGCATTTGAAGACAAAGTATGATACATCGATGTTTTTCTCTCGAGGAGACCAGTGTTTTGCTCTAAGGTTCATTGACCTCAAGTATCCCGTTCTAGTAGTTACCCACCAGATCTCAGTTGCTACCACCCTAATGTCAGAAAATTAAAGCTCGCAAAAAATCATTAAACTTTTGCTAAGGAAGTTTTTCGATAAACCCAGTAGAAATTTTATTTATGTATTGGTTGCCGAACGAAGAGTCACATTTTAAATTTTTTTTGCATTGGATTTTTCCTTTAAGGTGCTTTCACAATGGTAGAGTGACTCTACTCTGCAGCACAGATTGAAATGTTAACTGTTCAAAATGCAGAGTAGAGTTACTTCAAAAAATATTTGACACTTCAATATTTACATTTCTTTTCGCGAAAGTCCAGGCTTTATATCCATTGCCTTTATTTTAAAATATTTTTTTATTTAATTATAAAATGTCCAACACAATTATTTTGTGTTGGTTTTATGATTTAAAAAATTTTTTTTTTTTTAATTTGTTGACAATTAGAGATGTGTTTTTTAAGGTATATTTGTCATGTTAAATAGTTAACAGATCAATGCTAACTCCAGAGTGCAACTAAACCGTACTCCAGAGTCAAACAACTTTGACTCTGGAGTGGAATAAAAAAAGATAGCAAAATACCAAAATATATTAGTAAGAAAGAGAAAAGAACTAAATTTGCTACAGATTGGAGTAATCCATCATTGTAAACGCACCTTTATAGCAAAACACTGGTCTCCTCGAGGCAAAAAAATCGATATGTCACACTTTAAAATCCGACTTTAAATGCCGAAGCTATAACGAAAAATTGAAAAAGGCGACCCCTACGTTCGGCGAAGAATTTTTTTTTTTAATTGCCTTGCAAAAATACTTCATATTGGAGGGTGTGTGGCGAACTTTTCTATTGCGGTACGGTCTAATGCACAATCATGGATTACTTGATTTAAGAGAAATAAATGAAATAAAAATGTTCATACAATTTCATGGAAAACTTCATTAATTTAATGAAAACTTTCAATTTGATGCAAATATTCATAAAAAATATCATTCAGATAATTCTCTCAATGTAGTATATATATTAGAGTGTCCCTTAAAAATAGATTTGTCATTACACCCTCCAGTTTTATTGAAAATGGTCCCAAATGGAAGAAATCGATTGTTTTTTTGGAAAACGTTAACCTGTGCCGAAAGTTGGACGAAAATGGCCCCTTTTGGAAAAAAGGTGTTATTCTGTAAATTTCCTAGAGGGGCGTTTTTGACCAAAAGTATTAAAATTTGCCCCATATGGATCACGTTACATAAAATATTTATTTTTATCCAGTTGAGATTTTTTTTTTATCAATTTAATGGCTTTAAAATCTCGTAGTCATAATTAATATTAAGTCCAATGGGTCTTTTCTGACCCCAGGCCACTAAGGGTTAAATTCTTTTTAAAGAAATGAAAAGATAATTGTAATCTAACCAAATTTGAGTGCTGTTTTTCCGAAAACCGTGTAAAATTTGATGAAAACATTCAAATTTTTTAAATTTTTGACAAAATGAAAATAACAGATCAACTAAAAACATTTCCCCCATTCAAAATGAGCAATTTTTGTAAAATGTCCTGAAAAGCAGTCGCTCCAAACACAAACTCGAATTATCATTTTTCCAATTTTTTTTTTCTTTAATATCAACTATTATGTGGTACAAATAGCAATTGACATCTCTAAATTAGGCATTTTAAAAAATCTTTAAAATTAATTTAAAAAAAACACGTTTTTGCATTTTTATCAAATTCGTGGGTCATTTTGGATTCCAGGCTAAAGTGGGTTAATGATATCCGATGAAGTCAAAATTCCATGTATGAATCATTTTGACTATATTAAATGAACAAATGGAATAAAAAATATTTTTTTTCGAAATTTTGAATTTTGGGAATATTTAATAGTAATACACTTTTTTCTAAAAGGGGCCATTTTCGTCCAACATTCGGCACGGGTTAACGTTTTCCAAAAAAAAAAAATCGATTTCTTCCATTTGGGATTTTAATTTTATATGAAATTTGCCAAACGAAAAAATTTTTTTTTTTAAATTACTCGTTTTGGCTTCACTGTGAATGAGCAATAAAGTCCAAAAAAGAATTAACGCTGGCTGTTTCACAGAATTAGGACAGTCTGTCGACGAAGCAGGTTTTTTTATTTTCTTTATTTGTCACTGTCAAGAAATTAGAAACTTTTCTAAATAAGAAATTTTAAAAAATATTAAATAATTTTCACGAAATTTGACAGACCCACCACTTTTCACTGGAATTTTCACTATACAGTTTGGACTTAATTTGGGTTGTGAAAGTTTTTAAGTCTCTCTGCCATAAGCATAATAATTGTGAGAGATTTATAAGGTTTCTCGAAAAGGGTTTTATATTAAAATCAGTCCAATTAACCTGTTCTTTAGTTCTCATAATTAAAATCACAATTCCCTTTTGATTTAGATTTTTATTTTCTAAAACACTTAGATTAAGTGTTGCTTGATTCACACGCTATCCATCCCTGTCTATCCATATCTACTATTTCCCAGTATTTGGGATACGAAATGTCATTTTTAAAAGAGAATTTACAAAAATTTTACAATTCGTATCCCCAGTACTGGGTAACACTGTTGGTAAAAGTGGCACAAAAGTGCCATTTGTGGCACTATTGAATGTTCAATGGCACCTTGGCACTCTCCATAGAATTTTGGCACTTTTTACGAAAATTTCTATATAATTTGATAAAAGGTCGATATCGCTGGTTTTTCATTAAAAGCCACGCCTATTAAGAAGGGTTAGCAAAATTAAAAAACAAATGCTACACTAAAAATATCTACAATTTTTTGGACACCTTCTAGTTCTTCGGGGACAATTTAATCATTATTTTGATATTTAAAAATAAAAGCAACGGGGATAAAATTAGAAAAACTTTAATTGATTCTATTGTATTATCGAATTTAATTGTAAAATATTTTGAAAGTCTTGGACCTGCTAACTTATCTTAAAATAACGTAAGTTTAGTGCTTTACTATAGTTAAGAATGGCATTTTTATATGAAAATTTTTGTGGTAGGTAATGTTAAACTCGGGTTACTTTTTAGATAAGTTGCCCGCCTTTTTTTTTTTTTGTCTTTTTACTTAACCCTTAAATGCATGATCTCTACAATTTTAACCATTTTTTTATATATGATTTGTAAAGGCGTGTACATTTCAAGAAAAATACCAAAAAAATTGCCAAATAGCTAAATTGTGATTATTTTAACGTGTATGAAAAAAAAAAGAAGAAAAAAATATATGAAATATTAATTATACATTTATTGTTGCCAAAATTAATTTTATTGCGAGAATACCACTTTAAATATTTAAACAAACATTTTTGAATATTGCACTTTTTGTAAAAAAAAACGCGTGTTTTAGATTTTTCACAAACATAAGAAGCAAAACCAAGATTGTTCCTATAACTGTTTAAAAAATCTGAGTTATAGTTTATAAGAGCATTTTGTGCAGGAAGGGCCCCAATGCCCAAAAATTGAGTTTTATGCATCAAGTGGCGTTTTTTATTAAGAAACTGGTATGTTGCCAAATGGCTACACCATGCATTTAAGGGTTAAAGTAACTAAATGTATAAATATTTGAAATAAAAGCTGAACATATTTTTTTTGAAACATTAAATGTTGCTTAATTTTTTTTTTGGCACTTTCAAAGCTTTTTTGGCACTTTTTTGGCATCATTGAGGCACCAAACGAAAATTCTCAAATACCATCACTGCTGGGTAATAGTAGATAGGGCTAGTCGATGTGTGAATTACCCTTTATTATCAAAAATAATAACAAACCAATTTCCCCATAATTTAGTTAGTAGTTCCCCAGAAACCGGCAAATTTTATGAGTCATGGTAACCCTTACATAAAAGACAATAGAGAAAAAATCAATAAGTTCTCTTAAATTAAGAGAATTCTCTTAAAAAAACAGTCTTTTCTTAAATATTAGGAACAAGTGTATTTATAAAAAGCTGCGCAAAAAAATTTTAGAATATTACAAAAAAAAAATGGTTGTTTTGTTTATAAATTTTTACAAAAACTAACGTCACTTTATTGCGTATTAATCAAATACATATATTAATCATTTAACAACAACAACAACAAATGCCATAAAGCAGGATATATTAAAATGCTTTTTAAGACCCTAAAAATATTGCCAAAATAATTATTTATTATCAAAAAATATTATGCTTAAAAATAAGCTAAACTAATGACTGCTGCTGCATGTGAAAACAACAACAGAATAATTAATTATGCATAGTTTTTAAAAAGACATTAACATTTAAAATTAATATTTTTATTAATAAATTTTTGTATTTTTTTTTATTTTTTCTAGATTTTGCTTGGGTAACATTAACCACAAATGATACTTATTCATTGGGTGCCTTAGTATTGGCTCATTCTTTAAGAAGAGTCTCTACAAAACATCAATTGGCCGTTTTAGTAACACCCGGCGTATCAGAAGCTATGCGCCAAAAGTTAAAAGATGCATACAATGTTGTACAAGAAGTCAATGTTATGGATTCACAAGATGCAGCCAATTTAGCCCTATTGGCCAGACCCGAATTAGGTATTACATTCACCAAATTACATTGTTGGCGTTTAGTACAATTTGAGAAATGCGTATTTTTGGATTCGGATACTTTGGTAGGTGTAAATTTTTATAAAATTTTAAGAAAAAAAAAATTAGTAGAAATGTCAAGAAATAAGTCGATGTTCAGAGATGAAAAAGTTGAAACGATTGAACTTTAAGCATTGGATTTAGAATTTTTCATACAAAAAGTGGATTTATTAAATCCAAAAAATAAAGTTAGGCTGCATTCACACCTAATTCTTAAACACGTGTTTAGCTAAAACACGTATTTTAGCTCTTTATTCTTCTACAACAGTTCTTTATTCTTTTACACTCGTTTTAGTTAAACACGGTGTGAATGCCGTTTTAGATTTATTTATCTGGGTTTACACATAGCAATAAAAATGCAAGTATATGAAACAGCCTATTAATTTATATATATATTTGTTCCTTTTACTCCTGCAAGGAGCAGGACAGGTCCCTGAACTTTGTTTTTTATGAGAGTTCAGTAACCTGTTCTAGGATTTTTCCTGTGACATGTCACAAGGGGTCAATTTCCCCCTCCTATGACAACGCCATGTAAAAGTGACCAGTATATTTCATATAAAGGGGCCAGTTCGGTGACATTTTGTTAAAATTTCCCGTAGGGTAACTACACTTCACCAAATACATATTTTTCATCTTGGACATAGAGAAACAGCTGAAATAGAAATGAAAATTGTTCACTCTACTGTAAGTAATTTAATTAAATCCAATTAGTGAATATTAAATATTGCAGTGGAATATTTCAATTGTGTAAAAATATAAATTGAAGTGATAAAACCGAAAAAGCAGACTGTTTATCGCTGTCTTATATAAAATATAATTCAAAATTAAAAGTTAAAGTATTAAAGTTAGTTAAAGTATAGTTATTTTTTTAGTCAGCTGTTGGTCGCCGTTGCCACTTTTTCATGCGAAAACTCTGTAAAAGTCTCCACATTTGTGAGATTTCTTAGAAATCTCGCAAATTTACGGGATTTCTTTTGTATATGGAATCTCGGGATTTCGCATGAAATTTTCACTGAAATCTCAATTTTAGTCGAAATCTCGGTATTTGGGTGCATATGTAAATGCAATATAATTTTGATTGGATAGTTAAATTTTATTTTAGTTTATATAAAATCAACATCAACATATTTGTTTGCAGAGTGTAAATCGCCGATTAAGTTTTTTAATTAAATTTTTCCACCATAAAGACTTTTTTCGCGTTCCGCCATTAATTTTCAATTTTTTAAGTTTGGTTTTTGAAAATTTGTAATCTAGGGACTATAATACCCAATTCATGAAACAAAGTTTGGTGGTTAGTTGCAAAAAAAAATCGCGAAAAAAAATTTCAAAAAGCCAAAATTTTTGCATCAATATATTTATTTACAGAATGTAAATCGCTGATTAGGGTTTTTAATTAAATTTTTGCACCATAAAGTCTTTTTTCGCGTTCCGCCATTATTTTGCGTTTTTTAAGTGTGTTTTATTTAAATTTATAATCTAGGGACTATAATACCAATTTCATACACCAAAGTTTAATGCCTAGTTTGAAAAAAAAATCGGGAAAAAAATTTTGCAAAAAAGAAAATTTTTTCATCATTGTATTTGTTTGCAAAATGTTAATCGCTGATTCAGTATTTTAATTAATTTATTCTACCATAAAGTCTTTTTTCGCGTTCCTCCATTATTTTGCAATTTTTTAAAATTCGTAATCTAGGGACGTTAATACCCATTTCACGGGATAGAAATCTCTTAGAGTTTGCGTTAAATTTGTCATCTCTAATATTGTTGGCACTAATGCTTATCGTAAAAGTACCATCTCTAGTTTTCAAGAATTTGTTTTTATTAAAATTTTTGTATATCAAAGAATAATTTTTTTTCCAAATACCAAAAAGTGCATTTAATCAACTGAATTATTCAATAATGTTACAAAACATTTTCAAAATTGTTACTAATTATAAAAATAATGTATGACAGCAATTGTCAGTGGTTTAGATATTACATTTCGTAGACTTATACAGAGCTGCATTTTCATAAAATCTCGCGAGTTTTCTATCCCGTGTAGATGTGCCTATACAACAAAGTTTGGTGGTAAGTTGCAAAAAAAAGTATTGCAATTTTTGAATCACAAAGCCTATTTGCACATTCCGCCATTATTTTGTAATTTTTTACGTGTGGGTTTTTAAAATTCGAAATCTAGGGACTATAGTACTGTTGGATATAGTGTAACTAAGTTACCGTTTTTGTTTTTTATAATAACTAAATTATTTTAATTAAATTTCGTTAAAGAGCTGCTCTATAAAAAAACCTCTATGAAATTTTTTTTATGAGCTGCTCGATTTAAAAAACTATTCGCTCTTTCTTTTTTTTAGTTGCGAGCTTTTTTCATTTGAGCAGCGCTTTTAATTTTGGCTTCCGAGCTTCTTAAAAAAATGTATATATTTTTGGCTCGCTCGAGCTTTCTTTCCATCCCTGAAATTTTTAGAACGGACTTATTTTTTAATTTTTTTTTTGATATAAATAGTAAATTTTTTACTAATTCTACTACTTTTTTAAATCAGTTATATTTATTGGAAAATGTTTTGTTTTTACTAATTTTCTGCTTTTGTTCCTTTAGGTCTTACAAAATTGTGATGAATTATTTGAACGTGAAGAATTTTCAGCTGCTCCTGATGTAAGCTGGCCAGATTGTTTCAATTCCGGTGTTTTCGTGTATAAGCCCAGCCAGGAAACTTTCGATAAAATCGTTGAGTATGCCTTGAAAAATGGCAGTTTCGATGGTGGTGATCAGGGTCTGTTGAATCAATATTTCTCCGATTGGTCTACTAGTGATAACACGAAACGTTTACCTTTCTTATACAATGTCACCGCATATGCATCATATTGTTATTTGCCCGCCTTTAAACAATTCAGAGATAAAATTAAGATTTTGCATTTTGCTGGCAAAATGAAACCCTGGTTGATTCAATACAATTCACAAAGTAAAACACCCTTAGTACCTTCGGATTATTCACATGCCACAGATTTAATACAACTCTGGTGGAATATCTTCTTTGATAATGTTCATCAAAATTTAAATACCAGCATGGTAAGTTCGAAGAAAACTAAAATATTTAATCAATTTGTCTAATTTATTTTTGAGTTCCATTTTTTTATTGTTTACCTTACTAATTCCTAAAGACAAAACAGTTTGTCCTTAAAATTCCCTTCCTTATATGGTATACTAAAAAAAAAATGTTTTGCTAATTTAAAAAAACGAATTTTCCTAATTTACAAAAGCTTACACTTGTTAAAGAAAATGTTAAAGAGGATTTAATAATTGTTAAAGAAAATAATGAAGAAGTAGCAGAGGTAAGAAAGAAAAATCTACATTTTCACTTAAAAAGATATCTGCACTATATTTAAAATTATTTCTAAAATATCAATATTTTATCCTTCAATTTTTTTTGTTCCCATTCTATCACTTTATTTGTTTTTGCAATTTTCTTTAAACATATTCCATTTGCATTTCAATTTAATTTTTTATTGCAAATAATACGTAGTATTTTTGTTTATATCGATATTTTTATCGGCAAATGTTTGGTTTTCTTCGTGGCCCCACCCAAACCATTGACGCATAAAGACAATTGGAACATCTTTGATTAAGCAACAACTACAAAAACAATTTTATTTTATTTTACTTCTCACCCATACAAATTAAGAAAATTAGTTCAGAGCAGTTTTTCTTGGCCAAAAGCCAACTTAGATGTTTTGTGTTTCATTTCTTAAAATTGTTAAATTTCTCAAAAAACAAAAATTATATTTAAGTGTTTTTTTTTAAATTTTATTCTAGATAAATATGTTTGTCACACCTAAATAAAATTTTAGAACTTTGTGAAATTCATGGAATATATCTTTTTATATATATTTTATTTCAATACCAAAATTTAAATATTTTAAATATTTTCTAAAAAAAGTAATTAAAAATATTTTCATATTTTTATTTGAATTATATCAAATGTTTACTACACAATATTAGTTATAAAAATCGGTCATAAGCAAATAATTTCTGATTTGTTCTTTTTCAAATCTTTATCTTAAACTTTTTTAGTGTAGTTTCCATTTTGTTTTGAAATGTTAAAGTTAAACATTATTAAGAAATTTCTAAACAATTTTTCCAAGTTTACATAAATTTAGTTTTGCTTGATTTGTAAAGAAGAAGTTAGATACTCTGGAAGAAATTTTTAAAAAAATAATTTGGAGCTTAAGTAATATTTTCCATTTGTAATCTTTAACACACACCTACACAAGATTGATGGACTATTTTCTTAAAACACTAACCTCACTGCAGCTAATTTATTAAAATTTTGTATTTTTTAAAACACGGTGATGGACGCGGTGATTGACCGTTCAACACTAAATTATATAAATCCCTATAAAAAGGGTTAAACTTTGCCCATTTTTTTCACAAATATGGCAACTACTAAATATAAATATTTGACATTTCAACTGATAACGTAAAACTCAATCACGAATACGTAGGGATTCACAAATAACATTTTTACAAAATTAGTACAAGAAATTGTGTAGATTTAGAGAAAAATTTGTCATCTCTAATATTGTCGACACAAATTTATATCGCAAAAGTACCATCACTATCTTTCACGCGTTTGATTTTTTACAATTTTTTCTTTATTTTAAAGAATAATTTGTTGTAAGGCAGGAATACACGTTCAATATTAGCAAAAATAAACCAATCAGCCAGGGACGTAACAGTTATAACTTTTATTCAAAAAAGTGATTGTTTTACAATTATTTCTTGTTTGAGTATTTTTAGTTTTCAGTTTATTTGCTCTGTTTGATTTATATTTTTAATTCAAACAAAAACAATCCAAACACGATTTTTATTTTTTCAAAAATAATAAAAGTTATTTTGTAATTTTTTTTCTTTATCAAAAAATAACAATTAAGAGTATAAATCAAAAGCCGTAGAACCAATGACTTCACCAATTATAATATCCTGATGATGTCAACTAGTGTTAATAAAAGATTGAACAGTGATTTAAAGTGAGTAAATATGTATATTCCAGCAGCTTCCGGCATTCAATTAGGGCAATTTTTAATTTTTATTTTATTATCAAATAAAAAAGTTACTGCTTAATTTTTTCAAAAAAATCATTCTGTAACTTTTATAAAAAGTTTTAAAATAAAAATCAAAAAACAACAGAAATTTATAGAGTGAAATATAAAAATTGAAAAAATTAAAATCTTTGCCAAACTTTGTGATTTTTTTGTGCAATATGATTTATAAAATATAGTGCATTATTAAAATATTATAATTAAACAAATTTGGGTGGTGACTTTTTTAGAAATATAACAGTTATTTTGGGTCTCTGCAATCAGCATATTTTATTTTTAAATACTTTGTTCTGATTGGTTGATTTTGAAAACATTAATCAATAATATTGAACGTGTTTGGTTGCCCTTACAAACATAATTTTACAAAAAGCGAATATGCGAATTGATGAAATTTAGTGTGACATAAATCTGTCAATGATCTAGAGATTACATTTTGTAGACTTATATAGAGTCTCGATAGTTTTTTTTCTGGCAATTAAAAGTGCCTTGAAATTTTTCATCTGTTATATTGTTGGCAGTAATTTGTATCGCAAAACTACCACCTCTAAATATCAAGCATTTGTTTTTATTAATATTTTTATTTCAAACACCACTACAAATTACTTTTTAATCGAACTAGCAATATCCTTCTGTCCATATAAACCTCGCAGTAAAACTATAGATCTCAAGTAAGGCACGTCTACACGGGAAATAAATCTAGTAGAGTTTGATCCAAATTTGTCATCTCTAAAATTGTTGGCACTAATTTGTATCGCATAAGTACCATCTCTAGCAGAGCTGTAAATGAATCATTAATTTTTGAATTAATTCGCGAATCATTCATTCATGCATTTAATTAGCAAATTTTTGAATTAATTCTTTTCACAAAAATCACGAATTGAATGAAATTTAAATCAATTTACATGAATTTGGCAAAATGAATAGCAATTCATTTCCAATTGATTTGAATTGAATTGACTTTGAATTAATTCAAATTAATTAGAAAAATGAATTGCAATTAATTGCTTCCTGAATATTAAATGTGTTTTTGTCATTCAGCGTATGTCAAAACCAAAATGTAACCAAGATATACACAAATCGACTGCACTTGAACGTAAAAACCATACGTCAATGTGGCAACATTTGCGAAAAAGGTGACGGGGGGGAGATAGGAAGATAAACAAAAAAATTTAAAGTAGAATGTTTGTGTATCTGTTTGATCACTTCTGAGAGTAAAAACAATAACAGAAAGCTGAATAGGAAAGAAAAACTATGAATTAGCCACACTATAAGCAAAGCCTTACGCAGTGTTGCCAACAAATATTCAAAATAAATGGCTAGATCAGACCCAAAAATCGCTAGAAAATCACTAGATTTATAAACAGTGCAAGAATTTAGCGATTTATCGCTAGATTGTCGAAAAATGGTACTTAAAGGAGTTTTTTACTCAAGAATTTTTTTAATATGTTCATAAGAAGTGTTATAAACTTGTAAATAATAAAAAAATTTACGATTAAGCTGCAAATAATGAATCCCGATTTTCATTGAATTAATATTAGTATTGCAAATATTCAAAAGAGTGCATTCTACGGTGAAAAACTACATACCCATATTTTATCGAAATGTGTATTTTTAGAAAGTTTTTTTTACTAAAACCGTTTAAAAAGTTGTTTTTTTATAATAAAAAAATATCAATATGCGAATTTTACAATATTTTTCAACATAAAACTGATTTTTATAAATTATATTACGGCTGATAAAAAATCGCCAGATTTTTGGCTAATAGCTACAGGACAATTTTTACCGCTAGGGGCGAAATCAAATCGCTAGATATGACGAGAAAATCGCCGTTATGGCAACACTGGCCTTACGTGCGTGAGATGGCTAAGCTGTCGAACTCTAGTACAGTTACGTTTGTAATGTAGGAGTGCATGGGTTCGATTCCTACAGCCGACAGGTTGTCGAAAAAAGTATCATATAGAGAAAATCTGACAATAAAATATAAACAATAATACAATTTAATGGAAAATCACTGATAAAGCCTGTCCATAAAAAAGGCAGAAATTAGATCTAGTCTGATTTGCAAAAATTAATAATGTGTTTATAACTTTTGAAAAATTGTTTATTCTTCTTCTTAACCTCAAAACTACTAAATCAAAATAAGTAATATTTGAAGAAATAAACTCCAAATACCATGTTTACTTTGATTGATTGCAATTAGTTTTTAATTTATTTGAATGGGAAATGAATTGCAATTCATTTTGCCAATTCATTTGAATTGGAAGTGAATTGCAGTTCATTTTCGCCAAATTCATTTGTATTGATTCAAAAATCATTCAATTCTTTTCCTTGGTAAAAAGAATTAATTAAAAATTTAGCTAATCCGTAATGAAATGAAATAAAAAAAAGAATGATTGATCTACAGCTCTGATCTGTAGTCAATTATTTGTTTTAATTAATTTTTTGTTACTTCAAACAATAGTTTGTTCTCCAAATGCCGCAAAGCTCATTTAATAAACTGGAGTGCTGAATAATCTAACAAAACATTTCAAATATTTGTACTAATTAGAGAAAATGTATATGACAGAAACTGTCAATGATCGTAAAATCTCGCAAATTCTCTCTTGCGTGTAAATGAGCCTATATAAAGATATTTTGATGAAATTAGGCCCAAGAAAAACACCCAGTAAATTTAGTCGGAATCTGTGCGTTTTTAGGCCTTGAGGAATAACTATCTGCCAAGAGTTTTCTTGTCATTATTTTTTTATTTTAAATAATAAACACCAAAAATTACATTCCCCTTTAGAAAACCGTTTATGTCCACACAATGTAATCGATTTCGTGTACTTCACATTGTGTGTACTTTCGATAAGGGACACTTATGAATAACATTTGTATATGAAACTTAAAACAAAGCGACAATACTGTTAACATTTTTATTGCGTTTTTACTGGAGTATTCTACGATATTTGTAAAATAATAATAAAAACACAAAAACGTGCGAAAAATCAACTAAGAAATAAAACATAAATAGATTTTAATAAAAAAGTTCTATATAATTTTATAAAAATTAATAAAATGTATAGTGCAGCATAAAGGCTGAGTTACCCAACCGTAAACGTAACTGTAACGTAACAGCTGTTTCGAAACCACAAGAAGAAGTGTATACAAATGGTTACAAATGGCGTAAATGTAAACGTACTTGCCGGATCATTCTGTTGAAATCAAAATTTTCTATCCGTCATCGAAACAGCTGAATGATTTTAGTAGGAAAAATTACGTTTACGGTTCCATAATCCGCAAAAAGCATTTTCCCAGTATTTGTTTTACAAAAATTCAGGTGGTTTATAAAAGAAACCACTGGCAAAGACGGGCTCAGAGTGTTATGCCAAGAAATTGCCAGCGATACAAAAGTCAATTCACTGGTAGAACAATGATTTTATAAAATTGCTGACGCTTCGTTAAAAAAGGTTTGTAGTCGGGAGGCTGCGAGTTCAAATCCGGTTGCAGGCCAAACTTTTTTTGATTTGTTTTTAATTTAAAAATTTTTTTGTTTTATGAAATCAATTTTTTTGTTTGTGGAAAAGCTTCTTTAAGACCAACTTGTTTTTTGCTTTCCCAACGCTGGCATATTAGTTCCAAAAAATTGTTTGCCAGTGCTAGCATTTTAGCACAGCCAGTAGTTGTCCAGTTGTTATCATTCATTTATGTGTTTAGACGCCAAGTATTATATGTCTCGTTAGCTCAGTGGGTGGAGTTGTTGTCTGCTAATCTGACGGCCTGGATTCAAATCACGGTAGGAAGAAAAAAATACATATGACCGTTTTTAAATTAATTTTGTAAAATATATTTCCAGACCACCTGTTTACTGGTTTTGCCAGCGTTTTGCTACCGTTCAAAAATTTTGTTTCTCCAGTGCTTTTCCGGCGTTTTTTGAACAGCCGGTCCTTTTGTCTAATAATGTTATCATTTTGAGAATGGGAAAGCACTTTTTGCCAAGTACTTGTACCACCTGTTAAAGTGCTTTGCCATCGCTTTCCCGTTTGTATTTTTCTGACTGGGCTCCTTCAAGAGTGATGCAATCACTCTAACGCCTTTCTAACATTTCGATACCTTTTTATAGAATGATTTAACTTTTTATAGAATGATTTAACTTCATTCGAACCAAATCTCTTTCTAGCGAGAATTTTTTTGAATTCTGAAAACATGTAAAATCTCTGGCGAATACGGTGGGTGCGGAAGCAATTGAAAGTGTAATTCCTGTAATTTGGCCATGGTAGCCAACGACTTGTGATACGGCGCATTGTCTTAGTAAAAGAGCACTTTCAAGAGATACACAGAGAGAATTTTTCTGGATGAGTTTTAATGAAATTTTTCGGTAAACTAATGAAGTTTTCTTCACAAAGTAAATAAAAAATTTTCTTAAATTTGATGAAAAAGCTCCATATATTTTATGAATCTAGTTTTAATGAAACTTTTTCATTGAATATATGAAACTTTTAATAAAGAAAATGAAATTTTTCACAACATTTTATGAAA
This sequence comes from Leucophora obtusa, assembly GCA_949987735.1. NCBI lineage: Eukaryota > Metazoa > Arthropoda > Insecta > Diptera > Anthomyiidae > Leucophora > Leucophora obtusa. The sequence continues at coordinate 49,001,275 of OX465299.1, forward strand.
AATTCCATTAATTAAATGAAAAGTTTCAATGCACGAGTTCCAGTGAAACTTCATTGGATTTATGCAAAAATTCATTAATATCATGCAGATAAGTCTCTCAGGGCCATTTTTGTGATTTCTTCCTTCAAACGCACCAGTTGGGCCTTGTGGCGATCGCTATTGATGGTCTGGCCTTTTTCAAAGTAATAAATGTACAAAATTGCAGTCGCATCCCAAAATACTGACGCCATAACTTTACCAGGTGACTGTTGCGTCTTTGGCTTCTTAGGGCGAGGTTCGCTAGTTGCTGTCCACTCAGCTGACTGTCGATTCGACTGTGGAGTGAAGTGGCAGATCCAAGTTTCGTCCATTGTTATATACGAACGCAAAACGTCATTTTTATCTCGCGGAAACAGCTCTCAGAATCATCGACACGTTGTTGCTTTTGGTGCACTGTGAGCAAACGCGGCACCCATATAAATAACAGCTTTCTCATGGACAAATGCTTATGCAAAATAAAGCCGACATGGTTCTTTGATATCTTTAAGGTATATGCTATCTCCTGCAACTTCACTTTACGGTCTGCCAAAACGATTTTGTGAACTTTTTCGATGTTTTCCGGTATCACCACCTCTTTTAAGCGACCAGAGCGTTCGGCGTCATCGGTGTTTTTACGATAACGATAATAAAGTCAGCAAACCACTTTTCTACCATTTGTCTCGATGGAACAGAGTCCGAATAACACTTAACAAGTCAAGCTTTGGCTTGAACGGTGTTTTTTCCCATTAAAAAACAATGACAAATAACACACACAATTTCGCTTTGAATCCATTGTTTTCAAAATCGCAAAAGTAGTGTCACTAAAACAGCTGATACTTGTTCACTAATAAACGAATTGCCATTAAATTTTGACAGGTATCATCTGACGGTTGGTAGTTCCAAAAAATCATATGGATTTTTCAATAGTGGCGCCACCTTTGTGTCATCCTACGGATTTTGCAGCCGATGTGTTATACTTTAATCATTCACAATCAGATCTTCGAAAAACTTTAAGCTTAATTCACTAAAAATTAAATTCAGATTTTAAAAAGATTCATGTACCATTCCCTTAAACCATTCGTAAAGAATTCATTCATAAGCTTCATTCCCAAAGCTTTAATATGAATTGAATGAATTCCTAACTTGAATCATTCAAATCGCATGTTCATTCACCATTTTACTAATTGAATGAAGAAATTTTGTTACCATTCATTTAGTGCAGTGTAGTTTGAAACTAACATATAATCAAAACCAAAGCATACAAGCTGTAACAAAGCATATGATACTATTTATTTCTGTTAGATGAATTTTAAACGTTTTTCATTGTATTATGCTAATATTTCAGCAATTACATACAAATTAAAATTTTTCATTTGATTAAGTGAATGAAAACAAATAATTTTTCATTCACTTTTTTATTAAATGAATTCAGGTAAATTGGGTTTCATTCAGTTAGAATTCAATCAAAATAGAATGAATTCATATAATTTTAAGCTATAGGGAATTAAGCTATCGAATTAATTCCATGAGAATGCTTTAGGGAATGAAATTTAACCCAAATTTCATTAATTTTTAAAAAGTGAATGAAAGAATTAAGCCTTTTAAACCTTTGTTCACAATAGACCAATTTAGAAGTGTATTTTGCTCTATCTCTAGCAGATTTCTATCCCGTGTAGATGTGTCTTAAAAAAGATAAACATATTTTAGAAATCAATTTTCATTTTTTTAAATTATTTTTTTTTGTTATTTTTTCTCATCATCTCATAATCTCGTAAAAAAAAACACTTTCCATATAACAAAACCAAATAGAGATATTCACTTCCTTCCACAATACCATGGCAAAGTAACTATGATGACTTTAAGCAACAAGAACAGCAAGAAATTCACCATAATCACCAACATGCCACCCATGAACACTCTGAAAGTCAATATAATTTACAATATAGACATTATCAAGAGCAATATACTAATAATAAAATCGTATTTCATGATCCTTGGGAAGATTACTATAGGAAACAGGAAACTAAGGAAATGCAAAGTTATTATGACGAATCAACTAATAAAAAAGGTGAAGAAGAACAACAACAAAATCAAGAGCATTTGAAATACCAAGAAGAGCAAAATTATGCAATAGAATTTAAACAAGACCAAGAAAAAGAAATATATTATTATCAAGAACAAGAAAAACATATAGAGTTTCATCAAGAACAAGAAAAACATATAGAATTTCATCAAGAACAAGAAAAACATATAGAGTTTCATCAAGAACAAGAAAAACATATAGATTTTAATCAAGAACAAGAAAAACATATAGATTTTAATCAAGAACAACAACAACAACAAGTAGAATATAAAATTAATGAGGCTGATTTAGACTTACCAACCGATTCATTAAGTACATCATATCTGACAGATGATAAACAAAACAATACTCTAGAACAAATATCAACAATAACACAAGAATCATTACTGTGTGATACTGAAAAAAATAATAAATATGATTCATCAACTAGATCATTTTCCATACCTTCATTTTCATATGATACGAGTAGTAGCGGTTATATTGAGACCGATAACACACATAACGATGATAAACTAACTGATGAACAAGAAACTAAAGAAGAGGTAACAAATTTATCGTTTATCAATTAGTGATGTAAAACATGTATCGATACATAGTCATGATGTCGTCATAATTATTTAAAAAATCTTATAATTGATCTTATGTTTAGAAAAATCATATATTCTCATACATACAAATTACATCGTCGTAAATATTTGTTGGTTCACGGTCTTCTTCATTACCATAAATATATAATATAACTTTGTTTACCGTATTTGTATCATATTTTGGAAAAATAATGTTATCGAAAACTCATTTATTTGCATTTTGTGGCATGCCTTACGTGAAGTCTCATACATATAATCATTATAAAATAATTGTTTAATTTAGTTTATCTTTCCCATAATACTGAAATATTTAGAAAACTTCCTTATATATATATATATATACTTATAGTAATCTTCCTTAAGGTAATATGAACATTTTGGTTTTATTTATGTAAATACACAAAAATCTACTAACTTTATTTAATGGAGGGGTGTCTATGTTAAATGTTTAATTAATTGTCTTGAATTTTAATTTAGTCTAATCAAATTTTCTTTCCTTATTCTAGGCTGGTTTAGCTGGTGCTTTGTCACAATTACGCTTGGGTGAACCACTCAGCGCCGAGCAAACTGAATATGAACAGATGATGCGTCGTCAGTGTTGGGAATCGGGACATGTTGACTATTCTGGTCGTGATTCATTTGACAATATCTGGAAAAAGATTTTAGAAACTTTGGAAAACAAACCAGCAGATAAAACGGGTAGCTCCTAAATAAACATTTTAAAAATACATTTATTCATTTCATCACAATTTCATACATTTAGCAATGTATTGTTTTGTTTTTCATACATTTCACACAAAACGCACACTTTTCATTAAAAGAAGTAAAAAAAAAATATACTAACTTTAAATAATTTATTAAAAAATGTTTAAAAACTTTACACAAAACTCGAATTTTTTAAATAGAAATTTAAGTAGTAAACCCTAAATATTTTTAAAAAACTTTTATAGAAAATATATCAACTTTTAATAAATTATATTAAAAAATAATCACTTGTTTAAAAATCATCGTTTTTCTTCATAATTGTGTGCATTGTATTTGTGTGTGTTTTGTTTGATTTTTTTAATTTCATATTTTTTTTATTATTTCAGTTTTATGTAAAAAAAATATCATTTCAACAAATTTTGTTATTTTTTTTAAATTAATTGAATAAAATTTTAAACTTTTCAAAGCATTTTTATTTTAAAGTTTTCTTTGTTTAGTGTTATCGCTAGTGTATCATCTCTATGTAAGTGATCATATTTACCATCTCTGTGTTTAGGTATGTTTTCATACAGAGTGTCATTTTGTATTAAATACAGCTGTGTACACGTAAAAAACAAAAAGTGTATACTTATCAAAGTACTTTGGTAAAATACAATTTAAATTTTTGTTTTTTAAGTTCAAATATAAGATTTTGTAAGATAAGTTACGAAGGAAAAATCTTAGGTAACTCAATAAAATTGAGTGGACAAGCTGGCAAAAAAAAAAAAATTATATATCTACATGTATTTTTTAACACAAAATATTTCCAAAGTTGTATTTTACCTAAGAACTTCGGTAATTATTATGTTTTTTTCGCAAGTTTTTTGCTGAAAAATGTAAAAACTAATACACAAGAACTTGGATAAAGCTATTTTACCTAAGTTATTGGCAAACATTTTTATGTGTATAAGTTTTTGTTAAATTTTATTATTTTATTTGTATCATTCTATATTTTTTAGTACATTCCATTCTGCACTGTGGGATAGTCTGATAGGTATGAATTTACGCAGAGTTGCATTTTTATTAAAATTCTTTAATTTTAGGTTTATTTGTAGGAGAAAAGATACATTTACACGTCAGTCGAAACTCTCGAGATTTCACGAAAATGCAGCTCTGTATAAGTCTACGAAATGTAATTTGTACAACATTGCCAGATTTTTGTCATGTTAAATTTCATCAATTAGTAGATATTTTTTAAACTTTTTGTAAAATTATTATTCACTACTGGGTTTTAAATGGCTTAATTAAATGGTTTGAAAGCAAATTACTATTAAAAGAAAATTAAATAACATCTAACTCCTAAAAGTTTATTTAGAATTTAAGATAAGAAAAAAAAATAGGATCTAATTAAGGAAAAAAATATTATTTCTTGTCTTTTTGTATTTTTTACTGTGCATATTTAGAGAAGTCCGCCAAAAGTTAATTTCTTCAATAGCTGAGATTTAGATTATTGGATTTTGTTTCTTTCTTTTTCTCTCAATTTTTTGTATTATGTCATCTCTATTTTAGTACACTCCACTCTGCAGAGTGAAGTACAACAGTATTGCGAAACCGGCTTTATTTGTTTTCCAAACATCAGCAATTTTTTTTGTATTATGTCATCTCTGTTTTAGTACACTCCTCTCTGCAGAATGGAGTATTCCAGTATTGTGAATCTGGCTTTATTTGTTTTCCAAACATCAAAAAATGTTATTATCAGTACTGTTCAAAAAGTAACCAGAAATATTGAAAATTCAAACCAATTGAGGAAATTCAATATGACAGATATCTCGCTAGGTATTGAGAGAAGTAACAGATATATTTTATAGAACAAAACAGTACTGCATTTATAAAAAACCTGAAGAGTTTTCTTTCGTTGGTAAATGTGTTAGTTTAAGTCACAGTTAGTAGCTAAATAATTGTTGTTTACTTCTAGTAGGAAACTAAAGGCTCCATTAGTCTGGTAGTATCGTAAAGTATCGTGTCACCTGTTTACTTTCAAATAGTGATAGTATACACAACTACTTATTTTGGAAGTCGGTTTGACGTAAAAAAATCTATTGAAAATAGATTTCTACTTTACGATACCTCATTTCACCTCACTTTACTACCAAACTAATTTGGACTTAAACTTCTACTATAAATATCGTAAATTTACTCCCAGTGCGCAACTGAAAAAAATTACAGACATCAAGCGTAAGTAAATTACACACAAAATATGTAAATTTACATATAGTAAATTTAAATATGTAAATTTACATTAAAAATGCTTAAAAATATTCGAAAAAGGCGTGTAATTTTACCATTTATGTGCGTAAATTTATTAAATTAAAAAAGAATAAAAAATTTCAAAAATATTTTATTAACAATAAATGTTATAATATTATTTAATACTAATACCAGCTTCATATTCTGATAAGATTCTTCTTGCGAAACACATCAGATTCTGAGTACTTTTACCCAATTAAAAATTTTCAGATTCTGAATACTTTTTCTAAGCAGTTATTCCTAAAGAACATCATATTACGAGAAGTAGTTCCTAGAGAAAAAACAATTTTATTTATTATTTTTAAACCAAAATATAAAAACAACAAAAACTGATGTATCACCAACGAGCATATAATTAAAAGAGGTACCACTTAGTTCTAAGAAATCTATGAAATCGTTCATCAGATTGTTGAGTAGCGGATTGGTAGCAGTTGACTGTCTGAAATACAACTTATTTTGATTGAAAAATTTCGCAATTCCTTTAACTCTTACCACTATTTATCAAAAAACAAAAAAAAAAAAAAATGACAGATTCCTATCTCAAACTATAAACAAGTCACTTAAACATTCTCATTACCCAACCAAAAATAGAAACGATTTTGGAAGTAATGCAGAAGAAGAAGCGCTACTTTTTTCTTTCCCTTTTCTTACTAAACGAAGTGCTACATTTTACTACATTTTTCGGGAGCAGCTTGTTCGCGATGTCCCACTTAAAAGTAATATATTACAACAAAAATACAACAACATCAGAAACTCTACCTTATTTTATTGCATTTTTGAAAGGAAAATAAAAAAGGAGCTTCTATTTCTACCGTGCTTGTAAAGTCATTTTTTTGCTGTATATGACCATCGATATAACGATAATTTTCTTGTAACTATTTGAAAAGGCATGATCACAAATAAATTATCGTACAACTATCATTTCAAGTTATGTTATATCCTAGTTTAAAACCCTTAAGCGGCGTTCACAATTGTGGAGTGAATCTACTCTAGAGCACTGATTGAAATGTTAACTATTCAATATCCAGCTTAAAATTACTTCAAAGAAAATATTTAACATTTCAATACTTACACAGTTTTCGCAATTTTTTTTTGCCACGAGTTCAACTTCTTTTAATATAAATAAATTTTTAATTTTATATATTTTGTTGTAAAAAATACGATATTAGGTTTATTTGTTTTTTGATGGTTTTTTTTTTAAATTTGTCGACAATGAGGGATGTGAGCAAATTAGTGATATACCTATATATGTGTGTATATTTGTTATGTTAAACAGTTAACAGTCCAATATTAACTTAAGAGTGGAGCAAAACATAAAAATGCGTTAGTGTGAAAGAGAATAAAACTAAATTTACCACAGATTTGAATACTCCACCAACCTTAAAACTAAATTTGTTACAGACTTGCATTCTCCTCCATCATTGTGAAAGCACTTTTAGTTTTGCAAAATTTCAAATTAAAAAAATATATTTGTTTTTTGTTTATCATTAACTGGCATTAAATTTTAAGTGATAAACTATAGCATTAATATCCCTTAATTAGCTTTTAACTTTACTTTTTCATTGCAAAAATTATTTTCCAGATGGCTTAGAAGTTAACAATAATAATACAACGCTAACAAAAACCGCTAATGAGTTGGTTGAACATGGTGAATTAAATATGAAACCTACAGCCACAACGAGAACTACTAATGTTACTAATGTTGAAACAACGAAATTGCAACAAATTTCACGTAAATCAAGCTCAACTAAACAAAAAATCTCCCGAAAATTCAAATAACAATTACTAAAGGTGCTAAAGCACTATACCTGTCTGATGCCAATGATTTTTATAAAATATGGACATCAGGAAATAGAAATTTTACCACAACCTGTAGAAGTTTAAAGTATAAGTTTTATACAAAGTTTTTTCAGATTTTTTTTTTTTTTTAAAGATAATGTAAATATAATATAGTTCAAATGTAATAGGCAAAATAGCTTTAGCTTAAGCTTCAATTAATATCTAACCCACTAAAAGGCTTTAAAATCACACACTGTAATACAAAATATACTTAAAAACCATTTACTTTCTTTATTTCTCACCACAATTCACCACCTTACATTTTGTTACACTACACTATATCCAAAATATACACACCACTCTTAATATTTCTACACCCGAATTCATTTCTTCGTTCGATTTCATCATTCGGGATGTGTTCAATAGACATGTTGACTTCTGCTGATATTCAAGACGGTAAAGTAGAGTATGACCGTAAAACTGGTGCCAGTACCACATATAGAGTAATTGATGGAGGTTACGAAATGATTACTACTTCTCCCCAACCTAATGGCACCATTAAGACCTCAACTAGAACTTTCTGGGATCCTAAACCTGTTAGCGAGGAGGATATGAAAAAGGAACAGGCTAATAAGAAGTTAATCAAGTCTCGTTTGAATAAGGAAATTCGTATTGATGAGAACACTACTATGTTGACTCGTACCATTGAAGGTGGTTATGAAGAAGTTTATACCACCGTCAATAAAGATGGTACAAGGAGCATGAAGACTAAGACCTTCTTCGATTCGGTACCAGAAGGTACTCCTTTCCCAGGTCAAGCTCAACAACCTGGCAACAAGAAGACCATTACCCGTAAATCTTCTGTGGAGTCTAACGACTCTACTGATAATCGTAAGATTGTCCAACATGTCAATAAAAATCAACAGCTACAAAATATTCAACAAACGTCTAATCTTCAACAAACATCCAATGTTCAACAGCATTCGAGCATTCAAGAAACACGCCGTGTTTCTCAAAATATTGAGATTACTGAAAACAATCGCACCGTTCGTAAGAATTCTTTGCAGTCTGAACAAAGTATTAAATCTGTTATGTCTTCCAATGTCAGTGATGGTAAGGATAATACCAAAACTACCAACAAGAAGACTAAGAAACCTAAGGCTTCCGCACCACCACCACCAGCTGATTTCATACAAAACGATACTACTACTGTAGCCACTAAACGTGTTCCCGGTGGTGTTGAATATGTTTACTCTACCCAATTGGAATCCGGCAAAACTATTACTACTTCCAAGACCGTTTACGAGGAAGAAGAAACTGAATTGACCGAAGAGGAAATTCGTCAATATAAGAAAACTTTGAAGGATGCTGAAAAACATAAGAATGTTACCACCACCAAGAAATTAAGATCAGAATCGGGTACCAAGAAGGTTGTGCCCTCGGAAAATCCTGGCGATGTAACTACCGTTGAGACTATCAAGATTGAAGGTGGTACTGAATATCATTATACTACCGTTACTGCTGAAGGCATTGTTAAGAAAGCAGTCAAGACTGTTTATGATCCCGTCCCATGCTCGAACCCCGAAGATACCGAGGAAGAGGAAATTGTAGAAGAGTATGAAGAAGAGGTCATTGAACCTGGCGAGAAGAATGTTAGAACTATTGAGACCATCAAGAGTTTGCCATCAAAGTTCGAAGGTAAGTAGAGCAGATTTGGGAAATTGATTTTGTATTTAACAAGATTTTTAGGTAATTAGAAATTTTTGATTTTAAAGTCGTTATAGGTAGTATCAATTTACTTTGGTTTAGGTTGCCAGGACTACTCGAAACCAGGGGGTTATTACGTAAGCGGATTCGAAAAATATTGTTCGAATTCGGAATTTTTAAAACTCTTGTAAAAAGATATCCTTTCTTTTGTTTTACTTTTCTCTTTTACTAGACATTGTCTACACGTTTCCAATATTTTCCTTCACTAAAAACTATTTTCTGTTACTGAATTTTTAGTACGAAAATTCTGTTCGAAAGCGTTTTCTTTTCGAATCGAATTACATAATAACCCCCCAGTAGGTTTTTACTTTTACTTAATCCTAGGCAGAGGGAGGCATTGTATTTCATTTAAGTCTTATATTATTTCTCTTTCATACCCAAAACTAGTAGTGTTAAAAGTTATTTAGTTTTCGATTGTCAAATGGCATACAAATTTTAAATCAGAAACTTGAAAAAAGAAAACTACTAGTTTTGGGTCATAGATTACATAAATATCTTACTCTGCCTCTTATTTTGTAAACAAACAAATTTTTTCACACACATTGAAATATATTTTGTATATGTATAGGACTTTTCTCCAACACTTCTTCATGAGATACGTCCACTGACAGCGAATGTCAAAGAATAAGAGATCTATGTAATCTGTGTTTTGGGTTCAGTATGTATGAGGTATTACTATTGAAGAATGTCTACATACCTAGTAGGGTTCACTTGATTTTCACTCACCTAAAACTAATATTATTCCTGAGGAATCATTTTGTATCTCCAATTTAGTACTCAATGACTGTTGTATATGTGGATTACTGATTAAAATTAATTTAATTTTTAGGTGTTTTATGCTAACTTCATAAGTCTTTGATTTTTAAAAATTCATCAGAGTTCCCTATCTCTTGCTGTCTTCTGATAAGAAACTTTGAAAATACCATCATTTTTTAAACACATTCAGGGAACCGGATGGAAGATTTTTCTGTGAAAGTATTCAAGAAGACGAGAAACTATTTCAGGCTTTTCAAGCTAAATCGCTCTAATAAAATAGCCCAAAGAACAACCTAACCTTATTCCCTTAAAGACTTAATAATTTGTTTGACTTCCGAGGAGACTGAAGAGAAACTTAAACACTACCATTGTCTCTGCCCAGTCCTTTTAAGGATTATCATTCAGCACTTATTTTATGGCAATATTTCAGCATTGAGTTATCTCACCGGTATCTGGAAGAGACAGAGGAATTTCGCCTACAAAAGCGAGTTCCGGCAATAGATGGGTACTGTGTTTTGCGGCTGTATGTTCCATTATGAACACGAGCAGATTGTAAAGTGTATCTTTACTTCCGATGTCTCATTTTAATCCAAACCTGCTTTTATATTTACAAAATAACGCTTTTATTTATGAAAGAGGAGCAAAGCTTGGGAAATTCTTCCTATTAATTAACGTGTTGCTTTCTTTCGAAAGAGGGTAGAAAAGGTGATGAAAGATGAAGGGCTTCAAATATGGCAACACTGTATTTACATGATAGGCTGAATCTTCGAACAGTTGTTGCGTGCCATCTGATGATAGGTGTCGAACTTTATTGAATCTTTTTAGTTCGTAGCTCTGTTATGTTATTTTACTTTGGTGGGGTTAAGTGCTACCAAAAGAGGCCGCTGCAATATGTAGTATGAACGATAGGCAACTCATACATATTATTTTTCTAAATTTAGATTAGATAAGAATGCACTAACAACCGCGACCAATATAGATCTTTTGTGCTGCATAGAGTTCCCTAGAGATTCAGCTAGCATAAGTAATCATAGGCTTTACAATAGTGTTGAATGAACAGTAGACCATGTGTGTTCTTCTCATTTCTCATGTGTGGTCTTAGATCCCATGTTTTTTCAAAGAGCCTCTGACAGGAATAATATGCCCTGGTAATAGTATACTATAGTAGCCCCACTCATTAGAAAATTGAGAGCTTGTCCTATCTCATGTAGTCGTAGTGGTCTTAAGAACCATATGTACAAGTAAAATTACAAACACTACTTTCAAATGACAGAAAATGAGTAAAGCTACTATATTATACTATGCCCTGGCGGCCTTCTTGGTCACGGAGACGAGATGATCATTCCAGATAAGGGATTTATCTAGAGTTACCCCTAAGTATTTCACATTGTCCGAGAAGCCTATTGTTTTACCTCCAACAACAGGCCCGGATAGGTTAACCTTCCTCCTCCTCGTGAACGGTATCAGGATCGTCTTCGACGGGTTGATGGTCAACCCTTTTTCTCGACACCATGAGTGAGTAAAGTTTAGAGCCTGCTGCATACGATCAGAGACCTGTCATCCAAGCCGACAACGGATATGACAAGATTATCGATGTAGCCATAGGTCATGAAGCCCAGGTCATCCAGACCCTCAAGCAACTCATAAATTTTTCTAAAATGATGCTGCCGTCACTGGAGATCGATCCCGAACCTTACGTGTAACAGTCCAAAGCGCTAACTATTACACCACAATCATTTTGGAATAATCGGCTACAGGTTAGAAATTTATCGGTATCTACTGTCCTTTTTTTAGCTCTTGTACCCGACTGAACTTTATCCCGAGATAAAGAAACACGTTTGGCTTGCCTAAGTTTCTTTAGCTGATATGCTTTGCTAAGTATATTTGCAACAATTTAGTTGTCTGATTCAGTCTTTCGTAAGCTAAACGGACATTCCTTTAATTTCGGATATCTGCACTAATTGTTAGATATAGGACGAGATGTACCACAAGTAGTTAAAATAGTCGAATTTATTCTCTTAACACTTTGCTGGCGATCATATTGAAGAAATCCGGAGAATTCATGACAGAATCCGAACTAGTTATCTTAACAGGTGTTTTCATCTGATTACATTTCATGGTGTAAACACATATACAAGATTTTTTACAATCCTATCATTTCGCAGGATTTTTAATTTGATTTGTCAGATATAAAATCAGACAGAAGAAAAAAATCGGATAATGTAAACCCCGCCTTACTTGTATCCTTGAACACATGTGAGTCTTACTAACTGTCGATCGATTTGGCTAAGAAATTCGACACTGTCCTCAAGAAGTATTTATCGCTTCAGACTGGAAATCTTTAAAAACACCAAGGCAAATATACTAATGGAAAATGGAGTCTTATCCCTTTCCATTATTATACATGTATAAATCTACATAAAATAAATACATTCGAATTGTGGCCCTTTGTTCCTAATGGAACCATAGCACATAATATATATATAAATACATTCGAAAGTCACGGGTTCTGAATAGATTTCTGAATTTCATCCAGAACTTATTCAAAGGAAGTGGTTCCAGAAGAATTAGTTCCGCTTTATAGAAATGATTAATTAAAGTGATGCAGGGTAAATATATATAGGCCGGTTTTCATAAAATTAATATAATTTTTTTGAAAGCTTCTTAGGTTAGTCTAGGCTAGAAGGGACATAAATTAAGATACAATTATACAATTGTTTATGAAAAGCTTTACATATTTTCGCCGGCGACAGGGCAAAACCCCCACCAAGATTATCCAAATTTCCAATTCGTGGATTAAAATCGAAATGTTTCATATGTAATTCCCAAACATAAAGTGAGGATTATGAACGTTTACAAAACGGCCATAGTACCCTTGGGGATTAAGACCGTTATGCTGTGGGGAAGTGAAGTTTTTTTTGCAGACAATCCCAATAGCAAAAAGATTCCAAGCCTGACAGAAGGCTGCTACGTAGAAAATCTTACTTCAGCGAAGCCGGCTTTGGAATTACCACAGATAAGAAATCCTCTGAGCCCGATCAGATGCAGGCTTTGCAGAAAGGCTTCATTCAACGAAGACAGTTTTGGACTTGATAACAAGTAGAAAGCTCCTCAGCTCGTCCGCAGGCTGGCTACGTTCAAAAATCATCTGTCCCCTTAACGAAAATTATGTCTTTTCAAAAAACGGTCTTAATGTTCATGGAGAGTATGTACAGTTATAAGCAGGGGTTATGACGAATACCACGTTGGTCATTGTCCCTATTTTGGTTTGAAGGTTATGGCGTAAAAATTGTTGCCAATAATCTCCAAATCGGAAATGCGGATAGTCTCCGAGGGGGTTTATATTTATAAAAAGCTTTATAAATTTTCCGTTAAATGAAATGTGAGAGAATCAGAGAGAGGAATATTTATTAAAAAAAATATATATTCAACAAATTCCTAAGGGGGTTGGCCACCTTTGAAAGATTGATGGTTAAGACTAAGTTTAAGATTTGTTCTGCAATTGTGCTGCAAATTTACAACATGTTTCACTAGCTATTTTTTTCAGTCTCGATTCAAATTTGTGTTTTTAGCGGGTTAAATTATATTTTTGTTCTTTATTAATTTCGTCATGTAAAGTCTTGTGAGTATTAAACATGTCAAAGATCTGTTTTTTTGTAGCCTTTCATATGATTAATGATTTTCATACGATTTTATATTTATTAATAACAACTCTTTAAAATATTTCTTTAAATTAAATTTTTTAACAAAAATATTTTTCTTGATGTTGAACATATAATCATAATAAAACAACTATTGTTCTAATTTAAAATTTTCATTCGAAATTTAAAATCTCTTTTAATTTCTAAATTGTAAAGTCGATTTTTAAAATCCTAAATCTCTAACTAAGTTTAACTATCAAACATTCAAAGGTGGCCAGCCTCCTTAATCTTTCCGTTTGTTGTTGTTTGCTTACAGAGGAAGTCACCATCACCCATGAGAAGAAGGAAAAGAAGACCAAGAGATCAATGGTTATCAGTCATTGAACTATATTGATGATGAGAATAGCAACCCCTTACAGTTTTATCGACCATTTCATGGAGTTTTTATATTTCTACTAATACATTACAGAGAATCAATATTTGATGGGGCTAAAAATTTAATTTCCAAATTCCCCTTTTGAACTAGCAAAAGCCCCATTAAATTCATATCATATTTACATATTTTTTTTTGTTTTAAATATATAATAAAAATTGGAGTTTTAAGTAAATTACAATGAAATTTGTTTTAAATTTAAATAAAATCCTTTGTAGTCATTAATGATTGATAAAACTTAAGCTACATAGTGAAGGTAAGGTATTATATATATATATATATATATATGACAAAATTTATTGATTTTAGAAATTTTATTTTAAAATTTAGTATGGAAATTAGTATCTATATTAAAAACTTATAAATTTCTGAGATTTTTATATTAATATAGAACTTAAAATTTGGCCGCCCAAAGTGTCACAAAAATAAATTATAATGAATACTTAAACATGACGTTTAAAATTAATCCTTGAATAATGTTGCGTTTCCAGTTTTATGAAAACGTCTGATATTTACAATACTTTAATTAAAATAATTGTTAAATTTTGGCGCCCAACGCTTGGCAAACTTGTAATTAAAAAATTTAACTCCTAAATTTCACCTAATAAAAAGTAATCTAACGGTTCTATAATTTTCTTTTTACGCTTGACCAAATTGTATTGACCAGTTTATATACTCAACAGTGCTAATAATTTGGAATTGACTGCAATTTTCAGTATTTACTTTACAAACAATAGCAATTGTTTGCAACATGTTCTATTCTAACTTTATCATCCGTGATGTTTATATTACGTGACATTGTTGCAACTGGAGTGGCATCACTTTCAGCTGTACTTTTTGTTATTACATATATACCTACATCCATACATATTTTTTGCAAAACATTTTGCAAAATTGTGCATGGAATTTTTATGAATATTTGAAAAATATGTATGTTGCCCCAAAGCAAAGATGAGTTTCGGCCATTAAGAACATTTCATGTACATATAGTTATTCTCTAAATTAAGCATACATATTTTGTTTCAGTACAATTTAACTTAAAGGAGAATTTTATATTAAATTGACCAAAAATGCGGCAAATGAGAATATTATAATTAGAAATTAAACTATTTCGATAGAAAACTTAATTTTAAAAAATTTTCGTGAAGAAATATTTCTTGTACAGTACATAATTTGAAAGCAAGGAAGTATCTTAAATAAAATTTCGTAAATAAAAATATATATACTATATTATCAACGACCTACCTCTGTTAAATCACTCTCTTCTTAATTTATATCGAAAATTCAGCAATAAGAATTACACGCGTCTGTTAAGGTTAACATTTTCGATATAAATTGTCAATCTTCAAAAGAGACCGACGAATAACGCCTGATATTATTTTAAGTCAACACAATTTTACAAAACCTTAAAAACATATCGTCGACTTATCTGCAAGTAGTGCTATGTGTTTTTTAACAAGTTTTGAGGACAGTGAAAAAACTATTAAAAAATAGCCTTTTAAGATATTTTTTTGGCATTTTGTGCCTTAATGATTCACAACCTCATTTATTAAAATCATCATTAAGGGATATGATGTCAATAAGATATCTTAAAGGGCCATTTTTAACAGTTTTTTTCGCTCTCCTGAAAATTTATTAAAAACATATCGCACTATTTGCAGGCAAGCCGACGATATTTAAGTTGCCTTAAAACTTTTGATAATAAACACAAAGTAAAACTGAAGATTTAGCTTTTAAAATAAGTAATTACTTTGGTCCAAAGGCATACAGGATTCCATCAGAAAACCTTTAAAAGACATTTAGCGTTTTTTTTTTAATCACCTGGATTTAGAATTTTTCATACAAAAAGTGGATTTATTGAATCCAAAAAAATGCTGTACCCCGTTTCTGTATCTAATGCGAGAAGTTTTCGAATCGAGAAATGCATGGTCACCCTGCATTATACAGGCTGATTAAAGACGTGATAAAATGGACTGCAGTTTTTGTTATAATTCGTTCAGATAATGTAACTTTAAGAACTGTTGACACATGTTGTTTTGTAAAACACATAATTAAATTAGAAATAACTTACTATGCAACGTATTACTAGCTGATTTGGTTTCATATATATTTTATTGTCTGCGACTCACCCTATATAAAGCAGAGCAGGGTTCCATTTCACATGTTTTTTCCGCAAACTTTTTCGATGCGAGAAATACAGAAACGAGGTGCTGGATTTAATAAATCCACAATAAAAGCACAAATATATGAAACAGCCTATTAATTTAATGTCAGAAAAAAATACGAATGAAAATTAAAAGAGAAACAAAAAAATTGAAAAACTAACAAATAAAAGGTTTTAATTAAATTTTTTTTTATGAAATATGTTTAGAAAAAAAAACTACACCTCACCAAATACATATTTTCCATCTCGGACATGGAGAAATAGCTGAAATAGAAATGATAATTTTTCACTCTACCGTAAGTAATTTAATTAAATCCAATTAGTGAATATTAAATATTGCAATGGAATTTTTCAATTGTGTAAAAATATAAATTGAAGTGATAAAACTGAAAAAGCAGACTGTTTATCGCTGTTTTATATAAAATATAATTAGAAATTAAAAGTTAAAGTGAAATCCTTCATCATCGAATTAAGAATTCAAAATTAGGGTGAAAGAAGTGTCGGACAGAAAATTCTTTTTAAAATAGGGAGAATCTAACCCCATCTGTTGAGCGCTTTTAGAAATACTTTTTGGATTTATTAAATCCAAGTGATTAGAAAAAACGGCTATTGTCTTTACTTGAACACGAATTGACAGATTTTTATGGAATTTGGCAGAAAGAATAAATTTGACACCAAAGCGCTTAAGTTTGAACAATATATTGTTACGTTTTTACCATTTAAAAACTTTGGTTTATTTCCTTTAAATAACCAATCCCACTATTGACACCAATTGTTACATTTTACCTTCTAAAAAGTTCGTTTATCTCCTTTAGATAAACCGGGTTGGTGTTTTTTCCAAACAAAATAATACACACTCTTTTGTTTGAGTTTGCGTTTATATATTTATTTATTCAACACTATTAGTTTTCATACAACAATATAACACACACAAACTCTAATAATCAACTGACTCTACAATCTCTTAAGCGCAACTGAACTCCACATATGGCAATGCGCGACTTCAACTTCCTTCGTTAAGGTCGGCCTTTTATATTAAGGGCCAGGGTTGTAAAACCTTTTAGAAGCATCCAGAGTACTATAACACTGTGGAACAAATTCAGGTTAGCAAAAGTTAGGTCGATTCTGAGAGAGAGGGGTGAAAATAGAGGCTAAATTAGAAGACCCGTATCGCGGCGTTTGCTTATGTTAGTTCGAATTTTTTATATGGTTTTTTGCCTATAACTCGTCGATTAATTGATATTTTTTAAATCTGTAAAAGCCAAATTATAGCTAGAGACCTGAACAACAATTAAAAAAAAAAAAAAAAAAAAAAAAAAATCAATCAAATCAATTTTTTTTAAATTTTAATTGTTGCACAGATCTCTAGCAATGATTTAAAAAATATTAATTAGTCGACGAGTTATAGCCAAAAAACCATATAAACAATATGAAAAAATTTAAACTAACATAAGCAAACGCCGCGATACGGGTCTTCTAATTTAGCCTCTATTTTCACCCCTCACTCTCAGAATCGACCTAACTTTTGCTAACCTGAATTTGTTCCACAGTCTAATTATAGCACTTATTATGTATACAATGCGGCCATATCCTGTGTAAAGTAAGCCAGCTTTTGTGTAAAGTTTGAAAGCACTCGGGGATTCTAGTAAGTACACACAAGTATCTCCGAGTACTTTTAAACCCTACACACAAGCTGGCTTACTTTACACAGGATATGGCCGCATTGTAATGGCCCACAAGCCAATATACTTCGTAAGTACACACAACTATAGTGGCATGTAAGTTAGACACAATTTTTGAAGTTTTAAGTTTCATATATTTATTTTAAGTTTCATATATGTACAATTGTTATATACAAGTATCCCATATCGTAAGTACATACAATGTGAAGTACATGAAATCAATTACATTGTGTGGACTTAACCGTTTTTCTAAATGGGTATTAGTTTTCGAGATTCACTGCAAACCTATTTTAGAACATATCCCCTAAAGCAGGCAACGAAAAAAATTCGAGAAAATTAGGTGTTTATTTTTTTCTGACAAACTCATGGTACTAATTTCATTGCAAAAATGGTAGGCCGTAGAGAGGGTTAAATTAGACTTCAGCAAATTTTGCCAATAGTGATTGGTAAGTTTTGCCTCAACCGCCTTATAGTCCAGACTTTGCCCAATTCGACTACCATTTGTTTCTATCGATGCAGAACGCTCTCACTAGAATACTCTTCACTTCACGACATTGTATCCGAAATTGGCTTGATTCGTTCTTGACCTCAAAAAATGAGCAGTTCTTTTGGCGCGGAATCCATATTGAGACGACCAAAAGTCGTTATAGTAATTTTTGGTGCTCAACAGATAACACAATCTTTTTATTGTATGTAAATCCCTGAAAAAAATTGTTAATTTAATTGTGTAAACATAAACAAATATTGGTTCATATGAATAAAACTTAGCAATTACTTCGAAGTAATTACTTTGGGCTTAGGAATGGCTTTTAACTCCAAATTTACCAATTGGCTGGTAGAATAGCATGAAATGTAAACGAAAATTAAAAAATTAAATTTCTAGTCTACTTCCAAGCAGACTAGATTTGTGAAGTAATTGCTTAAAAAACCCTGTATTTCCCCCTATTAGTAATATCTATTTTTTATTCATATGAGCCATTGTCTTATATTACTAGAATACGTATTTTGTTACCCTTATTTATCGTTAACATACCTAAAATGAACTCCTGCCTTTATTTAAATGCTCTACTATTATTTTGCTCTCCACTATAAATTAAATAGAATTTTAGTATAACGTAATGGCAGCACCATGAAATTACCTACTACCCAAATACAACACTATATTTTATATTAGTTACTAAATGTTACCACTGTGTAATTGTTACAGCTGTGTTATTTACATATGTTAGTGTGTCTGTGTGTAACCGATCAACAGTATAAAAGGCTGCCTGTTGATTGTTTTTAGCAAGTTAGCCATTGGACGGCCACAAAGTAAGACCTTATTTAATTGATAGAAAGTTTATTTCTTCACTTGAATATATCTTCTCAGTGGGAACGAAAGTTGGTTTAGGAGTTTGTTTCTGCTCCGACTTTTATACCACTCCTCCGAATTACGCTCCCGACTTGGAGAGTTTATTTCTGCTCCGACTTTATACCACTTCCCCGAATTACGCTCCGAATTAAACAGTTTATTTCTACTCTGATAACTTTTTCTGTTGATACACTGAGAAGATTTATTACTAGACATTGAAAGTTTTCCTTACTGGAATTATCCATTTTATCACGTGGAGAGACCAAACTCAGTACGCCTTCCTTTACCTGCTAAAGCAAGCCCGAAGTTAAGTACTCATCTTTCGTGATTGGACAGTTTTTCCCCTCTGGCTAAAGTTGTGTGTTCGTGTTAAATATCGTATATGTCGTGTTTTGAATTAAGAAATAAATAAAGTTTATAACGTTAACCGAAAAAATTAAAGTGTTTCATCTCTCTTCGTCAAATATAAATGGTTTGTAACTAGGGTTTATGTCCCGGGAATTCCCGGGACGGGATTCCCGGGAATCCCGCCCTTTTTTTAATCCCGCAATCCCGGGAATATTGTGCGGGAATTCCCGGGATTTTTTTTATTCTTTTACAGAAGTTTTAACTATTATATATTGCAATTTTGGAAGCTAAATAAATTTAAATTTAAAGTATTGATTTGAAATTAATTTAAATAAGAAATATTTGAAATTAAAAATGCGATTTAAAATTTAATAAACTGAATTATTATAAAAAAGTATTAAGGCTGAGTTACCCAACCGTAAACGTATCTGTAACGAATCAGCTGTTTCGATACCACAAGAAGAAATGTATACGAATGGGTACTAACACGTAAATGTAAACGAACTTGCCGGATCATTCTGTTGAAATCAGAATTTTCTATCCGGCATCGAAATGATTTTAGTCGGAAAAAATATGAAATGAATAAAGAAAATTGATTCAAACAACAAATAAGGAATAAAAATTAACAAATAAATGGAAAAATTTAGAATAAAATATAAAACCACATGAAATATATACTAAATAGTAATGTCGTTTACGATAATCTATAAGTGTACTTTTTAGCTACGGCACGGTACAGTTACTAGAGTTGTAAAAGTATTGAGTATTCCGGTACAGAGTACTCAATACTGACTGTTTTTTTGAGTACTCAATACTAAAACGGTACTACTCAATACTTTTAAAGATGCAATTTTCCGTAAAAATTTGTATTTTTCGTATGAAAATACAACTCTAAAAATAGTACTTTAAAAATACAACTCTGAGAATACAACTCTATTTGTGAAGCAAAGAAATTGTAACGAATTTTTGGAAAAAATTATTTAATCAATTTATTTAAAATGTTTTAAATTAATTAAAATTTAAGTAACAATAGTTATATAACACGTGTATGTGAATTGTTTTTTCTAATAAAAACGAATTCATAACATTTTTATTTTTAAATTCCAAAAACCGTTATAAGTATTGAGTAGTATCGAGTACTCAATTGAAAAGTATTGAGTAGTATTGAGTACTCAAAAAGTATCGAAATTTCACAACTCTAACAGTTACATCACATTTACGTTTACGGTCCCATAATCCGCCCTTTATTTAGGCCATATATTTACAACACTTTAACATCAGTATCTCAGTTCCAAATACCTCCGAAAAACAATTAGACATTAAAAAATTTGTAATATTTTCGTATTTTCAATTGAGTATTTTGAGGTTTTTTTCACTTCAAATAATTTTATTTAAATTTCAACTGCTATTCCTTTATTTCAATTGTATTTGCTTAATTTTGTGCCGATTATTTTTTAAATTAATTTGGATTTCTTTGAGTCCTGCTACAAACCCATCCTCAATATTCTATGCCTTTATGGGTTAATAATTGATGATGATCTATTTATATTTAATTGAAACAAATAAAATAATTGAAACAAATCAATTAGACTAGCATCAACAAAATTCTAACAATGTTATTTTTATCCAGCTGCTTCCTATGGAATTCAACTCTGATCGACATCTTATGAACCACATATTTATGAATTACGACGAACCGTTTATTTTAAACGCATATTTTAATTATTTTTTAACCTACAACATAAATTCATGTTGATAATAAACAATTAGGCGTACGTATTAAATTATATTTTTCACTATATCTAGTGTGTTAAGATGAATAAAATATTATTTAATAATATTCTAGTGTCGATTTTTATTTAAATCTTTAAGAGAATTCGCCTAATAATTTGTATGAAGAATACTCACTTTTAAACTTTTTTATAAAATAATTCTATACGAATACTTCTTAAAATCTGAATAGAAACAAAATCTTTAGAAATACAAATTTTAGGATTCCATATTTAAGAAATACTTAAGCAAAAAATGTATCTTAGTTCTGACTATAAAACTGGTCCGACACAAGTTTGCTCCCATTAACAATTCCAATATATCCTGAAAGAAGGGAAGAAATTAAAATACCCGTGCCTTTAAATTTTTCTATATCAATTCGTTTAACCGTTCCAACCGCGAATTAATATTTAGTTAATATATTTCATTTAAAATTAAAACGGCCTTTCATATAAATTTGTTACCTAAATAGTAATTCGCGATTTAAATTGTTAAAAGAATTGATATAGAAAAAGTGGAAGTCATGCATATTTCATATTTAGTCCTCCTTTTAGAATATTTTAAATAGATTTTATCATGGGTACAACCAAAAGATGAACTTTGTCGGACTGTGTTTTAATAGAAATCGAGTTTTTCAAGTACAGCATATGTCAGATTTATTTGTTTTCTAACGAGCGGGAAATCCCGGGATCCCGGGAAATTCAGAAAAAATTCCCGCTGTCCCGGGAAATGAAAAAGTCCGGGAAAAGAAAAACCCTATTTGTAACGCACCCTGGGCACGCTGAGCTTTGCCGCGTATAGCGAAAACGTGTCGTTGCAATATGTTGCCAGAAAGATGGGAAAAGGACATAGCTTACGATGTCCAATGCTTTGAATAAATTTATATTATACTAATGTTTCACAATAAATGCCCAAAATTTGCCAAAAATCTCGCATTTTTAAGTTATAGATCCCCTATTTGTATTTTCAAGATTAACGTCAAGTACTTGCTAAGTAATAAGCCATTTCATATATTACGAAAAAAAAAATCACTTAACATTTTACCTACATAGTATATACATATGTGGTTTTGCTGGTAATTCAAAAATCTGTGAAAGGGGCATATAATTATTTTAGTAACTGTATAAATTCAACTGCATATAACCCGGTGTCTTCAAATGCAATAAAATATATGATATGAAATGTCGAAACCATTGCAGCGAAACTTCAAAATGATATCAATTGCAGAGTGGTGGAGAACACTTGACCATTTCATGGATAAGAAACATCATAGATTTTTCTACAAAAACACCAAATTTTATGAAACATTAATGTTTACCGACAAATAATAAAAAACTAAACACTTTTCCATTCCTGTTTACCAAACTTTTTGTTGTTTTTCTATTACAAAATTAAAATGAAACCTAAAAGAGACATCTGATCTCTGGCATCATTGCAAGATCCGATTTGCAATAAAATTGAAACTGAGTGTCTTCACTTGAGATGAGAGAATTTTGACAATTGCTTGCTATCATTTTATTGCATGTTAAGACACTAGGTTAGGAATATAAAAGTACATACATACATACATGCATATATTCATTTGCTCAAATGCGTAAAATGGTATTTTTTTTGTATTTTTTTTATTTTCCCATCATTTAGTCGTTATTGTGTTGTTCGACTTTATTATTTAAATTTTCTAAAACAAAATGTGAATTTTTAGTTTAATAACTGGATCACAAAAAAAAAAAAAAATGGTTTTTAATTAAAATTGATGCTTGGAAAAAAAATATAAATTGCAATTTCACATTTAAAAATAACGAAAGATTATTAAAATTTAAATACATGAGTAATTAATTTAAATATTTTTTAATTTAAATTTGTGTTTATTCGAATATTCTTTGCTATTAGAAATACGGTAAAATTAAATATATAAACCACAAATGTGACTCGGATTTTAGTACTAAATGAGCACATAAAAATGTTTCTATACTGAAATAATTCCAGTAGAAGGTAGATAGTTTTTTAGATTTGCTGCAAGAACAATTATGGATTTTTTTCAGATGCTGGTTCTCAATTAGAATTTAGTACTAAAATATTTTAGACATTTTGCAAATGTTTTTTTTTTAAAGGTTTTGCTACAAATAAGCCAATTATTTACATTTACATATTATTTGCATACAAAGACAGATATTTCAAATTTTATTACTAAAACTAGTACAATAGAGTATAGATTGTTTTCTGCGATTTTGGTTTTAAAAAGCTAAAACAGGTATTTTAGATTTTGGTGTCAAAACAACGAGTATAAATTATAGATGGTTTTTTGGATTTCTGTACTAAAAAACCACGACAGATTTCCGATAGTTTAGTACTAAAATAACCAAAAATTATTGTTTTATCCTATGTAGTTGCAAAATAAATAAGAAAAATTTTATATAGGATTTTTGACCTAAAAATTACTTAAGTCAGAAAATTCCAAAGAAAAAATTCTATTTAAGTATAATCTTAGCAAGAATTCTTAATAAGTGCAGACTTAAAATACTAGATTTTTTCTGATTTGGATTCAAACAATTTAAATCTAATTTTACTATTAATTTAATCATAATATATTATAGATTAATTTAAAATATTTCGATAATAAGAGGGCATCTATAGAGAGCAATTTTTGAAGTAATATTTTATATTTTTATAGGTACTATAAAAAGTGACAAAGGATTTATTTGATTTTTTATTATAATTTTTTTTCAGTATTTTGTAAAGAAGACTTGGGGTATTTAAAATGGAACAGTACACAAATGAACAACGTTCCCAAATCATTTCCGGCGAAAAGCAGAAGAAAATCATGAATTTATTTAAGTATAATTTAATTAAGAGCGACGAAGCCCATTTCCAATTAAATGGGTTCGTTAATAGGCAAAACTGCAGGATATGGGCTACGGAAAATCCAAGAGTATTTCAACTGCAACAATGACACCCACTTTGTTTGGTGCAGTGTTTCATCGGAAAGGATAATTGACCCATATTTTTTTTGAAAATTAACACTGTGTTCGATATTGGACAATGTTGGAACATTTTTTTAAGGCCAGCCGTGGAAAACCATCAGCAAATATGGTTCCAACAGGATGGATCCACAACGCACACTGCGAGGGACACCATAGCTATTTTAACTCAAACCCCTTCGGTAATTTTGGGCCACCATGTACTAAAAATCCAATATTGTTTGTTTCCAGATTTTGGCAATAACATACATAAATACAATTTGGTATATCAATAGTTAAAATGGAATCTGAAAAAGCATTAACTATGAAACAAAAGAAAATGTCAAAAAATTTTATTTAAAACAACAACAAATATTTGGGTTAACCATTAGTTAATTCTTAAACCTTCAGTATGAGATCCACAGTAAGAATTTAGACGAAGGGTTTTGTATCTCAAAGATACTTGATGGTTTTTTTTAGATTTCGATACTAAAAGAGCAAATTCTATTTCCGATATTTTGATGTTTTAAAATTGCCTTTTGCCTGAAAATGGTTACATCAGAAACTTTTAGGTGTTCAGCAATATTTTGAAAATAATGTCACATAAACGGTATTTACAATTTATACCTAAACCCAAATTCACAATGCTGGAGTACTCCACTCTACACAGTGGATTTTGTTCCTATCTTTTTCGCACTTACATATTTATTGTATCATGCCATCTCTATTTTAGTACAACTCCACTCTGCAGAGTGGAGTACTCCATCATTGTGAATGTGGCTTAAATCTTGATTCACAAATTAGTAAAAACTTTGATTAATTTTATTTACAAACACACTAAATTTAATTAAAACACATTCAATATTTAATTAATCTTAAACTATAAATTAGTTTGTTCACTTATTGAGTTTTTGATTTCATATGCTTTGGTTTACGATAGACTACTAAACGCAAAGTAAACCATACGGCGACAATTACCAACAAAATACCACCAATTACCAATCCAATAACATCTAATAAATAAAATTGATACCATTTAAGATTTAATCCCGCCGATCTTAAATGTGTAGCTCCCTTATGCCGTATAACATATTCAATCCAATACATAGCCGTGTCTCGGGCATTCAAAGGACGATCATGAAATATATTTGATATTTTCTTGATATTATTGCGATAGTGCGGATCATATACCAAAGTTTCCAAAGATTCTTTAAGTGTCTCCTTAGTTATTGCCGGAAAATGTAAATTAATGGCAATACCATATTGTACCATCTTGTTAACATTTAAGTGCTGATCACAATAGATGGGAATTCCCAACATGGGCACGGCATAATGAACACCTTCTTGTGTACCAAAGAGACCTCCGTGAGTTATGAAAGCCTTAATATTCGGATGTGCCAATATATCCGATTGTGGTAACCATGATTTAATCATAACATTTGTGGGAAGATTTTCTATGCTTTCATCTTCAAATTTCCATAATATGCGTTGCTTCATGGAGGCAAAAACATCTAAGAATATTTTAAGTTTTTCGGCTGGCATATCTTTAGATTGAACATTACTTCCTGTGGGCAGAATTAGGGATTAAAAAGGAGATTAAAAAATAAATGATTATGATCTTGCCTAAACTAAAGTATATGGCTCCTTCTTGGGCTTCATCCAAAAATTGTTGTATATCTTGTGGTAGTGTTTTAGGCGGATATATATGCATGCCTCCTACTGAAACCATACCCGCTACAGTTGGTCTTGATGTAGTTAAGGGCGTGTGACTGTTGAGAAGCATCACCGAAATATTCTTTTCCATTTGAGAAACAGACGGTATTGGAACTGAAATGATATGTTAAATGATTTATTAAACAAATTAAATGTGCTAAAATCCCAAAACTTAATTAACAAATTGTGAAAAATAATCTGTTGAAGGCATATCCCTATCCGGATGTTATTCTTGCATAAGCAAATCGTCAGGGGACGACGTTTTTAGAATTTCTAGAAATATTTGTTAAGTTAATAGCCTTATTCTAAACTTTATAACAATAACATAATTGTGACAAAACTGAGATGAATGAAAATTGTTATAGTTTCGGTATTCTAAGAAAAATTGTCACAGCAAAACCTTGACAAATTTGTCATGGGGTCAATTGCCCCTTGTGACGTGTCACAGCACCGACGCAAACCAACCCGTCACAGGACTGAAGCAAAAGAACCTGTCTCAGAACTGAAACAGAAGAACCTGTCACAGGATTGGCGTAAATGAACCTGTCACAGGACTTATCCAAAGGAACCTGTTACAGAAATGACGCAGAAGAACCTGTCACATGACTGACGGAAAAGAACCTGTCACAGGACTGACGAAAAAAACCTGTCGAAATAGGTAAAAACATGAATTTTGTCAAAATATGCAAATACAAAACGATGTAATTTTGTTCGGATAAATTTTTAGACCATATTAAATAGTTTTGGACTATTGAAAAAAACATGGATTTGCACGGAACTCCTTGCGCTAATAAGTACCAATTTAGATTTAAATTTTTGTTATTCGCAATATATTTTTACCAGGAATTAAATTCTGTAAATCTTATTTGTTTTAGTTCAGTTAAATGCCTGTTTTTATTAAGTTTTAAAATTATATATATTTGGTTATTTATTGCCGACAGAAAATAAAAAAAAAAATCTCTAAAAAGTTACATCAATTTCTGAACTTGATTTTAACTGAAACAAATGGATTTCAAAGAAGTTTAATCCATGCAATTATTAAAGCACTTGAATTTTCAGTTTTTCGATGTTTATTGGATAGTTTAAAATCAAGTTGTAAAAAAATGCTTTAATAGGAAATTTTAACGGACGATATTTTCAAAAATAAAAAAAAATCTAAAGCATTTTAAAGGAAAATACAATTCGAAAAACTCTGATAAAAAAATAGGTTTTTCACAGACGCCAGATTTGGATTTAGCTCATAGTTTGTCTTTAGAAAAGCATAGTTTATTCCGTATGTCAGACATCTTTCGGTACTTAAGTTTCCTGAAATACTAACATATTTTCACCAGTGCGCCCCACTGTACATACAAGAGGAGTTCTGCAACTAGAGTTGTACGACAATCCGGTGAATTATATGATTATTAAGCGCCTACTCCAGGGCTGGCAAAACTATGACACGCGTGTCAGTAGTGGCACGCGAGTGGATTTTAGGTGGCACGCGACGTTTTGTTGGATATTTTCAAAAAATTTTAACTATTAGAAGACCAGCAAAAAATTCAGTTAAATGTTAAATTTCGCTACAAAAATGTGTGATTTAACTCCGTAATGGTGAAATTTTTCATAGAGCTTGTAAATCGTCTTTTAAAATGAATAAAACTCTGTATTGCCACCATTTTTTTGTTTAAAGAAATATGGTTAATACAGAACTCGCAAATTCGATTATCAGAAAATTCTGGGAAAATTTAAAAATTCTAGATTGAAAGAAGTTTAAATGCTTCGATGAGAAAATGCCTCATAAATAAAAAGTACCAGAAAATTGCACAAAAGTGGAAAACAAGTTGTAATAAAATTTAATCTAAATAATTACTTTTTTTTTAAGGGAAAATAGGTGCTACGAAATAACTCTCAATGAAATAAAGGCTGAAAATAAGTTTCATAATGAAATAACCTTCTTTGTTGGAATTTGAAATAGAAATTTCTCTGTTCAAATCCATTATATTCGGTTTTTTATTCATTATTGTGATGATAAAAGCCAGGCGATTTATTTTAACAAAACCAAATTTTTGCCCGAAGCATATTTTTGAACTAGTTTCTTACGTACTTAAATAATAGATGGCGCCCAATAATTTAACTTTTTTTACCAAATGATATATCCACCAAAAATGGAATAACCCCCCAAAAAATGAAAAGGCAATAATGTTCAAACTGTTTTAATTTTATTTCATTGGGGATTTTTTCATAATGAAATATTTAATATATTTAAAGATTAAATAAACCCCCAAAAATTAAATAACCGTCAAACATTTTTACGTCATTTCTTGGATGTTATTTAATTTTTTCCTTTGGGGGTTATTTCGTGGGGGGGTAGAGCTCATTTGCGATGATATTTTTAGAGAAATTAAAAAAAATTTTTAAAAAAGGACTTTTAAACATGGATGGTAACCGAAACGAATGCGGTTATCGTTAGGGTAACGATATTTTAGGTTATTTCGGTAACGGTATTTTAAGGGTAACGCTATTTCATTTATTTCGGTATCGGTATTTTAGGGATAACGGTATTTGAGTTATTTCGGTAACGGTATTTTAAAGATAACGGTATTTGGCTTATTTCGGTAACGGTATTTTAAGGTTAACGATATTTCAGTTATATCGGTAACAGTAGTTTAAGGGTAACGGTAGTCAGTTATTTCGGTACATACAGCATTTCTTTTTGCAAAAACCAAACTAAAGTGAAACCAAAACGAATTAATTGACTTAATTCTTGTAAAATACTCAATAACCACGTGCAATGACAAAGAGCAGAGAATTAAAAATAACGGTGACGGTATTTAAAGGATAACGCTATTTCATGTATTTCGGTAACGGTATTTTAAGGTTATCGATATTTTATTTATTTCGGTATCGGTATTTTAAGGATAACGGTATTTAAGTTATTTCGGTAACGGTATTTTAAGGATAACGGTATTGCGGTTACTTCGGTAACGGTATTTTAGGGGTATCGGTAGTCAGTTGAAAGGGTTTTGAATCGATAACGGTATTTTAGCGGTATTGCCTGCCAACCCTGCTTTTAAAAGACAACTAAATTTAAGGTGGCACGCGAGAAATTTTTACAAAAAAAATTTATCCGTTTGTGGCACGCAGCGAAAAAAGTCTTGCCACCCCTGGTCTACTCAATACATAAAACGTTAATCCAATAACTTTTTTAATAATTAATCATATAATCGTTCGATTAAAATTGTTTTGATCGTTTAATCGACCAAAATAAAAACACGAATAATTGACAACTCTAATATGTACCACTTGAATGATCTGGTTCATCCCACTTTCACATGTCACGGGAAAGGTACTTTCGGACCGGTGCTCTGTTTACCAGTCACAGGACTGGTCCTTAGAGACCAGTCCTGTTTTCACCGGTCACGGGACAGGTGTCCGCATCACAACTGACCATTGTTTTCCACAGGGAGGGTATAAATTACAAACTCAATGAGAATTTCTTGTTCTCGTATAGGAGCGTTATTAACCATTTAAAATACTAAAGAAAAAACAACAACAAAAAATTTACAAAAATTTGATTTGTCATCTTCTAATATACTACTCTGTTGTTTAAACAGATCTAGCAATGTAGTGACATCCATTCATGTATAAACAGCAATAGAAAATATACTACAAATTTTGTTTAGTTTTTATTAACCCTTAAATGCATGATCTCTTCAATTTTAACCATTTTTTTTTCACTTAAGACGAACCTCGGGGGACTAGATTAATTAGTTCGTTGTAAGCGAGGTTCGTATTAACCGGGATAAAATGTATTTAAAATGTTTTAATTATCCACAAAATATTAAAATTTCCTGGCAATAACTTTAAAAATTTTACAATTTTTTCATTTGGTTTCCTAAATAAATTGTTTGCAATATATTTATGAAAAAATGTCTGTGTGTTTGGTTTAAAATTTGTCGGAAAACAAAAAAAAAATATAGGAAAAAAATTGTCGAATTTTGTCAAGTTCGTATTAAAAGTGGAAATTTATATAAAAATTTGTTTGTGGGACTATAACAAACAGTTCGTTTCAACCGAGTGTTCGTCTTAAGCGAGTTCGTATTAACCGATGTTTTTATATTGAAATTGCTGCCAAAATTTCGGGACTTATAAATTAGTTGGTATTAACCGAGAATTCGTCTTTTTCGAGTTCGTATATATATTTAATTATAAATTAGTTTCCCAGATCTTAAAACGGATTTCATTCGTTAACTAAGGGCTGTATCACAAAAACGGAATAAATTTGGGATAACTTATATTAGCAACATAAAATTTATTTTTATATTAAAATAAAAAAAAACGAAATTTGATTTGCCTTATAGGCTAATACCTATTAAGAAAATGTGTGCTTAAATTATGAACACCAACATATATTTAAAAAAAAGCACAATTAAAACGTATGAGTAATATAAATAACATAAATCATACGCACCCAATTAAGCCACTTAAATCAAATTGTACTTACCTTTTAAATGGCCAAAATATTCCCCCACCAATGCATCCATTTTTGGAAATAAATCCCATTCTCTTATTAAATCTTCCACCAATGAATAATAACTATTCTTAAAACGTTCTATAAACGACATATTATCCGTAAATGGCAAAAACCCATGTGGCACAAATGACCACGGTGTAATGACGCCCATCATTTGACTCATATGATTTTCATAACCCAAAGTGCTGCTAGTCACCACCGGTATATCATAGATATATGATAAGGCCAAAAATGGTTCTTGATAAAATTGTTCACACAATAACAAATCATATTGCCCCTTTGGATTAGGATGATTAATAATTTCTTGAATTTTTGGCTGCTTTAAAGCATGTTCGGTAGTTTTTATACCAATTATTTCCAACATTTTTAAAAAGTCAAACATATCCATGTTGGTTAATTCAAATATATTATCAGCTTTGAAAAATGGTATGACTATAAAATGAAAATATAAAAAATTTAATTAAGAAATTTCCTTGAAAATGTTATATACGAAATACACTTACCATCACTCCAAAAATCATATACGGGTTCAATTAAAATCTCTGTATAATTTTCACCCAATTTTAAGTGTTGCAAACTATATGCCGTTACCATTGTTACTTGATGACCCTTCTCTACCAGCTCTTTTATGATGGTGTTATGCATCATAAAATGACTTTTACCAGGAAATGAGTATACAGCCAGAATTTTTGAACTTTCACCATGTGTAGGATATGAACACAGCATCCATAGTAGTGTTGTATACGTAAGTATGCAATATTTAAGATGCTTTTAAAGGGATAAAAGGGAAAAGTACATGAAAATTATAACGATTTAGATAGAATGCAATATAAGTAATTACTTTGCAAAATAATTATTTCAAGTCATGCTAAACAG
The DNA here is from genome assembly GCA_949987735.1 of Leucophora obtusa. Taxonomy (NCBI): domain Eukaryota; kingdom Metazoa; phylum Arthropoda; class Insecta; order Diptera; family Anthomyiidae; genus Leucophora; species Leucophora obtusa. The sequence goes on from OX465299.1 coordinate 49,032,704, forward strand.
AGTAGTGATACACATATGTACATAGTAATTGCTGATTTGTAATACTTTGGCTTTTGTAATATTTATGTAATATATGTGCATTTCAGAATTAATGGGGATGGGTTTAATTACTTATCGAAACTTGTTTGGAATATGTAATCATAAATACACTCTAGGGTGCCCAGAAAAAAAAGATAAAGTTTTAAAATTTTCAAACCTTACCCCTCAAATATATTTCTTTTGGTTAACAAAGTTTTTGACAATTCTGTTAGATTTTTAAAAAATTATTTAGAGATCGCAACAGAGCTTTTTCTTAATTAAAACATTGTCTAAATAATCGATAAAAGTAGTAACAATAATCGAAAGTCTATTAAAACATTCTTCAATATCATTATATTTTGGACTATCAGTGATGTTATCACCTTACTTTCTACATTACTTTAAATTTTAAGTACAGTTTAAAATATATAATAATGAATTACTAGTAAATGATAGGAAAAGAACAATTTGTTTAACTAATTGTTGGAATAATTAAAAATGTCAAATTCCGAATAGTAAATAATTTTTTTTTAAGAGAAGAAACACTCAGGAAATTCTGCCTATTAATTAACGTGTTGCTTTCTTTGGAAAGGGGATTAGGAAGAAGTGAAAGGTGGTGAAAGAGGAAGGGCTTCAAATATGGCAACACTGTAATTGCGCGAGATTTTGAATCTTAGAACAGTTGTTGCACGCCATCTGATGGAAAGTTGGCGAACTTTGTTGAAGCTGTTTAGTTTATAGCCCTGTTATATTATTTTACTTCGGTGGGGTTAAGTGCAGCGTTGCCACTTTTTGAATAATTATTCAAAAACGGGACTGCTTACACATTCCTTGGATAATTTTTGAATAATGACATTTTTGTGTAGTTTTTGTGTAATTTCACTGTTTACTAAAAAGTTTACTTAATTACATACTTTCAAGTCCCACAGTTGATAAAATGAGTTTATTTGTAGAACATCTTGCACAAATTTTAAGTTTCTGGTTAATTATTTTTGTAAAGTTGTTCTACGCGAAACCAAATTTAGTTGGGGGAAGTCAAAAAAGTAGTTTTTTATATTATTTGTATATAAACTCAATATTATGTTTATATTTTGAGAAAATATTTGTCAAACTGAATGCAAAATAAATAATTATTTTTGTTTAGGGTGGCATTTGAAATTAAGCAAAAGAAATTTGGTTTTGTTATGATTGTGACTTTCTCATGAGCGAGAAATTTGAGGGATTTGATCAGACAATAATTTTCTTATGGCAGTACAGTGGGGCAGATCAAAATATCTTTTAAATAATTCATTAATTCAGTCTTAGTTAATATGCAAAGGCTATTTTTACTATAAGTGGAACTCTATAATTGATTTATAAGACCTTTGTAGTTAAACTGTGGATAAATATTATCAGATTTTCTCCAAATTAAGAACATATTGGTAGAATGTAATTCAAACAGCTTTCGAACTTTCTAGTAATGATAGTTTTTTTGTTACGTTTTTAAAATATGTTGATAAATTGAAAAATTGCAAGCTTTAAAAATGTTCACATTTTAGTGATGCCTTTCTTTGTAGCTGAGTGGCACAGCTCCCGTTCGGTCTATGGTTTCAGGCCTCAAAACTTAAGCTCTCTGACAGTGTGAAATTTCACAGCAACGTAGCCAGCCGGTAAGAAGTGCATTATTTCCAAATTATTGTATTTTGATTCTGGCCCACTGTGCGCAGGAGAGGGCCACATATGTGCATGTATTATTTTTTTTTTTTATAAAAATAACGATTATTTTAAACTAATAAAAATAATATTAATTTGTTGTGTAATTTCATACGGGTTTGGATAATTTTTGACCTACGGCTGTGTATTTTTTTGCTTTACTGGTGGCAACACTGGTTAAGTGCTATGAGACTACCGAAGGAGGACGCTGCGATATGTGTGAGGGATAGAAAAATTATATATGGGTGAAATCAAAAAATGTGATAAGTTTTGGGTCAAATTTATGAGAAACGAAAAGTGTTAATATTTCGGTTTTTTCTTAATGGAATCAGTAAGTTTAGTCATTATAAACCTAATTGCAAAAAATCTTTTCTAAAAGTTGTCGCCATAACTTTTTTTGCCCAATTTTAATTTTTTTTGTGGTAACGGAGTTTACATTTTCACAAGCAAAACATATAACAAAAAAAATTGCGTACGGATTTTTTTCAATTTATTAGTTTTTCGTATTTGGGTTTTCAACATGCTTTTCAATAATATACAATTTGTGTTTATCAAATTGGCGGTTTCACGAATAAAAATACAATTCATTCCGCGAAAAAAATGTTTAGTTTATTTTTTATTTTGTATTTTTGCTCCTTTTAAATGATATTAAATAATATAAAATTTTTTAAAATCCAATCAGCGGTTGCGAAGTTACAAAATAATATATTAAAAACATAACATTTCGCGATCAAAAAATTCTTAAATTGTGTGAAACAAATTTAATTTGTCAAACTAATGTCAATAATGGCTCGAAATATCGATTCCAAACCAATGAAATGCAAAATCGATCGTTTTTCGCTCCTACAGTTTAGGGTAAAAAACTGATAAATTTTTTTGATTCGACGCAAAATTATTAGTTGAATCGTCTTTTGACGCATAAATATTAGTTGAATCACCTCTGTTTATGGTTATTTTGAAATATTTTAAACATTTACCTAAATTTTTTTGAACGCAATCTGATGCAAACAATTTTGGTTACGGAGTTTACAGTTACGGAGTTTACATTTGGTTACTTTTTTCGTTTTCTTTCAGAAAAGCTTTGTCCGAATTTTCTTTCCGAAACAAAATCTTTTGATGCCTACAAGGTGAATCCAAGTATGCCATCGTTTTTTTTTACTCGTTAAATAGTTTGGTGTAAAAATTAGGAACGGAGTTTACAATATTTTTTCAAATCTTATTAAAGATATCTTTTTCATCTCAAGAATGTTACATGCTGCAGAAAAACTTCAAGTCTGTTATACTGGATGATTATTTACAGTACAACGATCATTTGAGTATAAATAACATTATACTTTTCGCAATATAATTAATAGATAACTCCAAAATTCGTGTGAATTCAATTTTATTAAAAATTATGACGAAAAATCGTTACAGAGTTGAAGTCGTGTTAGCGTAGACATACCGAAGAGTTTGTAAAATGTATTAATTTGTACTGAAAAAGCTACTTTTCCTCTTCATAAAAATTCTTAGTTACAGTTAGTGTTTAGCTTCATTGGTTATTAAAATATAAGCTATTGAAGTTAAAAAACCGTATGATTTACTGGTTACGGAGTTTACATTTGGCCTATAAAATTGGCCACAAGTTTTATGTATTAACCAAAAATTGGTCAGATTGTTATAAATTTTGTAAAACAGGTGACAATGTGCTGATATAGCGAAATATATAACTCAAATCAAATCCATGCATTAGAAATTAGCTGGTTACATGGTTTTTATCACATTTTTTGATATCACCCATATATTATTTTTTTCAAATTGATGTTGCAGTCGCTGTTGATCAAACCCGAAACCTTATGTGTAATAGGCCAACGCACTAACCATTACACCATAGCGACCATTTGTAAAATGACACATTTTAAAAATTTGGTATCATTTTGACCCCATGCGCCGATAAGGATTAATTTCAAATTTTTTATTACTATAAATAAAATTTGGTGTTAAAAACAATTTTCTTTTTTTTATTTAAATTTAAATAATAACAAACAACAAAGCAAAAAACCAAAAGGATAACTCAAATTTTGTTATTTGAATATATTCCGCGCTTGTTGTTTCCTTATTTTGAGCAGTTTTGAGCGGTTTTTGAGTTTTTAAATATTGTCTCAGCTGATGCTAAATAGTTGCTCAGGTATTACTAAATTTCAGCGCCCTCTACCGGTGAGTAGTGTAAGTTTTGATTTCCTATCTCTATAATTAATAGCCTATGGGTGTTAATAGCGTTAATTTGACAACTTTCACCAAATTCTGCAAGTAACAACACAATGTTTTCATATACTTTCAGGAAAACAAACAAAGGGTTAACGTTGTCGGAGTTTTACAAAATTCTCGGAAAACAATCACTTTTATCTGAGTTAAACAAAATCGGATGTAATTTTGTTACACCTAGCTAAAAAATAAAAAATTAAAATGAATACTTTATTAAGGCACATCTACACGGGAAAGAAAACTCGCTAGACTTTATGAAAATGCAGCTCTTTATAAGTCTACGAAATGTAATCTCTAGGCCATTGACAATTGCTGTTATATAGAATTTCTTTAATTAGTAACAATTTTTAAGATGTCTTGTAACATTATTGAACATTTCAGTTTATTAAATGCTACTTTTGGTATTTAGAGAAAAAATTATTATTTACAATACAAACGTTTTTAATAAAAACAAATACTTGACAACTAGAGATGATACTTTTACGATAAAAATTAGTGCCAACTATGTATATTAGAGAGGCCAATTTAACCGCAAACTCTACGAGATTTCTATCCCGTGTAGATTTGCCTTTAGGTTTAAGGTTAAGAAGAATAAACCTTTTCCTCTAAAAATTACAATATTCTACTATTAGATTTTGTTTATCTTCCAATCTCCTCCGTGTCTCTTTTTTCGGAAATATTGCCAAACTGACGTATGGTTTTTACTTTAAAGAAAAGGCAGCTTGCGTATATTTGGAGACGGGCTGCCGCAGGGCAAAATTCATAATGTATTTTATTTTTATTAAAATTGCAATTAATATGCATTTTATCAACTTTAATTATCCAAATTATTGCCCAAAATCACACTTTTCTTTAAAATTTTCAAATTTAAAACGCCTTCACTACTAATTGTTAGTTGAAAGAGGGATATGTCTAATTTTCAGCAGAATTATTCTCTGACGTGTACTTAAAAAAAAACTTTAAAAAACTCAAAATTACAGTTTTGCATATTTACAAAAAAAAAAAAACAAAAAATTCCGTCTTTGGCCATGCCTGGGACTAGGGTATCAAAATTCATGAGAGACAAAAATTTATATCTGAATATTAATAGATCTTAGAAATGAAACTAAAGTATAACATTGTAAAGGCACATCTACACTGGATAGAAATCTCGTAGAGTTTGCGTTAACTTTGTCATCTCTAATATTGTTGGCACTAATTTTTATCGTAAAAGTACCATATCTAGTTGTTAAGAATTTGTTTTTATTAAAATTTTTGTATTTCAAAGAATAATTTTTTCTCCAAATACCAAAAAGTGCATTTAATCAACTGAAATGTTCAATAATGTTACAAGACACTATAAAAATTGTTACTAAGTAATTAAAAAAACTTGTGTATGACAGCAATTGTCAATGGTCTAGATATTACATTTCGTAGACTTATACAGAGCTGCATTTTCAAAAAATCTCGCGAGTTTTCTATCTCGTGTAGATGTGCCTTAAGGTTTTGAAAAAATATTTAATTTTTCTACGATTTTCATAATTTTTTTCTGGGCGAATTGCAATTACTTAAATATTTTCTAACTGATTTTGTATTCTTATGTCTTGTTAAAAAGGAAATTCAGTAATTACGATTCTGTTGACATTTTCCAGAAATATAGATATTTAATAACCAGTATTTTCAAAAAAAATCCAAAAAAAGTATTTTTTGCCTATTGTAAATCGTATTTTAAAATTCAGGGCCACCTTAATTTTTTGCATGATGTACATATTTCTATACCCAAAGGAAGATTTTTAGGGAGGGGTACAGGTCACTATTTTTTTGTCCATATAGCGAAGGTTCGCCTTAATGCACACATTTTATATACAAGATCCCTATACTACTGCCTAGGTCAGGGGTGGCAAGACTTTTTTCGCTGCGTGCCAGAAACGGACAAATTTTTTTTGTAAGAATTTTCGTGCCACCTTAATTTTAGTTGTCTTTAAAGTTCTTTTTAAAAACATTTTAAAATTTAGAAAATTTCTCTTAAAAATATCATCACAGATGCGCTACGGATAACCTCCATAAAATAACCCCAAAGGGAAAAAATAAATAACATCCAAGAAACGACGTAAAAATGTTTGACTGTAACTTAATTTTTGGGGGTTTATTGAATCTTTAAATATTGAGATTATTTCATTATGAAAAAATCCCCAATGAAATAAAATTAAAACAGTTTGAACATTATTGCCTTTTCATTTTTTTTTGGGGGTTATTTCATTTTGTTAAAAAAAGTTAAATTATTGGGCGCCATCAAATATTTAAGTACGTAAGAAACTAGTTGAAAAATGTGCTTCGGGCAAAAATTTGATTTTGTTAAAATAAATCGCGCGGTTTTTATCAACATAATAATGAAAAAAAAAATCGCATATTATGGATTTGAGTGCCCCTTGGTATTTCAAAAATTCAAACCTTCACAAGGATCTCAACATCCCCACTGTTCTCGAAGAGGCAAGAAAAAGCAGTTTAAAATACGTAAACAAACTTATTGAGCATCCAAATCCCCTAGCCCGCAGCTTACTTTCTAGCGATGGTCATATGCGTCTGAAGAGAAAAGACACGCTAGACCTGGCATTGGAATGATGTATAACAAAATCTAAAATCATTTAGTTGGAAACTGGCATTGGTCTGGTACAATTAGATTAATTAAGATTTGAAAACTTATAGATTAAGATTTGAAAACTTATTGTTATTTTCTTTAAGAGAAAGATTCAATAAATACAAATATATTAAAAAAAAAAAAAAAAAAATGGATTTGAGCAGAGAAATTTCTATTTCAGATGAAATGGCTCTTTGAAACACGATCAAAACCCAAAATTCCGACATTATGAAACTTATTTTCAGCTTTTATTTCATTGAGGGTCATTTCGTAGGACCTATTTTCCCTTTAAAAAAACTTAATTTTTTAAATCCAATTTTATTACAAGCTGTTTTTCATTTTTGTGGAATTTTCTGGTACTTTTTATTTCTCCAATTATGAGGCATTTTCTCATCGAAACATTTAAACTTCTTTCAATCTAGAATTTTAGAGATTTCCCCAGAATTTTCTGATAATCGAATTTGTGAGTTCCTTATTAACCATATTTCTTTAAACAAAATATGATGGCAATACGGAGTTTTATTAATTTTGAAAGACGATTTACAAGCTCTATGAAAAATGTCACCATTATGGAGTTAAATAACACATTTTTGTAACGAAATTTAACTGAATTTTTGCCGGTCTTTTAATAGTTTAAATTTTTTGAAAATATCCAACAAAACGTCGCGTGCCACTACTGACACGCGTGTCATATTTTTGCCAGCCGTGGCCTAGGTGGTAGCTGGAGTCGTTTTCGGTGGCTTCTGTCCACACGTAACAAATAAGATCTACAGTAAGAGCGATATGTAATTTTTCAAAATATTTATTTTGTGCGAAAAAACTATTTCTTGGCGGGACGAAGTTTTTATTTAATGATACGATTTTAGCTTTTAGCAGTTAGCCCGTTTTAATTATACTTTAGGATTTCTTGCGTTTAGATTTCAATATAAAAATATATCCTTTTGATTTCTATTTTAATTAATTATATTAAAATTTTTTAAAATTTAAATTTGTACCATTTCTATTTTTTTCTCAATTTCACTCGTTAACTTAGGCAATACAAATTCTATTTGTTATAAAATATTATGCTGACACAACTCGAAAATTTAATTGAAATTCATTATGATGCTTTAACTTTTACAAAGTGTGTTAAGTTAAGTGTTTGAAATACTACTAAATTGATAATGAAACAATACTACGTTCAAAACTATATGAATATTAAAAAAAAAAAAAAATTAAAATTGCAATAATCTAATCAGAGAGCAAAACGTGTAAGCATTCTAGATAATAGTATATGGACAACCAAAAACTTTAAATTAATATTGATGGTCCAACTTTGTTACACTAATAGAAAAAAGTCTGTAAAAAATGTAGTTAAAACTACCAAAAATTAGTTAAAAATGATGCTGCAGAAAAAAATTCCTAAACTAATAGATTATTTATATTATATGTTAGTAAGATAGGAACAGCAAAAAGAAAACTGTTAAATATACAGAAATTTTGTTATATTTCAGTTAAGTTGTAGTTAATAGAAAATAGTAAATTAACCTGCTAAATTATTAGTAGCCTAAAAAATGACGAAAATATTTAAAATTTTTGAAGTTATTTTCGATTTTTTTTAATGTAAATAAAAACTGAGCCTTTTGAAAACAGCAGTTTCCAATTTTGTTTAGCAAATATTTCTGTTAATTTAACAGGATATACTGCTATTTGTATTCAACTAAATTTAGCTTAAAAATAACAAAAATTTTGTAGATATAACAGTTTATTTTTGTTATTTTAGTCTACTAATATTTAGGAAAAATTTTCTGCAGATTTTACAGTACAATTTGTCATTCTCAATTAACTAGAAATTAACTTAAATATAACTAGAATTTTGTAAATTTAACAGTTTTATTTTTGCTGTTCTTATTTTACTAGTATTTAACAAACAAATCTGCTAATTTAACAGTTTTTTCTGCAACATCATTTTGAACTAATTTTTAATTGCTTTTTCTGCTATTTTTACAGATTTATTACTACGAGTGTACTAATTGTGAGAATAATTCCAATTAGGTCGACAGCGACAGCGGAAATATAAAGTAAAAATATGTCCACCTCATTTTGATTTAAATAACGTCACATCGCAAGAGTATGGCGAACAGTTAACTTACTATTTAAATAATTGTTCGTATAGATTTACCCCTAAATTCATAAATGTTTTCTAAAGTTAAAGCAGGTTTACAAAATGTCATTTTCATACAAAATTTGTTCAATAAACCTCCTATAATTTTACAAAGCGTTTATGAATTTAGAGCTTATTATTTCTCTAGTATAACTGATCAATTTCAAAAGTGTTTAATTTAAGGTTTATTTTGACACTACACTAATATAAACAAGTAATTGCCCGTTTTGACAGCAACACTAATCTACATGATTAAAGTTAATCCACTTTTTACACATGCTTTTTTTTTTTGACAGTTAAAAGTTTAAGTTGACAGTTAACGTTGGGCCTCATACAGAAGGGTATGCATACCTTAAGTTAAAACTTAGTTATCAAACAAAAGAAAATGTCAACAAATTATATACAAAACAACATAAAATGTTTGGGTTAATTAATAGTTAACTTATAAACCGGCAGTATGAAACCCAGTGTAAAATGCCAAGAAGACGCCAAATATAGAAAATGTTAACGGTGCAATAAATTTAGTTAAATATATATATGCAAATATATATACATATATATTTCACTAATTTGTGTTGTTAGTTATTTTAACTGCATTTGTGAGATTTTAAATCATTTAAAAATAATAAAATTCTCAGTGGTTTGTCGCTTTTTTAGCTGCATATTTATACCTTTATTTTAACTATCATTTTCGATAGATTATACTCAAAAATTTTTTTGAGTGCAGATTTTTTTCCCCGAATATTCAGCAAAGCTTTTTGTTGATTTTGGCTGCGTATATTTTCATTTTCAATTAGATAAAATTTAACACAAATATAACTAAAATTTTAACAATTTTAGTTTTGATATTCTTACCAATTAGCAAAAAATTTTGGATCATTTTTTAACTAATTTTAACACCCTTTCTTTTTTGTTTTTCGTTTTAGGGAACTTAAATTGGATCACCGTTCACTAAACTATAGAACTTTTGAGTTCTTTCTATTTTTACTTTACTTTTATTCTAAACATCAAATGTTGACGATCAATTGTCGTTGAATTTTAATTAGTCACTTCATTTGTCCATCCAACCATTTTGTTGTAGTTTGTCGACTTAATTGTGTTTAATATATACCTAAACAAATTAAAATAGTTGTACCTATAATATATAACCCTTGTACCGTAAATTAATTTCAATTTTGACATTTTTGTTTTAAACTAAAAAATAAATTTCGAGGCATGCAATATGTGACCATTAATATATAAATACATATGAGGCATTCCTGATTGTAAAACACAAATAAAAGAAGGAAAAACATTTCCGATTCTTCAAAGTGGACGTAGTATATAGATAGAATTTTCTTCGATGAGTTCTAATGAATATGAGGCATTCCTGATTGTAAAACACAAATAAAAGAAGGAAAAACATTTCCGATTCTTCAAAGTGGACGTAGTATATAGATAGAATTTTCTTCGATGAGTTCTAATGAAAATTTTCATTAAACTAATGAAGTTTTCTTAAAAATTTCTAAAATTTTATGAAAAACCTTCATTTTATTATATATTTTTATTTTTTTTATATTTATTTTAATAATATTAATATTAAATGTGTTTGGGTACCCAAAAATTTGTACAAATACGTACAAATTTGTACAAATTTTTACTGGAAGGTGTTTGTTTACGCAATTACTCAGTAAGAAGAGAAGAAAAATAGAGAGTAAAGTGACAGTTAAATACCAGAGAACTTACAAGTTTTTCCTGGATGAATTTTTGCTAGTAAGAATGTATAAGATAAAAAACATATGATTGAAAAAACAATACATTTGTCTAAATAATTTTTTGTAAAAATAAAAAAATATTGAAATATAAGTTTATTTACGATGGAAGGAGTAAGTAAGTGATCATTTTATTAGGATTTATTTATTCAATAATTTGAATAGGTTTATTTCGCCATCAGCTATTTTAATAACTGTTGCCAAATTAGCTATTTTCTCGGAAGATCTAGCGATATTTCAACTCGTTTAGCGCGATAAAATATAGTTTAGCTATAAGCGGGAAAAATAGCGATGTTTTTTAAGTCAGTCTTGACATTTTCTTATCATTTTCTTACATTTATTTCCTTGAAAGAATGTTTGAATCATTATTATTCAGCGATTTATCGCTAAATTTTTATGGAAAACTTAAAAGTTAGAAAAATTTGGCGATGTATCGATAATTTTATAAGAAAGTTTTAAGAAGTTTGAAAAATATCGTTATTTCTGTGAAATTTTTCAAGACAACCTGATAAGTTCGTAAAATTTAGCGATTTATCGCTAACTTTTTAAGTTTTTTATAATTTAGCTATTTTCTAGTGATTTTTTAGTTTGATTTAGCGATATTTTTAGGAAAGCAGTTGGCAGCAGTATTTTACTAATTCTTACAATTTTTCCGTTTGCGTACATTTTTAGATATTTTTATTTTTGAGAGTAAATTTTGCCCTACTCTCTGTAAATTTGTTACTGAGTAATTTTTACTGGACTTTACTGGGAAAGTAACCAAACACACCTATTATTATTATTATTATCAGATTGGAATAAACAAACGAGTAAGCACCTTTTCATCCCAGCTGCAAAATGTGTTTTACACTACATTTACACTTAACAAAAAACTATCAGTTTTTGAAAACTACTTTATGTACTTGTCAAATTCCATAGAAATTTTGGATCAAAAACTAAAAATTTTTAAAAACTAGCAGCTTTGGGATGTAGTGTAAATTGAGTCAATGTCAGTAGCGCCGTTTAGGTGGCAAGTCGGCAGATGCTGACATACAGCAAAGATATCTTAAAGACATGTCTGCAGTTTTTTATTTTTCTAAAATGACGCTGAAAAACTGCCTATATTTATTAAAAAAATAATAAAAAAAAAGTACTTTTGCCGTGATGGTAATTTGAACCGCGAACACATATCGATATCTAGACGTCTAGACATATACATATATATATACATATACACCATAATCGATTTCATTTTTTTTATCTACTTATTTTAAATTTGAAAACAATCAAATTTGAAAGGCACATTCAAATAAAATTTATGTAATTTGAATTTTAATATAGGAAGATTTAAATAAAATTTAAAGATTTGATTTGGAAAAATAGAATATATGAAATTTTATAAAACTATTTGTGTGATTATGATTGCCAAACATAAGGCTTTTGGTTCGAAACTCGGCGAGTGTGATACCAAATGAAAAACTTTATATTTCTAATAGAAGAAAATTAACTACAAGAGAAAGAAAGCGAGAAAGAATAATTGAGTATTTGAAGAAAGGAAGATAAGATAAACGCAACATTTTTTTGCGCTTTTTATGTTTTTTTTAAGGTGCTTATGACAAATTACTGACCCGTGCTGGAAATGTCAGCTACGACTTTCTAAAGATATGTCATCATTTATTCATCATATTAACCTCATGCTGACACGCCGTGATGACATTTATATGAAAAATCAGGTATCTGTATGTATTTTAAATGGGAGCGGATCAGTAAGTCAGCAGTGGCAGCGATATGTCGCTGAGCCGTCATGAAAACATTCAACAACAAAAAATGTACTAAATTTAAGTCATCAATAAAATAAAATTGGTGGCAATTGAAAGAGTTTTTTTTTGTAGGATTCCGATTTTAATTTATTATTTGTAAACATCCCAGGTGGAAAAATACGATCGTGAAAACGTTTTAAAAGCATTTTAAAAGGTGGTACAAACGTTTTCAAAATATATCGATTTACAAGTTTAAAGCGTTTTGACAACGCCCCAAATGATAACCATGATTTACGGTGTGAGGGAGGTATTTTATAACGTTTTCAAAGCGTTGCAGAAAAAAAACTTTAAAATGCTTTTTCAACCATCAAACTAGCGTATGTAGAACATTCTGGTTAACAATTTCAGAGCGTTGTGAAAACGACCCAAATGATAACCATGATTTACGGTCTCAGGGTGGTATTTTATATCGTTGTCAAACCGTTCCAAAAACAAATTTCAAAGTACTTTCTCGACAGCCTATAAACGTTATTACAACATACCAATTTTAACGCTGTCCAATCGTTAGAAAATAAACAAATGAAATACTTTGCCATCGTTTTAAATACAAATATGGGAATCATTTTTTAAAACATTTTTATATATTAACATTTTTTAATAAATTATATTTTATTAAATTTGAATTAAAATTTATTGTAAAGTTATGAAAAATACACTTAAATTGATAAACTTAAACATAGAAAGTATTTTATTCAGAATTTTGAATTATTTAAAATATTACACAGAAAAAAAATGCTTGTACTGTTGGGTTATTATCGACTAAAATTTTATCGTATTAACAAACAAATCGGTTGTATTTAGAAACAATATTTATACCAATTGAAATTGCGGAAACTACGTAGAAAATTAAACATTTCAAAATGATATTGAAAAAATTATCAATTAAATTATTTTTTTTTTTAATTCACTTCATCTCACCTTGACAACGTATGCCTAATCACTCTCTCTTTTTACATAAATAATAAAATATAATTAAAATTATATATGTAAACATATATAAAAAAACTTTTTTTTATCATTTTGATCAAACACTTTAAAAAGAGAACTCTGACATTGGAATGCACTTTTTCGAACATTTTGAAGGCGCTTTAAATCAATGTTTTTAAAGTGTTTTTTTAATAATCGGTTATATATTCTTTAAAAGAAGTACTGCTAAAGTACTTTTTGCAAACGTTAGAAAAACGCTTTAAAGCAATGTTTTAACAACAAACTGTTGTAAATTTTGTATGAAAAGCGCTCCTAAAATACTGTTTGTGAACGTTCGAAAAGCAATCCAAAATAATGTTTTTCAACGTTGTGAAAACGCTTTTTTTTGTACCATTGACAACAAACGCTTTCACAGCGCTTTGTTTTTTGTACCGTCTTCAATTTCCACCTGGGATTTCAGAAACTATTTAAATAGATTTTTCATTTCTTTTACATGTGCATGGCTTTACAAATTTTCTTTAGCTACAACAATATTTCAACAATCAATACCTGCTGCTATTTACAAATTTTGTAGAAATGCTTACATTTATTTTCTGTGCTAAATTTATTAAATATATTAATATACTACTGTCTTCCAAGTTTTTCTCGTCTGTTGTGGAGTTCTAAAAAAGCATTTAATGCGCTTATTCAAGCGGCACATTAAATTATCTAAAAATCGCCAGTTTCTTTTGAATGGAATGCCTCATATACATCAATTATAAAAATAAATATGATGTGAATGATACCTATTTGTTTCTTAAACGTTTTGTTTATTTTTAAAGAAGCGTAATTAATCAAAATTAGTTTGTTAGCTTAAAGGTGCGTTCACAATGAAGGCGTACTCCAAGCTGTAGCAAATGAAGGTGCCTATTCCTACTTGTGACTCTTTGTGACCGTCATAAGACTATTTTTAAGAATGAGAGTCACAACTTTTCATACAAAATAATAATAAAATTGTGTCGATACCAGGTCTTAATTTGTTTTGAAGTTTTCATACTAAAATGTGAATAAATATAATTTATTGTGACTTTGCAACAACAAATACATGGGGAATATAGTCCCAACTAAGAGTTATAGACTTTTCGTAGGAATAGGTACGTAAATTTGTTTCTCGTTCATATTAATAACGTATATTTGTGTTTGGAACAATAATTAAAATTAAAAAAAAAATTTCAAGCTCAAGTAGTGGCATAAAATGAGGGAATTAGCGAGAAAGTGATGTAAGTTTTGAAATGTCAAAAACTTTTTGAAGTACCCAGCAAAACCACACATTACCAAATAATATGTAAAGTAATGTGTAGCCATAGGATCCGATGCATTACTTTAAACCTTACTTCACTGATGAATTTTACAGGCGATGAGCCCCAAAGTAATGTATGGGGAGGAAGTGATAAAGTAATTGGTTACCTATGTGGTTACCAGGATGGGAAAAGTAATGGGTTTTAAAATAGATTTTCGTAAAAAAAAAATTTATTTAAAAAAAATTTATTAGAAATATTTTTTATTAAATATATAAACGTGGTCACGCTGGAATTCGACACTGGGATCCCTGCTTGTTAGCCAAGAACTCTACCATCTGAGCTACCCAGCAAAATCTTTCATTACCAAATAAGTGGTTATGTCGTTACACACCAGCATACGAAAAATCAAAAAATATATCGTTACCTATGTGCTTACCAGTACTGACAAAAATAATGAGTCTAAAAATAGATTTTCTAAAAAATAAATACTACCCGACTAAAAAAGTTGTTATATAATCATATATCACCATATATACGTCCATATCTAATTTGATCCAAATATTGGAATATATAATTATATCAAGCGAGATAAGCTTGTTATCTAACCTGATACAATTTGATCCGAAAAATGGGTCTATCTAACTGAATCAAATTATATGTAAATACATATAATTTGATAAAAATTTTCAAATAAAATTTTAATAAATATTGTTCATACTAATGCCCGATAGAATAGTTTGGATAACAAAGTGGGTATTGGTCGATCTTTGGTATTTAGAGAAAAATTCTAATGATGGAAAGATGTTTGAAATGAGGATTGAATGCGATTTAGACCGTTTTTAGGAAGCAGATTGTCGTTAAACTTAGAATAACGCAGTTTGTAACTGAAATCCTTCTTTTGAAATGTGATTTATTTTGTTTTATTTCAATAAAGACCAAAATTTAAAACTAGAAAATGTTGTTTAAAAAAATTTTTGCTAATAAACTTGGAAATAGCTGACAAAATGAATTTTCAGTTTAACACAACATTACAAAAATTTGTCGGAACAACTCTTTCTAGGTTAGAGTTTTGATCTTTCTTATAAAAAAAAAATTAATTTTCACAATTAATTTTTTTTTTTGACGGAAAAAATAACTGAACTTAAACTATATTTATTTCATCTTATGTTTGTCTAATTTATACTTTTAAATTTAAAATAAAAAATAATTCTTTCGACCTTTATTCCACAATGAAAAAAGAATGTTTTTTTAATTTATTTCTTTAAAATTATTTTTATTTTAATAAAAAGTAGTTTGCCAAATATTTGAAAAATAGGTGTTAAATTCAATTATAAACATTAATTTATATGTCAAAGTGCAAAATTCAAAACCAGATCCACAATTTCTAAGTTTTTTTCTTAATTTTTATAGTGCAACTAAACTTTATAAAATGTTGTATAATTAGATACCATGTCAGATATAATTATATATACAATTAATACAAATTTCTATTAATTTTGTTATATATTTTGATATAAGATTGTTTGTAGAAGCCTATACGCCATTATATATAATTATATATAAACTATATCGCAGATCTCTTTATATATGGCTGGATACCAAATCGAATATGATTATATATAACGTCAAATCAAACATATTTATAAAACCAAAGTGTTAATATGAATCTATATGGTTATTAGGGTGGACCTTGTGTCGATATTTTGGTAGATGAGGGCTCTATTCCGTGCCTTTTTGAAAAAAAATGACAATGCCGAAAAAAAAAATTAAAAAAAAAAAAAAATAGGGGTTGCGCACGAGCCGAGAAAAAGGTCCACTTTGCCAAAATTAGGGGGGAAATTGCCATAGGTCATCAGGGGTCACCCGTAGGGGGGAAGAATGTATGGCCGACCCCCATTAACTTTTTACCGCCAACATTTTCCCCCAAGCCACCCACCCCCTAGCTCCTCCCCTTAGGGGGGTCACCATACAAAAATGGAGGTTGCTCAGTATTTTCGAAAAACACCATAGGTCATCAGGGGTCACCCCTAGGGGGGCAAAATATATGACCGACCCCCATTAACTTTTCATCCCCAACATCTTTTCCGAACAAACTTACCCTCTATCTCCACTCCTTGAGGGACTCCCCATACAAAAATACTGAAAATCTATGTATTTACAGTTGCACAATATCGAGATTTTTTTGATTTTTTTTGATTTTTTTACAGAAATTCCACCAATATTCCACCAAAGTTAAGATGACAACACAACTTAGATCGCGCGACGATATTTTTTTGATTGGTTATCCAAGCATGAATATTACGGGGAACAAATTACCGTCGAAGAAGCAAGTGCTAAGAATGCATTTCTTCAACATTCGCAAACGAAACATGTCGAAGAAAAATAGTGCGGTTATAGTCGCGGACGCAGTGATGATTTTTTGGCGCCAAGCAGCTATTCCGACGAAAGCCAGAGGAGATGTTACAAGAAAAATAGCTGCGCTGCACGATGAGTGGGATGCTTTAAGAAAGTCATCTCACAGAAAGACTGAGTCCACTAGAGAAAAAGAGAATAAGTTTTCTGATAGCTTGGATAATCTTTTCGACATCGCACACGCCAACGCCCTTGAGAAAATGACAAATACCGAAGACATTGAGTTTCTGCTAAAGCAAAGAGAAGATGGCCGGCCAGGAACTATGGGAGGTGTGGACGCTACTGATACTCGAACGAGGAAAAGAAAAGCTGAGCGCGAAGAACAAGAAGAGTTGCGACGCAAACGTGCAACGGAATCTAGTAGAGATCAGTTCGCTAAAGGCGGTAAGTTATTTCGCGCTTTGTGTGTTCGTCCAATGTTTATATTCAAATGAAATTCTTTCAATTGCAGTGGTTAAATTCTCAAGCAGTGATTCAAGCGATGATAATGGGAGACAGGACGAAAACTTCCCGGCAGAAGCTGGCCCATCAAATGTTGGTGACATAAGAGGTTACAAACAATGTTTTACTGAACGAGTCCTATCAGCTTTGGACAAGTGCAAAGTGACTGACCGAGACGCGGTCGGCATTATGATAGCGGCGGCAGAAGCATTTGGACGCGATCCTCAACAATACACAATAAACCGTACGTCGCTTCGGAGATGTCGGCGTTCAAATCGAGAGAACATGCTGAGTTATGTGAAAGACAATCCAGAAGTAAGATCGCATAGATTTATTTGCTCTCATTCAGAATTCTTATTCTTCAACGCGTTTCATTTATCTCCAGCTTGTCGCAGCTAAATCCTTCGTAGTCCATTGGGATGGCAAAATGCTTTTGGATTTTGTGGGTACAAAGAAGGTGGACCGTCTACCGGTAATTGTCTCGTACGGAGAAAAAGAACAACTTCTTGGAGTTCCCAAAGTAGAAGATGGGAAAGGAAAAGGCCGGAGAATAGCACATGCCGTTTATCAACTGTTGGCATCTTGGCATATGACACATCGAATACAAGGACTTTCTTTCGACACGACATCAACGAACAGTGGCCCATTCTCCGGAGCCGCAGTTGCTCTTGAGCGGCTGTTGGAGAGAGAAATCTTATATTTACCTTGCAGACACCACGTATACGAACTGGTGCTAAGGGAAGTTTTTGAGACAAAAATGGGAAAGACCAGTGCACCAGGCGTTCCTTGCTTTGACCGTTTCAAACAGGAATGGGACGCTGTAAAGGTTAAACCATTCCATTCTGGCTTGATAGACGATCAAGTCGTCAGAAAAATTCCTGTGGCAATGCAAGTCGGCATAAAGGAGTTTTGCTTAGATCAATTGAAGGAGAAACACCCTCGCGATGACTACAAAGAAATGCTACAATTAATTCTTTTGTTTCTGGGTGAAAAACTTGAGAATTACCATTTCCGAGCTCCAGGACCCGTTTCCCATGCTCGATGGATGGCAAAAGCCATTTACAGCCTCAAGATGTTTTTGTTTCGGAGAACTTTTCACTTATCTGTATGTGAATTGAATGGTATTCGACACGTTTGTATTTTTGTGGTGCGACTTTACGTCAAGGCATGGTTTGGTTCTTCTCGAGCAGCTGAGGCGCCGAATCAAGATTGGAAGTTTTTGAAGGACATCGTCGAGTACAAGTCCGTTGACCAGGATTTATCTCGGGTAATGATAAAGAAATTTATCGGTCACCTATGGTATCTCGCCGATGAGCACATAGCCCTTGCCTTTTTCGATGACAAGGTTTCAAATGAGTTGAAGGCCAAAATGGCCCAAGCATTGCTAGAAAAGGAGAATGACGAAGGTGAAGAAGATGAAGAAGACGAAGAAGACGAAGAAGGTGAAGAAGATGAAGAAGACGACCCGGTTCCCCCAGCTCCTCGCGTCGTAATCAAAAGCACCAGCGTTAAAAAAATCGAGGTGAAATTCAAAGATGTGAATGAGGAATTCTTGGCTAAAGACTTGAGCAACTTCGTCTCTCATAATACCAAAAATTTATTTGTACGATTTGGAATATCGCAAGATTTCATTCTAGCAAATCCAGCAACCTGGAAATCTCGCGCAGACTATCAAGAAGGTCGTAGAATTGTAAATAACTTGCGCGTTGTGAACGACACTGCCGAAAGAGGAGTAAAAATGATACAAGATTATAATAGAATACTGTGTCAAGGCGAAGAAGAGAAACAGTATTTACTACATGTTATCGATTCTTACCGCAAGAAATACCCATCAGCGAACAAAAATATGTTAATTTGACTATATTATATTAAAAGTGCTTAGTAGTACTACTCAATTACAGCTTCTTTTATTTTTGTATGGGGAGTCCCTCAAGGAGTGGAGATAGAGGGTAAGTTTGTTCGGAAAAGATGTTGGGGATGAAAAGTTAATGGGGGTCGGTCATATATTTTGCCCCCCTAGGGGTGACCCCTGATGACCTATGGTGTTTTTCGAAAATACTGAGCAACCTCCATTTTTGTATGGTGACCCCCCTAAGGGGAGGAGCTAGGGGGTGGGTGGCTTGGGGGAAAATGTTGGCGGTAAAAAGTTAATGGGGGTCGGCCATACATTCTTCCCCCCTACGGGTGACCCCTGATGACCTATGGCAATTTCCCCCCTAATTTTGGCAAAGTGGACCTTTTTCTCGGCTCGTGCGCAACCCCTAATTTTTTTTTTTTTTAATTTTTTTTTTCGGCATTGTCATTTTTTTTCAAAAAGGCACGGAATAGAGCCCTCATCTACCAAAATATCGCAAAAATTTCATTTCAAGGTCCACCTTAATGGTTATATAAAGCCACGCATACAAACATTTATAATTATATCAAATCATATAAGATTATATGAAAACTTTTTTAGTCGGGTATAAAAAAAAATATTTTTTAATGTCCCCCCGGGTAAAAAAAATAATATGATGTTATATGTAATGATATCTTATTTAATATAATTGGAGATATGCTATGATCCGAAAAATGGTGGATAAAATTATATCGGATAAGATCTAAATATATTGAATCATATAGAATCTTATCCGGATTTTGACCCGATATAATTATATCTAATTTGATGTAGAAAGACATAATTATATAACGCTTCACACTTCAAGATCAAAACAAAAACTATTAAAAAGTACTGAAAAATAACACTCTTAAGTTAAGAATTAAAAATTTAAATAAAAATTTAGAAGAAGTTGTACATAATTGTAACCAAGCCTTCTCATATAAACTTGTATTCTACCCGTAAACTGTGTAAACCTGGTATGTTTATGAGTTTAATGTCAAATTCCATACATAAAAATATGGCTTGTATTTATTTTTAAAAGGTTTACAAGGAATTTAGGAGTTATAATGAGTACGCCTTTTATATTTTGAAATCATTAATGTCCGACCGAACAGTTCGGCCTGAAAATGTATTTGGTTGTTATTTGGTATGTTGAAGCATTAGGGATAAATTTTGCTTATGGAAAAATGTTTGTTGGGCCGATTGGAGTGCATTTTGAGTGTAAAATTTAAGGAAAAGTCTGAGGTTAAGCAACAAATTCACTGTTCGGCCGCCGAAAGTTCGGCCAAATTGAAAAAAGTTCGGCGGCCGAACAGTTAACTTTACGGCTAAACTACCGTGTTTTCTTTAAATCTGATACTCAAAATCGAATTAGATCGGCTTAACAAATATTTTAGCATTATGAAAGTTTCTCCCTAATGCTTTCAAATAACAGAAAATCGACGAATTTTCACTTTTTGGACGAACTGTTCGGTCGGATACTAGAAATCATACATAGTACATACATACGTAAATATATCTCAGAAAAACATAGAATTTTTTTTTTACATTGCGCCATTTTTAATTATATATAACGCTGTATTAAAATTGTCATAGCATATGTAACTAAATATGGTATATATTAATATATATGGGGACATGTATATTTATATTGATCTATATATGACATCATATAAGAAATTTTTGAAAAACTCAAAGCTATACATAATTATATCCACAAAGATATAGTGCCACATTTGACTATATATAAACATATTAGTCCATATTAATTTATATAATTTCCTATATAATTTTTTTTACTCGGGCCGATTAAAAAAGATGATATGGAGACATATCTAATTTGATGAAATACAATAACTAATCACATACAATTTAATCCGAAAAATGGTGAATATAATTGTATCTACGTAGATCAAATTGGATTTAATTACTTTAAATTATATACAATTTAATCCGAATTTTGACCTAACATTATTGTATGAAATAATATCTTAATGTTTAAAAGTTGATGCAATTAGGTCCAGTTGGATAAAAAATTTTCGTATTTCTGTTTTTATCAAATATTGTACTGAAAAACAATGGGGGATTCACGTAAGGTTTCGTGTATCGTGTGAACTAAGCAAAGCTAGTAAGTTTCCGAGTCTTGATGTGAAACTGCATACATAAAAAGTATCTACACATTAATCAATACTTATACGAGCTATAGTATAGTTTAGGAATAATCCATAAAAATTCTAAATAAAATGAAATTTCAAATAATTTTCCATAAATCATTACTGGATTTTTCACTAAAGGTGAGATTTTAATTTTGAAAGTGAGATATGTTCAAATGAAGCTTTTATTTTTGGGCTTTCACTTAAAAAAAAAAATGGGAAAAATGCATTAAAATTGTGATAACAAATTTGACATGAAACAGTTTTTAATACAACTAAATGTCATGAAATAATCGTTTAAAATGTTTTAAATTTGTAAATAGTGAATAAAAAACCAGATTTCATATAATGGATAAATTTGGTGGTACGTCATTCCTAAACCAAAATAATTACTTCGAAGAATTGGCTAACTTTTATTAATATGACCCAATATTCAATTTAAAAATAAAAGATTCTGTTGTTTCGATGTAAATTTATAACGTTTTAAATGAAAATGAATTTGAATTTACTAAGATATTAAGAGTTCATTTGAAACAAGACTATAACATAAATTATATAGGGAAAATAAATGTTTCTTTTTTAAATCAATAGACTTGTTTTGTTGCTATACATATGTGGTACGAAATCCCATATAAAGTCTGACTGCGTATGTTAAGTGTTAACTCTTTTAACATAATATTTTCAATGTCGATAATGTATGGGTAACTGTGAGATAATTTCATTCAGATTTTATACAAAAATATTTTGCCGGTTTTTCGTGTTCATATTATTTTTTAAATCACTTGAATTTTATATCAAAATTTGTTTTTGTAAAAGAATATTTTCCAATTAAAAATGGATTGTAATTGACTTCGATAAAATCTTAAATTAAATTTAAATTAAACATGAAACTGGGCTATTTTTGGTCTTACAATTTCAATTCCATGGGCGATATCTTATTAAATATGACAACATATGTAAAATGATATATTTGGATATTGGGTCATATAAAATTTGTTCGAAAGACGAAATTTATGTCTTATTATATATAGTGCCATACAAAGCAATATATAACGAGAAATAATTTTATTAAATAATATAAAATAATATATAACCCGTTTTACTCGGGGTATTTTTTTTTTAAATAAAATTTGCTGGTGCGGGAATCGAACCTGGGTCTACAGATTGCCAGTCAACAGCTCTACCATCTGAGCTATATCGACATTTAATATTTAATAGATAAAAACACAATTGACCTGTTGCACACAAGTAAGCTTACTCGCCAACATACAAAAAATCAAAAAATATGTGGTTACATATATCCTTACCAGTGTTTAAAAAATATTGAGTCTAAAAATAGATTTCAAAAAATTTTCAAAAAAATCTAAAAATTATTTTCTATTTGAAATAATGATAAAAATAAGTAATTATCAGTAACTCATTATTATATGTTTTAAAATAATACAGAAGGTAAGTGGGTGTCATTACTGGTAGTCCAAAAAATAATGATATACCATTACCGATCCTACACTGGGAATGTATAAAATTTAACTGCGTAAAAAGTACTTATTTAAACTATTACGAGTAAGTCATTATTTTATATTTAGAAACAATGAATACAATAGGCCGTTATTAGGAAGTCATTATTTTATATTATAAAATAATGCAAAAGGTAATGATGTATGATTTTTGGTAATGTAGATAGTAATGAGGTGTCATTACCAATATTTTGCTGGTTATCGACACATATAACATTTGATTGCTTAAAAAGTAAATGAATTGTTGTGCTTCACATATTCTTTCGTAATGGTGAAAAATATACACCTTACACCCATGCTTACCAAAAAACACAAAGTAATGTGTCAAAAAAAAAATAGATTTTCAAAAATGTTTTAATCATTACTTTCCGTTTATAAATCATGCAATACGTAATCAGTAATTGGTAAGTCTTTACTTTTTGTTTTGAAATAATGCAGAAGGTAACGAGCTATCATTACAAGCCCAGTGTAGAAAATCATTACCAGATATGTGGTTATGTAACTACATACTTGGTAATGGTAACTATTTACTTTTGTTATTACATTTCTTATTACCTTTATATGGCGATGTCGCGAAAAATAATGAGTTGTCGTTACAGACCAGCATACGAAAAATCAAAAAATATATCGTTACCTATGTGCTTACCAGTACTGACAAAAATAATGAGTCTAAAAATAGATTTTCTAAAAAATAAATTATATAAAAAAATATATTTTATTGTATTTGTTTTTTAAATAAAATTTGCTGGTCCGGGAATCGAACCTGGGTCTACAGATTGCCAGTCAACAGCTCTACCATCTGAGCTGTATCGACATGTAATATTTAATAGATAAAAACACAATTGACCTGCTGCACACAAGTAAGCTTACTCGCCAACATACAAAAAATCAAAAAATATGTGGTTACATATATCCTTACCAGTGATTAAAAAATATTAAGTCTAAAAATAGATTTCAAAAAATTTTCAAAAAAATCTAAAAAATTATTTTCTATTTGAAATAATGATAAAAACAAGTCATTATCAGTAACTCATTATTATATGTTTTAAAATAATGCAGAAAGTAAGTGGGTGTCATTACTGGTACTCCAAAAAATAATAATATGTCATTACCGTTTCTACACTGGGAGGTAATGCGTAAGTATATCGCACCCATTATCAAAGTTTTGCTGGGTAGGTCTGATTTGCTGAATTATTTTCAGAATGTTTTGAGTCGGCCCCACTATGATGAGCTAACAGCATTTTTCTCTGATCTTAGCCTTGTTTTGTTGTTCACACTTACCATGAATACGAAAAAAACGACAATGTATTTTTGTATACAATCTGACAGTTGCCCGTACATTATGGACGTTGGAAAAATTGAAAGAGTTAACACTTAACATGCCCAATGTCAAAATTTGTATGGGATTTCGTAACACGTATAGGAATTAAGGACGCCAATCGGGATAGATATTTTAAAATCTCGGGATTCGGGATTTTGACAATCCCGATCCCGGGATCCCGGCATTTTTGGGACTACGGGATTTTTCGGGATTCCGGGATTTAAATTGTCCTTTCTTTATAAAAATTTGTATGTTATGTAACTAATTTTTTTATAGAATACAGCGTTTGATAACACTGTGGAACAAATTCAGGTTAGTAAAAGTATCACTCAGAATCGAGTGAGGGGTGAAAATAGAGGCTAAATTAGAAGACCCGTATCGCGGCGTTTGCTTATGTTAGTTCGAATTTTTTATATGGTTTTTTGGCTATAACTCGTCGACTGATTGATATTTTTGAAATCTGTAAAAGCCTAATTATAGCTAGAGATCTGAAAAACAATAAAAAAACAAAAAAAATATATCAAATCAATTTTTTTAAAAATTTTAATTGTTGCACAGGTCTCTAATAATAATTTGGTTTTTACAGATTTAAAAAATATCAATTAGGCGACGAGTTATAGCCAAAAAACCATATAAACAATATGAAAAAATTCGAACTAACATAAGCAAACGCCGCGATACGGGTCTTCTAATTTAGCCTCTATTTTCACCCCTCACTCTCAGAATCGACCTAACTTTTATGAATATTGTAACATCACAATCGGATATTGCCAGTGGTACATAAAATCAAGTACGTGCATACCACTGGCTAACCGTGGTGTTAAAAATAAATGACTGGCAGCAAACTTATTTGGGAGGCTTTGCCAGCATTTGCAAAAAGTATTTAGCCAGTATCTGTTTTACAAAAATTTCGGTGGTTTATAAAAAAAAACAGCCTGGGTTCATATCACGGCAGGACGAAAAAAATATACATATGAACTTTTTTTATATTTTATTTTGGAAAATATAATTCCACACCACTTATTTATTGGTTTTGCCAGCGTTTTGCCAAAGTTAAAAATTTTGTTTCTCCAGTACTTTTCCGGCGCTTTTTGAACAGCCGGTCCTTTTGTGTAATGACGTTATCATTTTGGGAATGGAAAAGCAATTTTTGCCAGTACTTGTACCACCTGTTAAAGTACCTTACCATCGCTTTCCGCTTTGTATTTTTCTGACTGAGATAATATATGAAGGCCTACATTTAGGTACACTTGCGTCCAGTATTTTGTAAGCAGATTTTAAAACAGATTCGTTGCGACAACCTTGTCCACTGAATCGTGTAATTACAGCAACAAAGTTATTTGGTTATCGTATCAAATATTTTCATGGAAGATTTCAAACTTACAGTCCCAGCCAAAATTAGGTTTCAGAAATCGAATTTCGCTTGGAAGAATAAACTGGTAAAATAACAAACTTGATTTTTCGCATGAAAACTTAATAATGTTTACCAAATTATAAATTTTTTTTGCAAAGTCTGCATATTTTACTCGAATCATCTACTTAATTTCTAATTTTACCAATATCTTGGCATCAATTTCTTGTAAATATGAGAAAATTCAAGAAAAAACGTTGGTAAAGTAAAATTGCTCACTTTGTTTATTTGCGTTCATATTAATATTAATAAATAAGAAAATCCCGGGATTTTTGAGAAATAATCCCGGGATTCGACATTTTGCCAATCCCGAAAATCCCGGGATTTGGGATTTCCCGTTTGGCATCCCTAACACATTTTGCAACTGTCATTCAAGTAAATATCAACTGAAATTCAGAAAACATTAATTGAAATTCAGATATTCCATTTAAAATTGAGAAAATATCAATTGAAATTCATAAAATATCATGTTAAATTCAGAAAACATCAATTGGAATTCCGAAAAGCATCAATTGAAATCCAGAAAATATCAATTGCTATCCAGAAATCATAACATGGACTTTAATTCATGATTTCTGAATTTCAATAGATATTTTCTGAGTTCCAATTGAGGATTTCTGAATTTCAATTGATATTTTCTGAATTTGAATTCACATTTTCTGAATTACAGTTGATGTTTTCTGAATTTCAAATGATATTTTCTGAATTTTAAATGGAAAAATCTGAATTTTAGTTGATGTTTTTTGAGTCTCAAATGGAAATTCTGAATTTAAATTTATGTTTTCTGAATTTCGCAAAAGAAAAAAAAAACAATATGGGGCTAAAAAGACAAATTAGAAACTGGAAATTCGTGGTGAATGTTTCAGAGACAAACTCATTTAATTCAATATTTACTTAATTTCTTTTATGTATTAAAAATGATTAGGAATCAATTCATGGAATTTTGTGCAAAAAGTGAAATTACACAACGAATCTGTAAACAGTCACGTATATGAATAATTATTCGAAAAGTGGCAACACTGCAAACAACATAAAATACTGAGAACTCTAGGTGGGAAAGAAATTTCGTATACTACATTTATACCTAAGCAAAAACTACCTGGTTTTTGGTTCCTGTAGTTTTTAACTTGCCAAAACGCATACAAAAACTAGGTGGTTTTTGCTCAAGTATAAATGTAGTAGTAGAGTCTGCGCTAAACTTGTCTTCTCTCAAATTGCTGGCACTAATTTTTCAAGAATTTGTTTTTATTAAGCTGCATTTAATAAGCTGAAATTTTGAAAAAATTTTTAAAGACTTTTAAAAATTGTTACTACCCAGCCAGCAATTTCGGAGCGCTCATAAATAAGATTTTTAAATGGCTCATAGAAATAATTATTGTTTTTTTGAAAACACTCTTTTTTTGGTAGAAAATATGAACCCTCAGAAAACGATCCAAAAAGTTGTCCCTACAATCTAAAAAGCTGTCTCAAAACGAGGGTTCATTTTTCGGACTCAAAGTAGATTCCAAAATTATTTAAATTTATGAAGAAAATTTCGATTTTATACGTTCTTTTTTCTGAGTCATTTCTGAATACACAGGGGGCTCTTTTGGACGGACTACTTTCATAGGAAAAAGTGGACAAATGTTTAGGTTTTTGGAGCTCATTTCTGAGTCATTAATGATCATCTTGGTTTGCTGGGTAATTAAAATATTGTGTATGACAGTAGTTGTTAATGGTCAAGAGTTTACATTTCGTATACTTATACAGAGCTGAGTTTGTCATCATTTTTTATGATCTTTATCTTTCTTTTTATCATCCGGAAGATAAAGAAAATTTGTTTGAAATTTTTTTGTCATTTTTGAAAAAATGAAAATAAAATTTGTACAAAAACAACCAACAGATACATAGGAAACAAATTCCTCGAAAAAAATCAAGATTTAATGCGCGGAAAAAGTCGTTTGCGATTAAATCAAGATAACTAATGTGTTGGCCAATGGATTATGTATGCAGATATTCTTTTTCAGGCTTAAATTTAATAATGAAAAAAAAAAAATTTTTATTTTGTACCGGGGAGTTGGTTTTTGCGATATCACCTTTTTATCTTCCTGGTGATAAATTAGCGACATCGCCGATTTATCTTCCTAGGGTATTGCTTTCGTATTGCCTCGAAGTATTGCTTTCGGGTAACAGTTGTTCCCGACGGAGGAAACTTCCGCAATACGAAATTGATATTGCCGGCAATAAATGCTTTCTTCCTGGCAATATAATCGCGGAACTTCTTTGTATTGCCACGATTACTGGGCAATCTACACTATCTACGCTAATAGGAAAAAGCCCGTAGAAATTTTAGTTAAAACCACAAAAATTAATTAAAAACTGTTGAAATTAGCAAATTTTGTTTTTGCTAAATATTAGTAAGATAGGAAAAGCAAAAATAAAACTGTTAAATATACAGAATTTTAAATATATTTTAGTTAATAGAAAATAACCTGCTAAAATCAGCAAAAAATTTTAAATTTTCAAAGATTGTTTTCGATTTTTTTTTAATTGCAAATAAAAATTTAGCCTTCTGAAATCAGCAGTTAAATAATTTTTTTAGCAAACATTTTTGTCGATTTTAGCAGGAGAGACCGCTATTTGTATTCTACTAAATTTAACATAAAAATAACAAAAATTATGTAGATATAACAGTTTGTTTTTGCTATTTTTAGTCTACTAATATTTAGCAAAATTTTCTGCATATTTTACAGTATAATTCGCCATTTTCAATTAACTAAAAGTTAACTCAAATATAACTAAAATTCTGTAAATTTAGTAGTTTTATTTTTGCTGGTATTTAGCGAAACTATCTTCTCATTTTACCAGTTTTTTCAGCTAGGTAATTTTTAGCTAATTTTTAGTAGCTTTTTCTGCTCTTTTCGTATGTTTATTTATATGAGTGTATGTAATTTATGTATTTGACAGAACTGCCACTGTGTGTATCCACAAAAATGTTTCAATAGGTTTGTTCCACGTAATTCTGGGTAAAGTCTGGTAAAATGAGAGTAAACAAATAATTATCTCAAAAAATGGTAAAATTGCTCACAATACGGGGAACGCACAAAACCACATTTCAAGCCCAAAAATAAACGTCAAAGTTATTCATATAAACAAAAGCTATTTTTAACAATAAAATATCGAAGGGAATAAAGAGAAAGTGTTAAAACGTAGTATTTGTTAACGATATTAATTAATATTTACAACTTTTGTTAATATTTTAATTATTTTTACAAATTTAAAACAACTGATTTATAAACAACAAGTGATTTGACAGTTTACCATTTTACCCAAAAAAAAGTGCGGGTAACTTCTGGTAAAATGAGAAACAAATTATTCTCTCATCAACGCACTCATTTACCCAATTTTTAACAATAGAAACGCTTTTTGGTAAGATTGGGTTCCCGCGGGCACCCGCGGTAACGTACGTGGAACAGAGCTAATATACGGCTTTTCATTTTACGGCTTTTTGCTTTACGACTCTTGCTTTACTGCTAAATTTTAGGAAATAAAGAAGGCCGCTATTTTTTAATTACCCATTTTGGACTTAAAATAAAACACTATTTTAATATAGTTAAATTTTTTATTGTTAATGTTTGTTTTTAAGTTTTACAAAAAAATCACAATAATTAGGCAAAAAAGTATAGTATTTAAATATATTAAATATTTTCATAATGAAGTGAAAGGGGGAGTCTATGTCTTAAATTTTGTTTTCTCTTGTAAGTACTGTTAAACAATGATTATCATAATTCTTAAATATTACAATGTGAAAATATATAATATAATTTATTATTTATATAATATTAGCTTACAACTAGTGTTATTTTAGAAACTTATTGTTTTTTTTTCATTATTATTAATTTTTAGTTAATATAAATTGGTGTTTGTTTTTGTTTCTTTTGTCATTCAAAGCTTAAAAACTAATCAAAATTATAAATTATTGTTAGTAAATATTTATGTTGCACATTTCATAGAAATCTTATTATAAAAAAAAATTATTAAAATTAGTCCAAAAAAGATATTGTTTCATTACAAAAACTTTGATACATAGTGTTTTTGTATTAAACGTCCAGCTTTCTTTTTCAATACACAAAAACGTATTAACTGCTAATCAGTGTAGTTTGTTGTCTGAGGTGGCACTCTAGGATAGAGCTAAAATTATAGGGGAAAGTAATACAAATTTATAAAAATTTCCTTGAAAAGTTTTTATATCAGTAAAGCACTTACTCCCAACAGATTTCTGGGTACATATCCTTCTTCATTTTGTTCATTTTTAGCCCACCACCATTCACTTTCAGCATCATCTCCCTTCCGCAAGATAATTAAATGTTCGTTAACATTAAATGTTAACTCATCGCTATTTTGTGCTTCATACGAGAATACAGCATATACTTCACCATTATGAAGTATTCCAAGTTTTTCTTGAATACCTAGAAAATGAAAAGGATAAAATTAAATATTGACAAAAAATACGAATTTGCTGAATTTAGTTCATTGTTTTTTAACACCAAATTCATAAATTTTAACAAATAAGTTTGGCCATTAACTAAACAAATAATGATATTGATATTCCAACGATGATCGTTTCGGGAGAATCGTGAAATCAAAATATGAAAAACCATAATGTCTATAGCTGCTAAAAAATTCAATTTCTTTTACTCTTTAGAAAAACTCAAACCAAATACCGGTTATGACATTTTGTTTTCCGAATTTGATGCAGAATTTTGGTAGAGAAGGTGGAACTTCCAAATAAAAAAAATTAATTTAGTAATTTTTAATAAAATAAAAAATGTTAAATATTTTCTAACGCTTTCTCCAGGATATATAACTACAACCAGGTCCAAACATGTTCGCGTGTGTTCATAGCACGCGATCGAACTAAAAATTTCAAGGAATCTGCATGATGACATATGGCATCACTGGTGTGGAATCAGTTAATAACGAAAAAATAGAATTTTAGCTTAAACCGATGTTGCAGAAAAAACTGCTGAAATTAGGAGATATTTTTTGCTAAATACTAGTAAAATAAGAACAGAAAAACTAAAACTGTTAAATTTACAGAATTTTTGGTATATTTAAGTTAACTTTTGGTTAATTGAAAATGACAAATTGTACCGAAAAACCTCCGGAAAACTTTACCAAATCTTAGTAGATTAAAAATAGTGAAAACAAACGGTTATATCTACAAACTTTTTGTTGTTTTTAAGCTAAGTTTCGTAGAATGCAGATAGAAGTCTATTCTGTTAAATCAGCAGAAATATTTGCTGTTTTCAAAAGGCTCGATTTTTATTTGCATTAAAAAAAAATCGAAAAAAACTTAGAAAATTAAAATTTTTTAGACTACTAATTATTTTCCAAAATGTTTTGTTAATTTTAGCAGGCTAGTTTGTTATTTTCTATTAACAAAAATTGAACTCATATAAAACTAAAATTCTGTATATTTAACAGTTTTAGTTTTGCAGTTCCTATCTTACTAATATATAGCAAAAATAATTTGCTAATTTTAGCAGTTTTTTCTGCAACATAATTTTTAACTAATTTTTAGTAGTTTTAACGAAATTTTTCACTGACTTTTTTCTATTAGTGTACTTACTGTATAAATACTCTGAGCATCCATCGAAACCCTCTTCGTCTTCCTCACACTTCTCAGCTGGCGTCTCATGATCCGACAAGGTGGCAGCAAATAAACAAGCTCCATTCTCTACTAAAAATTTAACCATGGCTAAATTATTACAACTGGCAGCACAATGCAGCGGTGTCCAACCATCAGAATCTTGTGCATTGACATCACAACCAAATTCAACTAGGAATCTAAAAAAGAGGAAAAAGGATAAAAAATAAATCATTAATCAAAATGATAACGACAGTTTCAATTTCCGAATCAAATTATATAAAATTTTATATGGTTATATATGGCCAGTAGCAAAAAATACTAGTTCACAACCAGTGACGTACTAGTTTAATGGAACCAGGCAACTAGTACGAGTTCTAGGGCCTCTCCATACAAACTGCTGTAGAATTTAACATGTAGATGCACCAGGGATGGCGGTAATTATCCTCAAACTTCCACTTTGGTACTAGTTGTAAAACTAGTTTGAAAATTACAATTTAAGGACGGAAAAATAGCGAGTAAAACTGGTATTAATGTGACACTCGCGGAAAGAAAGAAAAATGCTTCGCCGTTAAAGAAAAGCCCCCTCACATAAGGGCTCTTTTATGAGTCTTTTCTGACTCTAATTGCCATTTATTGAGTTTATTTTTCCAGAAATTGACCTTCTTCGATCAGTTATGATATAAAAAGTTATCCCAGTCAAAATTCAAAATTTACCAGCAATGCTCATAATTTGGGGTCTCTTATGAGTCATAAAAGTGCGCTCAGAAAGGGGCTTCCTCGGTGAAGGAAATCGCCCTAATATATCTATGATTTCAAGAGGTCTAAGGACTCTTTTATGAGTCTTTTCGGACTCCAATTGTACACTGGGATTGTATACTTACTTGACTATATCAAAATGTCCCGCACATATGGCATTGTGAAGAGCGGTTATACCCTCGTCATTGGCCGCACTAGGATTGGCCACTTGCATGGCAGTTTTCTTTACTAATTCCAATTCACCCTCTAAACTAGCGTCCAATAGTAAAGCCAAAGGATCAAAACTAACTCTTCTCGTTAGTTTAGGTTTGCCATTACTAGCGGTGGTGTTATTTGAGTTACCGGTGGTTAAGGAACGCATTCTACGTTTTAAAGAATCCGGTGAAGATTTTTCTTGAGTAGCAGAAGTGTTCGCATTGTCATTAGAACGATCGGGTTCATCTACGCTAGATTGTGATTGGGGTGATAAAGTATTGGGAGAATTTTGAGATTGAGTTTGAGTTTGTTGAGTCTGTTGTTGCTGTGAATTTGGTGAATATTGGGGTGTTGAATTTGTTTCGCTATTGGTTTCTGAAGAAGGCTCCGAGTTGTTTGATCTTTTTTCATTATATAAGTAATTAGTATTTGAGTTTATTTCTAATTTGCGTGAATTTTGTTGTTGACTTGTGGGCTTTGTTGTAGAAGATGTAGAAGCAGAAGAAGATTTTAATTTTGGTTGCTCGGATAGAGGTTGTTTACGTATAGTTAATGGCTTTGCTTTAATGGGTAAATTATCATTAATATTTTGTACGGGTAGAGATGAAGACGAGGAAGAGGATGATGAAGGAGGTGGATTTAAAGATTCAAAATTTAATTTCTTATTAGTAGAGGTGGCCGAGTTAGTGGTAGATTCTTGTGTCGTTTCGGTTGAAGACATTTTATTGGGTTTCGGTGGCAAGGCTGGTCTATCGTTGTTATTATTATTATTACTTAAAGTAGTGGTCGTAGAAGAGACCACATTTGGGGCTACACGATTAACTTTTGGACTGTAGGTGATCATTTTCGGTATAGAACTACTAACTGAAGTAGGAGCTACACTACTTATAGGTTTACGAGGAGGTATTGCTAAGCTGCCAGCAGCTATAGGTTTTGCTTTCGAAGAGTTAGTTAACACAGCATCAGTGGTATGGCTGGTGGTTGAAGATGAGGGTACCACATTAGCTACTGCAGTGGCTACGGATTTGTTGGCTGTACCCAAAGGCATACTATGTACGGTCAGTTGATGAGCATTCTTCTCCAACAAAGTTTCACTTGTTACCGATATTTCCGATTTCTTTTCTAAATCCGATTTTTCCCTTTGGGGTATATGCGAAGATCCCGTGGTAGTCGAGTGATGGGTTGAGGCTGCACTATTTAACTTACTTATCAAGGCTGAGGCAGAGGTGGTAGTGGTAACTATACTTGGTTTAGGTATTTTGCTGGTAGATTGTTGGGTTAAATTAGCTGCATTTTGAGCTTCTAAATTTGCGGAAACCTCCTTAACTAAGTCTCGTTTTTTAGGTCCCACTTCTGCGTATATATGATGAGAAGTATCTGCCTTTGGAGCAGAATCTATAGGGGATTGGGAAGTATGTTCCACCGATGCTAATGCTGATTTGTTGCTAATAGCTGCTGTTAACATTTTCTTGGCTAATTTTGATTCATCACTTTCGGCTGTAAAGAAATTTGGACTGGTGTTTGTACCTCCTCCTGCTCCTCCCCCCGTTAAATGATTCGCCGTGGTAGTTGTGAGTGTTAAATTCATCTTGATATGAGCGTGATCCTGTATCAATTGATTCTGCTGATTAGTATTGGCCGTTGCAGCGGCATGTTTCAATATATTTCCCAGGTAAGAGGAAGTGGAAGTTATGGTGGATTTTTGGGGTGTATGAATATAAGGTTCCACTGCTGCAACATTACCACGTGGTATATTACGATTTTCACCACTACGATTGATAATATTAGCAAATTTATTATTGTAGGCTTGACCATTTGTGGCAGCAACTGCTGCGGTTGTTGTTTGATTAGCTTGTTTTTGTAATAGTTGTTGTTTCAATGCCGCTACACCTGTTTTGGCTGTAACATTTGTTGGATAATTTAACTCATTTTTACTGGTGTTATTGTACGAATTATGATTTTGGCTAGAAGGTGGCTGCTTTTGTTGCTGCTGGTGTTGTACTTGTTGGTTACTTTGTTGTTGCTGCTGCTGCTGCTGCTGCTGCTGTTTCTGTTGCTGATGTTGCATTATATGCGATGGGTTCATATTTTGTTTTTGATTATTTTGTACATTTGCTTGTTTTTTACGTTGTAAACGTGTTTGCAATTCATAAATTCTTTGATCGACAGATCTTAGTTCCGCTTGTCGCTGTTGTAAGGCTTCTCGTTGTAAATGTAGACGTGCATCTTGTTGCAATGATAATTGATTGCGATACTATAAATACAAACAAGGTTTTATTTATTTTAGGCACTATTAAAAGGGATTTTAAAGGGTGGGGCAGGGCGTGGGGGGTTAGCTTTATATTTACTTACCATTAATTCTCTTCTTAACTTTTCCAATTCCCTGGATGCTTGTGGCGGTAGTGGCTGACCTGTGGTACTGCCACCATTTATAAGATTTATGGGACATCTTCGATCTCTTCTTAAGTCTTCTAGTTGTCTTGTTAGGGCCTCAACTTTTGCCACTGCCAAACTAAGCTCTTTTTCCTTTTCGCTAAATAGTGCCCGTATGGAATCTAAATCGTTACCTGTAAGTAAAGGGAAATAAATTATATAATTAATATGGATCGAAAACCTCACTAGGATTTAAAATTATTTGCAAAAATATAACAGATAAATATATATATATATATGTATTCCTCTAACTCCCACTGGAGCATAGGGCGCCATTGGAACTCTCATCAGAGGTGCACGTAGTGCGGAAAGTTTCTGACTGTCATTCACTTGGGAGTGATCAGAAATGATTCCTTTGTATGACTGTTCAAGCAGCTCACTACTTCCGGTCCTAGACCAAGTATTTCCCGGGCAATGGCTTTCCAGCAGAGAAACAAGCCAGCCGCCGTGAGCCGTTTAAGCCGCCGCCGCCGGTCATTTTTGCTTCAGCCGCCGCCGCCGATTTTTTTCGGCTCATTTCGGCTGGAAGTATCAATTTTCAAATATAAAAAATTTAAAAATAAATATATTTTTTAAAAAGAATTTACTAATTCATTAAACTTGAACAACCAGAGCTAAAAACAATTTTTTTATATGAAAAGAAAAAAGTTAAAATCTTCTAAATATTAAATTTTTATAAATATAATTTTTTCAAGCTATAAAAGCTTATATAAATTTATATTTACTGTGAAAAAAATTTAAAAAAAAGGTCTTAATGGGTTAATATAATACTTCAGAATGCAACTCTTTGCAGATGTGTAAAAAATCAATTAATAAAAAAACATAGCTGCTTAACTTTGCATTTAAAACTCAATATATGTATTTGGTGTACGCATTTTTATCAAAAATTATGACGAAAAATCGTTACAGAGTTGATGTCGTGTTAGCATAGATATACGAAAAAGTTTGTAAAATGTATTAATTTTTGTTAAAAGCGTTACTTCTCCTCTTCATATAAATTCTTACAGTTAGTGTTTAGCTTCATTGGTTATTAAAATATAAGCTATTAAAATTAAAAAACCTTACGAGTTACTGGTTACGGAGTTTACATTTGGCCTATAAAATTGGTTACAAATTTTATGTATTAACCAAAAATTGGTCAGATTGTTATAAATTTTGTAAAACAGGTGACAATGCGCTGATATACATATATCGAAATATATAACTCAAATATAATCCATGCATTTGAAATTAGCTGGTTACATGGTTTTTATCACATTTTTTGATATCACCCATATATATTTTTTCAATTCTAAAATACATTTTTAAAAATGGTCCAGTTGAATGTTTTGGATAAATTAAACATTTTGTAACAAATAAATGAAAAAGTAAAGATAAGAGATATTGTAAAATTCTATAATATTTAGAAAAGGACACTTTTACGGATAAAATGCTCAAACCAATGTTCGAATTGATCACATAATTGCATCATTTAAGGACATTATTGATTGGGCATCTATTTCAAATGGGTCCCTACAAGATATGTGCATCCTGCCCAAACTTTCTAACAAAGCCTCCATTCAAAAGTCTTCAACAAGTTTAATTTCTTAAATCAATCGATATGTATTTTTTTCTATGGTCTTTATTTATTCCTTAATTTGTTAAAATTAAAAAGAATAAATAAAAAAATATTAATTCCCAGTATGCTTTAATTGTCTGAAAATTCTATAAGAGGCAAAAATTGTTTTGAGTTCCAAGGGGGTTATATTTTCCCAATGTTGGGATTACTTGCTGGCATAATTAATATCTTGCAAGTTATGTTTCCACGAAAAGGACTTGGTACTAAAAGGGTATGTTTATAATTTATTAAATAAAACTTGTATGTTATATTAAATATTTAGGTCCATTTGTTAGATATAGTCTTGACTAGCCATGGATCTGTGCAAACATGAAACAAATCACACGTGAACCAACAACAAATCTTATATAAATTGATTTTATATATATTTTTTGCGAGTGATTTTCTGACCGTGATAAAGTGCAGACGTTAATTGTGATCTCTTTTCTATAATTCTATTTAAAATTAAAAGCAATAACATTTGTTATTGTTTTAAGAAAAAACTTTTTTTTAATACATTGTATCAGTGTTGCCATAACGGCGATTTTCTCGTCAGATCTAGCGGTTTTATTTCGCCCCTAGCGGGAAAAATTGTCCTGTAGCTATTAGCCAAAAATCTAGCGATTTTTTTATCAGCCGTAATATAATTTTTAAAACTCGGTTTTATGTTGAAAAATATTATAAAACTCGCACATTGATATTCCTTTATTATAAAACACAACATCTTAAACGATTTTAGTAAAAAAAAATTCTAAAAATACACATTTCGATAAAATATGGGTATGCACTTTTTCATCGTACAACGCCCTCTATTGTGTATTCGCAATACTAAGATTAATTCAATGAAAATCAGGACTCATTATTTGAAGCTTAATCGTAAAATGTTTCATTATTTAAAAGTTTATAACACTTCTTATTAACATATTAAAGAAATTTTTGAGTAAAAACTGCTTTAAGTACCATTTTTCAACAATCTAGCGATAAAATCGCTAAATATTTACACTGTTTATAATCTAGAGATTTTCTAGCGATTTTTGAGTCTGATCTAGCCATTTATTTTGAAAATTTGTTGGCAACACTGCATTGTATATTGAAATCAACAACAAATTATTACTTATTCACTGTTGCCAACTTTTTTCATAAAAATATCACTAAATCAAACTAAAAAATCGCTAGAAAATAGCTAAATTATAAAAAACTTTAAAAATTTAGCGATAAATCGCTAAATTTCACGAACTTTTCGGATTCTGTTGAAAAATTTCCCAAAAATAGCTATATTTTTCGAACTTTTTAACACTTTCTAAAATAATTGTCGATACATCGCAAAATTTTTTCAACTTTTAAGTATTCCTTAAAAATTTAGCGAAAATCGCTAAATAATAATGATTCAAAAATTCTGTCAAGGAAATAAATGTAAAAAAAAGCTAAGAAAACACCAAGACTGTCTTTAAAAAAATCGCTAGTTTTCCCGCTAATAGCTAAATCATATTTTATCCCGCTAAACGAGTTGAAATATCGCTAGATTTGACGAGAAAATAGCTAAATTGGCAACAGTGTACTTATTATTCAGTAGTAAACAAAGGGATTAATATTCTGCTATACTAATCCTCTGCTGTTACAGCAAAATGGATAGTAGCAGCGAGTCTACTGAAGCAAGCGATATTGTCTGGTAGACAGTCGCTGAAAACAAAACAACGAAATGACGACAAAATCGATCACCAGGATTAGTTAAGCATGCAATCAAAATAAAAAAAAACTACCAACAATGATGATTAGGGCAAGGAATTCCATGGAAATGTATGTTATTTCTCGATAGTCCAAAACTAATATGGACTAAACATTTATCCGAATCATCAAATTTAGAACAAACTTGCATCGATTTGTAGTTGCATATTTCGACTTTAAATGCATATTTGGTGGCTTTTTAATGCATATTTTGTGCTTTTTAATGCATATTTGTTCATATTTTTCATTTTTAATAGCATTTTTTATTTTGTAAAAAAATATAAAAAATTTATACGTTTTCATATTTTGATTCAATCAAAATAAACATTTTTAAAACTCTATTGACCTATGGGAAATCTTCGAGTTCTGTGTCTGTTTGCAAAATAACTAACTTAAATATATTTTTAAGTTTTAAAGTGCATTATTTTTGCAAAAATTATAATTTTTAGTGCATATTTTTCTTTTTTAACCGCATATTTTAGGCGCATATTTTTCATTTTTAAGTGCCTGAAATTCCTTGCCCTAATGATGATATACCAAGTACCTACTAGCAACAACCAGTGTTGCCAACTCTTGAAGGCAGGAAAGCACCGTGAGCATTGTGAAAACGGGTAAAAAGGGTAAAAATTTACCAAAAATGGGGTAAAAAAGGACGATAATAATTTTTTGAAAAATTTAAGTCAAGATTTTAAAAACACATTTTAGCTTTATAAAATAGTGTAAAAAAGGTTCAAAAAATAACTAGAAAAGGGGTAAAAAAGCACCAAACTAATATTTCAAAATTTTGAAGTTTAAATATAACGAAGTGCTATTTAAAATTGTACTACAAACATTGTGAAAAAATGTATTTTTTGTATATTTCGTATTATTTTTTCAACTTTGACAGAAAATTCAAGAAAAATTGAAAAAAGGAGAACAAATTCCAAAAATATAAACTGTACAAAAAGCACTAAAAGCACTGCCAGAAATCTGAAAAAGCACTGTAAATACCCGCTTTTTATAAACGGGTATTTGTAAAAAATCACCGGGTACGGGAAGGAAAAAAGCACCAAAAAATACCCGAAAAGCACTGAAATGGCAACACTGGCAACAACATGTTTGCTGCACTTGATGTAGACAATAATGATTATGATAATTATATTAACGATAATGCTAACAGAGAGCTGTCTGAAGAAGAACCGCCTCCAATAATTATTCCAAATGTTTCAGATATAAGAGCGATGATGAAGAACTTTTCAAAAATAGTAAACTTTGAAGATTATTCGTACAAATCCTTGAGAGATGGTCAGGTAAGAGTAATGGCAAAAACGTAAAGGCATATAGAGTGATAGTAAAATCAAATCTTTCGTTAAAAAAACTTAAACGTTTTCAAATCATATTACAAAATGTTGTTTTCAGCCGATCAAGCCGCCGCCGCCGCCGATTATTTGGTTGCGCCGCCGCCGCCGATTTTTATCCGGCTCAACATCAATCGCCGCCGCCGCCGCCGATTTTTTGCTTGCGCCGCCGCCGCCGATTATTTTGGTCGGCTTGTTTCTCTGCTTTCCAGCACCCGCTGAAAGCTAGCTAGAATGAGAAGGCGCATAGTCATGTAACCTGAATGGCCACGGACAACTTGGCGTCTCAGGAAAGTAGGTAAATTATGAATGAACGTTTGCTGAAGCATGACTGCAACGTGGGATTGGACACAAGGATAGCAGCCCTATCACCAATCTAAGAAAGGAGGCAAACCACTTTTCTGAACTTACACTGTTAACGAATCGCTAAATAAGCAGCCTCTAAATGAAAAACATTTAACTGACTGCACTAATTGCAATTTAATATAACAAGGTTATCAGAATGACTTTTGTACTAACTTTTTTATATGATTTTATAATTGGGAATTAGATAAAAGGTCACGCGAATACACTCATAATACATGCTCTACTATGTCCGAGTTTTTAAGCCATTCAGAAAAATATGCATTTTTAACAGTTAAAATATAGAGCTTAATACCTGATTTACACAGAAAAGTTAATACAGAAAAAGACGATTTTAGGCAATTAACACAGAAAAGTTAATCTAGTAAAAGTCGGATTAACTGCTTAATCTAGTATTAACAAGTCGAATAAACCATATTTTAATATATTTGATTAACAGTTAATCTAATATTTAGTATTTAGTATACTAATCCAAATCGACTCTGTACTCATACTACTAATTGTGTGCAACTCTGTGGTTTGTTATAAAGACGCTTTCCAGTACTAAAACACACACACAAACTCAGACAAAAAAATTGTGTTAAGACGCTGAGGCCGACATTTTCCATGTTAATCTCATGCCGTATCGTAGTTCAATTTTCCAACATAATTCTCTTCGTAATGGATAGTTTTTCTTTTGCGCTCATTGTCAGAAAATTTCGATGTGATCAATCTTATAATTTAATATCTAATCAGATCACATACAATTTGGTCAGTAAAATGCAAAAGCTTTAGCCAAATATTAAAATTTGGTATGAACGACGTTCTTCCTGAGAAGACCTTCCTTGTTAATGAAAATAAATTTCTTTAAAACTATATGCAGAAAAAAATTGCATCTTTCCCTTTTCTGCAATTATAATTTTCTTTTATTTAGTAATCAAATTTATTGTGTTTGCAAAAGTATTGCCGACAATTCAATTTGTAAATACAATTAATTTGTTTGTTAATGCAACAACATTTTAGTAGAAAATAAAACTACAATACAAACTACTTTTCTCTGTAAACTTAAATACAA
The DNA here is from genome assembly GCA_949987735.1 of Leucophora obtusa. Classification (NCBI taxonomy): domain Eukaryota; kingdom Metazoa; phylum Arthropoda; class Insecta; order Diptera; family Anthomyiidae; genus Leucophora; species Leucophora obtusa. The sequence goes on from OX465299.1 coordinate 49,073,398, forward strand.
ATTTTGAACTTTGAGAATAAAAAAATTTCGTTATGAGGTTTGTCGTCACGAGACGGGTACGGGTACGGGTACGGGAGTATTAATAGCCAAGCATAATGTTTTCAATTCCATTCTAATTCACCAAACTTTAAAGGATATTATAAGTAAATTTTACATAAAGTTTGTACAAAGTTTATACAGCTTTTAGTTTTTAGTCTCCTACAAAATCATTCTTAGCAAATTTGATCATTAGCATTCATGCAAAAACAATTATAAACAATCGATTTTAAGCCAAAGTACCTAACTGCATACTTATTGTTAGTTTTTCAACCAAAAAATATTTTTGAACATTGAACAAGGACTTTCGAAAAAATAATTACGGTGGGTCTCATACTGTAGGTTTAACTTTAACTTAACTATAAACAAAAGAAAATGTCAAAAAAATGTACAGAAAACAACAACAAATTTTTGGGTTAACTACTAACTAAAGTTTAAACCTGCAGTATGAGACCCGCCGTTAATTGTAGTTGTTCAATGGTACTACCATATACTATTTTTAAGTTCAAAGTTGTGTATAACACTATACTACAAAATAAAGTACATGGTCTAGGGCAGGGCTGGCAAAACTATGACACGCGTATCAGTAGTGGCACGCGAGTGGATTTTAGGTGGCACGCGACGTTTTGTTGGACATTTTCAAAAAATTTAAAAATTTAAATTTAATTAGAAGACCAGCAAAAAATTCAGTTACATGTTAAATTTTAATACAAAAATGTGTGATTTAACTCATAGAGCTGGTAAATCGTCTTTTAAAATGAATAAAACTCTGTATTTCCACAATTTTTTGTTAAAAGAAATATGGTTAATACAGAACTCGCAAATTCGATTATCAGAAAATTCTGGGAAAATTTAAAAAAATTCTAGATTGAAAGAAGTTTAAATGTTTCGATGAGAAAATTCCTCATAAATATAAAGTACCAGAAAATTGCACAAAAATGGAAAACAACTTGTAATAGAATTGAATCTAAAAAAAAATCTTATTTTTAAGGGAAAATAGGTGCTACATAATAAAGACTGAAAATAAGTTTCATAATAAAGTAACCTTCTTTGTTGGAATTTGAAATTGGGCTTTGATCGTGTGTCGCAGAGCCATTTCATCTGAAATAGAAATTTCTCTGTTCAAATCCATAATATTCGCTTTTTATTCATTATTGTGATGATAAAAGCCGCGCGATTTATTTTAACAAAATCAAATTTTTGCCCGAAGCACAGTTTTCAACTAGTTTCTTAAGTACTTAGATAATTCATGGCGCCCAATAATTTTACTTTTTTTTAACAAAATGAAATATCCACCAAAAATGGCATAACCCTCCCAAAAAAATGAAAAGGCAATAATGTTCAAACTGTTTTAATTTTATTGAGGATTTTTCCATAATGAAATAATCTCAACATTTTTACGTCATTTCTTGCATGTTATTTAATTTTTCCCTTTGGGGGTTCTGTCATAGGGGTTATCCATAGCGCTGATAAATATGTACATCTGCGATGATATTTATAAGAGAAATTTTAAAATATTTTAAAAAAGGACTTTTCAAAGACAACTGAATTTAAGTTGGCACGCAAGAAATTTTTACAAAAAAAATTTGTCCGTTTCTGGCACGCAGCGAAAAAAGTCTTGCCACCCCTGGTCTAGGGTGTCGATGATTCTATAGGTTTTGGCGCTGTATAGGTCCGGTCAAGTTATATAGCCGTTCAAAGTTTTCATTATTTTTATGGCCAACACTGTATGAAATAAGACGCAAAGTTTAATTCTGTTTTTAGATTTTATTTTTTTCCTTCTTATTTCATACTATAAGTACACTCAAAAAAGTTACACAGTTACTACATGAAAGTTGTTTGTATAGTGAACAGTAGTTGTTTTTTTTTAACTGTAAATTAAATTTTTTCTCTACGAAAAAACACAAAAAACTGTTATGACAGTTATTTAAGAAAACAACTAACCACAAGTAATTTTGTAACAGTTGCTTAAAGTAGTTATGTTTACTACCAAAACAGTATTTTAACAGTTGTTTTTGTTAGTTATTAAAAAAAAAAAATTCGAGGAATTTAAAAAAATTCTTTGTTATCATTGATATATTCTTAGATTGCAAATAAAAATCAGAATATAGTTTGTTGTTGTGTTTACCAGTTAAATGTTAAATATTATCAAAATCAGCCTTGGGGTTCAAAGGTTGTAAATATAAATACATAAAAGAAAATTTTTAAAATCTCCACACAAATGGTACATTTTAACGAAGCACCAAAATGTATCATTTTGTATTTTGGCTGACAGCTTCTGAACCGCTGCTAATACGATAATTTTTAATATGCAACTGCTCGTGAAAATAACAAACAATTTGGGTAAAATCTTATCTTATGTCTTCTCGCCGTGGTCGCCATTAAAATAAACACTTTTTTCCAGAGGGCATAACATTAAAAATCGGGCAAATTTTGCGAAACCCTTTGGGCGGTTTTATTTTAGCAATAATGTATTTTCATTTCGCGTTGGAACTATTAGACCAAAATTTGTTGCCCAGTGAAATAAGTAAAAAAAATTATACCAAATCACATACAAGAACAACAACAACAACATAATACGTTAGTAAACTTGCGTTAAAATGTATTTAGCAGCACGCAGACTGAACAAAGGTGTAACTAAACAGCAGTGGAAAAGAATGAAGGATTAAATTTTATTTTCTTTAAGGGAAGAGACATAATTTGATAAATGACCGTTGTTAACTTTAACATGTTTAAGGCAGAGACTTTTAATTATAGAGATAGGAAATCAAAACTTACACTACTCACCGGTAGGGAGCGCTAAAATTTAGTATCACCTGAGCAACTATTTAGTATTACTTTAGTATCAGCTGAGCCTATATTTAAAAACTCAAAAATTGCTGAAAACTGCGCATAATAAGAAAAAATCGAGCGCAAAATATGTTCAAATAATAAAATTTGAGAATTCCTTTTTTTGTTTTGCTTTTTTGTTTGTTATTATTTAAATTTAAATAAAAAAAGAAAATTGTCAATTTTTTGCACAAAGTGCCATCTAGTGATAACGACGTTGTTATAACTTTTCTTTTTAGTGATGCCATACCCCTGGTTTAAGGTACTCTCATTTTAAGTCTGGCGATCATTTTTGAAAAAAAATAATGCAAGACTTAAGGAAATTTTATAGGAATTCCAAAAATATACAGTTTTTACAGAACTGATCAGTGTTGCCTAAACTTTACTATGTAATTTGATAGAAGGTCGATATCGCTTATTTTTCATTAAAAGCCACGCCTACTTAAAACAAGTCATAAAATAAAAAAAGAAACGTTACGTTGAAATTCTGCACAATTTTCTAAACTATCTTCTCGCACTTTGGGGCGAATTTATCAACTATTTTGATCTTTCAAAATAAAGGCAACGAGAATAAAATTAGAAAACAACTTAATGTCCCTATTATATTTCATATCACTGTATCTTCATATATGTTTCATATATGCTCGTGTATGATCATATATGGTCATTAGACCGTACCACAAAAAAAAAGTTCACCGTTCACCGTCGAATCTAAATTGTTTTGCAAGAAGGTTTCGAATTTTTTTTTTTTGGCATTTACAGTCGGATCTTCGATGTTTCTTTTTTCGAGGGGACCAATGTTTTGCCCTACGGGCCATTGACCTCAAGTATCACGTTACCCTCCAGATCGCGGTTCCTACCACCGTAATGTACAACATTAATATCAGAAAATTAAAGTTTGCAAAAAATCATTAAACTTTGCTAAGGAAGTTTTTCGATAATTCCAGCAGAAAGTTTTTATTTTTTTTAAATTTTTTTGATTGGATTTTTCCTTTATAGCAAAACATTGATCCCCTCTAGGCAAAAAATAGGTATATCACATTTTAAGGTCCGTAAATGCCGCAGATATAACAAAAAATTAAAAAAGGCGATCCCTACGGCTTTTAAAAAAATGTCATAATTTTTCTAATTTCTTGCTTTGTTACGAGGTTATTTTTTGAATATCTCGAAAACTGCAACTACTACTACTAGCTACAAAAATGGTTCTTAGCTCGTTTTAAAGAGGATATTTAGCCGTATTAAAAAACTAATATGCAATTTTGAAATTTTGGATATTTGTTTAATTTTATTGTATTAAGATTCAACTTAAAAAAAGCGAATAAAAAAATTAAAAAACTCTTTCTGTGCCAGCACGTTCCTATGCAACCCCCATACAAAATATTAACTTCTTATCACCCATGAAAAATAACTTCTGACTAGCATATATTTATTGCAGCATTAGTGTTGTTTAAAACCCATTCCTAAAGGAGTAATTCTTTGTGATGTAATGAAGGAAGTGATTTATTTAGAAGTCATTCCATTTATTTTTGCTGGGTATGTTAGATATGAAAATGTATAAACGTTGAGTTTTCAGCGTTGATAATAATCCACGTTGCTAAAAATAATGTGTTAGTTTTCGTCTCAAATGCGATTTTATATACTTTAGGTCGGCTAACTCATCTCAAAGTACGCACCGTAAGTTGTTTTTCATGTAGAAATATTTCACTCGAACTTTAAAGGCCTTAAATTACAATTTAATTTATAAAAATTAACAATTTTTCAATATTATAACAAAGACACAATCACAATAAACACAAACTCTCACTTTTTCCCAGGAAAAATAATAGTTTTGTACATTAAATTTGGGTGAAAACAAACTATACACAATTTTCACGTGAAACTTATTATCGTGAAAAATCATTTTTTTATATGGAGTATAACAGTTTTTTCACGTGAAACTCAAACAACTTACGGTGCTTAAGCCAAAAAACCAGGAATTAATTTAGTTAACTAATTTTTCTGTTGAGCCAACTGACATATTATTTGAGCGTAATTATATTGATTATATATTTCACTATATGTGACGCGCAAAATAGAAAGGGACCTAAGGATAGAAAGGGACCTAACGTCAGGAGAGCATGGGATCGGTCTCATTCGATGCTCAGATGTTGTCCACAAAAAAAAAAAAAAAATTGATTTTTTTACCCTTAGGTCCCTTTCTCTATGCGCTGTCACATATTCTTGTACCGTTAATTGAAATTCTCTTAAAAGAGGCTTTTCATTTTACTTATAGTTTTAAGACAAAAAAGATAAAAATATTTAAATTACTAGAAAATATTTATCCCTTTGTGAAAAATGTTTAACTATATTCTACACTCAAAAAAAAAAGTCAGTAAAGTCAGCAAAAAATGTTGCTGTGTCAGCAAATTTTTAGTCAGGAGCGTGCTTGCAAAAAAGTTGGTAATTTCAGCAAAAGGTTTGCTGAAAATCAGCGAGCTGATTTTTACCAAAAAAAAAAAAGAGTAATCTCAGCAAAAGTTTTGCTAACACTTCGTCGTTTGCAAATGAAAAAAATTCTTGCTAAAATCACTAAACTTTTTGCTGAATATTAGTAGACTGAAAAAAACTCAAAAAACTTGTAGCGAAATTTTACTTTAGTTAATTTTTTTGCTGAAAATTTAAATATAGAATATGTGTAGAGTTGTTTTCCTTTTTTTGTCATTTCCGTTTCCAGACAAGCTGCGACATCTACATCTAGTCTATCAGGTTGTCGTCCACGCTATGAATGCTGTTATCAGCACAATTTTTGTAGCAAAATAAATTAGTAAACATTAGTTCAAAATTAGTTTAGCGCTAAAAAAAATATAACTAAAATTTTTGCTGAAAACGGAATTTCAGCAAAAAAATTGCTGAAAACAAGTACACTTGATTTACAAGACGTTTTACTAATTTTTCTACAAACTTATTTTTTTGAGTGTATAAATTTATCACCTACAGTGGGAGATATTTTTTCACAAAGTTTTGCTTTAAAATACGAGTATCTTAAAATAAAACTCGGGTTCAAAAATATAATTTTGTCTAGAAAAATGTCAAACTCAAAGAATTGTTTCTTATAGAAAAATGTTTATATTCTAATGACATTTATTTGCAGAAACTCGTCGGCTTCTAATAATTATGTTTTTATAGAAAACCTTAAAAGTTCTTTAGGTTTCTATAAAACCCTGGAAATTCAAGGTAGTAATATTTCCCATGAAAAAATAAATAAATAAAAAAAAGGTTTTTCTAACGTGGGAAGTTCCCAATAGCGATTTTGCACAAGAAATTTGTTTTCTGTGTGGGTTCTTTAAATACTCTAATCTTAAAAAATATGAATTAATTCTTTCAAGTGTCTACAACCTACCTAAACAAAAACTTGTTCAGGCTACAGCCTAATGTAAACTTATGAAAATTTACATATCTGCCTATCCTTCCTTACTTACATAAATACTAGCCTAGCGTACATATGTATATGCCCACTCGACTCAACTCTCGACCTACACAGTGTAATGGATATATTAGTACATATATTACTATGTGATATAGTTAGTGTACGTAGTTTAGTTTGTGTGCGTGTGTTTCTAAATTCTTGTCCTTTAATACTTAATTTAAACAGTCCCATAACCTACTAACAATAATTAATAACTCTGACCACTTACCAAACAAATTAACAATTTGGCAAGATATTTCAGTCACCTAAACAATCGGCTAATGCGAAATAAATTGTTATTTTGCATTAAGTTCTAAAAAAAATAATTTTTTGCTGTAGTCTAAACGAAGTATATTAGTCTAGGTTTGTATAAAATTAACTATGTAGCATATATTTTTCACTAAATTTTCTTTAAGGCGTGTTCTTATGAATGTTAAAATAGGAAAATTAATAGTGTCATTCAAAACATATTTAGTTCTTTACTCTGCTCGTATACTCATACTCGGAGTATCTGTGACCTTCAATGTAAATTTTAATTGATTTTTTTATGTTGTCGTCGTTGTAGCTGCTCTAAAGAAAAAATATTTTTATAGTAAATAAAATATTGTAGTTATAAATGGTAATTGCTTTGAGTTTCCTTTTTTCTCAAGCATTTGTAGGAAGTACATAAAAAACTATTTCAAAAATTAAAGTTTAATAAATGTGATTTATGGAGACTATTTTTCAGAAAATTATCCTTTGAGCTTGAAATTGTTTAAGTTTTCTTTTCGAAAAGCGTAAATATAATTATGGGCCATAGTTTTTTTCTTTTTGAATTTAGCTATTAACGATCTAGAATGAACACTTTCTGCTGATCTTCTACTTCCCTTTTGATGCGAGTACTCTCAAGTCTACATGACATAAAATATTCTTGATCTTTATTTAAACCACTTCTTTCATTGCTTCCAAACTATCAGTTAGTGTATTTTTGTCAGTTAATATTCATATCAAAGAATATCTCAGCGGTATAGGGCTAGACCAAGCTACACTTGCAATCTTGATGCAGCAAGTTCGCTACCACATGGCGGAAATAGAAAGTTTTCTCAAAAAAATATATTTTCACTTTCAATTGATGAAATAAAGTTTCCTTTGAACTCTTTTAAAACTTACTGGAAAATATTGAAGTGGGAGTACCTACTCCGCTTCTATGACAATTCAATGTAAAATCATTAGTGTTTTTGTTAAAAAAGAACTAAACTCTAAATAATAAGTCTGTTGGCTGAACAGAAAAATTTTTTACTTTAACAAAAAAAAAAAAAAAAAATAGGAAAATTAATTTCTGTTTTTTGGCTTAAAATGAAATTTGTTGATTTTAAAACTTTTTTTGTTAAATTTAACAAATCTAAATTTAAGTAAAAAATTTGTAAAAATACAGTTTTATCTGTAATTATACTGAGTCGTAGAATTTATCCAAATTTAGGTTCTCGGGACCCTCCCCGAGCCTAGTCCATATCATCTGATGGCATATAAGGGCACTCCGATGGAGCAAACATTTTGTCCGTTTTGCTCTATCACTTAGTTTTCGAGATATGGGCCATTCTAAAAAAATCGGGAGGGAAAGAAATACCGCCTTCTTTAAAACTTCAGATAAATTGGTAGCGCCATTTACCGGGTAATTTTAACAATAAATTTTGTTAAACGAATGGGTTCTTAAAAATTTGTTTTAAATAATTTTGAAAATTAACACTCAAAATTAGTCAAATTACTGGGGATTTTTAGTATTGTGTTAAATGAAGATAACTAAAATCTTTGCTAGAATCAGTGTTTCAACTAAATATTTGTTAAAAATTAGGCAAATCGATTTGAAACTGGTTTGACAGATTTTTCTACTGACGTATTATTTTAAGTGAAGTAATTAGTTTTTGCTGCTTTTAACAGTAATTACGGATGATTTTCTTTGGAAAATTACAAAGCAACTACCCAGCAAAAAAGCGAAGAAAACGAAGTATATAAACACTTTAAATGTTGAATAGAAAATTGTTCTAATTAGGGTTTTTCATCGATAAATTGGCTTGCCACAGGTTGGAAGTTGTTTTTCTTTTTAAAAACAATTGATGCAAATTCGAACCAATGATAAGAAAGTTCTGTTTTGTTTCTTTTTATTTTAATTTAATTAATAAAAATCCTCATGCCGCTATTGGGTTTGAACCTACACTGGGTTCAAGCGGATGCTCTACCCCCTGTGTTATCGCTTGTTATACATGACAGCTGGCTTTTAGCAGTCTTGTTCAGTATTTTTATTAAGGCAAACATACACGTTCAATATTATTGATCAATGTTTTTAAAATCAACCAATCAGAAATATAGGGTTCTTCAATAAGAGCGCTACAAACGTTTTTTTAAATAAAACAAAAACGGTTTTGGATATCAATGAAATTCTTTATTCCTGTAAAAGTACGTTCGATGCCATTATGTATGGAAATCGATCTCTTTTGCATGGCCACCACGCGCACGCTTGCAGAAGTCCAGACGCTGAACCCAATTTTCGACAGTTTTCAAGCATAAATCGGCCGATATTCGTACGAAGTTCATCAATCGTCGCTGGCTTGTTGGCATAGACCATAGATTTGACGTAGCCCCACAGGAAATAGTCCAACGGCGTCAAATCGCACTACCGAGGCGGCCAATCGACTGGACCATTTCGTGAGATAAAACGTTCTCCAAACTTGGTTTGCAATAAATTGATTGTGACATTCGCTGTATGGCTTGTGGCACCGTCCTGTTGGAACCACATGTCCTCCAAGTCCATATCATCCAATTGGGGCCAAAAATATTCGGTTATCATTGAACGGTAGCGATTCCCATTCACAGTAACGTGCCGGTCCTGATCATCACGGAAGAAGTACAGCCCAATGACGCCGCCGGCCCATAAACCGCACCAAACCGTAATTTTTTCGGGATGCAATGATGACTCATGGAGTACGTGTGGATTGCTGTCTGACCAATAACGCATATTTTGTTAATTGACGAAGCCATTCATTATGACGACCATAAATTGGACGTAGCGCTCTTAACGTTGAGGCCACTGACTCCGAATTTCGGTAGTAAATTTTGATAATTTCGACTCGTTATTGGCTCGTATATCTTTCCATCATGAAATGGCAAACCTTACTGAAGAGAAATGTCAAAAGAGCGGCAAGAAATATGGCGTCGTTTGCTGTCCCTGTCTTTCTACTTTTGTAGCGTCCCTGTTGAGGAACCCTTTATTTACTAATATCCAAAAGAAAATAAAATGCTTTTATTAGGCATTTACGACTTTAGTCCACACTACATTATTTTTGTTTGGACATTTTTAAAGTCTTTTGCATATTATTTTGTAGTATCGCAAAAACCTTATAGGAGTTTAAATTTTAAAACCAAAATTTTAGTGTAACTGATAATTTTAAAAACCTAAAAAGCGGTCGAAAAGTCGATTTGTATGTTGAACATTTAAGTCGTACACAGAAAAAACTAAAAACGAGTTTTAATTACGAAATTGATTATATTAATTAAAATTTTAATTGATTTTTGCACCTACCACTCAAATGATATTATTAATTACTATTGTAAAAATTGTATGCGATTAATTGAAACAATTTAAATATTATTTGATTCAATTAAATATTTGATTAAAAACTGTTTTTATTTTTAGCATATGTTTAATTCGATATTTTAGGTTAATTATTGTATTATTGTATCTGTGTATATTAGACTGTACCTCAAAAAAAAAAGTTCGCCGTACACCCTCTAATATGAAGTATTTTTGCAAGGCAATTTAAAAAAGAAAAATTTTTTTCGTAGGGGTCGCCTTTTTAAATTTTTCGTTATAGCTTCGGCATTTAAAGTCGGATTTTAAAGTGTGATATATCAATTTTTTGCCTCGAGGAGACCAGTGTTTTGCTATAAAGGAAAAATCCAATGAAAAAAAATTTAAAAAGGCGACCCCTACGTTCGGCAACCAATATATAAAAAAAATTTCTGCTGGGTTTATCGAAAAACTTCCTTAGCAAAAGTTTTATGATTTTTTGCGAGCTTTAATTTTCTGACATTAGGGCGGTATATTAGGGTGGTAGCAACTGAGATCTGGTGGGTAACTACTAGAACGGGATAGTTGAGGTCAATGGCCCTTAGAATAAAAGACTGGTCTCCTCGAGAGAAAAACATCGATGTATCATATTTTAAGATCCGACTGTAAATGCCAAAGATATAACGAAAAATGTAAATTGGCGACCCCTATTTTCGGCAAAAAAAAAAAGAAAAAAAATTTTTTTAAACCTACTTGCAAAAATACTTCCTATTGGAGGGTGTACGGCGCACTTTTTTCTTGCCTGTAAGGTGGTACGCTCTAGTGTATATATTTATATGCGTATATATGTTGCATTTGTATTACCCGGGTACCCCAATATTTTCATAACATTTCATACATAGTTATTTAAAACAACAACTAACGAAGGGTACTGTTTTCATAATATTGGTTTAAAGCAGTTATTTTAAGTATTATAATAAACAACTACCAAATAGTATTTCGGCATTATACTGTTAATTTGGTTAGTTATTTAAGCCAACATTCCAGGTTTCTTAATCTATGAGTCAAAAGTTACTCAAACAAAACACATATTTTTGAAATTTGAAAACTTTGGTTTGTAAGTTTTATTTAAAAATAAAAATTATTTTTTCGACTTTTTTAATTGATTAATTAGAAATTGAAAACTTTTTGCCAAAAATTGCTAATTTTTTGGACGAAAATATAAGACCTCTAAAAAAAATAATAATTTGTGCCAAATTAGGCAAGTTATTAATTCCAAAAAATGGTTCAGAAATCACGCAGAAATGTAACAGTTCAAAAAAGTCTCAAAAAAAAAAGATTCATTTTTGAGCCTGTAGAAATCTTTTTAATATTTTTTTGAGTCATTTTTGAATAAAAAAGGAGGATGAACCACTTTCAAACAAAAATTTTAATTTTTAATAATATATTTTGAGCTCGTTTTTGATTCATTTTGGACAGGTTTGCTAGCTGGGAAACTATTTTTTTGAATATCGAAAAAACTAACCATAGAAAACAGTAGTTTTTACCAATTTCGTCAGTGATTTTTAAATTTTTGTAGTAAAAATTTGACAGTTATTTTTGTGACATCGCTTGTTATTGTTACCGGTCTTGTTAGTTATTTTTAAGTAGTTAGCTTTTATCGCCTTTTCAACTGCATATAAATTAGTTTTAACTATCATTTTCAGCTGCAGCCATAACCTGGATTTCGAATTTTTCATACAAAAAGAGGATTTATTAAATCCAAAAAAATTTGGCTCTATTTATCTGGGTTTACACATAACAATAAAAACACAAATATATGAAACATTCTGTTAATTTAATGTCAGAAAAAAATACGAATGGATGTTTAAAGAGAAACAAAAAATTGAAAAACTAGCAAAAAAAAAGCTTTTTATTCACGTTTTTTGTGTTACATTTTGGGCATTCTTTGATAAAAACAATAATACACTCAGTTAAATATGACGGCAAAATTATTTGCAATTGCATACATTGCAATTGAATTTGAATCAACTACAGTTTCAGTTGTTATTAACTGCTATTTTAGTTAAAAAAAGTGCAATATCAGTTAATTTTAAATACATCTGTAGTGTACACTTTTTTAACTGCAATTGCAGTTAATTTTAACGTCATAATTTTCTTAGTGTACTTTAATGAAATCGTAACTATTTTAGTTTTTGTAAATTTTCATATAATGACAAAACATTTAAATACAATTTCCAAGTGAAACAATTAATTTTTGCATACTTTAAGGAAATTTTAAGTGGCAATACATGAAAGCTTTATAAATTAAAGGAGGTTTACAAAACAAATTTTTAAAAAATTTGTTTCCTAAACTTATAACTTAGAGATAATCAGAACTGGGTCGACAACGACAACGACATGTGCTTTTTCATATATTTTGTATGGGAAGCAAAATGTCGCCATGTCGTTCGGCGATTTGTCGTCGTAATGGAATCTATTCTATTTTCAAAATATTTGTCAAATAGTTGCCATATTTTTAACTAATTAAGGTTGCAGAAATTCGTATTAGAGTTGCAAAAATTCGTACTTTGTTTACAAAAAAATTATTTTTTTGACAGAAGAAATATAATTGAAAATAAAAATGCATAATTTACCGCAAAAAAGCAAAATTAAATACAAAAAAATGTAAAACAACAAGAATTAATGGAAAACCAATTGAAGAATTGTGGCGAAAAAAATACAACCATATTCTTGTTTTGCTTCAATTCTTTTCTAAATGTCAAAAAATGTCGACAATCAATTGTCGCTGAATTTAAATTATCCGCAACGACTTTTGCTGTCGTCGGTCGACAATCGACACAGTTGTGATTAAACTCTTATGCTTTATAAATTATGGGGTTAATTTCTCCAAACACAAACTTTAAAGAATAGAAATGTATAATAATTTTAGTAACAGTTATCAAAAACTATATAATACCAGTTTGACATGGGCTATTGCCAACATTTTTTTTAAATAAATATAATTAGTTGAAAATAAGTTATGAAAAAAAAAACACAATCTACTTACTCAGTGTAACATTGTAGGTCTTTTGTAAATCAACTTGACCTCTTAAAGCACGTAAACGTCTTAATTTCGATTCTTGAGCCTCGACACGCTCACGTAGACGCCGTAAACGTTCACCCTCAGCATTGGCCACAGCATTTCGTACCTCTTGTTGTTTTAAAAAACGCAAACGTTGCTCCTTTGTGGCCAACAATTGATGTTGTGAATCAATTTGTTGTTGTTGACGTAGTGCCATCGCCCTTAATTCGGCTGACGTCAGCCTGCCAGGCACCTGTAAGAAAAATAAACATCAAGGAGAAATAAGAATACGAAATATTGTAAGGACAAAATTATGAAACAATCTAAATCAAAATCTTGTTAAAAAATCATTAGATAAAGATTTTTAAAGGACACAACACATAATAAAAACCTAGAAAAACAATAACAAATAGGTAGATAATAAATCATGAAGGCTGAAGAAACACTAAAGGTGTCCTTTAAGGAAAATAACAAATAACTGAAATGTAAAAGGAAAAGAAATATCATTTATGCCATGAGAAGTTGCCAGAATCTGACCAAAGGTTGTGCCGATTTACTTTATGTGGTGAAAAGAGAGACTCTATGGAGCTGGAGCCATATACTTCTTAAAGTTGATTAACTATTTTAAAAATTTTAAAAGCATCTGAAAGCTGGCATCAAAATAAAATTTGCAGAATAAATGCATTTTTAAAAGATGCAGTTATTTGTGGATTACAAATCGTAAAGTAGACAATTGCGAATTTTACACGCAGAGAAAATATCATCAAGTTATGATAGCTTTAGAGCGTCATGTTATGATTGAAACACGTTATGATTAAAATATAATCCTAATGATCATAGTATATTCCTAAATGCTAAAAAAATCGTCATCAGTGATCACCCAGCAAAATCTCAGTAATGGGTGATCATTACTATTATCTAAATAATAAGCAGTATAATTAGGGACTACTGCATATAATTCGGTGTCAAAACTCATTATTTTTGTTCGACAAGATAGTTTTTGTAAGTAGTTGGTCCATATTCGCTGCAGGAAAAAACACACAAAATTTGTGCACCCGCTTACCCGCTGCATTACAAAAATATATAAAATAAGTAGTTACCAAAATAATTAGTTATTCGGGTGCTAATAAGCAGTTAAAAAATAAGTGGTTACAAGTTGTTAAATAATAAGGCTTATTCATATACTTATTAGTGGTTAAAAAATAAGTAGTTACCAAAATGAAATTATATTTGTAATTAAATAAGTAGTCGCGCGTAAGCTAGACTGCTTATAAATACGTCTTCGTCTAACAAAAATAACTAGTACTGACGCCGAATTATAAGCAGTAAAAAATTTTAGTTTCATTATATAAGCACTTATTTGGTAATGAAAGATTTTGCTGGGATAATATGATCTTTCAGTGCCATGTTTACGATCCCTGGTGTCATATTACGACAACTTCCTTTCCCCAATTATATTTAACGATATTTATACCCTACACCACTACGTGGAGAGGGTATTATAAGTTTTTTTCTCTGCTTTTAGATGCTTTTTAATTTTTTAAAAAACCCAGCAAACAAAGATGATCATTATCATTTTCCACTTTTTCCTATGAAAGTGGTCCGTCCAAAACAGCCCCGTGTGTACTCAGAAAAGACTCAGAAAAAAGAACGTATAAAATCGAATTTTTCCTCATAAATTTAAATAATTTTGTAATCTTTTTTGAGTCCGAAAAATGAACCCTCATTTTGAGACAGCTTTTTTGATTGTAGAGACAACTTTTTGGGTTGTTTTCTGAGGGTTCATATTTTTTACCAAAAAAGAGTGTTTTCAACAAAACAATAATCATTTCTGTGAGCCATTTAAGAATCTTATTTATGAGCGCTCCGAAATTGCTGGCTGGGAAGTTAATTTACTTTAGAAAATGTTGCTCTTAAAACTTCAGTATTCATTTTTTGATATTTTAAAAGAATTAAAACCACAAGTATTAAAATCACAAGCTTTTAAAATTTTGAAGTTTTAAAAGCGAGAATGTCTTTGTTGCTCCACTTATCTTGTTCACAATGTAAAGAAAGTCGTATGACATGAGTTCAAAGGATAAAACAATTTTAATATTCTTTCATGGAATGAACGCTATAAATATGTATTTAAAACTATAAAGAAGTTGACAGAAAAGGTCAAACCATTTTCAGGATTATAAAAAAAATATGTATTAACCTACTTCAAAAATATTTTGAACTAAATAGTGAAATTTCATATAAATATAAATGAAATAAAGATAGTACTCGTATTATTAATACTAGACCGACTCACCTTATATGGACAGAAAAAAAGCAAAAAAGTGCCCCCCTCAAAATAAACTTTGGTTTATTTTATGTTGATTCCCAAAATATTTCGGGTCTAGGAATGTGATCTCACGAGTTGGACCGTTTTTAAAAAAGGTCTTTTTTTTTAGTTTTTTGCAGAATTTTGGTATTTATCTAAAGACAATATACACAATATTGGTATCATGTGAAAGGTTTTTTTGAGGCGCGTCCAGCGGTGTATATAACATGTTCGCGATTTTTCGAGTTTTATCAGAAATTTAATATGGTGGAGAAAATATGTTTAAAATAGGGCAATATGGATATAAAAACTTTCTTTTTGATAAGTAAATAATCCCTAAGTGGATATAGTTTAGAATTTTGCTAATTTAATACATTTTTCACGGTGCTCTGGACCAAATTTTGATTAAATTTGGAGTTACCCCAATTCAATAAAAAAAAAATTTATGAAATTTTTAGTAGGTTTATTATTAAATAAAATATTTTACGCGTGTCTGTAATTTTTTTAGGAAAAATCTAAATACATATATGCTGACCCTATATAAAATTTTTTTTTGCGAAAAAAAGATATTCCGCCAAAAAAAAGCGCGTGCTGGATTTTTTTCTTTTAACCTACGCACTCCTGAAACCCACCCGGGTGGGTTTTTTAGATTTTCAATAATCGATAACTTTACGATTTTTGGTCCAAACAAAAAATGCTTTCGACTCAGTGACTAATTTTTTTACTTTTATCAGAAACTGTTAAATTGTTCAAGAATCGAAAATTCTTTATAATTTTTTTCTTTAGTTTTTCAATTTTTCTACGTCATCGCCTGAAACCCACCCAGGGGACTTGTTTCAGAATATTGGGTTTTTTATCACTATTTAGTATAAAAATAGTACAGAAAGTATAATTACTTCTTAAAAGTATTGTTTTTATTCATTTATTATTCAAAATACAATAATATTTTGACAAATTTATCTAAAATTTATTATTCATTGTTAGTTCTTTTTATACCCTACACCACTACGCGATATATGGGAGATGGTAATATCCTTGTATAGAATGAAGCGAAATTTCTCAGAGAGCTTAAAAATATAGTTTTATAAGTAGTTATTAGTTTTTAGTGCATTCTGATCACTGATGTAGTTAAAATTTAGTTTTTGAGAACAATTATATATGGAAGGTAGTCATGTCCTTGCACCGAATGAAACAAAATTTATCACTGAGCTAAAAGACATATTTTAACAGAGAGTTACCAACTTTCGGTTTATTCTATTTACAATTATAGCTAAAATTAAACTTTTTAATTTAAGGATGTATGGGAGGTAGTCATGTCCTTCGACTGATTTTTCCGAAACTTCGAATTTTTCTTAATTAACATATTTTGAACCAGCACACCAAATTTCATTTTTTTGCGATAACTCCTCTAATTTTGCCGATTCACTATATGGGGACAAAGCACTGTGCTACGTGGTCAGGGTATTATTTTAAATACTTTGTTGATACAAATTACAAGAAGTTTGAACAAGAAATTATGCATATTTATGCTTATGCTTCACGGTATGTATTGTTAGATATACTTTCTATAGTTTTCTGTTTTTATTCTTTTTTTCATCTCTTCTTCATTAACCCATTATGTAACCCATTATATGTTGGAGTAAATGCATTTTTTTTTTATTTAAAATGTGTGTAAAATATGAAGAACCCACCCGGGTGGGTTTCAGTATACTACTAGGGTATTCAATTGATTAATCGTTATTCGATTAATTGAACAATTTTTCTCAGAAATTGTTCGAATAATTTAAAATGTCCAAATTTCGAATAACGAATAATTCGAATAATTTCATGCGATTAATCGATTAATCGAAATTAGTAGAAAATTTTAAAAAATGATTAAAAAATATAAATTTTTATACCCTACACCACTACGTGGTCAGGGTATTATAAGTTTATGCTGATGTTTGTAACACCAAAAAATATTGGTCCTAGACCGATCGGCTCAGAATTTTTTTTTATTTCGATTTAACGATGTTCGTCTGTCCGTCCGTCTGTCCGTCCGTCTGTCCGTCCGTCTGTCCGTCCGTCCCTCCGTCCGTCCCTCCGTCCGTCCCTCCGTCCGTCTGTCTGTCCATACATTCTTGTGCGCACTATACAGGTCGCAAATATCAAGATATTTTGATGAAACTAGGTACACCGGCCCAAGCAAGAAGCCTATTGATTTTGGTTGAAATCGGTCCATGTTTAGACCTAGTGCCCATATAAGGGTCCCCCCCAAAATTATATTGTTTATACGCTGCAGGTCGCAAATATTAAGATATTTTGATGAAATTAGGTACACCGACCTATATCAGCCCAAGGACGAAGCCTATTGATTTTGGTTAACACCGGTCCATGTTTAGACCTATTGCCCATATAAGGGTCCCCCCAAAATTGGCTTGGTTACAAACTGCAGGTCGCAAATATTAAAATATTTTAATGAAATTTGGTTCGCTGACTCACATTATAGAAAATTTTGACACAAGTCCCATTTTAACCCATTCGAATTTCGGATCCAAACATTAGTTTGCTTTTAACCAGACTGGTGTAGGGTATTGTATAGTCGGCATGCCCGACTTTAACCTGTTTACACGTTTATTAAAGTAAATGTGCTAAAACCTCAAAATTTTTTTTAAAAATTATGCCAAATAATTTGCTGTAGGCTTGTACCTATCCGAATTTCATTCTGGCCTAAGAAAATAATTAAGGGACGACCTTTTAGAATTTCTAGAAATATTTGTTAGCTTCAACTCAATGAGAATTTCATGTTTAATAATAAACATCTTAAATCCCAAAGAAAAAACAAAAACAATATATAATATTATCACAGTTTGCTTTGTCATCTTCCAAATTACTACCCTGCTGTTGTGACTTATCTAGTAAAGTATAATAAATTTTTAATTATTTTTTGCGACTTTTTAAACGTTGATATTAAATGAAAGCATTAATAATTATTGTAATTAATGATTATTAAAATTAGTGAGCACTCTGAATTAATAAAATAAAACATAGGGGGAAAACAATTTCTCAACGGAGTTCCTCTCTACATTTACGTTTTTTATTTATTCAATGCATACGAAAGAGATACAAATGAATGTACGGCGTTTTATATTCTCTTTTTGGGTGTGTTTCTCCCCGATTTGGATAAAATTTTAATATGTGAAAGAGGGGACAGAAAAAATAAAAATTTTGACAAAATCTGATCTCAATTGTTACACTTTTTTATTTTTATGAATTTCAGAAGAGTTACTGAATTTATTATTCTTTCTTTTTTTAAATGAAATTATTAAAACCACAACAAGTGTATGTATATTAACCCTACGGGAAATTTTAACAAACTGTCACTGAACTGGCCCCTTTATATGAAATAGACTGGTCACTTTTATATGGCGTTGTCATAGGAGGGGGAAATTAACCCCTTGTGACATGTCACAAGACAAATCCTAGGACAGGTTACTGAACTCTCATAAAAAAAAAGTTCAGGGACCTGTCCTGGGATTTGTTTTGAAACAATCCAAAAAGTTGTCTCTACAATCTAAAAAGCTGTCTCAAAACGAGGGTTCATTTTTCGGACTCAAAGAAGATTCCAAAATTATTCAAATTTATGAAGAAAATTTCGATTTTATACGTTCTTTTTTCTGAGTAATTTCTGAGTACACAGGGGGCTCTTTTGGATGGACCACTTTAATAGGAAAAAATAGAAAAATGTTTATGTTTTTGGAGCTCATTTCTGAGTCATTAATGATCATCTTTGTTTGCTGGGTTGTTTCAAATTTGAAATTACGATTTTTTTAATAAAATCGCTTTGCAAACGAGCATAAATCCATTTCCATTATTGCTTAGCAAAATTGTTTAGAACCGGTTGCCTATGAATCTATTCCAGAACAGATTCTTTAACCACTGCTTCCATGGATGGATTCCCGAAATTCAAAATGTAAGGTTTCACTGCCCCAGAACCAGTTATAAAACTAGTTACAGAATTGTTTCTAGTTTGGAGGAAAATAACCTATTGCTAATAATGGTAAAGCAGAATAAGGCGTTCTGCAACCAGTTCTTAGAATTTTACCTTTTTACTGGATGGGAAAGGTTTTCAGACATAATCAAAAATGTGGATATTGGAATTATACAACATATCATAGCCTCCTTCGGACATAAATCCTATTTCTAATTTGGGGATTATGAACGAAATTTTTTAATGTAATTCCCAAACAGAATTTGGGGTATATGACCGTTGACATGAGCATTTAGTCCCCATTACTGTTAAGACGGATTTGCTGTGGAGACAACACCTTTTTCGGTCATTACGCCAATTTGGCAGCCAACGTTTACAGCGCAAAAAAGCCGGCTTTCGACGTCCCACAGAGTAGAAAAACCTCGAATCCGACCGAAGGCCAAGTTTGATAAAAAAGGTTTATGTTTGGTAATGGTGGGATACTCTCTAGAATCTAAAGATGGTAATGTTAATGTCTCAAGTACAGAATTTATTTCTTTCGATGAACTTTTAAACAAAGAAGAAATAAAAGAATCTGAAGAAGAAGTAAAAGAAATTGTAGAAGTAAATGAAACAGAAAACCAAATTGTAGAAATTGATAATGTTGGAAATAATTATGATGAAAATGCTGAAGTATGTAAGTTCAGATGATGATGATTATAATCAAATACAAGATTTATATGTATCTACTTCCTCTGAGGAGGAAGAGGAGAACATTCCAGAAGAAAATTGTTTTGTAAAACGTGTGCCTGGTAGACCGAAAATTATTCGATGCGGTAAGCCTGGGCGTCCAAGAAAGATTCCAAATTTACTAAATAATGTGGTGGAGGAGCAGAGTATTTAAATGGTGAACTACATGATGAAATTTATATGCAACAGCCGTGGTTACACTAAGGCTGTGTGGTTAAACTAAATGCAGATTTACAAGTTTCAACGAAATTTGTAAAATAAAAATTTCAAAGTGCTTATGCATAATAATTTGAAAACCTAATAACACGTTTATAAAATGAATTTTGTATACAAAAATTTCTTTTATAAGTCGCTTATAAATTTTAATAGTGATTATGCATATGACACTTAATATTAGGAAGTACTTTTTCTAAACTAATTTCAAGTAAAGAATTTATTTAAACACTGTGCTTCCGGTCTTAAAATAATGATAATAGAAATATTTGCTCTAAAATTAAATATGATATTGTAGTTGATATTATGATCAGCATCCAGTCCAGTCAGCACTTAAAAGGCCTTAAATATTAATTAAGTAATAAATTAGTAAACTAAATTTCACATTTAAGTAAAATTTTAATAAAAAAACCGTTTTTGAGTGTTGATTGTAATACTGGCTCATGCAAATTAATAAAACTTACATTTAATTTAGGTTCTGCCGTAACCACAATCATTTGATTGCTGTTGCAAATATTGTTGTTGTTATATATATTGTTGTTGATAATATTGTTGTTGTTGTTGTTGTTGATAATATTGTTGTTGTTATTAATATTATTTTGGAAATAACGTTGTTTAGTTGTTGGTCTTACGGAGGGTGGCATTTTTGGAAAATTTCCCGAAACCGGTCGACAAACACACGTTAACATTTTATTGACTTTTTCCAAAAGCAAAAGAAAAAATGCTCTATTTTGCTTTAATATATTTAAAAAATTTTTTTTTAAATTCTTCTTCTTTTCACTTACTAAACACTTGATATTAACAATTTCAAAGAAGTTGAGTGAATGAGTATGTGTGTATTTTTTTTTGAATTTTCCGTATTTTTCAAGTCATGTGCATCAATATGGTGCATTTTGTATACCTGCTGCATTGAGTATATTTTCCATTATCTGTTTTTTTCACTCGTCCTTTCTATGTTTTTTTCTTTTTGTTTGACAAAATTTCACTAAAACGTGTTCAATTGTCAATCTGTTTTCGGAATTTTTTTTCACTCGAATTTTCTTCTTTTTTTTCAATTTAAGTGCATGTTTATGTGAGTGTTATGTTGGAAAACCAAACAATTTCTAAATTTTCAAATAAAAAAAAAAAAAACATAGTTAGTTGTTTCCCTTGTCATTTACGTTCTGCATTTTCAATTTTTTCCAATGATTTCAATGATATTTTCAAGTATTTCACTATTTTCATACACTTCCAACTACTCAACTCTGCTTCTATTGGCATGTGGTTCGAATATATTTTTGTACTGTTCATCGTCCTCGTTGTCCTGCCTTTAAACACTCTATGTTGAATTGTTCAAAATGTTTTATTCGAGGAAGGAAAAAAAGGAAAGTGTTCGAGCATGTACATATGTATGTATGCATATAGGTTTGTTTGTTTTAAAGTGTTGCCAATGACAACACTGACAGCAACAAACATTTAAGTTTTACTGTTTTTGTTGTTGTTCTACTACTTTTCAGTTTGGGCTCATCACGCACGATACTCGTATATTTTATAACTCTTATTATGAAGCCTTTTACTCCTTCAACTAACTACTATGTACTAAAGTTTTCTTATGCATATATAGATTAGGTTGTCCCGAACTTCGAAAACTTTCGAATTAAAAAAAAAAAAAAAAAAATCACTGCAGGAGCCGCTTGCATGTCGGCAATATCATGTTATTGTAATAAAATTGAAATTAAGTGGCTTGACTTGAGATGAAATCATTTTGACAATTGCTAGCTATCATTTTATTGCATGTCAAGACACTTTGGTTAGTCAAGCCTGAAATCCGGATACAAGCCTACAGCATATAATTTTTTACAATTTTTTTAATTCATTTTGAGATTTTAGCACATCTAAAATGTCCAAATTTTGAATAACGAATAATTCGAATAACATTTTGTTATTCTTTTTTTAACAATTTCGATTAATCGTATTAAATTATTCGAATTATTAGTTTTCGAAATTTGGGCATTTTAAATTATTCGAACAATTTTGAAGCCAAATTGTTCGATTAATCCAACAACTACTTTTTATAAAATAAAGTGGATACCCGATCTGATTTAGATCTGATTAGATCTGGTTATATCTATGTAGATATAATTGAATCTAATTTGATCCGGTGCCTGATCTGATAACTTTATTGCCAGATCTGTTCACATCTAAAGTTATCTGGAAAATTGCATGATTTTCATGGCCAAATATGAGCAGATCCAGCCAGATTTGGTACCAGATCTTATCTATTTGAGTTGGCATCAAAATAATTTTCGAATTACGGGACACCCTAATATACATATTATATATTTTTTTCTGCTTTATTGACAAGGACACAAGACTGTCAATGTTAATTTACAAAAACGATATATTGAATAGAAAAAATAATTTTATTTTTATTAAAGACTTTAAAAATGTTAAAAGAAAGGAAAAAGTTTATGGAAAATTAAATAAGAAATTTTATTAACTCAACGAAAATGAGAAGCGACAAATAACTTGTTCAGTTAATTAAAAACAAGTAGAAACATGTGAGATTCGAAATACAAAACCGTAACCGGTTACCGCAACTTAAATAAGGATCAGAGTTTTACTAGTAGGAAACCTAAACCGGTATTCGTTTCTGTTGTCATCCCTGGATGGATGCCGTAACAGCTAAAATCCTTAACCGCTAAAATATCGATTCAAACTGAAAACCGTTACCGATTCACTCAGAAAGTATATGCTAAATTTGTATAATTTTTCCCAATTTTCATCACGTTTTTTTGTTTGAAACCAAAAAGGTCTTTTACAAAATGTTTATCTTTTGTTAAAATTATTAAATAAATTTTAATTTTTAATTAATTTGAAAATTAAAATCGAATATAATGAATCCAAAAATCCTGCCTTAAGAATACACTTTCAATATTATTTATTACGTTTTCAAATTGCAACGATCAGAAAATTTTATTTCTAAAAACTTTGTTCTGATTGGACGATTTTAAAAACATTGTTCAATAATATTGAACGTGTGTGTTTGCCTCAATGTTTGAAAATATAAATATTAAGGCAACCATTCACGTTAAATATTATTGATTAATATTTTTAAAATCAACCACTCAGAACAAACAGTAGTTCAATAGTTGGATTTTGAAAACTTAATCAATAATATTGAATGTGTATTCCTACCTTTAAATATTTTTGTAGGGTTTTCATATACAAAATTAACAAAACCGTAACTAAAGAAAAGTTTGACAGTTACTACGTAACAGTTGTTTGTGTAGTAAGCAGTAGTTGTTGTTTTTTTTTTAATTCCAGTCCTTTTTCTATAGAAAAATATAAAACAACTGTTGTGAGAGAAAGCACTGTAATTTCGTAAGAGTGTTTAAAGCAGTTATTTTTAATACAATAATAATAAATAAATAAATAAATAAATAAATAAATAAATAAATAAATAAATAAATAAATAAATAAATAAATAAATAAATGAATAACTAGCAATACAGTATTTTTATTGTAAATGGTTATTTTTGTTAGTTATTTATAAAATTTAAATTTGCTTTGAATTTTAAAATTTCTTGTTTAGTTTATATCTACACTTAAAATAATACTTTAGTAGAATAAACCGGTTTCAAATCGATTTGACTAATTTTTAAAAAAAATTTTAGTTGAAACAAGATTTAATTACACTATGCGACAGTCAAAATCGGGATGGGATGAAACCAACGGGAAATGTTATATCGGTCAAAAACAAGTTATACGTGTCCCGGCGTTTCGCTGGGTCACCCCTAGGAATCGAGATATATCTTTTTTTTGACATAACTCGAGAACCACTAGTCCGATTTTGCTCAAACAATTTTAAAAAAATTAAAAATTATAATTCCTTTAATCTGTTCATATAACGTTTTTCTATATACTCAACAGTTTTGCCGGTAAAAATAAATGTTTGTTACCGCTACCATAAAAATCAATAACGTTTTGTTTATTACTTTTTTTTAATATTTTAGACAAAAAATATTTTTTTCCTCATACATTTATTTTTACCGGCAAAACTGTTGAGTATATAGAAAAACGTTATATGAACAGATTAAAGGAATTGTAATTTTTAATTTTTTTAAAATTCTTTGAGCAAAATCGGACTAGTGGTTCTCGAGTTATGTCAAAAAAAAGACCACCAAAGGTCAAATCGATATATCTCGATTCCTAGGGGTGACCCAGCGAAACGCCGGGACACGTATAACTTCTTTTTTACCGATATAACTTTCCCCGGTAGTTTGAACCCTTCCCGATCACTGACCCCTACCATTTGTCTCACAGTGTAATCTTCATGTAACACAATACTAAAAATCTTCAGTACTTTAACTAATTTTGAGTGTTAATTTTCAAAATTATTTAGAACTAATTTTTAAGAACCCATTCGTTAAATTTTACAAAATTTATTGTTAAAATATAATATTTTCATGTTCTTGTTATTACCCGGTAGATGGCGCCACCAATGTATCCGAAGTTTGAAAGATGGCGCTATTTTGGTCCCTCCCGATTTTTTAAAATGGCCCATATCTCGAAAACCAAGAGAGATAGAGCAAAATGGATGAAAATTTAGACTACCTCTAACCGTATAATATCCCAGCGAAAGGGGGTATCTCTATCCAAAAATGGACCTTGGCGGGGCCTTGGACCCTCAGAAATTTTTAATAAAAATTTTCCACTTCATAAAATGGCCCATGTCTCGAAAACTAAGCGAGATAGAGCAAAACGGACAAAATGTTTGCTCCACGGGAGTGCGCTTACATGCCCTCACATGATATGGACTAGGCCCGAGGAGGGTTCTGAGACCCCAAATTTAATTAATTCTACGACTCAGTATAATTACAGATAAAACTGTAGTTTTACAAATTTTTTACTTAAATTTAGATTTGTTAAATTTAACGAAAGAATTTAACAAATTTTATTTTAAGCCAAAAAATAGGAATAAATTTTGTTAAAGTAACAAATTTTTCTGTCCAGCCAACAGACGTATTATTTTGAGTGTATTATTATTAATGTATTCCTAGTTTGCAAATAAAAATCAGAAACTTGTAATGTATCTTCAATGAATAAAAGCACACTAACTGGAAAACAGTTTAGTATTTTTACCTAAAACGTTTAATGCCTAAAGAATTAACTTTAATAAAAGAGCAGTTTTTACCCACTTTGTCAGTTGTTTTAAAATTTTGTATTAAAAATGTGACAATTAATTTTACGACACAGTAAGTTATTTTTAATGCTTTTGTTAGTTATTTTCCAACAGTCTAAAATAACAGCGTTTTTAGTTACTTTATCGCTTTGTCAACTGCATTTCCCTATGTTTCAACAGTCATTTTCAGTAAGTAGAATCTACCGACAAATTTTTACGCGTATATATTTATAAATAAAGTCGACTTTAAATTTAAAATATATTTTTAATTTAAGGGACTTTGTTTGTGCTTGATTTGAATTTCTTTCTATGTGAGTGTAACCTTAGCGCTGATAAATTACAACTCTTAACAGTCCCATAATAATATTACTGAAGACGAAACGTTTTAATATTGGAATGAGCCCTTCTCTAAAATTACTCTCTTTTCTTATTTTCATTTGTACAATTTTTAAAAAACTCAAATATGTATCATACATGGCTCATAAATGACTCAGATTATGACAGATTTTGGGAATTTCAATTCAAAAATCTTAGGTTTTTTTCATTGATAGAAAAATATGAAATTTCGCTACCTGTAACCTGTTACTAAATCTAACAGGTAACTTAGAAACAGCTCAAGAGAGTGTTAACTGCCTTAACTCAAAAACGGGTAAGAGGATTGAAATGAAATTTGATTAAATGAATTTGCTTTAAATGAACTTGAACTATATCAAATAAAAATAAAAAAGATTGGATTGACCTCCTGTTCTCTAGTGATTGCAAATTAATCAAATTGCAACGAATATTATAGTATACGTGTTCAGTAAAATTAATAGAAGAAAGATCAATTTTCGTAAATCTTCTCTGAACTCTCAACAAACGGTTAATATGACAAGCATTAAAAGGGCTCCAAATAACATATATTCCAACTTCGACATATTCCAACTTCGACCTAACAAAGGAACAATATAATAATTTTCGAGTGTAAGGATCCTTAAAATCCTGACAATTGCTCCTCACAAAAGAAAATAGAGCATAACATTTAGGGATAATATAATCTAAGTGATTAACAAAAGATAACTTTTGATCAAAAACTACATCTAAGTCTAAAACCTCACATACCTTACTTAGAATTTTGGTATAAAACGAGTAATTAAAAGGGACGGTTAAAACTTTCCTGTGAAAGCTTAAATAAAAACATTTGTCAACATTAAATTGAAGTTGGTTACGATCGGACCACGAAACTAATTTATCAAGGCTGGTTTGGAGTTCCAATGCATCCACAGAATTGCGAACACGATTAAAAATTTTTAAATCGTCTTGGGAAATTGTACCCATAATTTAAACACAAATTCGATTTCTTGTGAGCATATCCGCCCAATTAAAACTGAAAAAATCCTTATTCATTTTAAGTGCCGAATACATAATTTAAATTTTATTGCAAACATTTGAGGGTTAATCATACCTTCTCTTTTACATAAGGAAGCATTGTCTAGTTACTGTCCTAAAATTCCTTGGGAAATACTGAAAAAATTTCATTGAATTCATTCATTGAAATATTTAATTTTATTAATATTGTTTACAAAGCGAAATAGCGGGATTAGTGAAATGTTATGAGTATTAGAAACTCTTGCATTTCCCAGCAAAACTTTCTATTAGCCGGTAATAACTTTGGTAAGAAGAAATAAGGGTAGGTAACCTCTTACTTTTCTATTACCAAATTTTTTTTTTTTTTTTATAAGTTTTGTTTATAAAAATAAGCATTTTGTAATGAGTAAGCTCATACTTTTCTATTACTAGACCTATTATTTTAACAAGGACATCTCCACCGATATAACTCCTTACCTAGTAACATCCCAGTCAGCAATTTCGGAGCGCTCATAAATAAGATTTTTAAATGGCTCGTAGAAATGATTTTTGATTTTTTTAAAACACTCTTTTTTTGGTAGCAAATACGAACCCTCAGAAAACAATCCAAAAAGTTGTCTCTACAATCTAAAAAGCTGTCTCAAAACGAGGGCTCATTTTTCGGACTCAAAGAAGATTCCAAAATTATTTAAATTTATGAAGAAAATTTCGATTTTATACGTTCTTTTTTCTGAGTCATTTCTGAGTACACAGGGGGCTCTTTTGGACGAACAACTTTCATAGGAAAAAGTGGAGAAATGTTAATGTTTTTGGAGCTCAATTATTTTATGGCAATTGAATATTTTTCAAAGCGATCGAAATAAAAATTTGCGCAAACATTAGTAACTTAATTCCTACACTCGAAATAGTTTGTAGTTTAAATTAACTGAAAATGTAATTTAAAATAAATGAAAAATTACAACTTTTCATTTAAATCAAAAGAATTTTTCATTTGTTTTTAAATGTTAATAAATTAACTACAAAATCCTTAAAAAAATAATGATTTTTCATTTATTTTGTTTTTTTTAACTTTCAAAAAATTAACTACAAAATCCGTAAGAATAAATGATATTTCGTTTATTTCATTTTTTGAACTGAATTAGAAATCTAAAAAGGTTTCTTTTTCTAAGAAAGCATTTTAAATGAAAATATTAACTGTAACAGAAAATCCGTATTTATATGTAGTTTGTTTTCTAAATAAAAAACAAAAAAATTTAAAAATATATTTCTTTTCATTTTAACTGTATAATCATTTAAAAATAAATGTACGGATAACTTTTTAAATAAACTACACTCAGTTACTGTAATAATATTTTCAGTGTAAATACTATCAAGATTGTTATTCCCACGTTCTGCCAACGCATAGCCGACCAACATTCTGCCGATCGTATTTTCTGCCTAGGCGCAAAAATAACCTTCCGATGTTTTTTGGCTGTAATTAAAAAAAAAATGAAAAACTTTGATTCTTCTTGTGGATTATTTTTATTTGGTCTTTTAATTTTTTTTACATCAAGTCGAGAATATGATGTCATGTAAATGGCCGCCGCCACAGTTGATTGTCATTTGAGCCCTTTTTATGGCATTTTCGAAGAAAAAAGGTCCGATGACTCCTCCAGCAAAAACAGCATACCATACAGTGACTTTGAGCGGGTGTAATGGCTCTTCGTGGGTTACACGCGGATTTTCAGTGCCTCAGAAGCGTAAATTTTGCTTATTTACGTACCCGCTAAGATGGAAATGGGCCTCACACTCATGATTGGTGATGAATGAAAAAATGGGCTCAAATGACAATCAACTGTGGCGGCGGCCATTTACATGACATCATATTCTCGACTTGATGTAAAAAAAATTAAAAGACCAAATAAAAATAATCCACAAGAAGAATCAAAGTTTTTCATTTTTTTTTTAAATTACAGCCAAAAAACATCGGAAGGTTATTTTTGCGCCACCCTGTAAAAACAACTGAAGTTTTTGTAAAACAAATACTGACGAAAAGTTTTTTGCAAACGCTGTCAAAGCGTCCCAAATAAGTGTTCTGCCAGTCATTTATTTTTAACTTCATGGTTACCCAGTGGTAAAGCCAGTGTTTGATTTTTTGTACAACTGCCAATTTCATACTCGATAATGACTATTACCAAACAATAGGCTATATAACCCATTAATTGCTAGTAGTTTTCTACACTGGGAACCCATTTTTTTTGTTCAAAAACAGTTTTGAAAATGATAGCATTTTTGGCAATAATTTTGTGTTAAAATTTGATTTTATATTCTAAAATAAAAATACATATTTCGTATAGTTGCTTCTAGGCTATAGGCAATCGATTTATAGCATCGTAAATATTTTTCACTTAAATATGTATCTTGAATAGGATTTTGCTTTCGCTCGTAGCTATATATCTGTTTGACTTTGATGTGCAGCAACAAACATAACTGTCGGATTTTCAATTTATTTCTTTCAGGCTCAAAGGATTTTCTTTTATTATGGAATATTCATGTTGTTCGTTTGTTTTGTTTAGGAAAATTAATTTGTTGTTTGCAATAACAGTAGATTGCAATTTCATAGTTTTGCATTTGAAACCGTGGTATTGTATCGTATGTTCAGCATAGATAAAATGCAGCAATTTTGTTATGTCATTGTGTAACCAGTTAAAATTCAAACTGTGTTGTTGAATGTAGAAAAGGGATTAAGTTATGAATGAATGAATGGAAATTTTCAAGGGATATTGAAATTATGTTCAATCTAGTTTTATGATTTAATCTTAAATCAACAAGAGTTTTTAGTAAATTAAAGTTAACAACAAAATGTTGAATATAGGTTACAACGATTTGTCACCTCTATAATAAATTCTTTTTCTCTAGATAATAAGAAAAAGTCGTTATTCTTCTTCAGGGTTAACTTTAGACAATTCGTTAAGCCTTTTCCTTTCATTCCATTGTCGTGTTGTTTCTTTGTAGTTCTTTGTTGACATTGATGAACTATTATATTTTACAATGAAATGTGAAATAGCTTTTTATTTATTTCATTTTTTTTTCAACTATGCAACAAATATCAATTTATATTAGGAATACAATGTTCAACAAATAAACGCAGTGCGGACAATCAACATGGGAATTATTGTTATACATTTTACTTTTATTGCTTTTTTTCAAAGGAACCCAAATACTTTTCAGTGCTAAATTGGATAGAGAACTAAATAATTTCGTAAGTTTGTTTTACATAGAATTCAAGAGATTTGAAAAACGATTTTTTTAAAGAATTTGGTTAAACTTTTGTAGATTTTCATTCACAATAACTTTACCGTAAAAGTTCAATAGTTATTTAAAAAGTAAATCAGTAAAGTTGTTTCAATTAAATAAGTAGTTAAATTGCAAAGGAATATATTTTTCATCTTTTTGTATCAGTCACTCAATAAATAAAATACACAAAATACGTATTTTCGGTATAAGTTAAAATATTTAGTAAAAAATTTCTGTTAAAAACAATCAGTTCTATCAATTGCCTTGCAACTCTCTCAATATTTTTTATTTGAAAAAATATTATGCGACTTCGAACAGGAATGAACTCCGACTGGTTAATCAGGGATGGAAAAGGCTCACTCAATCGGGCTCTTATACCAAAAAATGTTAGATCTCTCTTACAATAAAGTTTGTTGTTGTAAAAATGTAAGTATCTAAAAAATAGCTTCCTCTTTGGTTCGTTAAAAAAAATTAAAATTAAATATTTAGATATTAGAAAATATTAGAAAAAATTGCGAAAACAAAACATTTGCAAAAAGGGAAATTTTTGCAACAATATATTTGTTTGCAGAATGTCGATCGCTGATTACCTCTTTTAATTCATTTTCTATACCATAAAGCCTTTGCCGAATTCCGCCGTTATTTTGCAACTTTTTAAGTGCGGTTTTTTTTTAAATATATAACCTAGGCACTATAATACCCACCCTAAGGGAAATTTTAACAAACTGTCACCAAACTGGCCCCTTTACATGAAATAGACTGGTCACTTTTACATGGCGTTGTCATAGGAGGGGGAAATTGACCCATTGTGACATGTCACAAGACAAATCCTAGGACAGGTTACTGAACTCTCATAAAAAACAAAGTTCAGGGACTCACTATCACTTTCTCAGTGATAGTGAGTCCCCCAATCTCTTTATTATGTATACTCTTTGCGTAAATGAATGTTTTTTAGTTTGATTCTAGATCATAAATTAATATCAATTTCTGTTTAAATTATTACGTAAAATACGTATTCTGTCTTGCTGGCCTTATCGAATGCTTTAAATAAATTTTTATTCTTTGTAATTTACTTGTGAAAATTGTATCATCTTTCTTTAATTTGAAAATAGTTTTAAGAACAATACTGAATTGCAGTGCACTTTTGCACTTGTTTAAAAAGTATTTTTATTAAAGAGAATAAACCACAATATCTCGCAATGACATAATGGTGTTTTTATGCCAGTCAAATTTCATACTATGACCCAGCAAAAACAGACATTACCGAGTAATTAAGAGAGTAAGTAGCACAAAAAGGGTTTCCCTACTTACCAGGCTATTTACTCGCAACATTACTTTTGTTCGCGATGTCCAAAAATTCATGGGTACTCATAAGTAGTTACTCACAAAGATAGAATAAGTGGTTACTCGGAAGTTATGAAATAAGGGGTTACCCTGCATTGTGAACTAGTTGGTCATATTGGGAAAAATAACTTTTTAACTCGGAAAATTTTCTATTCAGTTGGAAAAATGTTCGAAACAATTTAATAAATAAAATATTAATATAAAAAACTAAATCAGTACTTATTTAATCAATTACCAGTAAGTGATTACTTTGCAAGAATATATAAGTGCTTCTATAACTTATTATCAGTAAGTCATTATTTTGTATTTTAAAGTAAAGCCAAAAGTAATGACTTATCATTACCTAGCAATCCGTATGGTAATGACCTGTCATTACTATGTTTTTGCTGGGGAGCTACGGTAGAGAGCTAGACTAGCAATTATGAAGTCGCAAGTTCGATAACCGTGGTGGCAATTTAAAAATTTCTGTAAACTGAAGAAAAATATATTTTCTTTTGCAAAGGATTTTTTTTTAACTTTTATTTGGTGAAAAGAGCTTCCTTTGCACTAGTTCAAAAAGTACTGAAGAAATGTTGAAATGGGAGTGCTCCTCTCCTATTAAAACTCAATGTTAAAGTCATTAGCGTTTATGTTAAAAAAGAAGTCCATCTAGATCATCAATTGTAGTGCTTTTTCTAATGCTTCAGCATCCTTTTTTTTTTGCTGGGATATTCAAATATTCACCGGAATTCAATTTGAAATCCAATTCAAAATCCATATCGTTTACTTTAGAAAGTTTGGCAGCTAAATGAGTTTTCTATCGGCCGGCAACAATTTTTTATATACAAAATAACCTCAAACTAACCACAAAAAATAATCAAAATTAAAAATTGTTCTAAAACACATTTTATTTAATGACAGAGCACAAAATTCATTTACATTATGAAAGCTACAACGTTATGTTTGCTAAGAAAAGTGCTTTAGAATAGGGATGATTAGTTGAAAGCAAAAATATACCATGTTTCGTAAGGGGTTTTGCCGGCGTCATCGAATGATTTTCAATAATTTTTCTTCGTCGGATACAAAAATAACCGTTTTCAGCTTTTAATATTTCTTTAAATTAAAAATTTTAGATATAATTATGTTATTCTTTAACCCATTTCTTACCAATGTAACTTTACAGTCTACATCTACTTTTAAGAGCCAATAACTTTTGATAGGAAGGCGATATTACAATGGCGTAGAAAGCAAGTAATAATTTGAGGCCTTGAATATAAACGATATTTTAAAACTACAAAAATTTTACTTCCAAGGTTGCCATATAATAATTTGAAAAAACTATTTTTGACTTTTTTTCAAAGCACTTTTTTCAAAAAATATTTAAAAATATAAGGAAGAACGGCATAATAAAAGTGTTATGTTGATTTCGATAAAGACTTGTAAAAAAGTATTTAAAGGAAGGAAAATTTTGAGCTCAGTTCGCACTTTAAAAAATAAATTGAGATGATCTTGTCAAGGGTTATTCTTATTTGTAAAATTGTAAGTATGTAGAAAAGTAATCCGTTTTTTTTATGTTATATTAAAAATGCGCTATTTTCCCTCAACTGCCAAAGAAGCATATAAATCTAAGCAATTAGTGTTGCCAAATAACAATTTTTTAAAAAAAACGTCTAAAAATACTAATATTTTTAAAAAGTTCTTAAAAATATTGCAAAAGATATAAGTTAAATTACTTGCCAGTTTTTAAGCAGGAATTTGTATGTATTATCAAAATATAGAAACTTAATTTTAAAAGAAAATATAAACCATTTAAGTGCGTATAGAGCGTCAAAGTTTCAATTTGAATTACTTAACCACCACTGGAGGGCGCGACTTGGCTATAAAAATTACAAAAAATGCTTACTACGAGACCGGCCTACCGGCCTACCCTTCTACCCAAGTTCTGTCAAAAAATTCCCACGGAATCCATGTTTGGTATGAAATTTTAAAAATTAAATTTTTTAAGTTTTTTAAAATTATTAAAAAGTATTTATTCATTTTTTATGACATAACCAGCTGCTAAATGCAGAGACTATTAATTATAGAGATAGGAAATCAAAACTTACACTACTCGCCGGTAGGGGGCGCTGAAATTTAGTATCACCTGAGCAACTATTTAGTATCACTTTAGTATCAGCTGAGCCTATATTTAAAAACTCAAAAATTGCTGAAAACTGCGCAAAATAAAAAAAAATCAAGCGCAAAATATTTTCAAATAATAAAATTTGAGAATTCTTTCTTTTTATTTGCTTTTTTGTTTGTTATTATTTCAATTTAAATAAAAAAAGAAAATTGTCAATTTTTTGAACAAAGTGCCATCTAGTGATAACGATGTCGTTATAACTTTTGTTTTTGGTGATGCCATACCCCTGGCTAAATGTTGCCACTTTTTCCACAAACTTCCCTACTTTTCTACAAATATGGGAGAAACATTTTTATTTTGATAAGATTTCGCCGAAATCCAAATTAAATGTAGATTTCATTTCTAATGGGAAATCCGTTTGAAGTTCCAAATTTTTATTAGATTTCCGTCAAAATCTATAGAAATCTAATTTTAACTCGATTACGAGCGTAATGTAAATTTGCTATTACGTACGAAAAAATTCTTTCCGCACAATTTTGTAAATTATATTTAATTTTTAAAACAATCATTTCTGTCATTTACCTACAGTCAATTTGATAAGCCCCATCTAACCAGTGGTCATGCCAATTAGTGGATTAAGAATAAGTCAAATATACATACAACGAATTTACGTATGCCCTTATCCACTAATAGATTTATAAAATAATTTTTGTTCTAAACATTGATATGACAATGTCATAGTTGATGGCACCGAAAGTAAACTACGAATGAGTATTATTGTTTTTGCCAATGTTTATTTGAATGGATAGATACATGGGAATTTAAACATACATACACACATAGAGCATGACTGTTTGTGTGTTGGTGTGTAAGTGGATAAATGGTATTTCGTATTTGGCCATGGCCTAAACCTAATGTCTGTGTCATTGTTTTTTTGGCCATGATAATAAAGGTTTGTTGTTGGTGTTAATATATAAAGTACAATTGATTGCCTGGAATGAATGTGTATTAAAATGTTAGTGAGCAAATGTTTATGAGTGTTTATATAGTGTTCGTGTGTGTCTGTGTGTGTGTGTGTGTGTGTGTGAGTAAGTGTAAATGTATATGTGAACATATTGTGGGAGTATGTGCTAAAAGTTTTATATTTCTGTACTTGATAGTTTCAACGATATTGTCACGTTTATAAAATTGTTGTCATTGTTTTTGTTGTTGTTTATTTTACAACCTACTATTAATATTGTTGTTGCTGGCTAAATGTGTTGCTGCTGCTTCTGTTGTTGCTGATAATAGAACATTTGTCTGACTCTAGTGTTTTTTTACATTTCAGTTAACGTTTTTATTTTCTTGTTTTGTTGTGTTGAAAGCTGTTAAGCAACAAGCCATGGTTTTTATTGATTTTAACTCCACCCTTTTTCAAGAATTTGTTTCTTTTCCTTTCCCCTTACCCTCTCTATATATTTATGTATGTTATTACGTGAAGGAAGCAACAATTTAAAAATTTTCGTTTACACTGCCTTTTCTTGTGTTTTGTTTTGTACAGGCAAAAAAAAAAAAAAATAAAAATAGTTCTCCTTGAAAATCCTAAGTTCATCGCAGAGTATGAAATGCTTTGTACAATAAAAAAAAGTCCTTCACTTTTGCATTGAACAATTTTGTTGAGTCATCATAGCAACTACATAATGAATTGTTGTTGCTTTACATTTATAAAAAAAAAAGTTTGTACACAAGTCTGTTAAACGCCTTCTGACTCAGAGTTTAATCACAACTATGTCGATTGTCAACCGACGACAGCAAAAATCGTCGCGAATCATTTAAGCGACAATCGATTGTTGAAATATTTTGACATTTAGAAAAAAATTAAAGCAAAACAAGAATATGGTTGTATAGGGTTCTTCAACAGGGACGCTACAAAAGTAGAAAGACAGGGACAGCAAACGCGACCATATTTCTTGCCGCTCTTTTGACATTTCTCTTCAGTAAGGTTTGCCATTTCATGATGGAAAGATATACGAGCCAACAACGAGTCGAAATTATTAAAATTTATTACCGACATTCGGAGTCAGTGGCCTCAACGTTAAGAGCGCTACGTCCAATTTATGGTCATCATAATGAATGGCTTCGTCAATAAACAAAATATGCGTTATTGGTCAGACAGCAATCCACACGTACTCCATGAGTCATCATTGCATCCCGAAAAAATACGGTTTGGTGCGGTTTATGGGCCGGCGGCGTCATTGGGCCGTACTTCTTCCGTGATGATGAAGACCGGCACGTTACTGTGAATGGGAATCGCTACCGTTCAATGATAAACGAATATTTTTGGCCCCAATTGGATGATATGGACTTGGAGGACATGTAGTTCCAACAGGACGGCGCCACAAGCCACACAGCGAATGTCACAATCAATTTATTGCAAACCAAGTTTGGAGAACGTGTTATCTCACGAAAGGGCCCAGTCGATTGGCCGCCTCGGTCGTGCGATTTGAAGCCGTTGGACTATTTCCTGTGGGGCTACGTCAAATTTATTTTCTATGCCAACAAGCCAGCGCCGATTGATGAACTTCGTACGAATATCGGCCGAAAATTGGGTTCAGCGTCTGGACTTCTGCAAGCGTGCCCGTGGTAGCCATGCAAAAGAGACCGATTTCCATACATAATGGCATCGAACGTACTTTCACAGGAATAAAGAATTTCATTGATATCTAAAACCGTTTTTGTTTTATTTAAAAAAACTTTTGTAGCGCTCTTATTGAAGAACCCTTTATTTTTTTCGCCACAATTCTTCACCAATTCAATTGGTTTTCCACTAATTCTTATTGTTTTACATTTTTTTGTATTTAATTTTGCTTTTTTGCGGTAAATTATGCATTTTTATTTTCAATTATATTTCTTCTGTCAAAAAAATAATTTTTTTGTAAACAAAGTACGAATTTTTGCAACTCTAATACGAATTTCTGCAACTCTGTTCCCTTAATTAGTTAAAAATATGCCAACTATTTGACAAATATTTTGAGGGTGTATTGGTGAGTCGTCACGAAAATAGAATAGATTCTATTACGATGACAAATCGCCGGACGACATTTTGCTTCCCATACAAAATATATGAAAAAGCACATGTGGTTTTCGTTATCGACCCAGTTCTGATAAATCTCTCAGTTGAACTGATTTTTCGATTATTTTAACTTAAAAATTAGGATTGAACTAATATTTTTTCTAAATCCAATTTAGCATAACAATTAATTTCATCCGTATTTGAACTAACTTTGCATGGTAATTTTTAGTAATTTTTGTTTCTTAATTTTACCAATTTTTCAGCTAAGTTAAACTACAATTATTTCTAAATGATCATATTTTTGTGTCTTTGCTTTCAATATCACATATAGATATGTCATATTTTTTTTATTGTATAATCATAAAATGGCTTATATCTCGGAAACTAATCGAGATACGGCAAAGTGGACAAAAATTCATAACTTTGTATTTATTAATCATTATCAGCCACTTATGTCTCCAAATAATAAATATGGGGCTGTCTCGGGACAGATCCGGATTGTAAGTGACATTTTAGCAGAAATTTTCAGTTAAGGAGGGACATGACATTCGCGGCAGAGAAAACAGACATTTTTTTAAAAATTCATAACTCAGTCAAAAACAAACATTTTTCCAAAAATGGTTTTATAGAGCTCCAAACTGGCGGCAGAGAAAAAAAACGGGGCCTCTTGGTTGCAGCGCTGGGAGTCGCAAACATTGTCCGATCTGGAATAAAAATGACTTTTTTAAATCCTAACAAAATTGGTTATCGTATGACACGAGCTTTTTTTTAAATTTTTTTTTAAAATTTTTGGTGATGTTCCAAATTTGAAAGTGTGTTTTTTCTAAAAAAAAATATTGACTTTAAAAATTCATAAAAAAATCGTCAAAAAATGAACCCGCCGCAACCAGTACGAAAAACATGGTTTCGAGATAGACGCGTTCAAAGTTTGTGTATATACCAGCTGCCCTTTGAACCCGTAGGAATTTTTACATGACATTTTTTTTCTTAGAATCTTAAGAATATTTACTAAAATACAAAATTATAAAAAAAGTCGATTTCAAAAAACGGCCAATGTCATGTCCCCCCTTAAATTAAGTGAATTTTCTGTTGAAAAAAAAAAAACGGGGCCTCTTGGTTGCAGCGCTGGGAGTCGCAAACATTGTCCGATCTGGAATAAAAATGACTTTTTTAAATCTTAACAAAATTGGTTATCGTATGACACGAGCTTTTTTTTTTAATTTTTTTTTTAAATTTTTGGTGATGTTCCAAATTTGAAAGTGTGTTTTTTCGAAAAGAAATATTGACTTTAAAAATTCATAAAAAATCGTCAAAAAATGAACCCGCTAGTGCCGCAACCAGTACGAAAAACATGGTTTCGAGACAGACGCGTTCAAAGTTTGTGTATATACCAGCTGCCCTTTGAACCCGTAGGAATTTTTACATGCAATTTTTTTTTTTAGAATCTTAAGATCAATGTCATGTGCCCCCTTAAATCAAGTGAAGTTTCTGTTGAATTTAGCTCAAATTTCTAAGCTAAGGCTGCATTCACACCTAGTTCTTAAACACTTGTTTAGGTAAAACACGTATTTTAGCTCTTTAGTCTACTACAACAGTTCTTTATTCTTTTACACTCGTTTTAGCTAAACACGTGTTTAAGATTTAGGTGTGAATGCCGTTTAAGTTCACTAAAATTGTCTGTGTATTTAGCAGTGTGTAAAATTTAGATTACCTAAATTTAGCACACCATAATTCCTAACTTCATTGAAAATTATGCTGGCGCAAATATAGGTAATATTTTCTGTTATTTTAGCAGAATTTTTAACCATTTGTACGGGCTATTTTTTATGAGCCTACTGTTGACTTTAGTAGTTGTTTTTTTTTTGAACTTCACTATTCTTTACATCACTTTGGCAACAATATAAGTTCGGAAATTATTTAATAGTTGTGTTTGTAACTTTAGCAAGTACAATTTAAAATTTTTCAATGGTAAATGAAACAAATGAAATTTTAAACTATTACATTATGGATAAAGTCCGCTAAGAACCATTTGGAATTTTGACTTTAAACTTGAATTACGATGAAATTACACATTATTTTATAATCGAAAGAAACATAATTTTTTTTTGTATTAAAATATACGTTTATAACTATAAAAACAGTTGTTGGTTATTTTTAACGCATTTGTTAAGAGTAAACAAATTTTTAGCTTTTTAAAAGGTAAATATCTTTGTTGCATTTGGTACTGCATATACCTTTGTTTTAACTGTCATTTTCAGTATACTCTACCGATAAACTTCTTTGAGCAATGCATTTTTAAAGAACGATTTAAAAAAGTCTTGTAAACTTTTATATACTAAATAGAGAATAGGGCTTAACGAAGAAAATTAAATTTTAACCCCTAAATTCATAAACGTTTTGTAAAACTATATGAGGTTTATTGAACAAATTTTGTATGAAAATTATTTAGGCCCGGTTACTGAATGTCCAGTTAAAATTTAGCAAGCAGTTAAATCAAAATTTTGTATGGTATTAAAAACAACAAGGAAATGTGTTAGTTAAAGTCGAAATTATTAGCTACCTGAATATTCAGTAA
Organism: Leucophora obtusa; assembly: GCA_949987735.1. Lineage (NCBI taxonomy): Eukaryota > Metazoa > Arthropoda > Insecta > Diptera > Anthomyiidae > Leucophora > Leucophora obtusa. The sequence goes on from OX465299.1 coordinate 49,112,392, forward strand.
TCGAGCCGTAATATTATAGCTCCACATTAGATTTTATTGCTTTTATTGGTGCATTACAACCCTGCTATTTTTATGTTCCCATCTATAAAACCATGAGTTACTATTATCAACGAGTTGTTTAAATATATGTATTACGATATTGTCTACAGAAAACTCTTTCCATTCACTGTTTAATATAGTAGATTGAGTATTATATTTTCTGCTTGCATCTTTCTTTCGTTTTCGTTATTATTTTTTAATATGTTAATTAAGTGAAACGACTTTTAACCACATCATACATTTAAGATTGAGACTGGTAGAATTTCATAACAGGCATCCTTTTAACCTAAGTTTAAAATTACCACCAACTATGAGCATCATCATCATCATCATGAGCAGCATCAAAACATCAACCATTATCCACAACACTAGACAATTATTTAACACTGATCTTTTTCTTTTTAACACTCAAAAGACTCGGGGCTACATTTAGGCGCTATTAACTTTAGACATAAAATTTTTGAAAATTTATAATTTTTTATATGTTTATACACTCATAGAAATAGATATACAAAAATAGCAGAAAAAACAACTAAAAATTAGTTAAAAATGGCATTGCAACAAAAAAACAACCCTTGATGAAATTAGCAAATTTTTTTGCTAAATACTAAAAATACTAGTAAACTAGAACAGCAAAAATACAACCGTTAAATTTACAGAATTTTAGTTATATTCAAGTTAATTTTTAATTTAAAAGTAATTGAAAATGACAAACTGGGCAAAAATCGCGCGATTTTTTCAAAAAATTTTTAATTTTTTGGTACATTGTGGTCATGTTTGAATTCTTAAGAAAATTCCCGTTTATTTGAGTACCCATACTTTATAATTAGTACATTAAGTGGCTATTTTAGACTCCTGGGGATCTTAAATGGATCTAGTGGGAGCCACACTTTATGGATCATAAAACCAAATGCAATCGGGAGAAAGTTTCCTTTAATTTGAGGCGCACTTACCATTTTGGGTGTGTTTCGGTTTTTTTAGACCTAGCGGGTCCCATATAGAAAAAAAATTCTTTTTTAATTCCAGAGGGAGTCATATTTTTTTTTTTTTTTTGTTGAGGGGTGCGCCATAAAGTGAACTTCAGCCACAAATTGTACTGTAAAATCTGTAGAAAATTTTGGTAAATATTAGTAGAATAAAAATAGCAAAAACAACCCAGCAAAAACATGGTAACGACAGGTCATTACCATACGGATTACCAAGTAATGATAGGTCATTACCTTTTTCATTACTTTAAAATACAAAATAATGACTTACCGATAATAAGTTATAGAAGTACTTACATATTCGTGCATAGTAATAACTTACTGGTAATTGATTAAATAAGTACTGATTAAGTCTTTTTTATATTAATATTTTATTTATATATTTGTTTTGAACTAAATAGGAAATTTTCCTAGGTAAAAAGTTTTTTTTTACCAATATGACCAACTATTTTACAATGTAGGGTAACCACTTATTTCCTAACTTCTGAGTAACCACTTATTCTATCTTTGTGAGTAACTACTAATTCTTTCACTATGGGTAACTCGTTATTCGCACTTTTTTTGTAAGCGAGAGGGTAATGCCCAACCATGAATTTTTTGACATCGCGAACAAAAGTAATGTTGCGAGTAAATAGCCTGGTAAGTAGTGAAATCCTTTGTGTGCTACTTACTCGCTTAATTACTCGGTAATGTCTGTTTTTGCTGGGTAGCTATTATATCTACAAAATTTTTCTAATTTAGTTGAATGCAAATAGCAGCCTGCTAAAATCAACAAAAATTTTTTTTCTAAAAAAATAGTAAACTGTTGATTTCAGAAGGCTAATTTTTTATTTGCATTAAAAAATCAAAAAAAAAAAAAAATTTGTAAATTTGGCACTATTTTGTGATTTCTTAGTCTATTAATAACTTATCAAAAATTTTTTTGTTGATTTTGGCATGTTAAGTTGTGATTTTCTATTCACTAAAATTTAACTCAGATATAGGGTGGCCCAAAATTACCTAAGGGGTTTGAATTCCTTATAACTTTTTCATAATATTTTTTTTCTTCGGTATTTTGAAAAAAGACTTGGAGAATTTGAAATGGAACAGTACACAATTGAACAGCGTGCCCAAATCATTTCCGGCAAAAAGCAGAAGAAAATCATGATTCTATTCATAATTTAGTTATGAGCGACGAAGTCCATTTTATTATTAAATGGGCCAATTTTAGCAGTTTTTTCTGCAGCATCATTTTTAGCTAATTTTTAGTAACTTTTTCTGCTATTTTTACGGATTTATTTCTATGAGTGTACTCACAATTTCCACCAGCATAAAAAAATATTGCATCAAAATTTTAGCCGTAACAAAGATTTTTTCTCGTTGAATTCCTTATAACTTAACAGCAGCAAAGATGTTCGGGTCGATTGGTGCAAACAAATGCTCAAGAAATACAATAGTGGTGCTTCAAAAGACTTGTATAAGATCGTTAGAGGTAGCGAGTCATGGATCTGTGCATACGAGCCTGAAACTAAACAGAAGTCGACTGTACGAATGTTTCATGATGAATAGAATCCAACGAAAGTTGTTCACTTTCGAAGCACTTAGAAATAAATGGCCGCTTATTTTTTTTGAAAAAAATGGTCGTGTGGCAACAGTGCCATTAGAATAGTTACTTCTGAATGATATACCACCATGTTTTTTTTTTTTTTTGCCAAAAGTGTTCGGAGAAATAAGAAGAAAACAACCTCCAAAAACGTATTAATGAGTCATCCGCCGTACAGCTCTGATTGGCATCCCGCACATCAAGGACAAACTACGTGGACAACGATTTTCGTCAGCAGTTTTGGAGGTGTCTCACGCGGAATAGAAAAAATGCTATGACAAGGGGTTCGAACGCATGCAAAAGTGTAAATATTAGGAAGGATAATATTTTGAAAAAAAATAAAGCCATTTTCAATAAAAAATTTCTGTTTTTTCATTACTAAGGGTAGGGTGACTCTACTCTGCAGCGTTAAAATGTTAACGTTTCACAATGCAGAGTAGTGCTGGTAAAAATATGAGTAGTGGGTATCGAGTATGTCTTTTTTTTGGGTACTCGACACTCAAAATTGCAACTCGATATTTTCAGATTTTCATTTTGGACAGAGAAAATATATAAAAATGTGACTGCTAAAATATATGTCACAAAATTACAACTCTGCTAAAAAAAAAAATCAGAAGTAAAATACTTAAAATAATATGTTAAAAAACTACGAAAAACGCAATGAATAGTTGGTGAAAAAGTTAAAAAATATGTTTATAAATTAAAATATTGAATTATCATCAAAGAATTTTACCAAAAAATTTCAAATTTAAAAACCTTTAAAAGTATCGAGTAGTATAGAGTATCCAAATCAAAAATATCGAGTAGCATCGAGTATTGAAAAGTAACCGAATTTACCAGCACTAATGCAGAGTAGAGTCACTTCAAAAATATTTGGCACTTACATTTTGTTTCGCGAATTTCTACACTCACAAAAGTTTGTCGGTAGAATCTACTGAAAATGACAGTTAAAACAAAGGTATATGCAGTTAAAAAGGCGAAAAAGGTATTTACCTTTAAAATAACTAAAACTTTTGTTATTTTTAACTGTTGACAAAATAACTAACAAATGCATTAAAAATAACTACCAATGTCGTAAAATTAACTGATTAATTTTTACTACACAAATTTCAAAACAACAGACAAAATCGGTAAAAACTACTGTTTTTTACAGTCAAAGAATTGACTGTAAGAATTGTTTGTTTATAAAAGTATATTTTAATAAAAAAAAATAATTGTTTTTCTTTCAATTATAAAAATATATGTTATAATTACTTCAGCCAATTTAAAATTTGAAGTAAAAATTCCAAACAGTTCTCCAGTTATTATGCTTTTATGCATTGGAGATACACTAAAAGTTTCTGATTTTTATTTGCATACTACAAATATATCAATAATAACAAATATAAACTAAACAAGAATTTTTAAAATTCAAAAAAATTCAACGAAAATTTTTATTTTTTATTGGTAGTTGTTTATTATGATATTAAAAATAACTGTTTTAAACAACTGTTACGAAATTACAGTAACTTTCGTTAGTTGTTTTCTTAAATAGCCGTCATAAAAGTTGTTTTGCATTTTTCTATAGAAAAACAACTGCAAGTACTGTTAAAAACAACAACTACTGATTACTACACAGACAACTGTCATGTAATAACTGTCAAACTTTTTTCAGTGTAAGCTTTATTTCCAGTGACTAAATTTTAAAATAATTTTTTGTTTAATTATAAAATTTACAACACAAATATTTTGTGTTGGTTTTACGTTTTTTAATATTTGATTTCTAATTTGTTGACAATTAGAAATGTTAGCAAATTAGTGATGTGTTTTTAAGGTATATTTGTCACGTTAAATACTTACCCAGCAAAAACATGGTAATAATAGGTCATTACCATACGGATTAACAAGTAATGATACGTCATTACCATTTGTATTACTTCAAAATACAAAATAATGACTTACTGATAATAAGTTATAGAAGTACTTATATATACTTGCAAATTAATCACTTACTGGTAATTGATTAAATAAGTACTGACTTAATCTTTTTTATATTAATATTTTATTATACCCTACACCACTATGTGGTCAGGGTATTATAAGTTTGTGCTGATGTTTGTAACACCAAAAAATATTGGTCCTAGACCCACCTTATAGTATACCGATCGGCTCAGAATTTTTTTTTATTTCGATTTAACGATGTCCGTCTGTCCCTCCGTCCGTCCGTCCGTCTGTCTGTCTGTCTGTCTGTCCATGCATTCTTGTGCACACTCTACAGGTCGCAAATATTAATATATTTTGATGAAACTTGGTACTCCGACTAATGTCGGCCCAAGGACGACGCCTATTGAGTTTGGAAAAATGTTCGAAACATTTAATAAACGAGTAAAAAGGTTAAAGTTGGGCATGCCGACTATACAATACCCTACACCAGTCTGGGTAAAAGCCAACTAATGTTTGGATCCGAAATTCGAATGGGTTAAAATGGGGCTTGCGTCAAAATTTTCTATAATGTGAGTCAGCGCACCAAATTTCATTAAAATATCTTAATATTTGCGACTTGCAGTTTGTGACCAAGCCAATTTTGGGGGGACCCTTATATGGGCTCTAGGTCTAAACATGCACCGATGTTCACCAAAATCAATAGGCTTCGTCCTTGGGCCAACATAGATCTGTGTACCAAATTTCATCAAAATATCTTAATATTTGCGACCTGCAGCGTATAAACAATATAATTTTGGGGGGACCCTTATATGGGCATTAGGTCTAAACATGGACCGCTGTTAACCAAAATCAATAGGCTACGTCCTTTGGCTGATATAGGTCGGTGTACCAAATTTCATCAAAATATCTTAATATTTGCGACCAGCAGCGTATAAACAATATAATTTTGGGCGGACCCGAATATGGGCACTAGGTCTAAACATGGACCGGTGTTCACGAAAATCAATAGGCTGCGTTATTGGGCCAACATAGGTCTGTGTACCAAATTTCATCAAAATATCTTAATATTTGCGACCTGTAGAGTGCGCACAAGAATGCATGGACAGACAGACATACGGAAGGACGGACGGACAGACGGACAGACGGACATCGTTAAATCGAAATGAAAAAAAATTCTGAGCCGATCGGTATACTATAAGGTGGGTCTAGGACCAATATTTTTGTGGTGTTACAAACATCAGCACAAACTTATAATACCCTGCCCACAAATTAGATCTAATATGATCATAATACAATCTAATTTGATACAATTAGATTAGAATATAATTATATATACATAATATCGAAAGTCATATAATTTTTTCTTAGTAAGGCAGCCAACAGACATATTATTTTGAGTGTATGAGTTTTTTCTATCCCTCATACATGTCGCAGCGTCGTCCTTCGGTGTTCTTATAGCACCGAAGTAAAATAATATAACAGGGCTATGAACTAGATACCTTCAACAAAGTTCGTCAACTTTTCGTCAGATGGCGCGCAACAACTGTTCGATGATTCAACATCTCGCGCAATTACAGTGTTACCACATTTGAAGCCCTTCATCTTTCACCACCGTTCACTTCTTCTCTATCCCCTTTCCAAAGAAAGCAACACATTAATTAATAGGAAGAATTTCCTGAGTGATGCTTCTCTTAAAAAAAAATAAATTATATCTAGGAAAAATATCCTCCAGCTTAAATTAAACGGCGATTTTCTTTGAGCATTATTATGCCTAAAATGCTTTCGTTGTTTATTTTTTGTGCAAAATTTAAGTTTTGAATTCCATTGCAAAACACAATTTCTTTCCTTAAAGGGTTAACAGTAGTAACAATCATGTTTCCAACATGCCTCGCTGACTATGTTGTTTGAATTGGTTGATACATTTTTCCTTTCTCATATTACATTTAGAGTGCATTGTTTAATATTCTATATCTTTTGCAGCTATTTTTTCTTCTTGGTCTTCTGCTCTTCCTTTCTTTTGCTGCATCTTGTCTAATATTTATTTAAGTTGTAATAAAATGGCAACAATCACTTCCTGTACTTCCGTTTAACAATTGTTAAACGTTTTTTTTTCTTTTGTGTTGTTATTTTTTCTTTTGCTGTTGTTTTAAATTGTACTGCTTGTGGTGTTTCCATGTAGTACACAGCTGCATTTATATAGTTCTTAAGAGGTACTTGTATTGTTTTAGTTTAGTTTATTTTTTATTGTTTCTGTTTTCCTTTCTTTCTTGTGTTTGATAGCTTTGGTTCTTGGGGGAACTACTATTGTCTGGTAACCACAAAGAGTACCCTTTCCTAAAACCATACAAAACAAAAACTTTATTTGTCTATATTTTATGTTTACCATCAAGTTCACAATAGCTGGATAAAAAGTAATTTTCTCTTGTTGTTTTTTGAAAACTTTGTTTTATTTAACTTCTGTTTTTTTTCGAAAACAAAAATGAAAAAATGCTTGCAAAAATAAAGAATTAAGACCAAAATAGTTTATTTAATTATTCAGTCATTTTACCACTTAAACATGTAATAACAAAATTGTTTTGTGTTGCCATAGAAATTTTAATGAACAGTGGAAAGGGATTTTAAAATTTGATCTATTCCATAAATTTAAAAGTTATGGCCATTGATGTAGACAAAATTAAATTAAATAAATTTCCATGAATAAGCGTGAGCGGTGCAAGGTGGCGTATACGTTATTTTTAATATATTGTACAATGTTTGAGCATAGCTTTAATTATTAAAATAATTGGCCATAGCTTTAGTATGGCCATGGATTTTTTTTTCAAATATCTATTGACTGTTTTGTTATGATGCAGACTTTAAGTACAATATTATTTTTTGCCCCATTTTTATAATGGAATAAAATAAAGATAAGTTTAAAAAATATATTTTGCGTATTCAATTATTTAAGTTTTGTGAATTTTGTGAATTTTCATGTGTAACAGTCCAACGCGCTAACCATTACACAGCGAAAATTAATCCGTTTTTATTTTTATTATCAAAACTAGACTATTTTCTCTCAACTAGCAAAGAATCATATACATCTGAACAATTAGAGTTGCCAAATAATAATTTTTGAAAAATGTCTGAAAAACACCAATTTTTTAAAAAATATTTTAAAATTGTGAGAAAGAAATAATTAATTTTTTTTTTGCAAAAAAGCGTACAAAGCGTTAAAGTTTAAAATTTATATACTTATACCACACCTAAAGAGCGCAACTAAGCTATAAAAATTGCATAAAAAAAGTAATAAAAAATCGCACGGTATTCATGCTTGGTAAAAAAATGGGTTAAATATTGAAATTAATTATTAATCATACACCCTTATTCTAAACTTTATAACAATAATAAAATTGTGACAACACTGAGCTGAATAGACAGTAGACCTTACCTCAAAAAAAAGTTCGCCGTACACCGTCCAATTTAAATTGTTTTTGCGAGGAAGTTTCAAGGAGGTTTTTTTTTTGCCGAACGTAGAGGTCGCCATTTTACATTTTTCATTATATCTTTGGCATTTACAGTCGGATCTTAAAGTATGATACATCCCGTTCTAATATTTTACCCACCAGATCTCAGTTGCTACCACCCTAATGTCAGAAAATTAAAGCTCACAAAAAATCATTAAACTTTTGCTGGCGAAGTTTTTCGATAAATCCAGCAGAATTTTTTTCATATTTTGGTTGCCGAACGTAGGGTACGCCTTTTTAAATTTTTTTCATTGGATTTTACCTTTATAGCAAAACACTGGTCTCCTCGAGGCAAAAAATCGATATATCACACTTTAAAATGCGACTTTAAATGCCGAAACTATAAGGAAAACATAAAAAAAAGAAAAAAAAATTTTTTTTTTTGGAATTGCCTTCTAAAAATATTTTATATTTGAAGGTGTACGGCGCACTTTTTTTTTGCCTGCAAGGTGTTACGGCCTAATGGATAGTGTTGTCACAATTTTTTTATTGTTTTAAGTTTAGATTAAATGTGATAGTCTGAATTTTCTCAGTTGTATTTTTTTTAATTTTGTTTTTTGTGATAAAAAAATTAAAAAAATTTTTTTTCGATCAAAAAAGTTATAAATTTTTGTAAAATATTAAAATTAGGCAAAAATGCATTTTATATTGAAATTACCAAAAATATGTTTTAAAGCACGTATTTTTGCAAAATATGCAACAAATAAGAAAAATTTGCATTTATATAAAAATATGCAAAAATATATATTTCTAGCATAATACGCATTAACAAATCCGCCATTTTATTGCAAATTTGTTAATTCGCAAAGACATTTGAGTAACATTATTCTCCAATTAACGACAACAAATATATATTTATGTATATGAACTTCCTAGCCCTATTTATAAATAAGAAAAATAACTGCAATTTTTTTTTGGTTGCATATTTTCTTAAAAATAAGCATTTTCTAAAATAATTCTAAATTTGAAATTTCTGCTGTACAATTTAGTTAAATTATTGTAAATAAATTGCATATTTTTGTTCCATCGTTTCGCTATAACTCCTTAAAACTTTTGAAACTTTCAATATGAGGTAAATTGCCAGATTATTTTTCTCTTCAAGCTTATTTGCATATTTACAAAACATTCTGTTGTTTAAAAATGCACACACTATTTCCAATTGCATTCTACTATTTCTCTGATTGATCAAAATTTTTCATTATGAACTATTCCTGATGTTGTATTAAATAAAAACATGTATGAGTGTATGTAAATTATAGTTTCTAGTTTCAAAGCCACTTTTATTTCCTTTACCACTTCCTTGCAAATAACAAAATAAAATACACAAGAGGGGTAAAGTTGATATGGATATGTGGAATTGCACACCAACTACCCTACTGCAGGAAGAATTCTATTGTATAAATTTTAAACTATAAATTTTAATATTTTTACCAACTTTTTAGAAGTTATTGTGAACCACTTCAAAAAAATCATTTCTTTCATTGCTTCCAAAGCAATGAAAGAAATGAGCTATTGTAGAAGTAATTCGGAACCATATCCAAATAATCATTTGAGTATTGCTTTTAAAGCATAATTGCTCTAAAAGTGATCCTAAAAGTGATTTTAATACAGTTTGTTTCCAAACAGATGATCGCGGTTTCAATTGCTGACGGGACCAATATTTTTTTCATTTTTTTTATTTATTTTTTAATGTTTATAATTAATTCGTTTAAATTCAATATAAGTATTTTTAATTTTTAATATTTAAAAATATATAAAATTGAAGTTCTGAAAAATGGCTTTTTATGCACCTATGAAAATAGTATTGAAAACAATACTAAATTGCAGAGCACCTTTTGCACCAGTTTAATAAGAAATTTTGTTGAAGAGAATAAGACACAATATCTCGCAATGACAAAGTGGTATTTTTATGCTAGTCAACTTTTATTGCAAATAATAGCTCAGCGGTAGAGCTGACTAGCAATTTTGAGGTCCCAAGTTCGATGCGGTCGCGGTAATAGAAAAAAATTGTAAAATGAAAAATATATAATTTTTTTTGCTAAGAACCTTTGCACTCGTTCAAAAAGTACTGCAGAAATATTGAAGTGGGAGTACTCCTCTTCCATGAGAACTCAGTGTTAAAATCACTAGTGTTTCTGTTAAAAAAAAAAAAACGTTATAACTATGTGAAAGGGCATCTGAAGTTTCCTTATAAAGAAAAATAATAAAAAATGTAGAGCATTTTTAGGTAAATTGAGTAATATATTACCTACACTGGAAATTTAGAAATAGAACTGAATTTTTAAAAAATTTTGTAAATTTTTGAAATTGCACATAAAAACTCTATTGAAATAGTTAAATTTCTATCATTTTCTAAAATCCATTAAATTATTATAAAAAAATTAAATTCATTCCTGAAAATGTAGACGTTTTTGGAAAACAAAAACTCTCCGAAGTATTTGTCAGGAGAGTATCCTGATGAAGAAAAATAGCAGTTTTTGGAAAAAGTACTTATTACGTTAGTTCATAATAAGGAAATTGGCCTCGAACTAAATTAATAAATTTCTAATTAATCAATTAAAAAGGTCGAAAAAAAGAATTTTTATTTTTAAATAAAAGTTAAAAACCAAAATGATAAAAAATTTGTTTAAAATATTCGCTAAATAAATATTTTACCACGCATCCTTCTCCCACTTTTTTTTTGAAAATTGAAAAGGTTGTTACAATTTTAGTCATATTAAGCTTGATTCAGACGCTATCCATCCATGTCAATTAGACCGTACCTCAAAAAAAAAAAAAAAAAAAAATTCGCCGTACCCCCTCCAATATGAAGTGTTTTTGCAAGGCAATTAAAAAAAAATTTTTTTCCCGAACGTAGGTCGCCTTTTTCAATTTTTCGTTATAGCTTTGGCATTTAAAGTTGGATTTTAAAGTGTGATATATTGATTTTTTGCCTCGAGGAGGCAAGTGTTTTGCTATAAAGGAAAAAATTCAATGAAAAAAAAAATTAAAAAGGCGACCCCTACGTTCGGCAACCAATATATAAAAAAATTCTACTGGGTTTATCGACAAACTTGCTTAGCAAAATAATAATGATTTTTTGCGAGCTTTAATTTTCGGATATTAGGGTGGTACATTAGGGTAGTAGCAATTGAGATCTGGTGGTTAACTACTAGAAGGGGATACTTGAGGTCAATGGCCCTTAGAGCAAAACACTGGTCTCCTTGAGAAAAAAACATCGATGTATCATTTTTTAAGATCCGACTATAAATGCCAAATAAAGGGTTCTTCAATAAGAGCGATATAAAAGTTTTTTTAAATAAAACAAAAACGGTTTTGGATATCAATGAAATTCTTTATTCCTGTGAAAGTACGTTCGATGCCATTATGTATGGAAATCAATCTCTTTTGCATGGCCACCACGGGCACGCTTGCAGAAGTCCAGACGCTGAACCCAATTTTCGACGGTTTTCAAGCATAAATCGGCCGATATTCGTACGAAGTTCATCAATCGTCGCTGGCTTGTCGGCATAGACCATAGATTTGACGTAGCCCCACAGGAAATAGTTTAACGGCGTCAAATCGCACGACCGAGGCGGCCAATCGACTGGACCATTTCGTGAGATAACACGTTCTCCAAACTTGGTTTGCAATAAATTGATTGTGACACTCGCTGTGTGGCTTGTGGCGCCGTCCTGTTGGGACTACATGTCTTCCAAGTCCATATCATCCAATTGGGGCCAAAAATATTCGGTTATCATTGAACGGTAGCGATTCCCATTCACAGTAACGTGCCGGTCCTGATCATCACGGAAGAAATACGGCCCAATGACGCCGCCGGCCCATAAACCGCACCAAACCGTAATTTTTTCGGGATGTAATGATGACTCATGGAGTACGTGTGGATTGCTGTCTGACCAATAACGCATATTTTGTTTATTGACGAAGCCATTCATTATGACGACCATAAATTGGACGTAGCGCTCTTAACGTTGAGGCCACTGACTCCGAATTTCGGTAGTAAATTTTAATAATTTCGACTCGTTGTTGGCTCGTATATCTTTCCATCATGAAATGGCAAACCTTACTGAAGAGAAATGTCAAAAGAGCGGTAAGAAATATTACGTTGTTTGTTGTCCCTGTATTTCTACTTTTGTAGCGTCCCTGTTGAAGAACCCTATATATAACGAAAAATGTAAAATGGCGACCCCTAAGTTCGGAAAAAAATTTTTTTTGAAACCTCCTTGCAAAAATACTTCATATTGGAGGGTGTACGGCGCACTCTTTTTTTTGCCTGTAAGGTGGTATGCTCTACTGTCCATTCATATCAACTATTTCCCAATATAGGGGATTTCCAAAAGAGAATTTTCAAAAAATGTTACAGTTCCACAATACTGGATAATAGTACCTAAGGGTAGTCGCCTGGCGAATTGGCCTTTATATGGGACTAAAAGTAATATACGTAAGTTGTTACTTAACATTTAAGTTGGCCAGTTGATACAAAAAGCCTCATATACAGCGACGGACAGTATTATAGAATCAATTAAAGTTTTTTCTAATTGCGTTTATTTTCAAAGATGAAAATAATGATTAAATTCTTCCCGAAGAGCTGGTGTATAGACCAGAAAATTGTAGACATTTTTAGTGCAGAGTTTGTGTTTTTTTAATTTTATAGCCCGTTTTGAGTAGGAGTGGTTTTCAATGAAAAATTAGCGATATCGACCTTTTATCAAATTAAATAGTAAAATTTAGCAAGTACTGATCGGATCTATACAAACTGTATATTGTTACAAATCTTATAAAATGTCCTTAAATGTTGCATTATCTTTATCTACAAATGGTTGCCAGTGCTTTAAAATTGAAAAAAAGTTCTATTTTTTTTGCGATTTTTAAATAAAGTTAACAACACTGAAATTTTAATAAGAAATGCTATGATAGCTTCACTGATTTGTTATATCGTTGTTATTCACTTTAAAATTTCAGTATTGTTGACTTTAGTCTAAAATCGCTAAAAATAAAGAAAAATTTGTTTATTTTTAAAACACTGCCATGGTAAATCTGGCAGCCATTTGTGGATTAAATTCCAAAAATACTCGTATACTGTTTATATAGATCTGATCAGTACTCGCTAAATTGTATTATGTAATTTGTTAAAAGGTCGATATTCCATTAAAAGCCACGCCTACTAATAACGGGTGGCAAAATTTAAAAAACAAACGCTACACTAAAAATGTCTACAATTTTCTTTATCATCAGTTTTTTGGAGACAATTTAACCATAACTTTGATCTTTAAAAATAAAGGCCGCCAGCATAAAATCAGAAAAAAACTTTAATTGATTCTATTGTATTGCCCGTCACTGTATAGACTTTACAACAACTAACTCTATTCATGCCCCCAATATACTAAAATACTTTATACTATGTATAAATGTAAATTCATTTAAATCATTTGATGAATACGAATTCTAAGCTTGACCTCTTTTTTTTTTTGTGCTATAAAGTCAAAAGGAAAGGAAGAGTGTAAGAGATTGAAAGTACTAAAAAAGGAAACCTCAAACATAACAATGTGTTTGATATAATGTTTTCTCGTTTAGTAAGAAGATATAGTGAAAAGAAAGAGTTTACATTATAAAAAGGACTTTAGTATTATGAGAAAACTGTAACATTTTGCCACAAAAAAAAAGTGGCTTAACAAGAGATATCTTTTGGTTTATAAATTTAAACTAATATGGTTTTATTATTTTAGTATTGACTAGAGTATATGTATAATAAAAATGGGTATTCACTTCAAGCATTGGGTGATTGAAATAAAAGCATAATCGTAGTTCTTTATTTTAAAATAGATAAAAACAAAGAAAAATTGTTCATGTTTAAGGTGCTGCACTTTTAAGAGTCTGCTGACTTAAGTAAATTTTATAGGATTTCCAAAAATATACAGTTTGTACAGAACCAATGGCCTTGCAACTCTCTCAATATTTTTTATTTGAAAATATATTATGCGGCTTGGAACAGAAACGAACTCCGACTGATTTATCAGGGATGGAAAAGGCTCACTTAATCGGGCTCTTATACCAAAAAATGTTAGATCGCTCTTACATATTTAAAAATGTAAGTAACTAAAAAATAGCTTCCTATTTGGCTCGTTAAAAAAAATTTTAATAAATATTTAGATATTAGCACAAATTGCGAAAAAAAAAATATTTACAAAAAGCGACATTTTTGCAACAATATATTCGTTTGCAGAATGTCGATCGCTGATTACCTCTTTTAATTCATTTTCTGTACCATAAAGCCTTTTTCGAATTCCGCCGTTATTTTGAAACTTTTTAAGTGCGGTTTTTTTAAATATATAACCTAGGAATTAAATTTTTGTACCATAAAATCTTTTTTCAAATTCCGCTATTATTTTGCAATTCTTTACGTGCGATTTTTTTAAATTTATAATCTAGGGGCTATAATACACATTTCATACAACAAAGTTTGGTGGCTAGTTGCAAAAAAAATCGCGAAAAATAAAATTTTCAAAAAGGAACATTTTTGCATCAATATATTTGTTTGCAGAATCTAAATCGCTGATTACGTTTCCTAATTAATTGTTTGTACCACAAAGTCTTTTTTCGCGTTTCGCTTTTATTTTGCAATTTTTTAAGTATGTTTCTTTTTAATTTATAATCTAGGGACTATAATACACATTTCATACAACAAAGTTTGGTGCCTAGTTGCAAAAAAAAATCGCGAAAAATAAAATTTGCAAAAAGGAAAATTTTTTTCATCAATATATTTGTTTGCAGAATGTAAATCGCTGATAAAGTTTTTTAATTAATTTTTTGTACCATAAAGCTTTTTTTCGCTTTCCGCGATTATTTTGCAATTTTTTAAGTGTGGTTTTTTTAAATTTATAATCTAGGGTCTATGTACCAATTTTATACACAAAAGTTTGGTGCTTAGTTTGCAAAAAAAAAAAAAAAAATAAATCGCGAAAAAAATATTTGCAAAAAGGAAAATTTTTGCGTCATTGTATTCATTTGCAGATTGTTAATCGCTGATTGAGATTTTTAATTATTTTTTTTTTCTACCACAAAGTCTTTTTTTCGCGTTCCTCTATTATTTTGCAATTTTTTAAGTGCGGTTTTTTAAATTTATAATCTACGGAGTATAATGCCCATTTCATAAAACAAAGTTTGGTGGTTACTTGCAAAAAAAGAAAATTTTGGCATCATTTGCAGAATGTAAATCTTTTAATTAATTTTTTGAACCCCAAATAGGGCTATAATACTGTTGGAAAAATTATGATTTTCCATCCCTGGTTACAATCGATGTTTGAGTCATACAAAGAGCGCACATAATGACCCTGCAAACATTTAAAAGATACATTCCAAGAAGATTGTCATTTGAATGGAAATAATCAAGTAGTATTTACTTTGAAATTGTCTTCCTTTTATCACTTGGAAGATAATTCGGCGATATTTGTAAAAAAATAATTCGAACATTTTATCTTTTGTCATAGCTTTTTATGACAATATTGCGGCAATATCACCTTTGTATCATTTGGAAGATAAAGCAAATTTGTTTGAAATCTTTTATCAATTTGGAAAAAATGAAAACTAAATTTGTACAAAAACAATCGAAAGATATATAGAAATAAACTCGTGAAAAGTTAAGATTAATTGCGCGGGAAAAATCGGCTAAGATGAAGTCAAGATAATTTATAAGTTGGTCAATGGATTATGTATGCAGATATTGTTTTTCAGGTTTAAATTTAATAATTAAAAATGAAATCGTTTTTTTATTGTACCGGAAGTCTATTTAGCGATATCCCTTTTATCTTCCATATGAGTTATTGCTTTAATATTACCTGGAAGTATTGTTTTAGTGTAACAGTTGTTTCCGACGGAGGAAACTTCCGGAATACGAAATTGATATTGCCGGCAATAAATGTTTTCTTCCTGGCGATATGTTCGGAGAATCTTCTTCGTATTGCCATGTTTGCTGGGTGATATTGGTTTGAGTATGTTCCTGTTCCAAGGCACATAATAGAATAAATGCTTTTTAAGTGATAGAGAGTCCCCCAATCTCTTTATTATGTATACTCTTTGACAGAATCGATTAGTACTGCCTCAATTTTACTATGTAATTTGATAAAAGGTTGATATCGCTAATTTTTTCGTTAAAAGCCACGCCCACTTAAAAAAAGTGACAAAATGAAAAAACCAACGTTATCTTAAAATTCTGTACAATTTTCTGAACCATCTCCGTGCCTTTCGTGAGGAATTTAGCCACTATTTTGATCTTTAAAAATAAAGGCAACGAAAATAAAATTAGAAAAATCTTGAATCGTTTCTAATTTATTGGCCACCACTGTATATTTTAATGGTAAACATTTTATTAAATGTGGCAAATTGTGAAAAATAATCTATTGCAGGCATGTCCCTATCCGGATTTAATTCTTGCCTAAGGAAATGGTCAGGGGAATGGGCATTGTAAGTAAAGGTGGAAAGTTCTTGATTGCCACTCACTTGGGAGTGGCCAGGAACGATTCCTTTGTTGCAATGTCTATGCAGCTCACGACTCCGGCTTTAGGCCAGTTATTCCCTGGGAAATGGCTGTCGAACGCCCGTTCAAAGCCAGCAAATGTGAGAAGGCGGCTAAGTAACCTGATGGTTAAGATAACGTTAACAGTAGGAGTTAATTATCTCTGAAACTTAGTTTTTATCAACAGAGTACCCTGAGGTAGATCAAAGTCTCAGGAAGTAGAAGGAAGAAGACAAGCATACCCTTTGAAAAGCTCAACATCAATGCCTGCGCACCAACATAAAAAAAATAAAAAATATGTGGTTACTAGGGTGGGTCGATTTAGCAATCGATATTGCGTACTCGATTTTTCGAAAGCTTTTAGCATGGGGAAAAAAAGTTCCTCTACGACATATCAAAAAAATCATTTTCGAGGCTCCCAAATTTAAATTTTTTGCAATTTTCTAATAAATGCTAGATTAGCGCCATCTTGAGGTGGCTTTTTGAAACAACTAATAAAGTTGTAAACAATATAACATTACAACCTTTCCAGAAAGGTATTACTGATGAAAATCGGATAAAAGATGTGGCAACTAGAGGTAAAAGTATATAAGTAATATTATTTTCTGCTTGATGATGAAATGATGATAATGATGAGAAATGATGATAATGATGTTGATGACAACAAGGAGAAAATAATTTTACTTATATAGAGCAATTCCATATGAAAGCGATTACCTTTTGGACGACCCCTCTCCGATTCTAAAATAAATAGTCTCAATCGATTGCCCAGCAAAAAATAATTTACCCACATATTTTTTTTTTTTTTTATAGTGACTGGTTTAGTGGTGGTGTACACCACTGTCATGTGACAAAATTGAAGAATTCTTCATAAGGGACCTCATTGAAAGTTGTTTTAAAAAGCGATCGCAACGAGTGATAGCTCGTTGGAAAGGTATTGAATCAGGCTTTAATTGAAAAATAAAATTTTCCTAATTTTTCTCAGAAATTTACCTTTTTTCCCATGAAAATTAAATTTTCCCATGAAAATTAAATTTTCCGATTTTCCACAGAAGCTCCTAAATTTTCCGGCTAATTTTTTTTTTTTGAATTCCTCATAATTTTTGCTTTAAGAATCAGCAATAAAAAAATGGGCCCCGACTCCTTGTTTGGACAGGAGAGGAGCATTTAAGAGACCACCTTGTTCTCATTGTTTTTATATTTTTTATAATTGAATTATTTGTAATTATATAACATTGTTTTATTTTATTATTAAAAATACATTTTAAAAATTATTTTACAGTTAAAAATACATTTATGAAGAAAAAATCTTTATTTTGCTGCTTATACTTAATTACAATATTTATTAAAAATTTCAATTGTCTTGGCATCATTATAAAATTAAAGTAACTTTAAATTTAGCACGTCGGCAGACGAAGAGTACCGCTTTACATTAATTGACATATCAGAAATATTTGGTATGAAGCAATGAAACTTTTGCGTTCCAGTTATAGTTTTGACATTATTATATCTGTTTTGAATTCGTCGCTCCATGGCATCGTGTTCTTTTTGAGTGCATAAAACTGTGTTAATGGCAATTTCCTTGCTTTGAATCCACGAAAACAAATGTTGTACATTTAAGATCTGGTCAGTATATGGCCTTTGCAAACTTGCCTTAGTCGCCATGCGTTTTAGGGTTCCCCCTAACGCATCGCATGGGCCCTTACCGTGGGACGTCGCAAAAAAGTGCCACTCGACCTTGCAGTTTTGTTCTTCTTCAATTATGCAAAGATTGTAAAAATTTTTTTTATTCTTGTACTGAGAAGCCGCGCCGTCTGAGAAAAACGTTACTTTGTCGATTGCATCGAATTTTGATCTTAAGAATTCAAACAGTTTCATTTGAAATAAATAAACGGACACATAATTATGAGCTAAACTCTCCGCGACAACAACAAGGCTTACGGTCTGTAGTTCGTTATCTTCGTTTTTGAAATAAATGCAAAAAGGATGCACCGTGCACTGGTCGTTTGCCCAGTGATAAGCCTGAATTTCATCCTGAACGAGAAAAGTGTATTTCTCGGCAAAGTCGCTTATCACAATGAATTCATTTTGGGCTAATTTCTCCTTACTTTCCTTTAGAAATTTCGATTGCATCTCGGATATGAAATGGTGCGCCTTCAGTTCATTCAACTTGAATCCGAATTCCTCGATGAATTCCGGAATCTGCTTTACCACGGTCTCAAGGGAACATCTGCCGCTGCTAATTATCCACTGTTTGAAATGCACCTCCTGAATTAACAGCTGTTCAAACTTTTCCGCCAAATATTGCTCTAGCTCGTCAATCTTCGGACAATTGTCGCATTTGGACAGATGACAATTTTCCGTGGGGTATGCGCACAACGACTTCGACAGGAGGTCCCTATATGTTTCAATTTCACCGTGAAATACTTTCAATTTCTTGCATGGAAGGAACATTAATTTGATGTTTTGATGAAACATGCAAACGCAGACTGAATGCGTTCCGTGCCTGTCTAATGCCAGCACGCATTCTTTTGGTCGTAGGATGGCAAACTTAGAAAATCCCACTTTTTCTGCTGGGTATTTCTCTTTGAACTGATGGTATGCTTCGGATAGATTATATAATAATAATCTGCGCTGCTTGTGTACTTTTTCTCCATCTTCACGTGTGATAACATAGTCACGTGTACCTGGGCAGGCGCGGCTGTTGTCATCATTGCAGTAAAAATCTTGAATCAATTTCACCGTTGCTGCGCTGAGGGTCCTTGAGCCAAATTTCTTGGTGGGAGTCGCCAATATGCCCTTCTGTCGAACTAATTCTTTGCTTCTTCTCGCGATGTAAAAAGATGTTTGAAACTGTTCAGAAATCTTGCGTATAGACCATGATTGAGGCAGCACAGATAAAATGAGATATTTCTCCGGAAAAGTGGTCGCTAAATTGAATTTTCTTTTCAACTGCTCAATCATTTGTTTGCCGTCATCAACGTCATCTGCTTGACTGCATTCGTTATCAGAGCCTTCATCTAATATTGTCGCGATTGCACTCATAATCTTGCCTTTTTTCTCTTTCCTGTATTTTTCTCTTCGCAACTTTCTTTTTGTAATAGGCGATTCACCTAAAGTGGTAATAGCCTCATTCAAAGGATTCAAAGACATATTGACCATCGGAATGTCTGCCTCACTATCAGGTGAAACATTTTGTTCAATTGTCATTTCACTCTCGGATTGTGGTTGCATTTGTTTCAATGCATTTGCTTGTTGAGACAAATCGATTTTACGCTTGGGGCAAATGAATTCTGCTTCTTCACCGTATTGTATATTTAATTCATTCATTCGAAACACCAGTTAATTTTAATACTTTTATCTTTTTCGAACGATGTCCACTCTTGTTAAACGGATTGCAGCAAAATTTATTCATTTTACTTTAAATTGTCTTTACAGCTTCACTCTTTACTTTACAAAAAAAAACACTTTAACACTTTCACGTTTAGTATTCAACTAAAATTTGACTCAGAGTGTGTGAAGTATTTATATTTATTTTTTGGTAAAAAATAGGTAAAAAAAATAAGCGATATTTGCTTTTCTTTAATAGGAAAATTTGCGTGAACTACTGGTCATAAAATGTTTTTTAAAGAGG
The DNA here is from genome assembly GCA_949987735.1 of Leucophora obtusa. NCBI lineage: Eukaryota > Metazoa > Arthropoda > Insecta > Diptera > Anthomyiidae > Leucophora > Leucophora obtusa. Next base: position 49,132,571 of record OX465299.1, read on the forward strand.
GACTTAATTGGTTACTGCCAATAAGCCGACCACAGGTCATAAAATGTTTTGTAAATTTTTTAAATTACCAGGTAATAAATATTTCGCCATATTTATGGAAAATCCGTGTTTTATGACTTGTTTCTGCACGTGTCATTTTAGGCGAAATATTTATTACCTGGTAATTTAAAAAATTTACAAAACATTTTATGACCTGTAGCCTCAGTCAGGTTTGGTGTGCCATTACATGCCACTGCTGCTATTATCCATGGATTTATGGCCGATCTTGTGCAGGCAGGCAGACCATATTCACTACACACTCAACTTGGGGCTCTTAAAAAAAATTGATTTTTTCTTCATAAATGTATTTTTAACTGTAAAATAATTTTTAAAATGTATTTTTAATAATAAAATAAAATAATGTTAAATAATTACAAATAATTCAATTATAAAAAATATAAAAACAATGAGAACAAGGTGGTCTCTTAAATGCTCCTCTCCTGTCCAAACAAGGAGTCGGGGCCCATTTTTTTATTGCTGATTCTTAAAGCAAAAATTATGAGGAATCCAAAAAAAAAAAAATTAGCCGGAAAATTTAGAAGCTTCTGTGGAAAATCGTAAAATTTAATTTTCATGGGAAAATTTAATTTTCATGGGAAAAAAGGTAAATTTCTGAGAAAAATTAGGAAAATTTTATTTTCAATGAGGTTATGAAGAATTCTTCAATTTTGTCACATGACAGTGGTGTACACCACCACTAAACCAGTCACTATAAAAAAAAAAAAAAAATATGTAGGTACATTATTTTTTGCTGGGCAATCGATTGAGACTATTTATTTTAAAATCGGAGAGGGGTCGTCCAAAAATTTGCCAATTTTGATCGTTTTCATATGGAATTGCTCTATACTTTTACCTCTAGTTGCCACATTTTTTATCCGATTTTCATAAGTAATACCTTTCTGGAAAGGTTGTAATGTTATATTGTTTACAACTTTATTAGTTGTTTCAAAAAGCCACCTCAAGATGGGGCTAATCTAGCATTTATTAGAAAATTGCAAAAAATTTAAATTTGGGAGCCTCGAAAATTATTTTTTTTATATGTCGTAGTGGAACTTTTTTTCCCCATGCTAAAAGCTTTCGAAAAATCGAGTACGCAATATCAAAAAATTTTTATCCATACAATTTGACCCGCCCTAGTGGTTACATATGTATATCCTGGAGTGTAAAAATATTAAAAAAAATTTTTTTTCTTAAATCTAGAAGATTACTTTAAATTACATTTGGAATAATGAAAACAATGAGTAATTATTGGAAAAAATAATGGAAAATGTAACTAGTTATTAGTAACTCATTACAATATGTTTTTCTCGTATTCAAAGACTCGCAAAAATTCAAACTTAATAATTTCAAACAAATCCGATATAGATATAAGAAATTCATGCACCATTCATTGAATTCCATAAAACTAATATTAGAATTTCAAAATATTGCAGTAACTAATCCACAATGAAACGAATTACTTAAAAAAAAAACTATGCGCCTTATTAGATTTAACATTTATAATATTAGAAATAAAAATCTTTTCCAAAAAATATTTGATACGAATCCGATAAAAAAAATCATCTGCGATTTCGAATTTTGAAAATCGAATATCAGATTCGTACTCAGTGACTCCAAAAACTACGTTCAGAAAATTATGGCGGTAAAATTTGATTGAACTGCAGTTGCAATTATTTTTAATAGTTATAGTTAATTATTTTTAATAGTTATAGTTAAATTAACTGAAATATCAGTAAATTTTAAATACAATTACAGTATGCAGTTTTTTAAATGCAAATCATGTTAATTTTTGCCAACAAAATTCTCTTAGTGTATAAAGTATCAACTTTAATTTCCATTTCCATTTCAATTTCGAATCTTCTCAAATTCAACCACTATAATTTATATCTACGATTTCGAATTCTAATATTCTGATACCAGATTCGAGTAAGAATTTTCAAACAGATTCCACCACTCCTTAAACATGTTTCAAACGTCTCACGAAGTTAATTTCTGCATCTCAGGAAGTAAGAACGAAAATTAAATGCCAACATTTAGAATTTTAAAATGTTTCACAATGTACCATTAGCTACTAACTGGGAATTTAACTGATACATTTGTTGTTATTTCCCATGTAAAATTCAAATTTAGAAAACAGTTGGTACAATTAAAACATCATAGAACACGATTAATAGAGATTTTTAAAAGTAAAAAGCTTTTTTAAATTCGAACTTTTAAAACCCTGCAAAAAAGAGGTGCAGAAGCGGTAGAAAAAGCACTACAATTAGTGATCTAGATATAATTCTTTTTTAAAAAAGAAACTCTAATGATTTTAGCCCTGAGATGTCATAGGAGGGAAGCATGCCCAATTCAACAGCTTTTCAGTACTTTTTGAACAAGTGGAAAGGAAACTCTATTTCAGCAATTGAAAGAGAAAAAAAATAGAAAACAAAATTATTTTTTTTTAACAATTTTGTATTGCTGCCATCAGGTATTGAACTTGCGACCACAATATAGCTAGTTTAGCCCCCTATCTCTTTGATATAAATATTGACTGGCTTAAAGAGACCATTTTGTGATTGCGAGATATTGTGTCTTATTCTCTTCAGTAAACGTACTTATTAAACATGTGCAAAAGATGCACTTCAAATCAATTTTTTTCACTACTCTTTTCACAAGTGCATAATAAGTATATTGTCGCAATTTTTATTTTATTTACCAACGCTTTTTATCTTTCACTTCATCTGTGTATTTTTAAAAATTTATTTTTTTTGTATATATCCATCCATATCCTTTTTTTCTGATATATACAATATAAAATTTCTATTTACCCTGATTTCCTACCGGGAGGGGCAAAAAGATATAAAGTCTCCCCCTTGACGGCCTGCACGAACCACTTTGGTTGGAAACCTGAAATTTATAATATTTCATGTTCCTTGGAGTATGGGCTAACTTACAGATAAGGTACTTTTTGGAACTTGGTACAGGAACGTGGTAGAAATGGGGGTTAAAAAGGCAAAAAGCGCCCCCGTTAACGCTTGCCCAAAACTTTTTGGCTAGAAACCTGAAATATAATAAACGGATGTATTTGGAGCATTAAAATTGAGAAACGAAATGGAACGACGGAATTGACACTGTAGATAATGGAAATATAATGAAACAGGGAACGAAATGGAATGGAATGGAATGTGAAAAGAAATGGAATGGAACGAGAAACGACTGATATTAAAACACAAGGCAGTGGGAACGAAATGGATTGAAATGGGGAACGATTGGAATTGGAATACTAGCATTGGGAAACGAAATGGAATGGAACGGGGAACGAGTGGAATTGAACCACTAGATAACTCAAATGTTTCAAACCGCTGGATTTTGGTACACGAAATTTTGCATGTGACTCTACCTTTAACATAGACAATCACTGAAGCAGGATTATATATGTATATTTGGGAATTCTTACGGAGAGGGGCAAAATGGGTGACGAACTCCCTTTAATTACCTGTGAAAACCCCTTAAGCCAGAAATTTGAAACTTAGCATTGAAATATACTCTCTCGATATTAAAAACTGTTGGTAACGAAGCATTGGTCTGGCAAGTTAGGTATCTAGTTATTGATAAAGTAGTGGAAGAAACCGATTCATTAAACTTTCCAACTGAATTTATGAATGCACTTGATTTGCCAGATCTACTTCTACATAAACTAGAATTAAAAAAACTTTAAGGCACGCTAGCAACTTAGCGGCCCTTGCTGCAAAAAAAAAAATTAATAAAAATAAAAAAAAAATATATGGTATTTTTTTGAAGCCCGGTAGAAATTTAAATTGTAAAACAATACACAAAAAATTAAATTTTAATCAAAAAAATGTTTTTATTCCAAAGATCAACACATGGCATTAACATTTGAAAATGATTTCGGGCATATAGCGGCTGTTCTTGATGAAGCGCATTCTGGGCGTCCAATTTTGGGTCACTTTTTCGAGCATTGCTGGCCGTATGTCACGAATAACATGAACAATGTTGGCCTCCAAGGCTTCAATTGTTGCTGGTTTAACAGCATAAACCAGTAACTTTAGGTAGCCCTACAGGAAATAATCGAGAGGTGTCAAATCGCACGACCTTGGAGGCGAATTGATGCATCCATTTCTCAAAATTAACCAATTGCCAAATTTTGATTACAATAAGTAGATGTTTGCGGTCGCTGTATGGCACGTAGCGCCATCCTGTTGAAACTACATCTCCCGGATCAATGTCCTCCATATTTTCAAACAAAAATCATTGACCATGGTGTGGTAACGATTTTCATTGACCATAACGCAAGCTCCGGCTTCATTTTTGAAGAAATACGGTTCAATGATGTCACCAGCGTGTAAACTACACCAAACGGTACATTTATGGATGTAATGGAGTCCGTAGGGTCTGTTGTGGATTGGAGCCTCATTGCTAAACACAATTTTGCCATAAAACATCGGATCAGTTTCCAACTGCTCTAGAGCCCAATCAACGAAAGACTGACGTATATGATGGCCTCGTGGCTTTAATTCCTGCACTAGCAGGATCTGAAACGCATGTACGCCAAGATCTTTGTGTAAAATTTTCCACGTAGTGGACGGACAGAGCCCCAATTCCTGCTACCGACGACGAATCCACAAATTTAGATCTTCTTCCACACTTTCGTTTACAGCGGCGATATTCTCTTCAGTACGTACATTCCTTCGTACTGAAGAGAATATTGCATCATTTAGAGAGTATGTGGTATGAAATCTATCAAAAGTTGGACGAATGACTTGCTCAGATGGACGATTATGTGCGCCATTAAAATCACGAAGTCGCCTATAAGTTGCGCGAATTGATGACTGATTTTGAAAGTACATCTTGATGATTTGGTAGCGTTGTTCAAGCGTCAATCTATTCATGATGATTTGCCAGAGTATACTGCTTATAAATGTCAAAAAGTGAGCGCCGTATGACAGTTCGTTTGACAGTTAACCCTTTCTATCGGCCTTAAAAAACACCCTTTACAATTTTTTTATCCCGCTAGGATTCGAACCCGTGATTATCCAAATCACTTCTTAAGATCACTTTTAGAGCAATATTTCTTTAGTAGCAATAATCAAGTGGTTTCTTTTGAAAATCCCGTGAAAATATATTAACGGATTCTTTGGAAGCTATGAGAGAAGTGATTTTTTCAAATTGTCCAGAATAACTTCCAAAAAAAGCAGTAAAAAAACACTAACGAATACTTCGGAAGCAATTTTTAAATTTTTGTGCTGGGGAAGTTAAATTTATTGTTAAAGTAACAACAACACAGTTGTAGTTGTTTTTTCATTGCCAAAAAGAGGTAGCTTTCATGTTCTTTCTTTTATGTTATTTCTTTCAAAAAATTTAGAATTACCTTGACTTTTTTTTTGCAGAATTTTTCCTTTTAAAGTGAATATCCTTACCTCTTGGGTTCATGAATTTTAATGAATATGTATATCTTTCGTTCTTTTTTTTTCTATATATGACTTTATAAAACCATAAGCTTTAGTAGTAAAGAATCTTTTCACTTTTTTGTTTTTATCTTTCTTTGAACCTAACACTATACACTTGGGGCTTATTTGTTGACCCTACTTTACCACTTAACTTTTGCAGTATCAACATTAGCAACAACAACAACAACAACGGCAAACAACAAAATATAAGGGGAAATTGTAATTAAATATTCTTTAATATCCTTAAAGTGTTTATAATTTGTAACTGTTACAGTTATTGCTGATGCTGCTGATGCTGTGTTGTTGAAATGCTCTTGTTATTTCCGTTTTTTCCTTTTTGCCATGGCAACACTTTAGAATTGTTTAGGTCTTGGGTTCTTTGCTTGATTGTTATCGTTGTTATTTCTGATGATGCTGTTACCATTTAGATTTTATATTATGTTAGGCAGGTTTCTGCTTTATTGCTGTTGTTGTTGTTGTTAGCAATGCGGACATTACAGTAATTGTATGGTGTATTTTATAATACAAAGTATTGTTGTACTTCAATGTACGTTTGTATTATTTGTATTTGAAAATTGGCATTCAATTTTATTTACACTTTTTTTTTCTTTTCTTGCTAAGTTCTGGTGGTAATTTTCAGAAAATTTCATTAATAAATATTTGATTTGTTACTCTAAATGTTTCGGTTTCATAAATAAATACTACTTTCATTTGTATATTTTTGCTATATTTTTCAGTATAAACAGACTAAAAGAATATTATGACCCCCTAGTGGTGTTTGAAATCATAATTGGCTGTGTAACATTAGAAAGGACCAACTTAATAGCTGCTATGGCAGTTGAACGTAATAAGGTTTATTTGCTTGACTCAAACAGCCAAACAAACAGTCAACATTTATAGAAGACATTTCTAAAACATTTATATTTAACCTAATTAAAAATATTATGATTCTTGCAAATGTTACTCTGAAAGCATACTTATGCAGTAATAATACCGTACATTTATATTCAAATCTCTTCATATTCTTTTTTTTTTACCCCCAAATATACTTATGTGTTAAATGTTTAGTTTATTTTAATATTTGTTTGTCTACTTTTTGTGTAAGCAAGATTGTATATGTGGTTATTTAGTTGTTTAAGTTTGCTTGTGTTTGTGCAGGACCTTTGGATGTTTTATAAGTTAACAAGTATGTACAATACGTGTGTGTGGGGTTGTGTGTGTGAATATGTTTGTGAGTGTTAAAACTTACACACACAATAAATTTGATTTAACTAATTGACACTTATTTCATGGTTATTATTATATTTGATCATTATACTCTTTCAACACAAAAATCACTCAACCATACGCACACACTTAACCATTCATTAAAAATCACAAATATGGAATCTCATTTAAAATGTTTTAACTTATCTTGTTATTAATATTTTAGTTTTGTTTAAATTAAGAGCTTTAGTTTGAAAAGTAATTATGTTGTTAGAAAGTTTTCAGAGAACTAAATTTTCTAGAAAAAAGATAATCAAAACAACTCAGACAGAAGTTTTCAACTGTACCAAAACAAAAAAAAATCCCAGCAAACAATTTGCATTTAAAAAAAGTTTACAAAAAGCTTGCGAACAAAAATTTGAAAGTTTAAATTTACATATATACAAAACGATGCTTTGTAATTGGACAACAACTGTAAACTACAGAACTTCTTTAAACGAAAGCGTTTTGTAAGTCCACTTAGGTTGCGTTTACACTTGCATCGAAATCTCGAGATTTCGGTATTCACTACTCTGAAAAAGCAATGAAGGAAAGCTTATAGATGTTCAATTTTGAGTAAAGTACATATATTTAGTTCTAATAAATACATTTTCTAAAAATTTAAAGTTTATACTCATATCTTCAGTGCTTTTTCAGAGTGGTGAATATCGAAATCTCGGGATTTCGGTGTATAAGTTAACGCAGCTTTATAAGTCTGTAATTGATACATAAGGTAAACTTTAAAAATATGTGTAATATTAACACTTTGTAAACGTTATAAAATATTTAAAAACCGCAATTTTGAACTAATAAAATATATTAAAATATAATAAAAATTAAACAAACATTTGTTGGACCCACTCATTGTACGGAGTAATGTTCTTCTTCTTGTAATAACAAAGAAGTAAGATAGAAAGAAAAAGCTTGTATTTGTTTCTTACCAGTGGCGATAAAATACAAAATATCAACAAAAACTTTTAAAATATTTCTATTGCAGTAATGCTTGCAAAAACTTCGAAAACATATTTACACATTTTTTGCTGCTCTAGTCTAGTTGGTTGGCAAATTATGTTTTAACATGAAATTTTGTTTTTTATAATTGCAGTAATGCCACCATTTGCTAAAGAAAAAACTGATAATGGGGAACTAGAAAATTCCCGATATAATCGTCTTTTCATATCTGCAGGTGTAGAATATTTTGAAAGCAAAAATTCTGTGAAGTATTTTTTTTATAAGAATATCATGATGAAGAAAAATGGCAATTTTTGAAAAGAAGTACTTATTATATTATTTCATAATAAGTAAATAATTGGCCTCGAACAAGAATAAATAAAATTTCCATTATATTAAAAATAAACATTTTCTAAAGGTTTTGTAAATGTTTTATAAACTTTTGTGTAAATAAAAATAAACAAAAATAAATATATAAAAAAGTTATACATTTTTTATCAAAAAATATTTTAAAATATCACTAAGAAAATAACAAAACTAAAACAAAATGGAGAAATAAAAGAAGCATATGAAGCAAAGCTGTAAATGAATCATTCTTTTTTTGATTTCAATTCATTACAAATTAGCTAAATTTTTAAGTAATTCTTTTCGCCAAGGAAAAGAATTGAATGAAATTTGAATCAATTCAAATGAATTTGGTAAAATGAATATCAATTCATTTTCAATTCAAATGAATTTGGCAAAATAAATTGCAATTCATTTCCCATTTAAATGAATTGAATTGATTTTGAATTAATTCAAATGAATTAAAAATGAATTGCAATCAATTAAAGTAAAAATAGTGTTTGGAATTTATTTCTTCAAGTGTTACTTATTAAGGTTTTGACATACGCTGAACGACAAAAACACATTTATTATTCAAAAAGCAATTAATAATTTTATTGCAATTCAGTTTTAATTTTTCTTTATAATTTCAATTAATTCAAAATCAATTCAATTCAAATGAATTGGAAATGAATTGCAATTCATTTTGCCAAATTCATATGAATGAATTGATTCAAATTTCAATCAATTCGTGATTTTTGTGAAAAGAATTAATGCAAAATTTTGCTTATTCAATGCATGAATGATTTGCAAATTAATTAAAAAATTAATGATTCATTTACAGCTCTGATATGAAGACATGTAACTGTTATAATTTAATTGTTATTTTTAAACTTGAAATATAAATACATTATATTATATCAACTAAATGAGAATTTTCTACAAACAAAAATTTCATTATACCAAAATATTTTATAAAATAGTTTTGTAATAAACACATTAAAAAATTCTTAACTTTGTAAATCATTTTATTGCTTTAAACGTACTTTAAATTTGCCGACTTTTTTTCATTAAATTTAGTCGTGTTTTATAAAATAATTTTTTTTAAATCTTTTTTTGGCCACCTATATTTTGGTTTTCCTGAGGTTTTTCCATTATTATACCATACAACACAACATGGACAGGGTATAATACATAAGTTTGTGCTGACATAGTAAAACCAAAATAATGTTGGACCTAGACCCATCATCTCTTAGTATACAGATCGATTAAGAATCACTTTTTGTTCCGATTTGATGATGTCCATCTATCCGTCCATCTGTCTGTCCATGTATTCCTTTGCACGCGCTACAGGTTGCAAATATTAAGATGCAATTTGGTACACCGGTCCAAGGACCAAGGCCATTGATTTTGGTTAAAATCGGTGAATGTTTAAACCTAGTGCCCATATAAAGGTCCCAACAAGTTCTTTAGCACCCTACACAAGCAAAGCAAAAATATGGTTGGGGTGACTGCGACCATCATATTATGAAATAGTTTTGACAATCATACTCTTATACGCCTCTCATACGCCTTTTATTTATCATACTATGGTCCTTAAATTATCACATTATGATTGCAAAATCACGCCAATATTATCATATTATAGTCCTGCATATCATATTGTGATCCCTGTAGTGTTCTAACAGCATTCTCTTGAAGCTGGATTAAAAAGATTTGCACGTTTCGTTTTATTCAAAATAGTACTTATATTTATTTAAGGACTAATCTAGCCAGCGAACAATCCCAAAAATGAATACAAAAAAAGCTCAAAAAGTATTACTAAAAGTTAAAATTTTTGTATGAAAGTGGAAAAGAGCCTTCATTTTTGATTCAAATGACTCAAAAAAACAAGATTTTTTTTGAATTGTTCCCAAAATATTCAAATTTTTTTACATTCCTGAGTCAATTCTGAACCATCTTTTGGATTTAATAATTTTTCTCAAATTTTTGTGTCTTTTATGATTCGTTTAAGAAGGATCATATTTTCGTCCAAAATATGAGCAAGTTTTGACAAAAAATTTCAGAATTTCAAAAAAATGTGTTTTAGTTGAGTAAGTTTTGACTCATAGAATAAGAACCCTCAGAAAAGTATCCAAATTTTGCTGGATGGGAAGTTACATATTTAAATAAATTCGTCATTAAATTAACTTTAGTTATCACTTATGATATCCCAGCAAAAAAAGAGATGTAGAAGCAGTAGAAAAAGCACTACAATCGATGATCTAGATATACTTCTTTTTTAACATAAACACTAATGATTTTAACATTGAGTTGTCATAGGAGAGAAGTACTCCCACTTCAACATTTTTCCTGTACTTTTTGAAAGAGTGCAAAGGAAGCTTTTTTTCACCTATTAATATTTATAAAAAAATTCTTCTTTAAAAAAATTATGTTTTTTTATTTTACAAAAGTTTTTGTATTGCAGCCACTGAGTATCGACACCACGATTGTTAGTCTAGGGCTCTACCGCCGAGCTATTGTTGGATATGAAAGATGACTGGCATAAAAACACCACCTTGTTACTGCGAGATATTGTGCCTTATTCTCTTCAATAAAAGTACTTATTAAACAAGTGTAAAAGGTGCACTCCAATTTCATATTGTTTTTAGTACTATTTTTACAGGTGCATAAGAAGCGATTTCTTACCATTTTTTTTTAATATACATATTTTTAAAAACTTAAAAATTAAAAATATTGAATTTAAACACATTAATTATAAATATTTAAAAAAAAAATTAATAAAATAAAAAAAAATGTTGTTAACATATTCGATTTGCTTTCAACTATGACATAAGTAGACAATTATCAATTATTAACCCATTCAAGGGAAATGACACTGATGATGGCTTTGTAGCGAAAGCCAAAAATATGTATTCTGTCTTGCTGGCCTTATCGAATTCTTAAAAAAAAAATGTTATTCTTTGTAATTTACTTGTGAAAATTGTATCATCTTTCTTTAATTTGAAAATAATTTAAACAGAAAGTGATATTAATTTATGATCTATAGTCAAACTGAAAAACATTCATTTATAAAAAAAAAAATTCCCGGGACCCTCTGTTTGGGAATGCCAAATGATACCAAAATCACTTTTTACGATCATTGTTAGAGCAATTACTCTTTAGAAGCAATACTTAAGTGATTTTTTGGATGTGGTTCAGAAGTAATTCTAAAAAAGCTGTAAAAATGTAGTAACGGATACTTGGAAAGCAATGAAAAAAGTGATTTTTTGAAGTTGTTCAGAATAACTTCTAAAAAAGCAGTAAAAATGCATTAACGGATACTTGAGAAGCATTAAAAGAAGTAGTTTATAAAGCATTACTTCCAATTTTTTTGCTGGGATATAAATAAAAATAATTTATGGGAACATGTAATATCAGAACCTAGAAAAATATTCTTAAGAATACAATTTCATAATACATTAAAACTGATCATAGTATGTTTCTAATGAACCCAATATTTTCCTAATGATTATAATATTTTCCCAGTGGTTATTTGTATAGCATGAGCAATACATCAATAACATTGTACAACAATTTCGAACTTTTTCCAAAATTATGGGGTTCTGACAATGGATTCTGGTAAAGGATACCAAACATAAAAAAAAAAAAATAACACACGTGTCGGCGATTTGAAAGATCACATCGGAATTTTATTTTAGGGGGGTTTAAAATTTCCCACCTTTTTCAAATGTTTATTGTGAACTCTCTTTATTTTCTGGAGTACATTATTCTATGTTCAAATTAATTTGACTATTGTAAATTTCCGACATGTTCCCATACAAACAAATCTACGATTTAAATACATATCCAAATTTCAACAAAATCAGACCGTCCTTGTTAGTTGAAAACTTATAATCCTTATATTTTAGTTATTTTAATTAACCAAATTGTTATTCTAATTGAAATTATGTGTTCATTCAAAATCAATATATTCTATTGCTGCTATTGGCTTAAAACATACATGGGACTTATTAATTATTTGAGCCAATTATATGAAGATTTCGTTAAAACTTAAATAATACTGAAAAAATTTTGGCATTATCATTACTTCGACTAATGCTTTGAAATACATTGGTATCACTACAACATGAAGAGAATTATGTCAGTAAAATTAACTGCAATTGCAGTTAAAAAAGTGTGCACTTCATTTAAAATTAACTGATATTCCAAATATTTTAACTACAATTGCAATAAAAATAAATGAAATTATAGTTAATTCAAATGCAATTACAGTGCACACTTTTCTAACTGCAAATGCAGTTAATTTTACCAACATAATTCTCTGAGTGTAATATCAATTGTTTAATAAATTCATTACCAATGCTAATGTTTCATAGCGAAATTAATCTACTTGACTGAATTTAATCCACTTTAATAATCTTCATCGTTTTCACATGCATTTCTTTGACAGTTAAAAGGTTAATTTGACAATTAACTTTGCCACTTTTCAATAACAGGAAGGCGTCGATCACGATCTGGCTTAAGATGTACATGAAAAATGTCGCCGTTAGAAAACAACGCCCAGATATTTCTGCGGCAGCATCTTGACATTTTAAATTATCTGACTTTCTGTATGAGATTTTTAGTGTTGGAAAGGATCTTTATAACTAAGCACAGAGTTGCCCTCACCTAGTGGTTTAAAAAAAGTAACCATATTAAAAGTTGAATTAACTGTTAATCAAAAAGATTAAAATATGTTTTAATCGACTTGTTTAGTGCGCAATTAAGCAGTTAATCCGACTTTCACTACACTCACAATATATTTTCCATAAGCGATTGAAGTTTATTTGAAAAGTAGAAAGTAAAGTTTGTTTTCAATTGAAGAATCAATTAAAATACATTGAAACATATTGTTTAACTTTTTTTATCCGTCAATAAAAAACAAACAACAAAAAAAAATGTACCGTCTGTAGGAGTTGATATTTTAAGTTAAATGTTCTATTTTTATTTTTCTATTTTTAGAAAAAATAATTTAAATAATTTCGTTGTTTTCTGTTTTAAAACAAAAATTCAAATATTTTTAGTTTTCTTTTTTGTTAAAATAGTTTCTTTATATACAAAGTTATTTCAATTCAAATTACAAGAAATTATTTACTCATACACATAAACATAGCCAATAAAAATATGAACGTGTGTGTTGTGTGTGTAGTGTTTTGAAAATTCAAACAAAAAAAAAAAAAACATTCAAATATGAAAAAACAAACCACAAAATCGTTTTTTTATGTTTTGTCAGTTAAAAATTGATGATTGTTTTAACAGACTTTTCAATTATTTTTATTTCTTTTATGGATTGTTTAAACAATGTTTGAAAGTAAATAGCAAAATGGTTTGAATATAATGAAAAATCAGTAGGTAGTCCTTTTTTTAATTGTGTTTTCAATTAATTTAATATGTATTTTAGGTTGTTTCTAACGATAAAATATTGTGAGTATAGATTAACTTTCCTGTGTGAATTTTTACATTCGATTTTTAAAAATTGATAAAACGGGAAATGTCGCGTTATTTTCTCTTATCCCGCCCACTTTCAGCATAATACTTTGACAATGTTGTGAGAAAACGTCTTTCCAAATTTTTCTTATATACGTTCTAATAAAATTTTAATGCCAATGAACTAAAATGCCCAAGTATGGCTTATAATAATACAAATCTCATTATTTAAAATATGTTCAAAAAACTCTTGTTAGTGTTTGACAAAATAATTTTGATGGAATATTTTATGCATAAATAAACATAATAAGATTATCGCTATTATTTTGTAGAATAAATTGGGCGATTGAAAAGGTGATATTAAACTTACTTGTGTGTCAAAAAAAAATATCCATAAAACTTTTTAATCATCAATTTATTTACAATTTGATATCTAAACAAAAACACATTTAATCCAATTTGATTTATATATTAAAAGGAAAATCAAATTGAGGGTCAAAGTGATGTAGATGAAAAAATGAATTGATTTTCAACATTATTTATTGTATTATAAAATATTACACTCAAAATAATATGTTTTGTTGGTTCAACAGAAAAATTTCTTAATTTAACGAAATTTATTCCTGTTTTTTTTGGCTTAAAATAAAATGTGTTTATTTTAACACTTTTTTGTAAGATTTAATAAATCGAAATTTATATAAAGAAATTACTAAAATTACAATTTTATTTGTAAATATACTAAGTCATAAAATTTGTTCAAATTATAGGGTATAGGGACCGTCCTCGGTCCTGGTACATACCATCTAATGGAGCAAATACTTTGCCCATTTTGCTCTATCTTGATTAGAGCTTATTTTATTAAATGAAATTTTTTATTAAAAATTTTTAAGGATCCAAGCCCCCGCTAGAGAGTATTCTCATAGTTTTAGAGATAGGGGCCAGAAGGGAAAGAAATAGCGGCATCTTTAAAATATTATATTATCATGAAAATATTATATTTTAACTATAACTTGTGTAAAACTTAACAAGTGAGTTCTTAAAATTAGTTATAAATAATTTTTGAAAATGAACACCTAAATTTAGTTAAAATACTGGAGAGTGTTATATTAAATGAAGATAACTAAAATCTCTGTTTAAATCGGTGTTTTAACTAAAAATTTGTTAAAAATTAGTCAAATCGTTTTGAAACCCTTTTTGGTAGTTTTTTTTACTGACTTATTATTTTAAGTGTAGAAATGAATTATGTAAAAAATAAAAGGCAGGAAATTTAAGCTGTTACCAAGTTTTTTTTTAAATCTTTTACACATTTAGGAAGAATATATAGATGGTAATAATTTGAACACTACTGTGTGAAATTTTTAACATATTAAAAAACATATCTCTCTCATACAAAAGTTATTTGACATTGTCATAAATAGTAGCGAATTATATTCAATTAAGAGATCTCAACTTATGATAACCGATATGTGGGTAACTTAAATAATATATAGGTAAACATGTAATATTGCCATTTGATCATATAAAAAAGACATTTAGTGAAGGAGGTAGTAAAAATGTATAAATTTCATGTAATCGTAACCTCAAACATTGTTTAAAAATCTAAACAGAAATGTAAATAAACGATAAGATATAAATATATATAAAAATTATTGGTAATGTTGTCAGCACATATGGCTGTCAAACCTAGATCAAAAGAAAAGTAATACGAAAAAAGAATTATAAACAATTACGATTGAAATGTAGATGATTTTGTAAAAACGACTACAGACAAAATAAAACAAAATGGTATTTGGAAGGGAACGCCTTAAAGGCAAATCTGTGTTTTTTTTTCTAAAAATAAACAAATTATAAAATTTTGTAAAAGTTACAGTCAAGGTTTTTTTCCTTGGTGTAAATTTGTTGAACAAGTCATACCAGAAGTTGGATGGATTACCAGAAGTTAGGCGTGTAAAATTCCAGGATCGCAAAAGAACCAAAAAATTCGTGATGACATTTGGATTTATCTCGAAAACTGTTGAAACAGTTGTTGATATTTTTCGCAGCATACTAATTTGGAAACCAGAATATCTGACCTAATAGACAGCAATAAGTCTGGATCCTTGATCCGTTTCGATATTAGTGAAAGCGGCATTTAAACTTTTTTAACTCATATTTATAGAATTCTTCACACACTAGTTATAACGACTTTGTGCTAATATTTGTTACTACCAAAAATACATGATCCAAACCCACTTTTTATTATATCTATTATATATTTCACTATATTTGTCGCTAATTGAAATTCCTTCTCATAATTTGATCCTCTTCTCGTTTTTGTCAGAATTTTGTATTTTAGCTGAAGACGACATAATCGATATGGGTATCATATGAAAGGTTTTTTGAGGCGCGTCCAGCGGTATATATAGCATGTTCCAGCATATCCAAACATGTACTATTTTCAAGGATATTCTAAAAAAACTAATTTCTGTCCATAGTCGATTTAAGTGAACATGTGTTTCAAATTTTTTTTATTAGAAATTCAATGTGGTGGAAACAATATGTTCTAAATAGGCAATATGGATACCAAAACTTTTCTTTTGGTATCTACATCGCTGAGTAGATTAGTTTAGAATTTTCCAAATTTTGTACTTTTTTCACGGTGCTCTGGACCAATTTTTGAAAAAATTTATTTTATTATTTAAAATTAGTTTCAATTGTTTTGATGTATTTTTCGGTTTCTCCGATATTAGAAAGCATCGGTACCTTGTGTTGTCTGTTAGGTAAGCTTTTCTGATTTCCGAATTGGTACATTGAGTAAATAACAGTCATTATACCGGTGGTTCCTTACGCTGTACTTAAAATTTAAAATATTCCGGGTATTTCAGCTAGTTAAATTACATATAATTTATAAATGGAATTCTTTTGATGCAAAACTAATTTAAACTATTAAACATTCTCTTACATACAAAAAGAAATGAAAATAAATAAAAAACTAAAAAGTAAATAGGGCATTAACAAATAAAATTGCTAAAAAGCCGACATGCCTCAATTGCAAATACCCAGTAACCCACAAGCACATAACACAGACATACTCATACACTGTATGTTGTAAAGCAATTATGCCAAATGTCAGTTGAAAGGATAGCAATTTGAAAATCTCATATAAATTTGTAAATGTCATTCATTCCAGTATCCGCAGCTAATTTCCAATCGGGTAGTTTTGTTGCCTACCACTCTGTAACGTTCAATTAAGTTAAAAAGAAAAAATTTCCCTCCGCTTGAAAAAAAATTATTTTCTTGGTTTCCTATCCATGGGAAACATATGGAATTTTATGGCAAACATAAAGAGGGCTTTAATGAAAAATATGTGATGTGCTGCTGTTGGTGTTTTATGTATGTAGGTGTTGTTAACTTTTAGAAATTGCATTTTGAGTAGTGTTTCTCCCTATCTGGTTGAGCTGCTTGTGTTACAATGTATTAAAGAAAGGATAAAGAAGCAGCATAAAGGAAATAAGTAAAGAAAGAATAAAAAAAACGACTTAAAATTATCTGTCACTTGTAATGAATGTTTTTTTTTTTTTTTTTTGTTCAAGTACATCAACAAAAAATTTAACAAACTCACAATCAGACATGATTAAAATTGTTGATGAAGGACAATGTAGAGATGGTATTGTTGTGGAAAAACTGCATAAAATATGATTTTGAAATACAAAGTATAACACATTTGTTTGAAAAGGAAGTAAAACCCATTTAAAATGACGTCTTTCAAACATATTGAAGTATAAATAATATAACAAAAAGATAGTTTGTTTTTCGATAAGGACAATTTTATTAGGAAAATGTAGGTTTACTTATTATGTAATAAAAGCTTTTAAGAACTTATGAATATGGCAAAGCAGGGAAAATATATCAAAAACTTTGGACGCTAGGGTTTTTTTTAAATAAACTTAAGGGGCAATTCTGTAACTGTTAAATGACAAAATTCGATAGCTAAATTGTCAGTCTACTATGACAACCCGACTAAAAAAGATGTTATATAATTATATATCACCATATATAAACCCATATATACGTCCATGTCTAATTTGATCCGAATATTGGAATATATAATTATATCAAGCGAGATAAGCATGTTATCTCACCTGATACAATTTGATCCGAAAAATGGGTCTATCTAACTGCATCAAATTATATATAAATACATATAATTCAAGGTTGGTTACCGAAACTAATAACGGTAAGGGTAACGGTAACGGTATCAGATTTCGTTTGTTTAGGTAACGGTAAAGGTAACGGTATTTAAGACTGTTTCGGAAACGGTATACCGTTATCGAAACTGCAATACCGGTACGTACCGGTATTAAAAATTATGTTAAAAACATATAAAAACAAGTAAAAACATGGCATATTTTTAATTTTAAGTACTGAAAATACAGATTTTAAGCTATAAATTCAATACTGGTAGTTTTAATAAGTAAAATTATTATCTAAAAATTGTAATTTTTATATAAAATAATAAATACCGGTAAAATACCGGTAACTACCCATAAAAATAATTGTATCGGTAACGATAACGGTATTTATAAATTTTTTTAGAGGTATCGATAACGGTAACGGTATTCAATTTGAAACGGTATTTTAGCGATAACGGTATTATAACGATAACGGTAACCAACCTTGATATAATTTGATGAAGATTTTCAAAGAAAATTTTAGTAAATATTGTTGAGATCACTTATTTCATTCATATTAAATACTAATGCTTAATGTTTAGAAAAATTTTTGCTAATAAACTAAGAAATAGCTGCCAAATAAAACATTACAAATTAAAAATTTGTCGGAACAAATTTTTCTAGGTTAGAGTTTTGGTCTTTCTTACAAAATGTGTGTCTTTCTTATAAAATAAAAAATTAACTTTCACAATTATTTTTTTTTCACGGAAAAATAAATGTACTTAAACCATATTAATTTCAACATATGTTTGTCTAATTTTTATTTTTATTTTTAAATTTAAAGTAAAAATATTTATTTCGGCTTTTAATTCCACAAAGAAAAAAAATTTCTCCCCTTATTTATTTTTTTAACCAAGGTTGGCAACCGATACCGTTATAATACCGTTATCCGTTTCAAAACCCTTTCAAGTTGACAACCGATACCGATACCAATACCGAAATTCTTGATTTCAAAAAATACCGGTATTCAAAAACCTTTTCCCTTAATACCGGTATCGTACCGGTATGGAATCGGTTTTAAAAAATTGTTTTTTTCACGTTTTTAGCAAAAATACAAATTTTTTTAATATAAAATTGTTAAACAATTAAACTTTATTATCCATTGTTAAAATCGTGTTATAAATTCAAAGTGCGGTTATCAGCCTTTAGTTTGCATTGGCAGCATTGTTTTTAATTTATTTAACTTCATAAATATTCTCTAACTTGTGACAAATTTAGTAAGTATAATTTAATATATATACTGGTTTCTTAAACCTTTAATTGAATTTACAGTTTCTTTTAGAGAATCCTTTTATTAATTTTATAAACTTATTTTTTTTTATTTTATTATGTGATCTCAATACAAATATAAAATATTTGTAGTGAATTAACTTGTGTTACGAAAATCAAAAACAAAAAAAAAACTCTAATATAGGGCCTATATTCTGCAAAATAACCATTGGTACTTTTTTGTAAGAGAGCATAACTTAAATGCCTTTATTCCCTTATTTTATTTAACGACGGTTATATATATATCATGTTATACATCACTGGAAAGCTTATAAAAAAATAAATGATCTAATGTGGAAATAAGTATAACATTTTATATAAAAAAGACGGAGTATGTAAAAAACGCATGTTTTTTAAAGTTTTTGTATGGGAGCATATTTCAAATTTACGAAATTAAAAAAGAGTATATCACAGGATTAATATATCCATCAAAATATGAAGTTTTGATGTACATATTTCCTATGTTTAAGAGGAAAGAGGCCTAAATTCTTTAAAAATGTACCAAAAAGGTGTTTCGGGGAAAATTTTGGCAAACCTGATGTAGTGCGAATATCGAATATCGAAAAACGCAAAAACACGTTCCGCTCCATATAAAGTACCCAAAATTTTTGAAAATTTTAAAACAGCAAATTCGAAAGGGCAAAAAGTGCCAAAAAAGCTACCAGTGAAAAGCCCTCAAAAATTGCTTTCCAACAATACCACACTTGCACATGGTTCCTTTGGTCGAAATATCTTAAAAAGCAAAAAAACCTAAAAAGGACACATTTTTGAACCCCTTTTTGGACCCTTAAAATTCCGAGGTGGCCGATAAGCTGAGACAGGTCGATCTTAGATTTTTTTCTCAATCACATATCCAAATTTCATCAAAATCGGAGTGTTTATGCTGAAGTACTTCCGTTGTTAGAATTTTTTAATAACTTAAATACTTATCCTTTATAAAAATTTAATAAAATTGAGTTTTTTTATAATTAGGAACGTTTTTTTATATTTTTGTAAATTTTTTCAATAATACCGGTATATACCGGTATTAATGTTTCGGTATCGGTTATACATATACCGAAATGATTAAAATACCGTTACCGATACCGAAACAAATAAAAAATCTATACCAATACCGATACCTATACCGTTATTCGTTTCGGTTGCCAACCTTGTTTTTAACCCTTAAATGCATGATCTCTTCGATTTAAACCATTTTTTATATATGATGATTTCTAAAGGCGTGTACATTTCAAGAAAAGTACCAAAAAAAATTATTTTTAAAAAAAGGTGATTTTTATTGAAAAATATGGTTTTTTGCCAAATAGCTAAATTGTGATTATTTTAACGTATATAAGAAAAAAAACGACAAAATTTCTTGTCGCCAAAATGAATTTTATTGCGAGAATATCACTTTAAATATTTAAACAAATATTTTTGAATATTACACTTTTTGTAAAAAAACGCGTGTTTTAGATTTTTCACAAATATACAGAGCAAAACCAAGATTTTTACTCTAACTGTTTAAAAATTCTGCACTAAACTATAGGAACACTATGTACAGAAGGGGCCCCCAATTCCCAAAAATGCAGTTTTGTGCATCAAGTGGGTTTTTTTTTATTAAAAAACCGGTATGTTGCCAAATAGCTACACCATGCATTTATGGGGGAAACTTATTTTTAGTTTAATAAAGAGTATTTTCCCAACTATTTGAAAAATATAAGTTTAATTCAATTATAAACATTTATATATGTATGTATATGTCAAAGTGCAAAATTCAAAACCAGATCCACAATTTCGGAGTTTTTTTTTAATTTTTATAGTGCAATTAAACTTTATAAAATTTTGTAAAATTAGAAATCATGTCAGATAAATTTATACATGAAATTAATACAATTTTATATTAACTTTGTTATATATTTTGAAATAAGATTGTTTAGAGAAGCTTATACGCCATTATATATAATTATGTTTAAACTATATTTGCTGATCTCTTAATATCTCTTAATATATAACGTCATATCAAACATATTTATAAAACCAAAGTTTTAATATAAATGTATGTGGTCATATAAAGCCACACATATAAACATTTACAATTATATCAAATCATATAAAATTATATGAAAACTTTTTTAGTCGGGAACTTGGCAATTTAACGACCGAATTTTGTCGTTAAAAATTTACAGAATTGCCTTTTTAATAAATAATGGCTCTTCTGATTACAAGACATACATTGTATAGGCTGTGATTGAAAACACTTCAATTAGTCACACTCACAGCTATGCCGACCGTGCTGTATCTTGCTAAGAGGTGATACTATGAATCATAGCCTGTGCAGAGGGCTGTCTGTTCTGTTCACCGGTCATAGCAATACACAAAAAGTTTTTCATATATTGGTCAACTGATACATAAACTAACCACCGACGAGGCTTTGGGTGAGACGAAACTGCGGCAGTCTGGTGATTCTCTTGTGTCGGTTAAATTTTTCAATGAAAATGTTTTCTTCTTCTTCGTTCTAATATTAATTACTATTATCCTATCATGCGGTTACAAACACTTAACTAAAAAAAGAAACTTAATAAATAAAGTTGTGTAGAGATTTCAAAAAATTTTATTTTTTTTGTTCATAAAGAAAATTTTGTTCAAAAATCGTAAAAATCTATGAAAGTTTTTATATTCAAGAGATCTTCACAGATAAAAATATCACCAAGTTTTAGGTGACAAAAATAATTGTTAAGTATTAATTTCCATTTTAACAGCATTTTTAATTTAATCAATTAAATTTTTTGTTGATATGAAAAATTTTTTTTTTCAATTAAACTTATTTGTTGTAATGTATTTAAAGTTTTATTTAGAACATATTAGAAATAAAAAATACAAAAATACAAAGATTTTATTTCACCGGATTTCGAGAAAACTGCGATTTTTGGCACTTATTCAGCTATTAGACAAGAATTTTTTCTTTTCTTTTTAAATACCATATGATTTTGACTGGAATATTAGATCATCAGAACAAACACTTCAATCCTCTAAATTAGGGCAAAATGGAGATTTAATAAATAACCCCTGCTTATGGTCAAATTTCAATTTTTTTTAAACATATTAATATAGCAGATATTATTCCTCAGGGGTTATTCGTGAAACTTTTTGATATTATTTGTCTTGCTTTAAAAATAATATTCTTAATTTAATTTCAGAAAACTAACCCTTAAGTGCTGTTGGGGCCTATATTTATCAGTGGTGCATATAGGCCCCAACAGCACTTAATTTTCTGAAATCAAATTAAGAATATCAGTTTTGCACCAAGAAAAATAATATCGAGAAGTTTCATGAATAACAACCCCTCAGAAATATTTGTTACATTAATCAGTGTGTTCGTTTACTCGAAATTCTTACTGCTTTTACTATAATTGGAAACTTTTGTTTATTTTTTTTATTGAATTTTTTCACCTGTAGTAAAAGTAGTAACTTCTAGTAAGTAAACGAACACGCTTAATATGTTTAAAAAAAATTTAAATCTGGATTCTAGTCAAAAACATATGTATTAAAAAAAAAAAAAATAAAACTTACCTAAAAGCTAAATAAGTCCCAAAAATCGCTGTTTTCTCGAAATCCGCTGAAATAAAATCTCTACCCTATTACCTAATTTGTGCGCTATTGGAAAGAAGTGGAATTTAGACTACATTGAATTTCTCTGTTGAATAAATGTTAAAGAACCAAACGAAATTCAATATTTTTCATAAATAATTGAAATTTTACTACCAAACTGACCAATGAGATCGGACGCATTAAATCCGTTTAGTTTGACGAATAAAATAAGGTTCTTGATAACAATTTTTATAAAAGGTCGTAAAATTGTCCGTTAATGAGAGTCAAAAAGCACCAAGAAATTGCTAATTTTGGTGTCCCCTTCTGGTCAGGGAAGGGTCTGTTGTTGGGAGGTAATTTTACTCTGAAATTTTGATTTGGTACTATCGCTTTTGGGAGTGTCCGCTTAGTGAGTTTTAATTTTCCCTTCTATATTAAAAACGAGTAAAAAGGTTAAAGTCGGGCATGCCGACTATACAATACCCTACACCAGTCTGGTTAAAAGCCAACTAATGTTTGGATCCGAAATTCGAATGGGTTAAAATGGGGCTTGTGCCAAATTTTCTAAAATGTGAGTCAGCGCACCAAATTTCATTAAAATATCTTAATATTTGCAACCTGCAGTTTGTAACTAAGCCAATTTTGGGGGACCCTTATATGGGCACTAGGTCTAAACATGGACCTATGTTCACCAAAATCAATAGGCTTCGTCCTTGGGCAAACATAGGTCTGTGTACCAAATTTCATCAAAATATCTTAATATTTGCGACCAGCAGCGTATAAACAATATAATTTTGGGGGGACCCTTATATGGGCACTAGGTCTAAACATGGACCGGTGTTAAGCAAAATTAATAGGCTTCATCCTTGGGCTGACATAGGTCGGTGTACCAAATTTCATCAAAATATCTTAATATTTGCGACCTGCAGCGTATAAACAGTATAATTTTGGTAGGACCCTTATATGGGCACTAGGTCTAAACATGGACCGATTTTAACCAAAATCAATAGGCGTCGTCCTTGGGCTAACATAAGTCGGTTACCAAGTTTCATCAAAATATCTTAATATTTGCGACCTGTAGAGTGCGCACGAGAATGCATGGACAGACAGACGGACGGACGGACGGACAGACGGACATCGTTAAATCGAAAAAAAAAAATTCTGAGCCGATCGGTATACTATAAGGTGGCTCTAGGACCAATATTTTTTGGTGTTACAAACATCAGCACAAACTTATAATACCCTGACCACATAGTGGTGTAGGGTATAAAAATATATAAAATTTGGTAACAATCGGATAAAGAAAAGTCACTCTGAAAATCGAATGGAAATGTAATTAGTGTTCACAAGACGAAAACTAAATGATTACGTGTAATCCTTACTGAATTATATTTCTAAAAAAGTATAAAAATTAATAATCGATTGGTAGACATTCCAGCTATTATAAATTCCCCCGACCATTATTGCGCCAAAGACTACTTGACATAATAATTCAACAGCATTTTTTTTGTTTAATTTTCTAATCCTACAAATTGGTTGTTTAGATCCAAAAATACTAAGAAATGAGTTTTCGCCTCTCTAGGATAACGCTAACCCTTTCGCTATATACTGAAAAGTCGTAAGTAAAATCAACATAAACATTTTGTTACTTTTTGATAAAAAGAATTGTTAAAACAATATCTGTACAATTACATTATTTTACATTATTTTATGTAAAGATCTAACGCTAAATATGTTAGTAAGTTTGTTTTTTTATAAGGACGACAAGCTAAAACCCAGATTTTGCAATATTTTGGCGGAAGGAAGACATGCACTTCCCAATGCTTTCTTCATAGTTATGCTTCGGGGGAAGCAAAAATTAGAACCACGCAACACTTCTTATAATCATTAGTACATTTCCATTGGGTCTAAAGTCATATTTATTAAATTAATAATAATTTTTTTATTTCATTATTTTATGTCATTTTTAGGTTATTTTTTTAGTCAGCTGTTGACCATCGTTGCCACTTTTTCATGCAAAAACTCTACAAATTAAGCGAAACACAGTGTTGTATTCTGCAAAAGTCTCCAGATTTGTGAGATTTTCATGAGATTTCTTCGAAATCTCGCAAATTTACGGGATTTCCTTTGTATGGGGAATCTCGGGATTTCACATGAGATTTTCACTAAAATCTCAATTTTAGTCGAAATCTCGGGATTTGGGTGCAGATGTAAATGCAACATTAGAACAAATATAAAAGTTTACCATAAATGTTTTCAAAACTTATAGGAGGTTTATCGAACAAATTTTATGTGAAGAATTTGTTTTGTAAACCTCCTAGAACTTCGCAAAGTGTTTATGAATTGAGATGTAAACTTTTACATTTATTCTAAGATACTTTAAAAAAAATAAACTTTCTCATTTAATTTTTCACAATAAATGTAACTGATTTTAAATTTTTGCAAGATTTTTTTATGGTTTTTGTAGTATTTTCAAATTATAGTAGTATATCAATACTAATAAAAAAGTTTACACTGAAAAAAGAATTGAATAATTACGCATGAAATAAATAGTTATGAAAACATTGTTATTGTTATAAATATTGTTACAGAAAAAATTATTTTGTTAAAAAATATGCTTTTATTAAATAAAACAAAATATGTTTAAAAATCTGCTTTCGTCCAGCAGAATATGCTAAAAAGCAGTTAGCATATTTTTACAAAAAAAATATGCAATTGCCCAACTCAATCTGCTAAATATAGCAGAAAATATGCTAAAATGGCAACACTGGTTTCCCAACAATATATTTTTTCAAAATTTGACCGATCGGTACATGAAGATTGGGTCTATAAAAAATTACATATTTACAGATACATGTATGTGTGGCTTTTAATTTTGATACAAAATTTAAAACTTTTGCTCTAAAAATTATTTAACGTAGTAATAAAAGTATTTATATAAAGATTTTAAAAAGTGGACCAAAATTGCGATTTTTTCGAAAAGATCTCAAAATTTGTTCTAAAAATGTTTTCGAAATGTTAAAAAAAGACCCAAAAAGCTCTAAAAATTCATTCCAATGTCGAATTAATTTTTTTTTCTCCACAAAAGTAACTAAGTATGCTTTAATAAAGAAAAAGTTATCAAAAATAGCAAAGAAAGTATAAAAAATTTAGGCTTAAATATAATGACAAAATTGAATAAAAGTTTAAACAAAAACCTTAACAATTCAATGAAAAGTTATAAAAGCCAAAAGTTATAAAAAACTTTCTTTATAAGTTTAATTGTCAAAAATTCCTTGTCTCCTTTTGCTTGCTCAATAAAATGATTTCAAAACAAGTTTTAAAAACCCTTTTTATGTTCAATTCTCTAATATATATTTTAATGAATCAATCCTTTTCATGTTTGCTGCAATATGTATGAAAACAATAAAACCGAAAACAAAAAATTTAAGCTTTAGGAAAAGTTATTTTGTTTTTGGTTGTTTTTAACCTTCATTAAAAATAAAATACTTTTTAAGACCGTTTTAAAATGATGATCATCATAAAACTGTTTGTTTTGCTAAGATTTTAGTTAAAGTACTCAAAGTGTTGGCGTTTTAAATTAAATTATCGTAAAGTAACCTCAACAAGTCAAAAGTGCGTAAAAGTTTTATGACATACAATTTTGGTATGTATAAATATATAGACAAAAGGGAGAAAGAATATATCATACACAGAAATTGTAAAATAAAAATAAATTGTAATAAAAAACAAATCTAGAAATTGCAATGCAAGAAAAACTAAAACAACAACACCAAAACCCAGATTCTAGGAATATATGGCCCTGAAGTAGAAAGAAGTATTTGCTGTAGCAGTAAAAGTAGTTGTGGTTGTAGTTGAAATGGAAAAAAGCCAAGAATTATTGCAATGATTCTTCTTGCACTTTCATTAAATATGAAAAAGCGTAAATGTCACTACTGCCGCCGCCGCCAACATCAACACCAGCACCACGATGTCATACACAAATAACAAACAAGGGCACCGACATAGAGGCTTAACATGTCCTAGAGTTCTTAGAAATATTTTTTTTTTTGTCAATTGTAGAATTATATTCTTTGTATTTTAGCGCTTAAACAACAAAGACACAGTGGTGTGGAATTATTGTGTATTTGTAAACAAATTGAGTTTTTTTTTTTAAAGAAGGGAGTAAACTAGAATTAAACGTAAATACGAGTGTTACTTTCTTCAAATTTAATACATAAATATTGTTAAAAAAAAGTCTCAAGGTGCGTATTAGAGGGCTGAATGAATGTTTTACAAAACACGTCTTTTAATACTAAATAAGTATAACAAAAATTGACAATTTAGCTTATTTGTACTTATTTACAGGATATTAAAATTTAAATCATTACCAAAAATAATAAATAAAAAAAATAAAAAAAAAAAAAAACAAAAACAATTTTGTTGCTGTCGTATAAGAAAATTTTTTGCAAAACATTCATATGTTTTGGCCTCTAGTGCGTATACGCTATTTTATTATAATATCAAGTATACGCCTTAAAGAGCTAAAAAACAGCATTCAGGGTTGGCAGGCAATACCGTTAAAATACCATTATCGATTCAAAAACCTTTCAACTGAATACCGTTACCCCTAAAATACAGTTACCGAAATAATGGAAATACCATTATCCTTAAGATGGCGATACCGAAATGAATGAAATAGCGTTACCCTTAAAATACCGTTAGCGAAATAATTAAAATACCATTATCCTTAATAGACCATTACCGAAATGACTAAAATACCGTTAAACTTACAATGCAGATACCGAAATAAATGAAATAGCGTTACCCTTAAAATACCGTTAATCCAAAATAGCTTTACCCTTACCGATAACCGCATCGTTTCGGTTACTATCGATGACAACATTTAATTTCAAAACATTTATTTTTTATTTAAAACTAAAGTTGCAAAATCAGCTAAAAACTAGTTAAAAATTAGCTTGCAGAAAAAATTGATGAAATTAGCAGATTTTCTTTACTTAGTAAGCGAATTAAATATTGTTAATACATATCGGTTATTCCATGATAAATTGACCAAAATTTGATTTTGAAGTATCGAACATACATACATATATTAGAGTGTCCCATAAAAATAGATTTGTCATTACACCCCCCAGTTTTATTGGAAATGGTCCCAAATGGAAGAAATCGATTTTTTTTTGAAAACGTTAACCCCTGGCGAAAGTTGGACGAAAATGGCCCATTTACAAAAAGAATTGTATTACTATTAAAAATTCCCAAAATTCGAAATTTCGAAAAAAATATTTTTTATTTCATTTATTCATTTAATATAGTCAAAAAAATTCAGGCATGGAATTTTGACTTCATCGGATATCATGAACCCACTTTAGCCTGGAATCCAATTTGGAGTTGTCGATTGCTATTTGTACCACATAATAGTTGATGTTGAAGAAAAAAAAAAATAAATTGGAAAAATGATAATTCGAGTTTGTGTTTGGAGTGACTGCTTTCCAGGACATTTTACAAAAATTGCTCATTTTGGCAAAAATTTAACAAAATTTGAATATTTTCATCAAATTTTACACAGTTTTCGGAAAAAGATCACTTAAATTTGGTGAGACTATAATTATCTTTATACTTGTATAAGAAATATTTAACCCTCAGTGGCCTGGGATTAGAAAAGACCCATGAAACTTAATATTAATTATGACTACGAGATGGTAAAGCCATGAAATTATTAAAAAAAAAATTTAAACTGCATAAAAACAATTATTTTATGTAACGTTATCCACATGGGGTTAATTTTTATACTTTTGGACAAAAACGCCGCACAAGGAAATTTACAGAATAACACCTTTGGTCATTAAGGGTTAAATATTTTTTAAACAAATATAAGGATAATTATAGTCTAACCAAATTTAAGTGATGTTTTTCAGAAAACTGAGTAAAATTTGATGAAAACATTCAAATTTTATTAAATTTTTGATAAAATGAGCAATTTTTGTAAAATGTCCTGGAAAGCAGTCGCTCCAAACACAAACTCGAATTATCATTTTTCCAATTTTTTTTTTTAATATCAACTATTGCATGGTACAAATATAAATCGACATCTCCAAATAAAGCATTTTAAAAAATATTGAAAATTAATTAAAAAAGAAAAAAACGTTTTTGCATTTTTATCAAATTCGTGGGTCATTTTTGATTCCTTGCAAAAGTGGGTTAATGATAACCGATGAAGTCACAATTCCATATCTGAATAATTTTGACTATACTAAATGAATAAGTGAAATAAAAAGTTAATTTTTTCAAAATTTAGAATTTTGAGAATTTTTAAAAATAATATACTTTTTTCCAAAATGGGCCATTTTCGTCCAACTTTCGACACGGGTTAACGTTTTCCAAAAAAAATAAATAGATTTCTTCCATTTGGGACCATTTCCAATAAAACTGGGGGATGTAATGAACGAAAATCGACAAATCGCTATTTTAAGGGACAGTCTAGGTACTGTATATTTTGTATGGAACAAGATTTGGATACGTTAGAACCCCTAATTTTGTGAGGTTTGAAAAAAAAGCATTAGCGATAAATGGAGAAGGTGGGGTGGGGATAAATGGCTACTCATCGGGGTCAAAGGTGGCGGTAAAGGGTTAAAAATCCGCAAAAAGCCCCACAACTTCCCCGCAGTGGCCCCTAGAGCGATAAAATGTAAGACCCACCCCCATTCATTTCTCCTCTTCAGCATTTTTCACGAATTTACCTATCCCCTATCTCCACTCCGTAAGAGGGCTCCCATACAAATGACATTTTTATAAAATTTACTCTCACTGCTTTAACTGTCCTAAGGGTACCCCTGGAGAAGTCAAATATATGACTGAGCCCCAATATTTTTTTTAATCCCAACATTTCCTCGGAACATACCTACCCTCTATCTTTAACCCTTAAGGAGCTCCCCATACAACTTTTTTATTTTTTTATAATTTTTTTTTATGAAATCAGATCTCTGCTGCCCCATGGTGCCTCCTAGAGAGGTGGAATGTAAGATCCAACCCCATTAATTTTTCCTCTGCAACATTTTTCCGAACATACCTACCCCCTATCTCCAAGCTGTAAGAGAGCTCCCATACAAATATGACATTTTTATAAAATTCGCTCCCACCGCTTTAACTATCCCAAGGGTGCCCCTAGAGTAGTCAAATATATGACTGCCCCCAATATGTTTTAAATCACAATATTTTCTCGGAACATATCTACCCTCTATCTCCAACCCTTAAAGCGGTCCCCATACAATTATTTTATTTTTTTATAATTTTTTTTATGAAATCAGCTACCTCCGGCCCCATGGTGCCTCCTAGAGGGGTGGTATGTAAGACCGATCCCAATTAATTTTTCCTCCCAACATTGTTTCCGAACTCACCTGCCCTCTATCTCCACTCCCTAAGGGGGCTCCCATACAAAAATTACATTTAAAAAAAATTTGCTCCCACCGCTCTAACTGTCCGAAGGGTGTCCCTAGAGCCGTCACATGTATAATTAACCTCCAATATTTTTTCAGCCTTAACATTTTTTCGGAACATATCTACCCTCTATACACAACAGTTAAGATGAACCCCATACAATATTTTTAGTTTTTATAAATTTTTTTTTTGAAATCGAGAAGGGATTTTTTTTTCCAGGACTTGTTAAAGTACCACGCCAGCGCTTTTCCGTTTGTGTTTTTCTGGCTGGATATTTACTTTATTGGTAAACCAAGAAATAGAAGGAATTAATCGAATATGCTGCTCTATAGCACTACATTTGCATGTTCACAACGGTACTTCAGTCCGATTTTGGTATTTCTTTCGTGGAATAAGAGATCTATGTTGCAAATGTAATTGGTTTTTAAAAACAACATATCTTACTCTACAAAATGACAACCGATCCTAACTGTCTCTGTCCAAATTTTAACTAGCGCCGTTTAAAATAAAGTCTTAACCCAAATTTTGATTTTATCCGCTTAAAACGCCACGAGAAGTAATACTTAGGCCAAAGATTCGTATGAAAAAAATGTTTGTCCTCTCATTCTGCATAAAAACACTTATATGGTATTTTTTCGGGAAACCGTAAATTTAGGAGTTATGGCGCAAAAAAGCTTTGAAGTGTTTTAAGATAATTTTTAGGGTCAAAAGTCCAAACTGACTGGCCTGTCTGCACCCGAGAGATCCAATTTTTGTAAAATAAAAAGCCGTTGGAGCGCACAAAAAAATACCTTTGCAAATTTGGGTGGTCTATTATACATATCCACATTAAATATCAGTTCATTGAAATAAAAATTGACCATGATTGAACCGTAGAAATAAAAAAATAAAAAAGTAGCATTAAAAAATAATAATAAAAAATGTTCCATTCAGGGGTCTCACATGATCCTGATTAATGGCAATACCGGTTTTTAATGCAAGAGATGGCGCTGACCGCTGTTTGGTTTTTTCTGGCAATACTGCTACATTTTATTAGGGAGTAGTGTTGCCCGTAAAGTTTTAGCTCATTCCCATTTTGAATGTTTAAATCCCCAATGTTATACCCAATTCATTTTAATTTAAACAAAAACTCAATTTAAAAGAAAAAAAAAATAGTAACTAAGTTAGAATCGCTCTTAAATCCAAAAAATTATTAAGAAACGGCTCAGCAAAGTAAATAAAATTGAATATTTTACGAAAAAATATTTACTTTTTCTTTAGAACTTTAAAGGCCTCAAATCTTTGTTAAAATTGTGAAATCAAAAAAAAGTTTATTATACTAAAGACACATCACAATTAAGCTGAAATGTCACTATTTCAAAATAAAAGTCATACATTAAGTTTTCGAGAAAAAAATTCAACACAATTTCCTCACGAAACTCATTATGGTGAAAAATCTTGTTTTTTTTAAATTTTTATTGAATTTGACAAGTAAATACGAGTAGTTTTCAAAAACTAATAGTTTTTAATTAAGTGTAAATCTAGTAGGTGTACTCGTAAGTTCTAGTTTACACGATTTAGAAGGTACATAAGAGGTTATATGAAAACCTCTGGTACTTTTTTGAACCTACACAAAATTAATTTTTTCTGAGTCCTTTGCATGTAACAATTTCAGTATTTTTATTTTGGAAAATTGTGCAAAATTTGGTGAAAACAGGCCAATTCTGTACGTTTTTTTTTTTTTTTTTTGACAAAATAATCATGTGGTTTTCGTTGTAACTAGTATGAAATGGATAAGTAAAAATGTTTGAGTTTACTTCTCAAAATGTTTTTCTTTGAAAGTTAACATTTATACAAAAACAAAAATCTACATTATAGCCTAGAGAGAACCCCATAAAGACAATTTGAAGATAGTGAATTGGTACCACTTGAAAATGCATTAATTGTCAACCATTAGTTCTAGGAAAGTTTTTTTTCATAAGTTTTTTCTCTATTTGTTGTAAAATAAATTGTAAATTCTATTTAGAATTTGTCAAATTTGATCTTAAACCGAACAAACACAACACTCATTGTAAAATAATCAATTTTCATAAAATGTTCTGGAAAGGAGTCGCTGCCCACACAAAACCAGAATTATTTTTTAATTTTTTTTTCTTAAATTATAGTTATTATATTACAAAAATAGCTTTTGACATTTCCAAATTAAGCATTTTAAAAAATTTTTAAGAATAATTTAAAAAAAAGATGATTTTGCATTTATGGGTTCAATTTATGGGTCATTTTCGGTTCCAGGTTGAAGTGGGTTAATGATATCCGACGAAACCAAAATTCCGTGTCTGCAGGTATATTTTAAGTATATTTAATGAACAAATTAAATAAAAAAGTAATTTTTGCAAATTTCGAATTTTAGGAATTTTTATTATATTTTTTTCAAAAGATGGGACATTTTTGGCCGCGATTTAGCACAGATTAACGTTTTCTAAAAAAAATTTAATTCTTTCATTTTGAACCAGCTAGATCAAAACTCGAGAAGGGGAGCGGGGGAGGGGGGTGTAATAAATGAAAATCGACAAATCGTACATACAATATATAGATTTCACTAAAATATAATCCCTATAGTTGTTGCATATAAATTATTCTATTACTTTAATTTCTCAACTCAAATTCTTAATAATAATTATTTTAGTAATTTTTTAATAAAAACAACAAATTCGACGAAGTGTTTAGCTCCACTGTATTATTTTTCTTCATAAAAAAACAGAAGACTCTAAAAAAGTGCCCTATAAGTTATGGAAATTTTTAAATACACACACTGTGCATTATCACCACGAACTAACCAACCCATAAAACGGAAAATAATGAAAAACACTCTGAAAAAAAGTTAAAAAATAAAAATCACAGTAAAATTCTTTATCCTCTAATATAAAACAAGAAATTGAATATTTAACACAATCAAGCCACTACATATAATATTTTTTTCATACCAAAACAACAAATCTTTTTACAAGTTTGCACACAAAAAAAAAAAAAAAACAAATACAAAAAATTTACTATAAAGCGTCTTTTTTTTTAAATGTCACACAACAGGATTCAAAATGTGACATAAATACATGTACTGCTTGTTGCTACAATTTGTAGTCATTTTTGCTAACACTGCTTCAAATGATGTTGTTTGTTGCTACTGCAAATAGCACTACAGCTCCGCTGTGCTATTATTTACAGTTTGCACAGAGGAGAGAATGATGTGCTCTGCTGTGTGATATTGTGGTATGCTGGTGATATATGAAGTCACTGCTTAACCATCCATCAAACCAACAAACTAATGAGAAACAAACAAACATGGCACAGAAAAAAGTGGAAAAAATAAAGCGCTTCAAAAACAAACCGTCACCCATATAAACACATTAGAGCAGACGGACGGGTTAAAGGTTTTATATATGTATATAAATATTTTCCTTCTTTTTTTCTATTTTTACTGCTCCCAAAATGTCATCATAAAAACAAGCTACATATCACCCACAATTGTCATATAACCACAAATCTAAACCCTGTACATGTAATTTTTTTTTGCGTTTTTGCATGTGTTGTTCATATATCCGCTAAACAAAATATGTTCAGAAGTATTAAAATTATAGAGTGTTAAAAGAATTTAATGGATTTAACATAAAGATTTATTAATTTTTATAAAAAAAATATGTCAGAAACATAATAAAAGGGATATTTCGATGATAAGTGGGCTGTTTTTTTAAGTACATAGTTAGTTTTGTGTTTTAAGTTATAGGCTTTTTGTGACAGTTATCAATCAATATCAAAAACTGTTTTATACTTTTTTTAAACTCATGCCAACTGATATTAAGTATATTCCCAACAAGCACATAGGTTTTAAAAATTCAAGTGCTTTAAATTTTGCTTGAAGTAAAGTGTATTTCAAATTTTAGCATTTGTATATTTAAAAAAAATATTTCAAACTTGAATTTTTGTTTCCCTTTTGCTGGAGTATGCTATTGAAATAAAATGTAATTAAAGTTGTATTCAAGCCTTGAAACTGGAAAACAGGGCTGAAATTGGACTTGTTTTCAACTTGAATTCCAGTGAAATTGTTTATAGGGTTTGTTCTGTAGTTTTTGTGGACTGTTCTAGCTAATTTGGGAAGAAGCATTATATTTGTTTGAAAAATGTCAAAATTAATTTGAATATTATTATAGGCCTATGGAAAATTTGCCCTATGCTCCAGTGGGAGTTAGAGGAATATATATATATGTGACAGCGCATAGAGAAAGGGACCTAAGGGTAAAAAAATCAATTTTTTTTGATGTGGACAACATCTGAGCATCGAATGAGACCGATCCCATGCCCTCCTGAGAAAGGGACGTCACATATATGGAAAATTTGTACGAACTGTCACAAAATCTAGTTTCATAAAGAGTTGCTACATCATTTGTAAGTTAAAAAATGTAACAGAATCGAAATACCAGTTTATTATTTTTGCTAATAACTACCCTACGGGAAATTTTAACAAACTGTCACCGAACTGGCCCCTTTATATGAAATAGTCAGGGACCTGTCCTGGGATTTGTCTTGTGACATGTCACAAGGGGTCAATTTCCCCCTCCTATGACAACGCCATGTAAAAGTGACCAGTCTATTTCATATAAAGGGGCCAGTTCGGTGACAGTTTGTTAAAATTTCCCGTAGGGTAGTAGCAGAAATTTGTATAAATTTGTTTCTATGAGTGTATCTGTGGTTAAATAATCGTAACTGAGGATCGAATTTGGGTTCGTAGTATAGGTTTTACTTACCACAATATCACTTTACAGCATGAAACTCTAGATCTTAATAAAAGTTGTATATGCGATAGTATTTCGAAGAAAAAAAATCACTTAACGATTTTGTTGACGAAAAACTAAAAATGGTCAAAATTTAGTATCACCTGATAATAGCAAATAAAACATAGTAAAACATAATAAAACGTAGTAAAATATATCGGAACGCTTATATTTTATGTAAATTTGCATAGTTATAAAATTTAAATAGTTTGCCAGTTAATTTTATAATTCTACTAGCGGGCAAGCCCGCTAGATTTAGCGGCATGCCTTAGGCCTAGTTTTTGGGATGTCACTTAAACCGAAAACGAATTTTGTCGTATCGGGCAAGCCCGCTACGTTGTTAGCGTACCTTAAAGTTTAAAATGTAATTTGTTTTGCACAGGAATTAAATATTTTTATGAAAATAAAATACAATGTTTTTTATTAATGTAAAAATCTTCAAAATAAAAGCCCCTTCGTTTTAAGTCTAAATATAATTATAAAAGTCTCTAAAAGTGCACATAATTTGTTAATGCAATATGACATATATATATAAATTTTGGACATTTTTCTTTCCAAATTGGCTTTGATATTTAAATTTAAAAAAAAAACCTTAAAAAATTTTTAAATTTGGAAAAGTTATTGAGATATTAATACACAATTAAGTTTGACAAATAGGGCACGGAATTAAGCTTAAACTGTGTAAAGCGTTTTCTTTCCGAAGCTAGTTACTAAATTATAAATTTTTTATTGAAAAAATTGGCTGAAAAATTGAAAAAATTTCAATCGAGAATTGTGCAAAACCTAGAGCCAATTTGAACAAACTGGTTGCAGATTCGAAATCAGCACACCCTAATTATACTAAAACTTCTGCAAAGTTGTTATAAATATTGCCATATTTTGTAGAGCTGTGTAATATATAAGGGCCAGTTTATAGTATGAACTAAGAAAAATTTTTGTCGTAAATATTTCTTATGTTAGAAATTTTTTTTTAATTTGTGACTTAGTAAAATTTAAAAAAAAATTAGTTCTTAGTGCTGACTACAAAACTGGTCCAAAATTGTTAAATTGAAGCAATGCTTAAAAAGAAACGTAAGATAAATGATTTTTTTAATTTGTACTAATTTTAACTATATATTCGTTGACATCCCGGCCACCGTTCTATTTAAAATTGGTGTGTGTTTTAATTTTAAAACTCATTTAAAAAACTACCTTCAATGCCGATTGGCGGATTTGAAATTCTATATTTTGGATCCAATATGACGAAAGTTTTTTTTGTTTTAATTTCAATGCCGATTAGTGGTTTTTAAAATTTAATATGGCGTTGACAAAAAATTCAAAGCATCAAAAACCCCTTTCTTTAAATTTGGCGTAGGTTGAAATTATCGGTTTTAGATTTAAAAATAATTTAAAAATGTTTACTTTTTAATGCGGATATGATTTTTGTTTCGGATTCTTATTTGCCAACTCCAAAACCAGGTAACTGAAAAATTTCGAGAGAATCCGATTACTTTTGGAAAAATGATTCGCAATATCGAATTTCAAAAACCGCCACCCGGCACTGAAAAGTAATTAATTTTAAATGCTGTTTTTTTTTTAGATTGAAACCTAGCGCCAAGGCCTTTTTATCATAGCAACACGAAAATTTTATATGTAGGGACGCCCTAATCCCCTAGCGGTATAAAATATACCTTACGACCTATTCCTATTCTCATACCTACCAAATACACATAAAAAATCATAAAAATCGGTCGAGCAGTTTCGGAGGAGTAGGAACACAAACACCGTGACACGAGAAAGTGTTTGCACAAGAAAAAAAATGGTTGCACAAAAAAAAAGTTTACACAAAAAAAAAGGTGTTTCCACAAAAAAAAATGTTTGCACAAAAAAAAGTTTCCACAACAAAAACAAAAAAAATTCCACAAAAAACGTGTTTCAACAAAAAAATAAAAAATGTGTCAAAAAAAAAAAAAAGTTTCCCAAAAAAAAGTTTCTTCAAAAAAAGAATTTCCACAAAAAAAAACTTTCCACAAAAAAAAAAAATTTCCACAAAAAAGTGTTTCCAAAAAAAAAACTTTCCTCAAAAAAATATTTCACAAAAAAAAAAAGTTTCCACAAAAAAACAAAGTCTTTCCTCAAAAAAAAAATTGAGATGAGATAAATGAGATAGGATGAGCTGCGATTAGATTAGGTTAATGCTATAAATACTGATTGTCATAGTAACGCCAAGGCCTGGTTGTCATAGCAACACCAAAATTTTGTATGGGAATATATAGGAAATATATAGGAAAATCTAAATGCCATATCTCCGGAACCACTGGGCCAATTTTGTGCAAACTTCACATAAACCATTTACAGGTTGAAATCGGTTGACCCGTTTCCGCAGTTAGTGGTGACATCAAAATGTACACTTCTTTTTATATATATAGATATCCAAGGTGGATTCAGAGCTTTGAAGAATTAATTCCTTTTTCAATGAATTCACTACCAATCGAATTCAATTTTCTGTAGAATTGAATGAATTCCTTTTCTTAAGTAATTCACTGAATTCGTTCAATTGAACCGTTCCTCAAACAACAAATTAAAAGAATTAATTCAATTGCTATAGTTATTTTTATTCAATCAAATGAATTTAAGTTCTTTGCTTTCGTTCTAATCACTATAAATAGAATTAAAAGCTGGAATGTTAAAACACAACATACAAACATTTGCTTTACTACTAAAGGAGCTTTAGTTATATCAACAACTATAGAGAAAAAATTTTTTTTTCGTATAGTTACATAAAATAACTAAGTAAAAATGTTTGAGTTCTCTAAACGTTTTTCACTTTAGCCTAAACCAGATAAACGCAGTGTCGACCGCAGTGCGTCGTTTTGTCGATAAAGCAGATTTTGTATCTTCTCTATTTGTCACTGCCGGAAATTAGAAAAGTTTCTTAATAAACAAGAGCTGTTTTTAAACAAAACGCAATAAGAAATTTTTAAAAATATTGAATCGTTTTCGCGGAATTCAAGAACAAATTCTGACAGCAGTGACAGTGTCCACTGGCTCTTTCATTATGTGGTTTGGACTTTTGGTGTTAACATACATACAAAAACTAAAATCTACATTATATCCTAGAGAGTAGCCCATAAAGACAATCTGATGTTAGTGCTTGGTAGCACTTGAGAATGCATTAATTGTCAACCATTGATTCTAGTAAATAGAAGGAGTGGAGACAGAGTTTTGAAATTTGGTACACTGACATAGAATCCCTTAGTTAAGAACATTTAAAATTTTTGGAAATATCGGGCCAAGGACACGCCCACCTCCCATAGGTCCTGAATTTTAAAAATATTATATTAGCTAAATAAATGGACGTAAAATTATAAAAAGTATTTATTGAGATGCACATAACACTGGAAACGTTTGTGTCAATTTTTATTAAAATCGAAGCAAGGACTCTTAGTCCCCGCCATATATCCTTTATTTTAAAATCTTTATAAAACCTGCCTCCGATTGCGATGAAATTTAGCACGTGAATTGATATAAGGTCAAGCCATATTTGTGCCAAATTTGGGTAAAATCGATTCATTAATAAAAAAATGCCTTTCACAAAAAATGGGTTTTAAACGCTTAAAATGATTTTTCTAAAAAAAATTAAATAGGATTAATATAGGAAACTATGTGAATCCTCCATTTTAGGAATATGGTATTTTCAGTGAACTTATGTAAAACACTACGAGGAATATTTTTGTGGAACATTTTAACCTTCTATCTCTTCAATTAAAGGGACTTTTTGGGCCCCTTTTTAAAATGGGACAAAAACGACCCGTAAGTTGAAGAATTAGTTAGGAGGTTAAAATGTTCCGCAAAAATATTTGTCATGAAATTATACTATAAGTATCTGAAGACATCAGTATTGAAAATTTAACTTAAGTTACTATACTATACTAAAAATTTATTTAAAAATTAAAACTTTTTTATTTCGCGAACTGGGATAGAACCGGAGACCTTTCGCTTGTCAGCCCATTGCTTTACCTCTAGGCTAAACTCGATTTAAATTTTCTTAGTCAAATTTCAAATTTTAATTTTTTCAAGTTGAAATTTGAATATTTTGTTTATGAAAAAATTATATTAACTACAGACAATCAATTGTGTCTTTTAATTTGTATCAATAAAAAAATTATTTTGCCTTTGCTGAGGTTTGAATTCAGTTCGTTTGAATTCAAACCTCAGATCGTTGTCTAACTTTAAATTTAATTATGCATATGTATGAAACGAAAAAAATATGATATATTCCAAAATTTTATTATAATAAATAAAATGTATGTTCTTGGTCTCAATGTATTATTATAATTACCAAAATAATGGAAATTATTAGTTGATTGCACTGAAGTTGACAAGCAAAATTTAAATTGATTGGAAAAACTAATACTTTGGATAGAGTAATAGATTGTATTAAAAAACAACTGATACTAGATTTTTGCAGCCGATATTTTATTCAAATCGCTAAATCTTCGATAAATTTGTGGTTTTTGCTATCGAAGGTAATGTAGAATTTAGTATTTTTTCAATATTCATTAGAAAAGTCAATATTTTGGTTAATGTGACAGTGGTTTTGTTAAACCTATATATTTTCTTTAGTAGGTTTGAGGTGAAGAAGAAGAATAACATTTTTTCAAAAGTTATAAACACATTATTAATTTGCAAATTATAAACACATTATTTAATTTGTAATTTTC
This sequence comes from Leucophora obtusa, assembly GCA_949987735.1. Taxonomy (NCBI): domain Eukaryota; kingdom Metazoa; phylum Arthropoda; class Insecta; order Diptera; family Anthomyiidae; genus Leucophora; species Leucophora obtusa. The sequence continues at coordinate 49,172,041 of OX465299.1, forward strand.
TTTTCGCAATTAAATTTAATTTTTCTGATAATGCAATTAAAATTATTGAATAACGAAAAAATTTCATTGGTTTCAATAGAATTCCAACTAATTTATTTTCTGTTTCTAGGTCACTAATTGTAGTGCTTTTTCTACTGCTTTGGCATCTCTTTTTTTGCTGGGTATATTGACATATACAAGATACAAGACTACATATAAACTTTTTTACTCGGGATATTTAATATTTGTATGACAATTTAAATCAATAACATTGTTACTGTAACAATAATAATGATTCCAAATAAATAAAACATTGTATTTATTTATATTCTCATCTGTTTTGTGTGTTATTTAATGATTTTTACAAACTGCCGCTGGCTGTTGATTGCTATTTTGTGTAATTTTGTTTCGAAATAAATAGATTAATGCTAAATATAAATAATAAATCTGCACTAAATATACAACATATTGAGTACTATGCAGTAGTTATTAGTTTTCTATTGGTTTTTGTGGTTTTATATGCCGCTGTGCTTAATCTCACATTCAATACATTTATGATCATTATAAATATTAACAAAGTTTAAATGAAATCCGCAATGACTTTATGCTACAATTAATTTCTTCATAGTATAAAGGAGTAATATCTTATTTAGGCGTACCAAGTAACTAATGAGGAAAATGTTATGAATTGCTGAGCAATGCTATAAATATTTATTAATAAATTTAAGAAATAGAAAAAAATTACGCTCCTAAGTTGGGCGCCATTTAAATGATATGCAATATTAAACTGTTAACAATGTCGCCAATCGTATTTAGCATTCTAATCAAGACGACTTAAAACACTATATAATCAAATAAAACGGAAAGTATTGTATTCCTTATAAACTACTGAAATTATATGCAGCACACCCTTTAATTTACTTAAAAAAAAGGCACCTCGTAGTACAAATTTTTACAGATTTAACACAGACTTTTCATTTGTAAAAATAAAATAGAATAAAAAAAAATTTATTTATTTGTTATAGTTAATGATTGTTTTGTTATTGTTTTGTGGTTAATCGTTTGAAATATATTGTATTCTATTTCATTCGTATCATCAGTACTTAATACTTACTAATGACATTTGAGTGGGTGATTTTGTTTGGGATGGTGATTAGCATAGTCTGGGGTTTGGGTTGATAGATGGATGGATGATTGGTTGACTCTGACTAGTTTGCTATATAGAGAGAAGATGACAATATTTTATATGTATGTCTGTTTGCAATGACTACAACAACAATATCTGAATATAAGTATTTCTAAGTGTGAGTTAACAAGGAAGGTCTGTCATGTGGTTTACTATGATTGGAATGAAATTTGGATATTTTTTAAATGAAACCAACAAAATTTTTTAGCGGTTCAATCTCAAATTAAAGGGTTAAAAAGTGGAATTAGAAATGACCCCTTTTATGTATTTTTGTTATACGAAAGAAACACCAGCCACTATCCACGGGACTCTTCTAAAAACCTAAACTAGTTTTAAGAGAGTTTCGGTGAAAAATAACAAACAAACAACGTGAAAATGGTGGTACTTTTAATTATTTTTCAATTTTAATTAAATTGTGATGCACAATTATATTGTTTGATATATGCTCTGCATTAGTTTTGTATAATTAGCGCAAAATTTTGTTTATTTATATAAAAAAATACGCATTTGAAAACCACTAAAAACTGCAATTCGGTGTGTTGGACGATGTCTTCAGTTTATATGTTAGTTGGAAACATATAAAAATTTGATATCAAATGAATGGTATTTAAAATATTAAAAAGTTTACAAACAAAAAAATTTTAAACAACTCTGAAATTCAGATTTACTTCCTACATAGAAACCTGCACCCCGTTTCTGGATTTCTCGCATCGAAAAAGTTTGCGGAAAAAAAATGTGAAATGCAACCCTGCTCTGCTTTATAGAGGGTGAGTCGCAGACAATAAAATATATATGAAACCAAATCAGCTAGTAATACGTTGCATAGTAAGTTATTTCTAATTAAATTAGGTGTTTTTCAAAACAACATGAGTCAACAGTTCTTAAAGTTACATTATCTGAACGAATTACAACAAAAACTGCAGTCCATTTTATCACGTCTTTAATCAGCCTGTATAATGCAGGGTGACCATGCAATTCTCGATGCCAAAACTTCTCGCATTAGATACAGAAAGGGGTACTGGTCTGATATGTTAGATAGGGAAAGTTTTAATGACATAAGAAAATTTTATCATAATCAGAGGGTATTCACAGATAGACTCTCCTTGTTGGCGTATATGTGTGTTTGTGTTTTTATATTATTTGAGTGGTAACATTTGTTGTTTTGCCATTTAATGAGTTGCAATTTGTGTGATATAATTATCTTGTACATCACCAAACTAAACCAAACCGAACGGAAGGAAGTAAGAACGAAAAAGACAAATTGAACGAATAAACGAACACAACCATTGAAATTGGTCAATACCCAATAGGGAATTTAGTTTGAATTTGGCAATCTACACACACAGAACAGATTCGTTGTGACAACCGAATTTGTTGCCAACCGAATTATGGTAGTCCCATGTACTATCACATAATTCGGTTGCAGCTATCGACATTTGCAGTTGTACCTATTATGCTAGTACAATGTAAAATAGTTGGTACAACCGAATCACTTTAGTACTTACTACCTGATTGAATTTAACTTTCAGTAGATCCAACCGAGTTTTTTTTAGAAACCCCAATCGAATTAAATAAAACACCGTTTCCATAATTTTTTACCTTTTTTATTTTTTATACTATATATTATTATAAATAAATTATTTATATTTATTATAGTATTTATAATATTTACTGAAAAAATCGCCAAAACTGAGAATTTAAAAAATTAAAAAAATCGCTGTAAAAGGAAATAACGTATATATTAAAAAAAAACGCCAAATTGCTTTCAAAATGTGCACGCACATGGATGCAAAAAATTGCTGAAATTGAAAAGAGTTTCAAATATCAAAAAAAAAAAATTTTTAAAAATCGCCAAATTTAAAAAAAAGTTTGAAAAAATCGTCAAAATTAAAAAAAATCCAAATTTTAGAAAATTGTTAATAAAAAAACTGAAAAATTCAAAAAAAAAAAACTGAAAAAATCTCTAAAATTGAAAAAAATCAGCAAAATTTACAAAAAATATCCATAAAAAAAAGTCAAAATCTTCAAAAGTAAAGAAATCGCGAAAATAAAAAAAATCCAAATTTTAGAAAATTGTTCAAAAATTAAAAAAAAACGTCAAAATTGGACAAATAAATTCAAAAATTCGCCAAAATTTAGATAAAAACGACGAAATTGGAAAACAAAAATCACCAAATTTAAAAAATCGTCTCAATTTAAAAAAGTTACTTAAATTTGAAAGAATCACCAAAATTTGACAACATTGTCAAAAATTACAAAAAATCGCCAAATAAAAAAAAATTGTTTAAAATTATAAAAAATCGCCGAAATTTGAAAAATTGCCAAAAATGCAAAATATCATAAAAATTTTTAAAAAATCTTCATACTTGAAAAAAATTGTCAATACCCAGCAAAATATTGGTAATGACACCTCATTACTATCTGCATTACCAAAAATGATATATCATTACCTTTTGCATTATTTTATAATATAAAATAATGAATTCCTAATAACGGCCTATTGTATTCATTGTTTGTAAATATAAAATAATGACTTACTCGTAATAGTTTAAATAAGTACTTTTTACACAGTTAAATTTTATACATTTTTATTTATTATATGTAAATATGTTTTATGTTTAAATTTTTATGACGAGTCCTAAAATTACACACTAGAAAAAACTTAAATTTTCTGAATGTATTTCGTTAAGCTAATAGTATTTGCTTAACTCCTTATTAGTAAGTAAGCAATCGGATAACCACTTATATTTCAACTTTTTGTAAGCATGTGTGTAACCAATTATTATTCAAAATCTCATAACTACTTATTTCTCATTTTTTCGTAAGCGAGCGGGTAAGCGTGACTACTTATAAAAACGACCACGCCAAACAAAAATAATGAGTTTAGACGCCAAAAAATAAGTTTTACGGAGCTATAAATTTCTATTATATAACCACTTATTTGGTAATGAAAGATTTTGCTGGGTATTTGAAAAATTGGCAAAATCGTCAAAATTTTACAAAAAATTCTCAAAAATTAGAAAAAATCGCTAAATTTAAAAAAATCGTCAAAATATGAAAAACCGTAAAGAATTAGAAAAAAATCAACAAAATTGCAATAATGGCCAAAATTTAAAAACTCGTCGAAAATTAGCAAAAATCAACAAAATTGAAAGAAATCGTCAAAATTTGACTAAATCGTCAGGATTTTAAAAAACGACAAAGTTGAAAAAATGGCCAAAATTTATTTCTTGAATTTATTTTTCCTTATTCCAAAACATTTGCCCTTTTTTATTATGGGCGATATTCCAAATAAAAGCCCTTTTGTCTCTACGAGACTTAGTTTTAGAGAAAAACGCGATCTTAAAATCTAGCAATGCAACTCTAAATTTAGTTCCGTCATTGGGGTATTGGGGGGAGGTTTTGACCTCTGCTGGAAACATTTTTCCTGCAGTTCTTTTAGTTTTCGAGATATAGACGATAAAAATTTTATTTAAGTAATTTCCTCATTTATTTTTTCACAGGTAACTCACTATGACTTCCTTGTTGCAAATCCGTTGTCCATTTTTACTTATGTGATTTGGTTTTAAAGATATGGGCGATATACCAAATAAAAGCCCTTTTCTCTCTAGAAGGCTTAGTTTTCGAGAAAAACGAGATCTTAAAATATAGCAATGCTAGTTAAAATTTAGTTCCGGTACCGAAGTATTTGGAATGGGTTTTGACCGCTGGTGTAAACATTTTTCCTCAAGCTCTTTTAGTTTCCGACGATTAAAACTTTATTTAAGCGATTTTCGCATTTATTTTTTTCACAATTTTAAAGACTTATTATGGCTTCCTTGTTCTAAAACTCTTGTCCGTTTTCATTTAGTTCTCAGAATACGGGCAATATCTCGAAAACTAAAAGTGATAGAGGAATAATTTTGCATCAGAGGTCAAAACTTACCCCCAATACCCCGATACCTAAACTAAATTTTGACTTGCATTGCTAGATTATAAGATCGCGTTTTTCTCGAAAACTAAGCCTCGTAGAGACAAAAATGCTTTTATTTGGCATATATCTGTGGAAAAACAAATGCGATATATAAATTTTGGCGTTTTGTTTCAGTTGTGTCGATTTTTAAAACCCTTACGATTTTTTTTTCAAATTTTCACGATTTTTTAAATTTTGGTATTCTTGGAGAGTTTTTTTTTATTTTTGACGATTATTACAAATTTTGACAATTTCTTTCAATTTTGAAAAACTTTGCAATTTTGGCGATTTTTTCTAATTTTGACGATTTTTCAAATTTCGAATTTTTGACAATTTTGTGACTTTTTGGCGATTTTTCTAATTTTTGACGATTTCTTTTAATTTTGACGTTGTTTTTTTTTTTTAATTTTACCAGTTGTTTTCAAATACTGACAATTTTTTCAAATTATGTTAATTTTTTCAAATTTTAAAGATTTTTTTTTAATTTTGAAAATTTTTTCAACTTTGGCGATTTTTTAAAATTTTGTAGATTTTTTTTTTTAAATTTTGAAGTTTTTGTAAATTCGATGACTTTTTTAAAATTTTAGTGATTTTTTTTTAAATTTTGGGGATTTTGTTTTTTTTTTTTAATTTTTGCGATTTTTTGTAACATTGATCGATTTTTTTAAATATTTGCCATTTTGTCAATATTAGAGATTTTTTTCTAAAGTTAACTATTTCTTTCAGTGCAGTACGTACGTATGCAAGTGCAAGTACGTGTGGATTACGACCCCTGTTTAATACCGATGATTTTAGTTTGAAGTTGTCCCAAAAGCAACCACTTCTATGGCATCAAAGTGGAACCAGTTGCCCTAGGATCAGTTCTGAAACTAGTTGTAGAAATAAAATAATTTAGAATATACATACAAATAAGAGATTTTCGCTAAAATTACATACCTTTAGTTTATGTACTCATTTAGATATTTTTAGGATTTTAATTATTTTTTTCTTTCAGTTTTGTTTGTTTACAATTTAAATAAATTTACTTTAATCTTTCGGTTGTGTTTATTCTTCTTTGGCTATGGTGATTGTATTGTAATTGTATTATTACGGATTTTTTACTAATTTTCGCTGCAAATCTCAGCAAAACACTAATTTTTCAAAATCGAGTACTAAATTTCGCAGGTAATAACTGGAGAACCAACTGCAATTTTTACTCCAAATTTCAGGTACGATTAAGTAATTATACGTTTGTTACAATCGAAAGAAAAAGAAGAGTTTTTTTTTAAATTATTTTTTTTTTTTTAGATTTTGCAGTTTGTTTATTTTTTAGTACACTTTTTGCTAATTTCAGCAGATTGATTTTAAATTGCAGTTTACAGCAATTTACTGAAATTTAGTAGTGGCAACTAATTATTTATACTAATTTCATTGTATTAAAATTATTAATATTTAGTAAATTTTGTAGCTAATTTAAGCAAATCAATTTTGAATTGCAATTTACAACAATTTTGATAAAATTTTGTAGCGGCTACTAATTTTGTTGTACAACAGATCAGCAGACATGCGTTGCTAAAATTAGCAAAAAATACCGCTGGGCTGAAAACAGTTAAATTTCCTGTAATAACAGCAAAATTTTCCGTACACTCAAAAAAATGTCAGTAAAGTCAGCAGAAAATGTTGCTATGTCAGCAAATTTTTAGTCAGGAGCGTGCTTGCAATAAAATTGGTAATTTCAGCAAAAGGTTTGCTGAAAATCAGCGAGCTGCTTTTTACCAAAAAAAAATAGTAATCTTCAGCAAAAGTTTTGCTAACACTTAGTCGACTGCAAATGAAAAAATCCTTGCTAAAATCACTAAACTTTTTGCTGAATATTAGTAGACTGAAAAAAACTCAAACAACTTGTAGCGAAATTTTACTTTAGTTAATTTATTTGCTGAAAATTTAAATATAGAAATTGTGTAGAGTTGTTTTTCTTTTTTATCATTTCCGTTGTCTGTACTACAGCCAGGCAAGCTGCGACATCTACATCTTGTCTATCTGGTTGTCGTCCACGCTATAAATGCGGTTATCAGCACAATTTTTGTAGCAAAATAAATTAGTAAAACATTAGTTCAAAATTAGTTTAGTGCTAAAAAAATATAACTAAAACTTTTGCCGAAAACGGAATTTAAACAAAAAAATTGCTGAAAACTAGTACACTTGATATACAAGACGTTTTACTAACTTTTCTACTAACTTATTTTTTTGAGTAAAGCATTACAGACTTTTTTGGTTGAGTGTAGAGTTTATTAATAGAAAAAATAGAAAATTAAAATTTAATGTTAATTATTGAACTTTAATTCTAAATATCTCCACTAGGGGTGCTCTAAAGCCATAAAAGTAATAAAGAAAATATTTCTTTGACATAGATCTACATTACCCCGAAGTTTGGTCGGAAAATTCCCAGCCATTAAAATTGGTGCAGGAAAGAGTTAAAACCAATTAGAAATATTCACGCTGGAGACAACGCATGTCCACATTTTGTTTACAAGTCAGTTTAAAATTCAGTTTGTTGTTTACATAAACCCTGAGGATGTCATTCAATGAATGACGAACTATCGGTGATATATATAAAATAATAAAGGATATTTTATATTTAAATCTAAATGACCTCGAGCTCAATTATTTAATAAATTCACCAATTTGAAAGGTCGAATATTATTTCCAAATTTATCGAAAAATATATCTTAATAAAAAAAAACAATTATCTTTCTTTCGATTGCAAAAAAAAATGTGATTACTTCATCTCACTTAAAATTTGAATTCAAAATTCCAAACAGTTTTGCAGTTTTTACGTTTTTATGCATCTATGCAAACTAAGAATTTATCGATAATAAAACATGACCAAATTTTTCTTTGTTTTTAGCGATTTTTAATAAAGTTAACAGCACTGAAATTTTAAAGTGAATAGTTTTATGCTTTTCTTACCACAATATAACAAATCAATCAAGATTTTTTTTACGTTATAGTAAAAAGCATTTCATGTTAAAATTTCAGTGTTGTTAACTTTCTTTTAAAATCGCTAAAAACAAATAAAAATTTGGTCGTGTTTAAAGTGCTGCAATTTTAAGTCTGGCGACTATTTGTAGATAAAAATAATGCAAGACTTAAGGAAATTTTATAGGATTTCCAAAAATATACAGCTTGTACAGAACCGATCAGTACTACCTTATTTTTACTATGTACTTTGATAAAAGGTTGATATCGAAAAATTTTCGTTAAGAACCACGCCCACTTAAAATAAGTGACAAAGTGAAAAGAAAAAAATTACCTTAAAATTCTGTACAATTTTCTGAACCATCTCCTTGCCTTTCGTGGCGAATTTAGCCACTATTTTGATCTTTAAAAATAAAAGCAACAACACTAAAATTAGAAAAAACTTGAATTATTTTAAATTATTGGCCACTACTGTATATCAATAATAACAAATACAAACTAAACAAGAATTCTTAAAAATCAACGAATTCTTGTAAATAAAAATTCACTAAGTATTGACTTTTTGTTAAATTAGTATATTAGTTTAGCATTCGATTTTAAAAAAATTAGCAAAATGTTTTGCTGAAATCAGCAAAAATTTGTAAAAAAAATCAGTGATTTGGAATAAGAGAATAAAATTACGACTAAAAAAATTGTACTAAAAATCTGTACATAAAAAGTAAAGTGAGATTGAAAACTGTTCACAAATTTCTCTACAAAGTTTTTTTATCAAAGTGTAACTAATAGAAATATCTGTTTACTATAATAAAACTACTGTTTTGTTAGTTGTTTATAATAATATTAAAAATACCTGCTTTAAACAACTGCTACGATATACAGTATTTTTCGTTAGCTATTCCTTCAATAACTGTCATAATAGTTGTTTAGTATTTTCCATAGAAAAACAACTGTACTTACAATTAGAAACAACAACTACCGATTACTACACAAACAAATCTCAAACTGATTTGAGTGCATTTCCATCCAAATTCATATTTCCAATTGGCACCATATTTTTTCCTAAACCATTCTAGAACTGCTGTTGCTGCTTTCAATAATGTTTAGTTATTTTTTTTTGTTCATTATTGTTAAAATATATATGTACGTTTGTATAAGTGTCTGTTTCTAACTGGTATGTATCTTTGGTGCTTTTCATCATTTCAAAGCTTATGCAGTCTATGGTTTTTGACATTTGTTTTCTTTAATTATCTCCTCAGTTTAATTTATTTTTTTTTGTCTCAACTTTTCTTTTACGGTGTTTCGTTTTTTCCTCATATTTAAACTATCAATTATAATTTAAAGCTAAAAACTCATTAGCGTTTTTCTTTTTTCTTCTTTCATTTAATTTGTTTTTCTAACGTGAAGATAATTTTCTTTTGCTTCCTTTTTCTAAAAGAAAAAAACTTACATTTTTTATCAAAGACAATTTTTCATCTTTAACAAGTGCTAGAAAAAAAACACTTAGTAATGGATTTATAATTTTGTAGTTTTTCTTAAGATTTTATTAACACTCTAAATGAAAAGGGGGTGTTAGAAAATGTGTAGCAATAACAGAATTATAAAATTATTATTATAAAAATAGGTGAGTTCGAGCAGATTGAGATTTTTTTTAAACAACAACTGAAGTATTTATACTTACATATTCAAAACAAGATGATATAATCAAAATTGTACTAAATATTTCAGATTCTGTGGCTGAACTATATCCAAAATTTATTTTAAACACCAATAGTAACTGTCTTTATAATATAATTTCTTCAATTCAGATTTTTTTCTGTATAATCTTTAAACATAATTTTTAAAGTAATGCCTCAATATAATTAAATTTAAATATAAGTTTTCTTTAATGATTTCTCACTTAGAACAAGAAAAAGTGTCTGACTCATTTAAGTGTTAAAAGCTTAATGATAGCTTTTCTAAGAAGGAAATGTGGGTTTAACGAAACACTTGTAACTAATTAATTATCTATATCACCAGAAAATATTATTTTTTTTAAGACTTAAAATACATACGAAGCAAAACTTATGGTCAGTATTATAAACTTTCACTGGCAATATCTTGCAGTTAATTATTTGTAATTTATAAAGAAGGTAACAGTTACTAACAGAATTATCACTGGTTTAAACCCAGTGTTTAAATGGTAATGACTTATCATTATTTTTTTTTGGACTTCCGGTAATGACACCGACTTATTTGCTGCATTATTTTAAAACACATAATAATGAGTTATTAATAAATAATTACTTTTTCCATTATTTCCAAACAAAAAATAATGCGTTACCAATAATGTTTTATTTTTTTTTTTAACAATATTTTAAATAGAAAGTAACGTTATAGATTCTTTTGTAAATTTTTTTGAAATCTATTTTAAGACTCAGATTCAATAAAAAAATTTTTTTTTTATAAAAATGTTTTTTGAAAATCTTTTTTTGGATTCATTAATTTTGTCCATACTGGTTATGTAACCATATACCTGGTAATGGCAATTAGTTACTTTTCTTACTTTTATTTGGGGATGTCGCCCAAAGTAACGAGTTAAGCTTACACACCATGATACGAAAAATCTAAAAATATGTCGTTACATATATGCTTACCAGTATTGACAAAATTCGTAAGTCTAAAAATGGATTCGCAAAAATAAAAAAATTTTATAAAAAAAAACAATTTTTTTTATTGTAAAAATTTTGTTTACTAAATTTTGCTAGTGCCGGGAATCAAACCTGGGATTCCAGATTCAAAGTCGAAAGTTATACCATCTGAGCTATCTCGACATGTTATATTTGATAGATAAACACACATACACACCTGGTAATGGTAACTACCCAGTGTACAAAATCATTACCAGATATGTGGTTATGTAACTACATACTTGGTAATGGTAACTAGTTACTTTTGTTATTACATTTCTTATTACCTTTATAGGCCGATGTCGCGAAAAATAATGAGTTGTCGTTACACACCAGCATATGAAAAATCAAAAAATATATCGTTACCGATGTGCTTACCAGTACTGACAAAAATAATGATCTAAAAATAGATTTTCAAAAAAATAAATTATATAAAAAAAAATTTTTTTATTGTATTTTTTTTTAATAAAATTTGTTGGTGCGGGAATCGAACCTGGGTCTACAGATTGCCAGTCAACAGCTCTACCATCTGAGCTATATCGACATGTAATATTTAATAGATAAAAACACAATTGACCTGCTGCACACAAGTAAGCTTACTCGCCAACATACAAAAAATCAAAAAATATGTGGTTACATATATCCTTACCAGTGTTTAAAAAATATTGAGTCTAAAAATAGATTTCAAAAAATTTTCAAAAAAATCTAAAAAATTATTTTCTATTTGAAATAATGATAAAAATAAGTCATTATCAGTAACTCATTATTATATGTTTTAAAATAATACAGAAGGTAAGTGGGTGTCATTACTGGTAGTCCAAAAAATAATGATATGTCATTACCGTTTCTACACTGGGATACTTCGTCCCATGGACAAAAATAAAAAAAAAAATTTTGTCTCAAATTAAGATTAAAGACACATTTTTTGAAAGATAATAAAGTTACTCAAATAAATGTGAAAAATAATATTTAGTGTGATTGCTTTTGCCGCCACGAGAGGGCGCTAAACTCAGAGAATTTTATACAAAAATTACTAAACAGAAAAGTTGGTTTTAATTGTTTCACAAAAATAATTCTCAAAAATACATTTTTTTAAAAACTGGTTCGAAGATTTTTTTTTAATTACTTCAACATACTTGTAGTTAAATTAAAATAAAGATTTTACTTAGTATATCTTTGCAAAATAATTATTTTTTATTTCTCCTAAAAAGACATTTTTTTGTTGAAAATCCAGAAATTACTTAAGTTTAATGGAGTATAAGAAAAAATTATATAAAATTAGATATTTTTTTTTCCTTTTTTGTAAGTTTATACTGTTATATAATAGATCATTAAAAAATTAGTTACTATTTTTACCATAAATTAAAAAAAAAAAAAGGGTTTTTTGAAATTCTTAAATACATGATTTTTGCTCAAATTTCACGCATTTAAGAGTGTTTAGCACTCAAACCATGTGAACTTTTCATTTTAGGCATAGGATACGTTGAGCGGACTTATGTTAAACACTACGAGGAACATTTTTGTGGAACATTCTAATCCTCTAACTCTTCAATGAAATGGCATTTTTGGCCCCTTTTTAAAAAGGGACAAAACGACCCGTAAGGTGAAGAGTTAGAGGGTTAAACTGTTCCACAAAAATGTTCCTCATAGGTTTTTTACATAAGTTCGCTGAACATATCCTTTACCTAAACTGGAAAATTCCCATGGTTTCTCCCTAAAATCCAAGTTTGTGGGACATTTGAGGGCCAATTCTGAATAAGTACGAAATTAACCCTTAAACACATTTTAAGTTTTTACTTATTACTGGCCTTTAAGTTAAATTTTCAATGCTGATGTCTTCAGAGACTTATAGTAGAATTTCATGACAAATATTTTTGCTGAACATTTGAACCCTCTAACTCTTCAACTTACGGGTTGTTTTTGTCCCTTTTTCAAAAGGTGCCAAAAAAGTCCCTTTAATTGAAGAGTTAGAAGGTTAAAATGTTCCACAAAAATATTCCCCGTAGTGTTTTACACAAGTTCGCTGAACATACCCTATGCCTAAAATGAAGGATTCACATGTTTTCACATTTTAATCCTATTTAATTTTTTTTTTGTTTTAGAAAAATAATTTTAAGCGTTTAAAACCCAGTTTTTGTGAAAGGAATTTTTTTATTAATGAATTGATTTTACCCAAATTTCGCACAAATATGACTTGATCCTATATCAATTCACGTGCTAAATTTCATGGCAATCGGATAATTTTTACAGGTTTTATAAAGATTTTAAAATAAAGGATATTTGGCAGGACTAAGAGTCCTTGCTTGGATTTTGAAAAAAATTGACACAAACGTTTCCAGTTTTATGTGTATCTCAATCTATACTTTTTGTAATTTTACGTCCATTTATGTAGCTAATATAATATTTTTAAATTTCAGGACCTATGGGAGGTGGGCGTGTCCTTGGCCTGATATTTACAAAAATTAAATTTTTTCTTAAATAAAGGGTTTTATGTCAGTGTACCAAATTTCAAAACTCTGTCTCCACTCCTTCCTTCTATTTTTGTCCAACCGTTATATGGGATCAAAGCACTGTGCGTTCGCCCCTGACGATTTCCTTAGGCAAGAATGAAATTCGGATAGGGATGCGCCTACAACAGATTATTTTTCACAATTTGTTAAATACGTTTGGTACTTTAGCACATTTAATTGCTTTAATGCAATTAATGTATATCCCGATAAAATTAAACTAAAAAAAAAAGTCTTTTAATTTGTTTACCTTCATATTAAATTCATCATTTAAAATTGACATAGTTTAGTATAAATATTTTAATAACTAAAATTTTAATCTTTTTATATCTAATGTATGATAAATATTCTAATTCTTAGTAGACCACAAAGCAGTTAAAATTCTGATTTGAATAACTTTTGCTATTTATACGTGGTGGCATCAATTTAAAATTGCCGTTAATGCATTTCTATTGGGTTCATTGTTATTTTAAATCTTTTTCAAACCTTGAAAGGGTTAATACAAATTAGGCTTCTCAATTTATTTTTCTATTTTTTTTTCCATTTATTTACTACTTTATCTTTTCAATATGCTCGTTCGTATTATAAAGACAAGCCGTATAACTATATCAATTTCAATACTTATACCACAAATTCTAAATCTAACAGACTTTGGCTTGAGTAAAAAACTACTCGTATATGCCACAAAGAACACATACAGCGGTACTATGAAACATCTGTTACAAATTACCGTTTGTATGCATGGCATACACGTACAACAAAAATGTTTAAGCAACTAAACTACTTAATAACACAGCTGAGCTTATTTTCTTCATTCATTCAGTTTTCCAGTTCTTTTTGTTCATTCATTTTGCTGATTTGTTCTGTTACACTTATTTACAGTTAACTAAAACATATTATTGTAACTAATATATTAACTTATTTTGCCATTTGTATAATGTTGTTATTATTGCCACTGCTGCTGCTGCTGCTTTTGTGGCAAATAAAAGTTTGTTTTTACTTTGTCTTGCTTAGAGTGCTGTTGTCTAAGTTTAGTAATATTTATGCATTCAATGAAAATGATATTTTATATCACCAAAAGTAGTCTCGGTCGTTTAGTAATAATGAAGAAAACCAATACTTTGGCAGCACGTTCTCTATTCGTTTTGCACGTTATTTAATAAGTTCTTACTTAACGCCTTAAAAAGAAGATTTTCGAAATTTATGGTAGGGGAGAAATCATTTGAAACCATCACGAAAAAATGCAATTTTAGGAAATTTCAATGATTTTAATGAAATTCATCATATATGTTTTATATTACTAGTCTTCAAGAATACTTGAACTTTCGGATTCCAGACCCTTTCCGTATCCGAAATATGATGTCATAAAAATTGGCAAAAACGTGAAAAATTCTCTAAAGTGTCCTTATGAAATCGATTATAACTTTGAAGCTGGACAAAATATTATTTTTTTTTGGTTTCCTTTTAAAGGTGAGAGTACGATATACCCTTTAAAATTATATCCATATAAATTTTTTCAATGAAAAGGTCAAAGGCCATTTTTGTTCTTTTTTGAGTTCAAAAGCCCAGCATTGTGAATCTGGCTTAAGACTCATTTTTTATGTCTTTAACCCCCATTAACAATAAACAAATAACATAAAGTTAAAACTGAAAGTTAAAAAATTTATATTTGTATGGAATTTGACCTCTGTAACTATAAGTTAGCTCATACTTTAGGTTAATTTTTTTATTGTTAATGGCTCTAATGAACACAAAACATACTAAGCGCCACATTTTGGCCCATAACTCAGGAACCAATTAAGGTTTCATCTCGAAATTTTCTACAAGTGTAGAAGAGAGCTTTTTTTTTAAAGAATTTTTAAAAATATATAGTTTTTCAAGATATGGGTTTCTGAATTCAAGACTCCCAAAAATAACCTTTGACCTTTTCATCTGAAAAATCGATATGCATAAAATTTTAAAGGGTATACTTTAGCCTTTAAAAGAAAATCAAAAAATAAATTGTATCTTGCAAAGTTCAAAAGTTGTAACCGCTTTTGTAAGAACACTTTGGTGAAATGATAACGTCCTTCCCCATTTTCCTGACAGCATATTTCATCAAGCGCAAATATCTGGGTTCGGAAAGTTTGTGTTTTGTCGTGTTTTAAAAATTTAATTACAATTGTTTGTACTTAATTGCAACTGAAAATTTAAATAACCTGGCGAAAAACGCTTATATACGCTCAAATGTTTTCATATAGTTTTTATAGTAGTTTAAGAGATATTTGCAATTTAAAAATCTAGAAGAGTTAGTTTAGAGTGGGTGTATTAACACCCAAAGGGCAAACATTTTAACCCTTTTGCTCTATCTCGCTTACTTTTCGAGTTATAGGCGAGAAACCAAATAAACGTCCTTTTGGTTTTAGCATTAGTAATTTACGAGATATTTGCAATTTTTAAATCTAGCAGAGTTAGCTAAAATTTGATTTCACTAAACGGGTTTTATGGGTGTATTAACACCCAGAGGGCAAACGTTTTAACCGTTTTGCTCTATCTCGCTTAGTCGAGAAACCAAATAAACTTCCTTTTGGTTTTAGCATTAGTAATTTACGAGATATTTGCAATTTTTAAATCTAGCAGAGTTAGCTAAAATTTGATTTCACTAAATTGGTTTTGTGAGTGTATGAACACCAATAGGGCAAACATTTTAACCGTTTTACTCTATCTCTCTTAATTTTCGAGATATAGAAAAATACCGCGGCAGTTTAATGTGGCTGTATATAAAATGCAGCACTTTCTGAATTCTAGTGTAATTTTTGTAATATTTTCGTCCCACGACCTACGCAGATTATCAATAATTCTTTATCCAATTTATATCTATATAACTCATTTACATAGGTTAAACCTATTTGCAGCTACGGTGAAAAAACGCCGTGCAACTACCCGAAAAAGGCCGTGTCATTGTCATATAAATAAATAGAAATCGTAGTAGTTTCTGAATTCTATTGTGCTTTTTAGCACATTTTTGTTCCACGACCTACACAAAAGGCTATAATTGGGGGTAAAATTCATGTCCAGATAATTTCTGTAAAGTTTAGACCTATTTGGAGTTATCGTATAAAAACGCCGTACTACTAGCCGATAAAGACCGTGTCATTTTCATAGAAATGTATAGAGATCACTGCACTTTCTGAAGTCTAGTGCGATTTGCGGAACATTTTTCTTCCACGACCTAAAAAGCTTGCTACAATTGTTGATCGAATTTATATCTAGATAATTTTTGTAAATTTTTAACTCATTTGGAGTTACTGTGTAAAAACGCCGTACTACTACCCGAAAAAGACCATGGCTGTTTCATGTAAATGTATGGAAAATGCAGCACTTTCTGAATTCTATTGTAATTTTCAGAATAGTTTTGTTCCACAAAGTAAAGAGATATCTCTAAATATTGATCAAATTTGCCTCCCGATAATTTTTGCAAAGTTTTAACCCATTTGGAAGTACGGTGTGAAAACCCCGTATTACTACCCGAAAAAGACAGTGGCATTTGCATATAAATCCATGGGAAATGCAGCACTTTCTGAATTCCATTGTAATTTTCAGAATATTTTTGTTCCACAAACTGGACAGATATCTATAATTATTGATCGAGTTTACCTCCCGATAATTTTTGTAAAGTTTCAACCCATTTGGGACTACCATGTGAAAACGCCGTATTACTGCCCGAAAAAGATCGTGGCATTTTCATATAAATACATGGGAAATGCAGCACTTTCTGAATTCTATTACGATTTTAGGAACATTTTTGTTCCACGATCCACCCAGATATCTATAATTCTTGGTCCAATTTACGTTCACTTGTATTCTGTAAAATTTCAGGCCGTTTGAAGCTACGATGTAAAAACGCAGTACTACTACTCGAAAAAGACCGTGAGAGTTTCATATAAATGTATGGGAAATGCAGCACTTTCTGAATTCTATTATGATTTTCGGAACATTTTTGTTCCACGATCTATACAGATGTCCATAATTCTTGGTCCAATTTATGTCTAGATATTTCCTATAAAGTTTCAGCCCATTTGAAGCTACGATGTAAAAACGACGTACTACTACCCGGAAAAGACCGTGGTATTTTTATATGAATATACAACTTATAGTAGAGTTTGTTGTATTCCAGAGAAAGACTGTCATATAAAAATGTACTTTTTTTGAAAAAAGTACTTTTTTTGGAAAAAAAAACTTAGTACTTAGTACTTTTTCGTAAAAAATAACTTTTTTCGGGAAAAGTATTTTTTTTCCAAAAAAGCAGTTTTTTTATGTAAAAAAGTTGTAATTTAAAAAATTTTTTTTTTTTTTTGGAAAACAGTATTTTTTTTTTTGAAAAAAGGTACATTTTTATAAAATTTTCTTTATTCTATGGGTTTTCTATGGGCTTTCGGTCTGAGCGGGTAGACCGGGTAGGCAGAAGACCGGTTTTGAGACCGGGTAGACTGAAAACCGGGTAATGGGGGGGCTCTAGTATTTAGTAAAAAAAATCTGCTAATTTAACAGTTTTTAACTAGTTTTTAGTTGCTATCTTTTCTAATTTATTTCTATGAATGTACGACTCAGTATTATTACAAATAAAACTGTTGTTTTACAAATTTTTTAACTAAATTTAGGATGGTTAAATTTTTAACAAAAAATGTGTTAAAATCAACAAATTTTATTTTAAGCCAAAAACAGGAATACATTTTGTTAAAGTAACAAATTTAGTTTGAGTGTCGTAATAAGTCAATTGCCACTGAAGATTTTGTTTGTATTCTCAATTACTTGCTAATATAAATTCAAAATTCCCTTTAATAAATGATTTAATAATAAATTTCTTAGAGTATGAAACAGATATTATAAGACAGATGATATTATAAATATTTTTCTAAAATATATGGAAACTACACACAGAAAACAGATTCGCAGTTCCAACCGAATTTTTGTAGTTCCAGGTACAATCACTTTTATTTATTTTTAATACCGTTGTAATTACCGAAATTTATTTACAATTTTTGAATTTTTGTTGTGTTAATTTTAATTACTTTAATGTTTGTGGATTATAAATTCTATAAATAGAAAAACACGTTCCACAAAATTTATTTAAAAATTAAAATTTTTTTATGTCGCTAACTGGAATCGAACCGGCGACCTTCCGTTTGTCAGCCTAATGCTTTTCCCATAGGCTAAACTCGATATAATTTTTTTTTGTCAAATTTCAAATTTGAATTTCTTCAGGTTGAGAATTTGAATATTTTGTTTTTGAATAAAATTATATTCACAACAGAAAATCAGTTGTGTCTTTTAATTTGAATCAATAAAAAAAAATTATTTAAAAAAAAAAGTAATGCCTTGGTTGAGGTTTGAACTCAAATCTCTAAGGCTATAAGGCTGTGTCTCTACCTCCTTTAAACATGCATATGTATGAAACGAAAAAATATGATAGATTCCAAAATTTTATTATGATAAATAAAATTTCTGTTCCTTGTCTCAATATATTATTACAATTACCAAAATAATGGAAATTAATGGTTAAAACTACTAAAGTTGAAAAAAAAATTTAAATTGATTGGAAAAACTAATACTTTGGATAGAGTGATCGATTTTATTGAAACACAACCGATACTAGATTTTTACAGCCGATATTTTATTCAAATGGCTAAATCTTCGATGAATTGGTGGTTGTTGGTATTGAAGTAAATGTGGAAGTTGGTATTTTTTCAATATTGGTTAGAAAAGCCAATATTTTGGATAATGTGACAGTGTTTTGGTTCATCAAATAAATATAACTTTCCTGATGATGAATTTTAAATAACTGCAATTAAAATTATTGAATAATGAAAAAATTTCGTTGGTTCCGATAGAATTCCAACCAATTTATTTTCTGTGTGTAAACATTTCAATTTAAGAATACTAAGAATCTAATTCCTATGACATACAATAAAACTAAAAGTTGCCTGTAATTTTCCATTATTTATCAATTCTAATGTTGTCTATTATTTAACCTAAACGAATCCAATTTCATGCGTAAAGTGTTAAATAACAATAATAAATGTTGGCAGAGAAAATGAGAAGAAAAGAAAAATAAATGGAATTGAACTGCACTAAGTGAAAGTTTATGTGTTAATCCTCTTCTATAATGTATACAAATAAGTAAATATATTCATATTATGCATAGATTTAACACATAAATACTGAAACATCTCAACAACAGATGATACACACACAAACACCCGCATATAGATGTCAGCAGCAACAACAACAATGACAGCAGTAGTTGTGCTAGTAGCAACAACACCATTAATATTTAATCTTATCATTTACTTATATTTCGTATACAATATGATGCTACAAGAACGAAGGACAATAGTAGTGATGGAAGACCTGACAGTCACACACATCCGTAAAGTTCTACTAACACATTCATAGAAATACAAATCACTGTGATTTATACAATACTAATGTAAAATAAAAATCATAATACTTATATAAAATTAATCGCTGGTAACATCATCTATTTATGTTTATCTATATTGTTATATGAATACTTTTTATAGTGCAAATAGTGCAAATATTGCAGATTTTTATATTTTCTTTTCATATTTTTATAGTGTTTATTAAATGGGTGATAATGGGGTTTTTTTATGTCACCCATTCATACACACACACACTGAAGCAAAACAAACAACAAAAACCCAAATTCACCAATATATGTTCTTCTTTAATATGGTTTTAATAATGCACATTAACTATGTTTATAGTGAATTAAACACCACACACACTTGCACACTACATATATAAGTGTGTATGTGGGTTGAATCTATCAACTATGTATCTCACACATATACACATACGTATAGTAAAACATTATTTTGCTGATGTTTGCAGTTAAAATTAAAGCGCTATATAGCAATGTGTGTTGTTTGCATATTACTACTGATAATATTGATGATGGCGATAAAAGTTTGTAAATACACGCCAATATTTGTATTAACGAACCCTACGAACACACACTCACACATACACGCTATTTGTTATCGAGTTTATACAATATTTTCGTTAAATGTAACACATTTTGCTTATCTTTCAAAGCGGTATCTTTTTTTTTTAACAATTATCTTATTTTTTCATTATATCTTTAAAGAAAATATGAACTAACGCGTGCTGAAGTCTCGTTTGAACTGAATTCAAAAAAACCGACACAATTTGTTAAAAGAATGCAATTTTAACAGCAGGAAGGTTTGGAGCATGTCATTTACGCATTAGCAACATGTTGTTAAGATTTTGATAGTGATACTTGTAAAAACATATGTTTTAATTTATTAACTGTTTTAAGCATGTTTCTGAAACATGTAGCTAAACATTAAGTAGACACGCTTTAAAAAAGTTTATCAAACATTGTGTATAATGTGACCAACTATACCCTTTTTCTACTTAAGTGGGCAATTTTTTGGCACTTTCGTTAAAGTTGTCAAATATTCGACCCACGCGGTTTTCGAATACTTTCAAAAATTCTCTTTTTTGAAAAACCGGCTTACGGCTTGTCTAATTTAAAACCGGTTCGAACAACCGGTTTTCCGGGTTTGTAATAATCATTTTGCATTGCTGATATATGAATTTTTTTTATTTGAAAATTGCGTTTTTTCTAAACAAAAATAGTTTCGGAAAGATATAAAAAAATATATTTCACTTGCGTGGAATTGTTGCGAAATTACAGCGGAATTTTTTAACAGACAAAACCATTTGAAAATGTAGTGAAAGTAACATATGGCATTTTAAACAATGAGGTTTTTCAATGAATGTGAATATTTTTTAAATTTTTATTACAATTTAGGGTTTCAAACATAGTACGAACTTTTTTCGCTGTTGGGAACAAAAAACTGGACTTAAGTAAAAAAATTATTCGGTGACAGGAGAAAAAAAGAAATTAATACTCCTTTGATTTATTGCGGGCCACCAGAAATATGCTCTAAAAATCCATTTTTTGCCCATACACTCACAGAAATACATCTGTTAAAAACAGCAAAAAAAAAAAACTAAATATTAGTTAAAAATTATGTTTCAGAAAAAACTGTTAAATTCAGAGATTTTTTTTTGATAAATACTAGTAAAATAAGAACAGCAAAAAGAAAACTGTTAAATTTACAGAATTTTAGTTATATTTAAATTAACTTTTAGTTAATTCAAAATGATAAATTTTACTGTAAAATCTGTAAAAATTTTTGCTAAATATTGCTAGACTAAAAATAGCAACAAAATAAAACTATCTATAAAATTTTTGTTATTTTTAAATTAAATTTAATTGAATGCAAATAGCAATCTATCCTGCTAAAATCAACAGAAATATTTGCTAAAAAAAATACTAAACTGCTGCTTTCAGAAGGCTCACTTTACAAAAAAAAAATATTTTTGTATTTTTTAATGCAAAAATGGAAATTATTGTTAAAATTTATTTAAAAACAAAACTAAGTGAAGAGTATTTAAAAACATTTGTTTTTGTTAAATTAATAGTTAGTGTTAGTATGTTTAACTAACAAAAACAGAAGTTTTTAAAGGTTTTTGCAATCATTTTTATATGATGATGATGTTTTAACTGCATTTGTAGTTGCTTATACAGTTTTACAATAATTTTCATGACTGTTGTTTTTACTACATCTGTAGTTATTTTTACTACAGTTATAGCTATTTTTACTACATTTGTCAATTGATTTTTAGCAGTTAAAAATAACTTCATATTGCAGTTGATTTAAATGCAAATGTATGGTACAACTTTTTAACTACAAATGCAGTTATTTTAACAGGCATTTGCTGTTGATTTTACCTATATAATTCCCTGAGTGTAACAAATCGATGCCAGAATTCGATGATGATGTTGCAGAATATGATGATGTTAAAAATGATGTTGCAGAATAAACTGCTAAAATTAGCAGATTATTTTTGTTCAATTTTAGTAAGATAGGAACAGCAAAAATAAAACTATTAAATACACAGAATTTTAGTTTTATTTGAGTTAAATTTTAGTTAATAGAAAAAAACAAATTAACCTGCTAAAATTAGCAAAAAAAAAAAAATTGTTAAATACTTAATTAATAGAACAAAAAAATCACAAAAAATTAAAAATTTTCAATTTTTTTTCGAATTTTTTTAAATGCAAATAAAAAATTTTTCATCAGAAATCGGCAGTTTAATATTTTTTTTTAGCAAATATTTCTATTAATTTTAGCAGAATTGACTGCATTCAACAAAATTTAACTTAAAAATTACAAATATTTTGTAGATTTAACAATTTTTTTTGCTATTTTTAGTTTACTAATATTTAGCAAAATTTTCAGCAGTATAATTTGCCATTTTTAATTAACCAAAAGTTACCTCAAATATAATTAAAATTCTGTAAATTTAGCAGTTTCATTTTTGCTGTTTATAACTTACTAGTATTTAGCAAAACGATCTGTTAATTTCAGCAGTTTTTTTCTACAAGGTAATTTTTAGCTTATTTTTAGTAGCTTTTTCTGCTATTTTTACAGGTTTATTTCTATGAGTGTAATAATTTGTGCCACGCATGCTGGAACACTTGAGTAGTTATTTATACAGTTTTGTGAAAACACATCACAAGATAACCAGAATTAAAAAAATTTCAATATTTCATAATCTCCTTTTTTGAGTAAAATTCATTTCAGCGACCCCGTAGCCCCTTTAAAAAATCTGAAAAAATTGTCCAAAATATTTTGGACCATAAACATTCATATTGCGCTTTAAGAGTTGCAAAAGTTAAAAAAATCTTTTTGATTAAACGTCCTAGTGCACACTAGACCATACCATTTTACAGGTAAAAAAAAAGTGCGCGGCACGCCTTCAAATATAAAGTATTTTTGCAAGGCAATTCCAAAAAAAATTTTTTTTGCCGAACGTAGGGGTCTCCTTTTTAATTTTTCGTTGTAGCTTCGGCATTTAAAGTCGAATATTAAAGTGTGATATATCGATTTTTTTGCCTCGAGGAGACCAGTGTTTTGCTATAAAGGAAAAATCCAATGAAAAAAATTTAAAAAGGCGACCCCTACGTTCGGCAACCAATATATGAGAAAAATTTCTATTGGGTTTATCGAAAAACTTTCTTAGCAAAAGTTTAATGTTTTTTTGCTAGCTTTAATTTTCTGACATTAGGGTGGTGTATTAGGGTGGTAGCAACTGAGATCTGGTGGGTATTCGATTCTTGGCAGGACCATTATTTTTTTTAAATTTTTTTATTATTTATTTTTTAATAATTATAATTAATTTCTTTAACTTTAATATTTTATTAAAATTTAAAAATTTTTAAAAATTTCTAAAATAAAAATGATGGAAAATTGCTTCTTATGGATTGTGAAAATTAGGGATGCCAATCGGGATTGATATTTGAAAATCCCGGGATTCGGGATTTTGTATGAAATCCCGGGATCCCGATCTCGGGATCCCGGTATTTTCGAAACTACGGAATTTTTCGGAATCCCGGGATTTTACGGGATTTTTCGGGATTTAAATTTTCCTTTATTTGTAAAAATTTTTATATTATGTAACTAATGTTTTTTATAGAATAAAGCGTTTTATAATTATTTAATAGTTGTTAATTAATAATAAAAAATCAAGTACTTGCATACCAGTGGGTAACCGCGATGTTAAAAATGATTGGCAGAACACTCATTTGGGACGCTTTGTCAGCGTTTGCAAAAATCGTTTTGCCAGTATTTGTTTTACAAAACATCACGGCAGGGCAAAAAAAAGATACATATGAACTTTTTTTAAATTTTATTTCAGAAAATATAATTCCAAACCACCTATTTATTGGTTTTGGCACCGTTTTGCCAAAGTTAAAAACTTTGTTTCTCCAGTACTATTCCGGCGCTTTTTGAACTGCCGATCCTTTTGTCTATTGACGTTATCATATTGGAAATGGGAAAGCAATTTTTGTCAGTACTTGTACCACCTGTTAAAATACCTTGCCATCGCTTTCCCGTTTGTATTTTTCTGGCTGGGATAATATATGAAGGCCCAATTTCAGAAATCGAATTTCGCTTGGAAGAATAAATCGGTAAAATAAAAAACAAACTTAATTTTTCGCATGTATTACTCAAAAACTTAATATTATTTACCAAAATTTCAAATTTTTCTGCAAAGTTTTTGCATAGTTTACTCGAATAATCTACTTAATTTATAATTTTACCAATATCTCTTTATATTAATATTAAAAATAAGAAAATACCGGGATTTGTGAGAAATAATCCCGGGATTCGGGATTTTGCCAATCCCGAAAATCCCGGGATTTCGGGATTTCCCGTTTGGCATCCCTAGTGAAAATACAATAGGTGTGAAAAAAAAAATATTGAATTGAAGTGCACCTTTTATACTTGCTTAATAAGTACTTTTATTAAAGAGAATAATTGAAGAGAACAGTTTTATGCCAGTCAACTTTCATATCAAAGAATAGCTCAGCGGTAGCGCGTTAGACTTGCAATTTTGAGATCGCAAGTTCGAATTCCGGTGGCGGTAATAATTTTTTTTTAATAAAAAAAGAAAATTTTTTTTTTAAATTTTTTTCAAACTTTTAATTGATGAAATAGAGTTTCCTTTGCACTCGTTCCAAAAGTACTCTAAAAATATTAAAATGGTAGTACTTCTCTCCTATGACAACTAAATGTTAAAATCCTTAGTATTTCTGTTAAAAAAGAAGTAGGTACATGTAGATCATTAATTGTACTGCTTTTCTACTGCTTTTGCATCTCTTTTTTTTGGTGGAATGCTGTATAAGATGTCTTTAATTTTCAAATTTTCTTTTGAATAAAGATTTATCCATATTGCTGCTTTAATATATCTTTAACAAAATTATTAGATGGTCCTATTAAACAAATGGTAAAAGCTCACAAAAAATGTTGACACGCGCTTTTATAAACAGATGGTGCCCTGTTAGCATGATAAACTAACCTACATTCCTTTAAACACTTGGCATTTGTAACAAAAGAGAAGAGTATATTATAAAAAAATATCATGAAAAGGGTTAGAGGTTGAAGTGTTTGTTTACAATATATTCGTTAAATTTTTAACAAATTGTAAAAGAGTTGCCAGGTTTTTATAAAGATCGTTATCACAAAAAGTAACCCTTTTTTATTTTTTGCAAACATTTTAATATTATTGAAATTTATATTGTGAAAGCAATTTTGAAATGCGCTTAATGACAGCAACTGCTACATAATACCAACAACATTTACAAGAATAATATCATCAGCAGGGGGAGAAATTGTTAAAACACCGGATGATATGCTTCACAGCAGCAAATACTAAAGCATTGAGCACGTTTTGCAATAAAAATAACATCAACTTAAACAGCACAATGACAGAAGCGGAAGTAAACCCCCATAAGGATATGAATCGCGCGTCCAAGTGGCATTTGTATATTGTCATGGTTGTTGTCAGCAGCAGGAACAGTAACAACATCAGAGAATAACAACAATCATACAAACACATGGTGTTAAGCAATAAAAAAAATACAGCAGAGTAAAAAAAATAGACAATGTTACTAATGCGATTTTGTTTGTTAAGATAAATAAATAAGAAAAAAAAATAAATAAAAAATACGAAAGCGGTCAAAAACTAGTTGGTGGGGTTGAAGGAATTTAAATAAATTTTAATGCACACAGGGTGTTGGGGAGTCTGTATTGCTATTTCTAAGTGGTTGGTTTAAAAGAACTGTCACAAGAATTGTCATTTAAGTTTGTGTGACATTAAACTTATTTAGCATGACATTCTTTTAATAATATTTATAACTCAAACAGATGGATGATGAACATATAATCCGTTTAAATTTTTATTTTAAGCATTTTTTTAAATTAAGTTGTGTGTATTTAGTCGTTATGAAATTTTATATCTTTTTGTGAAATAATTTCAGTTTGTTGAAAAATATTAGTAGTATTGCTATTTTTGAGTGATTTACTCATGTTTAAGAGAGAAAAAAAACTGAGTTAAATTAGCAAATAAAAGTTATCTTTTTACTATGTTTGTTTAGAAATTTCTAAAACAAAGTTTTACGATCCCAATTTTCTTAATGACATTAAAAGAATAATTTAAATCATTGTTTTTATCAAATATTTCGATGTGGATTTCCAGCATCTTCAGGGATAAGAATTTTATTAAATAAAAAAAATCTTTAGTAACTTTAATTAATAATGTTTTTAACACACCAAGATATTAAACAGAAAGTTTAATTAAAAAAAAAAATATAAAAATAATAAAAAAACGAATAGAAAATATCGCACAAGATTATAAAAACTAAGTATCACAGATGGAATGCAGATGCTGGGAAATCCCCAGCGAAATGTTGGACAAAAACAATGATGGAAACTAAACTTTTATTTACACTGAGAAAATAAGACCTTAGAAGTAAACTATAGAAATTTCTAAATAAAGAGAATAACATTATATTCAAAAATGTCCAACTATACTTATTGAAAAGCAATTAAAAAGTTATTTTTATCAACAAATAGTTTAGTCAGAAGATTGGTTGCAGAAAATTCAACACTTAAATACCTGAATTTTAAAGGCTGCGAATTAAAGCACTAAAATTTTGTGCAGATCTATTCTCAAAAATCGCTGTTTTCTCGAAATCCGCTGAAATAAAATCTCTGCCCTAGCCAAATGAAAAATGGAATTGCTACAATTTTTATAGTTTCTAATCTCTAATATGTTCTTAATAAAACCTTTAAGTCCAGTCTTTGGTTTATTAAAATTTCTTTAAAAAAATTTTAAAAAATTTAAAATTGTAGATTTGAAAACAGTGTTTAAAATTGTTGACCTTTTTGGCACTAATATAAAACAAGTTAGCAAAATACAATATAAAACGAGTAAAAAGGTTAAAGTCGGACCTGCCGACTATACAATACCCTACACCAGTCTGGTTAAGAGCCAACTAATGTTTGGATGCGAAATTCGAATAGGTTAAAATGGGACTTGTGTCAAAATTTTCTATAAAATTATAAAAGAAGAGAAAATCGTAAATATAGCCCATATATGGGCGATAGGTCCAAATATGGACCGATTCTATCTAGAATCTATCGGCTTTTTTCTCTGGACCATGTGAGTCAGCAAACCAAATTTCGTTAAAATATCTTAATATTTGCTACTTGCAGCGTGTAACCAAGCCAATTTTGGGAGGACCCTTATATGGGCACTAGGTCGAAACATGGACCGGTGTTAACCAAAATCAATAGGCTTCGTCCTTGGGCCGACATAAGTCGTTGTACCAAATTTCATCATAATATATTAATATTTGCGACCTGTAGAGTGCGCACAAAAATACATGGACTGACAGACAGACGGACATCGTTAAATCGAAATAAAAAAAATTCTGAGCCGATCGCTATATTATAAGGTGGGTCTACGACCGTTATTTTTTGGTGTTACAAACATCAGCACAAACTTATAATACCCTCTCCACGTAGTGGTGTAGGGTATAAATACTTCTTATCTGAATTTCTTGGAACTTATAGAAAAAAGTGTTTCTGTAGTAGATTATTTCAATAAAATTTAAAATTTTGACCCGACTTTTTTGATTAAGTGCTCTGCGACACATCAGTTGCTGGGGGAAATGGTAATAACTTGGCTGTTTTTTAACTGATTTAAGTTTTTATTGCCTTATTACAAAGGCAATTCACTCCAAGTCATGATTTTTTAATGTTTTTAATTCGAATTAGTTTTAACATATCAATGTTTTTGCGAAAATATACAAAAAGTTATATTTTCCTCTTGTAATCCGAATTTCAGGGCCGATGTGGCACGTCTTTCCGATATCCGATTATCCTAATTTTGTGGGGGACGTAGTTTTACACCAAAATAAAAATTTGCAGATGGTGGCCCGATCAATAACTCAAAACTTATTTTCCTCCATACAAGAAGAATATCTATTACTGATATTGTCATTTGACAGCTCTCATAGCGAAGATATTTGGTACTGAAATTCGAAATTTAAATATAACATAGTTCGTGAATGAGTTAATATTGCAGAAAAAAATTATTGAAATAAAAATAAAACTATTAAAGTTACAGAATTCTAGTTATATTTGAGCTAACTTTTAGTTAATTGAAAATAGTAAATTGTACTGTAAAATATGCAGAAAATTTTTATAAATATTAGTAGACTCAAAATAGCAAAAACAAACTGTTATATCTACAACATTTTGTTATTTTTCACTTAAATTTAGTTGAATGCAAATAGTAGTCTACCCTGCTAAAATCAACAGTAATATTTACTAAAAAATCAGTAAACTATTGATTCCAGAAGGCTCGGTTTTTATTTATATCAAAAAAAAAAAATTTTTTAAAAATTAAAAAAAAAACTTGAAAAATTTAAAAATTTTTTGTGATTTTTCTAGCCTACTAAATATTTAGCACAATTTTTTGTTAATTTTGTTTCACAATCAATATAAATAGATCATTATCAATTATTAACTCATAAAGGCATATGATACTGAGGATGGGTCTGTAGCGGGACCGGAAAATACATATTCTCTCCTGCTGGCCTAATCGAATTTCTTCAATTTTTATTCTCTGTAATTTATTTATATGATCTCAAATCTAACGAAAAACATTCATTTATCAATTAAAAGATCAACTATAACATACCTTCATACATCTTAACCCTCAAATGCCCAAAAACACTAAAATGTGGTTTTCAGATCATAAATAGTTTTTGGCTAAATGACATTTTTTTATTAAACAACTTATATTATATAGATAAAAACAAAATTATCTACATTCTCAATATTTTATCGTTAAAAATAACCTAAAATACATATTAAATTAATTGAAAACACAATTAAAAAGAGGACTACTGATTTTGCATTATATTCAAACCATTTTACTGTCTAATTTTAAACAATGTCTAAACAATATTCAATTTTTAACTGACAAAACGTTAGAAAAAAAAAACAATTTTGAAGCTTGTTTTTTCATATTTGAAAGTTTTTTTTTTTAGTTTGAATTTTCAAAACACTACACTAATTTGAATTGAAATAATTTTTATATAAACAAACTACTTTAGCAAAAAAGAAAACCGAAAATATTTGTTTTAAAACAGAAAACAACGAAATTATTTAAATCATTTTTTATAAAAATAAAAAACTAAAAATAGAACATTTGACTGAAAATATCAACCCCAATAGACGATAACTATTTTTTTGTAGTTTATTTTTTATTGACTGATACAAGAAGTTAAACAATATGTTTCCATGTATTTTAATTGATTTTTCAATTGAAATCAAACTTCACCTATTATTTTTCAAATAAACCTCAATCGGTTATGGAAAATATATTATGAGTGAACTTGTTTGCCTTCAAACTTTTTTTGTACAAGTAACGATTTTCAAGCGAGAAGGATGAAAAAATAACGTTTTAAAACAAAAAAAAAATATTTGAAAAATCGTCAAAAACACATTTACGATCTGGCATACATTATCAATAATAAGAAAGTTAGTTTTGAGTCTCTGTTTGTAAAATGAGATACAATTTTTGCTACAGGACTCACAGGATAACGTCAGGATACGTCTTACAAATATCTCTCTAACTTAAAAACTAGCCAACAGATTTTTTTTAATTGAACACATATTATATAATCAGAGCTAGTAGTAAGCAAAACGAATTTCGTAAAAATTGATTGATGTCTAGTGCCAAATTCGCTAAATTTCGTCATTTTGAAAAAGCGAAAATCGCCATAACTTCTAAAAGAACAACACTATATCAATAACTCTTGGTAGGAAATTTTATTTTACTTATAGTGTTACTTATAAATTATTTGACTGTTGGATTCCTTGATTTGTCTTCAACCTTTATTGTGCTATATCGCCTAAATAAAGCGATTAATTAAAATTTTAATATTTTTTTCAAAGTGGATTTTTAATGCCAAATATATAGTTTAATTATTATCGCAATCAGATAAAACAGCACTAGAGGGCTAACACACTAGATACAGTGAAAAATAATAACGATATAATAATATATAATATCAATAATATATAATATCAATAATATATAATATCATAAATAATCAGATATAATAACGGTCAAAGTATCCGCAATAAAAAAGTGATTTTTTTTTAATTGTTCGGAATTACTTCTAAAAAGCGGTAAAAATACACTAACGGATAACGGTTTATAACGCATGTCTTCCAATTTTTTTGCTGGGTTGTTGACCTTTTTTGTTGTTGTTAGATATTGTTTGTCTGGCCTGAAGTCAGAAAAATTGATAACTAGAAATAATTTTAGATTTTTTTTTAAGTTAATCAATTCGATTTTTTAATCGTCAATATTTTTTTTAGAACAAAATTCTGAACAACTTCAAAAAATCATTTCTTTCATTGCTTCCAAAGTATTCGTTAGTATATTTTTACAGCTTTTTAGAATTACCTCTGAACAACATCAAAAAAATCACATAAGTAGAGTAGAGGGGGGATGCTTCGCCAGTGGGGCACATACACTAATCCCATTTTTCTCCGATGTTAAGGGAGATAAAAAATTGGAAAAAATATATTTTGTGCATTTTTCAATTGCCTTTCCTTGACATCCACTTTGAGGAATATATATCACATGTGGTCGCAGATAGACGTGTTTTTGGGGGTGCCAAAAAAATAATTGAAAGCAGCTACATTTTGCAATAACTGATAAAAAATAATTTTTCATTATGTTAGACCTATGATCCTAAGCTTTCAGAAAATAATAATTTGATTTTAATAAATGCTTAAAAAGTGTGAAAAAATATTAATTTTATGTTAGTGCCTGCCTCTGGGGCACAATCACCAGATGGCCCCTGGAGCTACGAACAGTTGATGCTTCCCTGCCTCAAATGCTCTATAAGACTTTTCTATATGTTTAAAATATGTTCAATAGTAAATTAGTACAATCGTGTTCATTCTTAAATTTATATTAATTATTCAGTTTTTTGTAATTTTGAAAAATCATTGTATTATAAATAGTTTTAAATTATTTTTTTAATGTAGTGGAGATTTATTGATTAAAAAGGATCATATACATTAAAGAACTTCTTCTAAATTATTTATTTCAGTCATTAAAACATTGATTTTGCCGTATTAACGATATTTTTTTGTTGAAATTGTATCTAGCTCTTTTGGCGAATATCCCCCATGTTTGGGGCAGTTACGCCGATTTGGGTTACTTTGAAAATCATAAAAAAAGTAATAGAAAATATGCAAATAATTAATTATATGGATCCCCCTCTACTAGGGATGCCAAACGGGAAATCCCGAAATCCCGGGATTATTTCTCAAAAATCCCGGGATTTTCTTATTTTTTAATATTAATATAAACGCAAATAAACAAAGTGAGGAATTTTAGATTACCTACGTTTTTTCTTGAATTTTCTCATATTGACAAGAAATTGATGCCAAGATATTGGTAAAATTGTAAATTAAGTAGATTATTCGAGTAAACTATGCAAAGACTTGCAGAAAAATTTGAAATTTTGGTAAACAATATTAAGTTTTTCAAGTTTGTTTGTTATTTTACCTATTTATTCTTCCAAGCGAAATTCAATTTCTGAAACCTAATTTTGGCTGGGACTGTAAGTTTGAATTCTTCCATGAAAACATTTGATAACGATAACCAAATAACTTTGCTGCTGTAATTACACGATTTAGTGGGCAAGGTATCGCAACGAATCTGTTTTAAAATCTGCTTACAAAATACTGGGCGCAAGTGTACTTAATGACAGCCAGAAAAATACAAAAGGGAAAGCGATGGCAAGGTATTTTAACAGGTGGTACAAGTACTGACAAAAATTGCTTTCCCATTTCCAATATGATAACGTCAATAGACAAATGGACCGGCAGTTCAAAAAGCGCCGGAAAAGTACTGGAGAAACAAAATTTTTAACTTTGGCAAAACGCTGCCGAAACCAATAAATAGGTGGTTTGGAATTATATTTTCCAAAATAAAATTTAAAAAAAGTTCATATGTATCTTTTTTTGGCCCTGCCGTGATGTTTTGTAAAAGAAATACTGGCAAAACGATTTTTGCAAACGCTGGCAAAGCGTCCCAAATGCGTCTTCTGCCAGTCATTTATTTTTAACATCGCGGTTACCAAGTGGTATGCAGGTACTTGATTTTTTGTACCACTGTCAATTTCTGACTGAGAAGTTTCAATATTCATAAAATGTACCACATTATTAATTAATAGGGCAAGGAATTTCATGCACTTAAAAATGGAAAATATGCACTTAAAATATGAGGTTAAAAAAGAAAAATATGCATTAAAAACATAAGAAATATGCACTAAAAACTATTATTTTTGCAAAAATTATGTAATTTAAAACTTAAAAATTTAACTAAGTTAGTTTATTTGCAAACAGAAACAGAACTCGAAGATTTTCCATAGGTCAATAAGGTTTTTAAGAATGTTTATTTTGATTGATTCAAAATATAAAATTTTGAATTTTTTATATTTTTTTACAAAATAAAAAACGCTCCTAAAAATTAAAAATATAAACAAATATGCATTAAAAAGCACAAAATATGCATTAAAAGGCACCAAATATGCATCTAAAGTCAAAATATGCAAAAACATGCATTTATGACAAAATATGTAAAAATATGCGACTATAAATCGAAGGCATTTTGTTCTAAATTTGATGATTCGGATAAATATTTAGTCCATATTAGTTTTGGACTATTGACAAAAAACATGTATTTGCATGAAATTCCTTGCCCTATTAATTAACAACTATTAAATAATTATAAAAAGCTTTATTCTATAAAAAAAATTAGTTACATAACATAAAAATTCTTACAAATAAAGAAAATTTAAATCCCGAAATCCCGGGATCCCGGGATTTTCAAATATCAATCCCGATTGGCATCCCTACCCTCTACCCTATTGCTGCCAAAGCATAATTGCTCTAGCAGTGTTCCTAAAAAGTGATTTTGGTATCATTTTGTATTTCTAAAAAGATGATATTTTAATTTTTTTCTTTATTTATTTTTTGATGAAAAATTGCTTTTTATGCAACTGTGAAAATAGTACTGAAAACAGTACTGAGTTGCAGTGACCTTTTGCACTTGTTTAAAAAGTACTTTTATTGAAGAGAATAAAGCACAATATCTCGCAATGACAAAGTGGTGTTTTTATGCCAGTCAACTTTCATATCAAAGAATAGCTCAGCGGTAGAGAGCTAGACTACCAATCATGAGGTAACAAGTTCGATACCAGAGAACTGTAACTGCTGATTGCAAAACCATCATACGTAATCAACACCCGAATAAACATTCGTTTGCGTTCAAGCGCCGAATATACTCAAATACACATCCCAAGAAAATTTTTTACAATCGGTAGCTAACCATACCTATTCTACAATTGGTTCCACTGCAACCGATTCCATGGAACTGGTTCCGGAACCAGTTCCAGGGATCCTATATGAAAGGTATGACTGACGGTGAATCAGTTCTAGAACTAGTTTCAGAACTGATTCTAGGGCAACCGGTTCCACTTTGGAGCTGTAAAAGTGGTTGCTTTTGGGACAATTTCAAACAAAAATAATCGGTGTTAAAATCGACAGTAGAAGGGGTTGTAAAAGAAAAGTAGCTATTCTACAACCGCTTCTTTGGAACAGAAAATTTTCCTGGGATATTCGCTGCTGATTTTAAATCAGTCAAACCAAGTGATTTTTGTTGCATCTTTGATTTAATCATTGGTTGTTTTCATACCATTTTTATTCGTTCGGATCAACGACGATTAATTAGATGTAGAATAAATCAGAAAAAACTAAAATGAACGCGTATGAGTTTATTCATGATTGAAACCAAATAAAAGAAAAATAATTTCATAACAATAAAGAGGGGGTTTACAGTATCAGATTTTGTAGATTTTGTTCAGCAGCATGATATTGATTTTATTCAACATTGAGTATTGTTGAGTGCTTAAATGTAAATAAGAATTTTAGTGTATGATTAAATCATGAAAAAAGATGATTTTGCAGTTCTATGTTCGATACCCGGGAGTAAAAAAAATTTTCTAAAATAATAAAACTTTTTTGCGAAGAATTTTTTTAACTTTTAATTGATGAAAAATAGCTTCCTTTGCACTCGTTCAAAAATTACTGAAAAATATTGAAGTGGTAGTACTCCTCTCCCATTACAACTCAATATTAAAATCATTAGAAGTACATCTAGATCATCAATTGTAGTGCTTTTTCTACTGCTTCGGCATCTATTTTTTTCTGGCTAGTAATATATTCTTTGGTTCAGAGCATTTTTTCAGTGATGCACAATGGCACCCGATTTATCGTTTCGAAAAAAGTTCTATAATGAAATGGATACCAGGGTTGCCTTGGTTGTCCAAATTTGAAATTATAATTTTTAAAAAAATATAATAAAGTGTCTTTCCATCATAAGAATATTTTTTTTACATACGTTAATTTATTTATTTTTCATAATTGTTTAAATATTGTTGTTTTTATTGATTTCCAAAGAGGGTAAATACCATAAGTTGTTTAAAGTTCATAAACTGCTTTACATTTGGTTCAAACTAGAATTTTTATAAAATGTTCTACATCATTAGCAAAACTCCCTATTAAAATTATCCGAAGCTCTTTGGGTATAACAGTGATACATACATCTAGCTTCCACAATTCGCGCTACAGTTGCATCCAAACAAAAAATTGCATTTTCATTACTTTTGTGTTAAATTAAACTGTTTGAATTCCCCTCTTTTTTCTGCTTTTCCTGCAATATATTTTGCAATTGCTGTTGCATGTTGTTCTGTGCCATTGAGCTTTAAATATTCGTTATCCTTTTTATATTTTTATTTTTTTCTTTTGAAAAATTAATTTATAAATACAATTGACATTGAGCTAAAATAAAATATACATGCATTTCTATATGTAAACGCGAACAAATGCATATATATCTACATATGTAAGAAGGATATATGCAAAATGTGATAAAAAATTACAAAGTTTTAAACAAACCTAGAACTAAATAAATATATAATATAAAAAAAAACAAACAAAAAAATTCGGAAAAGGCGATTCTAAAGTTACCCTATAAAACGTTTCTGTTGTAGAACAAGAAACTGAAAAAGAAAATATTCTTAGTAAGAAGGAAGGATGAAATCATTTCCTTTTTTTTTTAAAGAAAATATATTGTGTTTTAAAATATCGAGTGAGAACTTAATTTTGTTTAAGTAACACTTTATTTATTTTTCTAAGTTGTAATTCAAATTTTAATTTATAAAATATTCGAAGTCTAGAGTCAGTTTTAGTTATAATAATAATAATAGGGACATGCCTACAACGGATTATTTTTCACAATTTGTTAAATACGTTTGGGATTTTAGCATATTTAATTCCTTTAATGCGATTATTGTATATCCCGATAAAATGAAATGGGGAAAAAATTAACTTATTTATCAATATTTCGAAATTCATTGCATGTCATCCTCAGGAGCATTATATTTAATGTTTAAATAAAAAACACAGCGAAAAACTGTCTTTATTTGTTGATCGTTACTAATTGTTTGTTGATAATCACTTATTGAACTTTTTAGGTTAGAAAAAACTATTCTAACTGTTTATTCTTAGAATTAAAATCAGAAACTGGACACGGTTTAAAAGACTTGATTAGTATTTGTATAAATATTGATTAAAAATCCATTTAAATCCTAAATAAATATAATTAATAGAAGCTTAGCCCATGTATCTTACAAGTAACCAACCGAAGGACAAACTAATATAGGTTACAAACATCTACATTAAATTAAGGGTATATAAACTATATGGAATTGTTTATTAGAGCCCAATGTCCCATAACGTCGTCAGCAGTCACATCATCATCGTCAACATTAACATTCACACACTTATACGTATTACGTAGTACGTACTTATAAACACAAATATTTACAAAAATACTCATAGAAATTGTAAACATTCCATTGAGATCAAATTAAAAATGCACAAAACTATGAACAACATCAACAGTAAGCGCCAGCAGCAAATAGCAACAGAAGGCACAGCAAAAATTAGGAAGTAGAAGCCTTGACTAAGGATGTTTTCTGTGCATAGAAGAGAAATTTTAAAACATCTTCCTGCCACTACAAGTGTCTGAACGCCTGGTGGTTTACGATGTTGCTGCTATGTTTGGTTGTTGTTTGACTCGTTAGTTGGTTGGTTAAATGTTGTTCATTGCTTTCCTGATATTGCATAATGGGATAAAATTGAGAAAAATTAAGCAAACATTTTTGAAAATAATAAACTTTTGTAACACTTGTTCATCACAAAATTGTCAACATAATACCGAGATTATCATGAAATATTTAGGAAACATTTTTCGATAATTTATCTGGATTTTATAATTTAGTAGGTTTGAGGTTAAGAAGAAGAATAAACCTTTTTTCTAAAAGTTATAAACACATTAATTTGCAAATCAGATTGGATCTAGTTTCTGCGTTTTGTCTATGGACAGGCTTCATCAGAGATTTTCCATCAAATTGTATTATTGTTTATATTTTATTATCAGATTGTCTCTATATGATTTTTAAAAAACCCGTCGGCTGTAGGAATCGATCATTCATCTTAAAAACACATGACACGGTGCAAAATATAATTTAAATAACATACATTTAAATTTAAATTTAACGGTTCGTTGTAATTCAAAAATCTGTGGTTATCATAAACCATGCGCGGCTCCAGGGGGGGGAATAGGGAAATTCCCTAGGGGGAAATTCCCCCCCCCCCCTCCTCCTCACCGAAATCGAAAAAAAAAGGAAAAAGAGGAAAAAAGGAGAGAAAAAGGAGAAAAAAAGAAGAGAAAAAAGGAAAAAGAGGGAAAAAGGAGAGAAAAAAGGATAAAGTGAAAGAAATACAAATTTGTTATGAATAATAATATGAAATATAAAATTTTTTCCTTATTTTCATTTAACCAGTCGTCATTTAAAAAATCTCAATAGATATTTTAACAAATTCATTAAAAAACTGATAATTTTGATTATAAAAAAATTAAAGTTTGTGGAAAAATGTAGCTAAAAGAACTAAATTTCAAATTCGATATTCAAAATTGTATGTAGATCAATTTCGTTTGAAATTTTTCTTATTTCAAATGGCAAAAAGAAATTTCATTTTAAAATTTCGCATTTTTTAATACAAAATTCCAATTTTAATTGAACATTTTTTAAATACAAATAAACGCACTTACAATTTGAATTTTCCAAATGTATATTTTTGTTGACTTTAGTTAAAATTTTGGGTGGCAGCATGTTTTGACCTAGTTTATTTTTGGAGCATTCTAATTGGTTAATTTATTTTGAATCAATTAAAATATTTGAAAATGTAAATATTTCTTTAGGATTTTCAAACACAAAATGAAGAAAGCCGTTTAAATATAAAGACGACTTTAAAAGTAAAATACTGTCTGAGAGTTAAGACCGTAAGTTGTTCGGATTTCACGTGAAAAAATTGTTATACTCCTCCATATAAAAAAAATGATAATTTTCCACGACAATGAATTTCACGTGAAAACTTAGAGATTGTTTTCACGCAAATTTATGTACAAGACTATTATTTTTCTTGGGGAAAAATCACATTTTTTGTATATTGTAATTGTGTCTTTGATATAAAATTGAAAAATTGTTCATTTTTATAATTTAAATTAAAATTTGAGTAAAATTAAAGTTCGAGTAAAATTTTTCCACGTAAGAACCACTTACGGTGCTTTTGGGAAAAAGACTAAATTTTATTTTCAATTTTTTTCATTTAAATTGCAGAACTGAACTTCTAATGGAATTTTCTTAATTTGAAGTGGTAAATGCTACTATATTTTAGAATTTTCTCATTTCGAAATAAAAAATCGAAATTTCTCTTAAAATTTTCTCAATATTGTAAGAAAACAATTAATTACCGTTATTTTTGTTCAGATTTAAGATCAAATTTGACAAATTCCAAATAGAATTCACAATTAATTTCACTTGAAATTCTCCAAATTTCATTCGGAAAGATATGGTGGAGTTCTTTTTTAGGTCTTTCCAATGGATCGTATTGAACTTATTCCAGTCCGTCTTTCGAAAATCCTGATATGAAAATTTAATTATACAAAGTTTTCCAGCGTCCCTAATCGCATCTTAAGAGGTTTGCGAAGCATTCCGAAAAAATAATTAAAAAACAAAAATTTTTTAAATATTAGAAGTTTTTAGTTAAAATTTATAACTGAAGTATAAAAAATCAGTTTCTAATAAATAAAGTGAATATAAAAATAATGAAAATAATTTCAAAACTTTTCAGGAAATATTAACTTTTTGTATTGTTGTTAAAAAGTAATCTCTGAGTTAAATCCTTGTAATCATCTGAATCAAATTTTGAGGACTTTTCAGACTCCGGCGACGTTTTTCGTAAAATTTTCAAAGTTTAATTTAATAAAATCCCGCGATTTAAATCATATGTATATCGAAAAATGGATTCTTTAAAATTTCTGAAAAAATATATGCGGTGTGTTCGATTTGTCAAAATTCTTACTACTTTTACTACAATTGGAAAGTTTTGTTTACTTTTTATATTGAAATTTTGCAGCTGTAGTAAAAGTAGTAACTTGTATTAAGTAAACGAACACGCTTTTGTTGTTCCTCATTACTTTATTTTTGCCTTTACGAAATCTTATACTGGCACTCTTATTGGGTCTTTTTTCATACAAATGCTGAAAAATCGTACTGTTTTTTTTTTATTTAATACTATACTATAACCAGGGCTTTGAAGAATTAATTCCTTAATTCAATTTTTCAATTCTGAATTAAAAATTCGATGAATTAATTCACTAAGCACCATATATTGAATGGAATTAATTCATATTTGCTTTCGTTCGATTTATTTTGTTACGAATTAATTCAATTGCAATAGTTCTTTTTATTAAATCAAATGAATTAATTCACCGGTGAACGCGTTCAATTTTATAAATCGAACGGAAAAAAGTGAATTAGTTCCTTACTGAATTAATTCACTACTCAATTCATTCAATTTCATTTTCATTCAGTGAATTAAAAAAAAATAAAATTACATTCAGTGAATTAAAAAGAAAAATAATAAGTTCACTGAATTGAAAAAAAAAATAAAATAAGTTCACTGAATTAAAAAAAATAAAGTAAGTTCACTGAATTCAAAGCCTGTTTTCATTATTTTTTTTTAATTCACTGAATGTAATTTTATTTTTTTTTAATTCACTGAATGAAAATGAAATTGAATGAATTCAGTGGTGAATTAATTCAGTAAGGAATTAATTCACTTTTTTTTCCGTTCGATTTATAAAATTGAACGCGTTCACCGGTGAATTAATTCATTTGATTTAATAAAAGGAACTATTGCAATTGAATTAATTCTTTGAATTTGTTGTTTGATGAACGCATTCAGTTGAATGAATTCAGGGAATTACTTAAGAAAAGGAATTCATTCAATTCTAGAGAAAATTGAATTCGATTGGTAGTGAATTCATTCAAAAAGGAATTAATTCTTCAAAGCTCTGACTATAACTCAGGAACCAAAAGGAGTGCCAAACTGATATTTGACAGTGTCATTGATAAAAAACTAAGAACTAATACAAAAATATTACAAGGCTACGATAAAGTATCCCGAACCGCGTATTAAGATAAAATGGCTTTAGACCTTTGATAACGATAAATGGTTAAAGTTCATTTCAAAATAGTGACTATTCACGTGGATCAATCATGGCTTCAATTATAAAAGGATAGAAACAATTAATTAATTGTAGAAAAATTCTCAAAAATTTTAATTTTTTTTAATAAATCAGAAATTATCAAATTAAAGAATGAGTTGCAGACCAACTTCAGGCACGCTTTCAGAAGCTTTAAAGTGATATATCAACCAGTCACATAGCTAAAATAATACAAAAGTTAGACCCAAATATGTACGCAAAGTCTATAGCAAATTTGATAATTTTCTCCAAATTG
Source organism: Leucophora obtusa (assembly GCA_949987735.1). Lineage (NCBI taxonomy): Eukaryota > Metazoa > Arthropoda > Insecta > Diptera > Anthomyiidae > Leucophora > Leucophora obtusa. The sequence goes on from OX465299.1 coordinate 49,212,266, forward strand.
AACACCAATTTTAGCTATACAAAGTATTCCAAGTTATAGCATGTTTCATACACTTCAAATAGAGTGCGGAAATTTCAATTGTTGATTTTATATGTTATTTAAATTAAAAATTTTTTTAGGCATTACTAACCCATCCTTGTTGGATGTCAAATACGTATCAAATATTAAAGTTTTTGATGAAAAATATAACTTAGAATTTTCCGTTGGACTTTATTTTGTCTTTTATACCTAAAACGTCGCTCATCAAATCGTTAACCTTGCGCTGAGTCCAAAAACATCCAACAAGTAGTGTATGGCCGAATCAAAAGGCGTTAAAAAATATTTTTTGTGAAAATTAAAAAAAAAAAATTTTTTTCCAAAAATTTTCATATTTTTAAATTTGCTTATTTACAATGCAACCACAAGATTCCGAGTTTTATTCCATAGTGCCTTCTATATGCTCTGTATAAAATAAATTGTGTATGAATCGAATTGGTGAATGAACTTCTTTCTATCTCTAGCTTATACTAGATGGCAAATGTTAGTAGAAATGGATGGTTGGCTGAACGAACACATAAATGTTGGTTTATTCTCTGTTTCATACACATTTAGACAACAAAATTTATGTCAACAATGTATGTCACAGGTTTATTTTTTGTTTGTACTCAAAAACCTCTTTGTCGTCCAGTGTTGCCAGGTCATTTTTTAAATTTCCCTTAAACTGTTTGAAAATTTCCCTAGATTTAGGTGTTTAAAAAAAAATACCCCCTTACTTTTTTCTTACAAAGCAAAGAAATAAAAATTTGAAATGGCCAATTTGCTGTAATTTTTTTTTTAAACTTTGTATTAAAAAATATATTAACCCAGCCAGCAATTTCGGAGCGCTCATAAATAAAATTCTTAAATAGCTCATAGAAATGATTATTGTTTTTTTGAAAACACTCTTTTTTTGGTAGAAAATATGAACCCTCAGAAAACAATCCAAAAAGTTGTCTCTACAATCTAAAAAGCTGTCTGAAAATGAGGATTAATTTTTCGGACTCAAAGAAGATTCCAAAATTATTTAAATTTTTTAGGAAAATTTCGATTTTATACGTTCTTTTTTCTGAGTCATTTCTGAGTACACAGAGGGCTCTTTTGGACGGACCACTTTCATAAGAAAAATTGGAAAAATGTTTATGTTTTTGGAGCTCATTTCTGAGTCATTAATGATCATCTTTGTTTGCTGGGAAGGCAAAATTTTATAGATTTTGCTACTTTAATAAGTTTTTCAAATTTTTTCGAAAAATCCTCTAAATTAACCCCCAAAATATTTTTTCTTCCCCCTAAAAAATTCCCTAACAAAATTCTTTACCCTAACAAAATTTTTTACCCTAAATCTATGGTCGAAAACCCTAACAAAGTACTTTACTTTAAAAACTCCTCTAAATCTAGGGCCAAAAACCCTAAACTGGCAACACTGTTGTCGTTCTCTGTTGCTGTATTTTGTCGTTTTTTTTTTTTATTATTGCACAGAGTCAGTTATTTTAATTCGACTCGGTTGTTTTATTTGTATATCTGATACTAGAGCTTTTATCATTGTACAATATATAACATGGGTTTTTTTTGCCTCAGACTATAAATATATATTTTTTTTGCATTGCAGACTTTAATTGTAATAGATACTAAATTTAATTTTTTCTAGCTGCCGTTTTTCTTCATAGAGCATCCAATTCCCTAACCTTTTCTTTTGGTATTTGTACGAATGTATGTATGTGTGTTAAGGGTGAAACATTTTTAAAGTGTAGCAGAAGAATCATTGAAGAGTTTTATTTAAATTGTTTTTATTTCACTTTTAGTTAGTTTACATTAGATATAATTATTTTGGGTTGCAAACTACAAAAACAAATTGAGGTTAGAGAAGGTTTGTTTTTAAGCAGATGTGATAAAAGGTTTTTGTTATTTCATTAGCACAAAATTTAAAAATAATTAAATTTGGGAATTCTATTAAAAAGTACCTTTAAAAAATGTACCTCTTTTTTAAAAAAAATTAGCTTTTTAAAAAAGAAGCTTTTAAATCATGGATGGTAACCGAAACGAATGCGGTTATAGTTAGGGTAACGATATATTTGGTTATTTCGATAACGGTATTTTAAGGGTAACGCTATTTCATTTATTTCGGTATCGGTATTTTAAGGATAACGGTATTTGAGTTATTTCGGTAACGGTATTTTAAAGATAACGATACTTGAGTTATTTCGGTAACGGTATTTTAAGGGTATCGATATTTCATTTATTTCGGTATCGGTATTTTGAGGATAACGGTATTTCAGTTATTTCGGTAACGGTATTTCAAGGATAACGATATTTAGGGTATTTCGGTAACGGTATTGTAGGGGTATTCAGTTGAAAGGATTACGAATTGATAACGGTATTTTAGCGGTATTGCCTGCCAACCCTGTTTTAAATGAATGTTTTTTGTTAGATTTGAGATCATACAAGTAAATAACAGAGAATTAAAATTCAAAAAATTCGTTAAGCCCGGCAGCATAGAATACGTATTTTCGAGCCCCGCTACATATCCATCTTCAGTATCCATGCCTTTATTGTTTAATAATTGATAATGGTCTACTTATATTGATTGCAAAACAAAAAAATTAACGAATATAAAGACAACTCAATTAGACTAACAGCCACCAAATTTTAAAAATGCTATTTTTATCCTCCGTTATTACGGTTTTTGCTTTGAACTTTAATTCTTAAATTATAGCGGCTGGTTGTTCTAGTCAACTCTGATCGTCAGCTTATGAATCACAGATTTATTGAACGACAACGAACTGTTAATTTTTTAAAATATTAAATGCATATTCTAATTATTTTTAACCTGCTGCATAAGTCCATGATGATAGGAAACAATTAGTCATATTAAATTATATTTTTCACTGTATCTAGTGTGTTCAGATGTATGAAGGATTGTATAGCTGATCTTTTAATTTGAAAAAAACATTAATTTACCAATTAAGAGATCACCTATACATGCCTTCACACAAAATAAACTGTATTTACAAAAAGTACCTATTTAAAAAGTAGGTGAATGGCGTGTACCTTGGTACTTTTGAGAATTCGATGTCAATATCTCTAACATTAATATAGATGCGAAAAATCTTTAAACGCAGAATTACTAGTGTTGGTATTGTTACACTGATCTATGCATAAAAGCACGAAAAAATTTCAAAATAAAGCAAATTTTTGTAAAATAAACGAAAAATGGTTCATTTTCATAAGTTTTCGTTGTTTTGACCATCATTTCGTATTATTATCAGTGTATAGTTTGCAAATAATAAAAACTTTAGACATTTTTATGGATTTTAAGAAATTATGATTTTTTATAAAATCGAAAAAATGTTCCAAATTACAAATTGGCGTGTACCTTGGAACTCGTAAAAAATTAAGGGAATTTCGTAAAAAGAAATGCTGCCCCTTAATGAAATTTATTGTATTATTTGTAGTAGAGTTGATATCTACTTGAAATGAGGCAATGCAAATTAATAGTTGCATAAAAATTTACTTTTAAAGAAATGGCGAAAATTTTAAATCAAAGGTTATTTCGTTGCGAATTAAATTCAAAAAACACAACCAGCCTGTGGAGCTTCAATTACTCATGTATTGAATTTTATTGGATACATAGAGGAGGAAATATTCAGAAAGTTCAAAGGTACACGCATTTTATTCTAGAAAAAAGATAATGGGTGCGTTCGGCAGATACAATTTGACAGTCAACAGTTCTACAACAGTTGTGCAACTATCTGCTGAACGACCTGATCACTAACCGCTCGGTCTGAGCGCTGTCATATTTTGGTAGCGTAAAAAATGTTTGCTACTTTTGATCAAATAGTGATACATTTGTTGTTGTTGATTTTAAAAAAATTTTGTTTTGTATGATTGACAAATAAAAACATACAAATATAATTCAAAAACAAAAAATTTAAAAAATCAAAGGAAAATTTAGAAAAAATGTATTTAAAACCAAAACAAAGAAAATATCGTTCAGCAGAGTAAGTAATCACAAAGCGCTACAAGTCACCGGTATCAGTTTAAGGATTCTCTGCCGAATGCTACCAATGTTTTTACAATCGGTTTAATGTAGATTTGCTTTAAATACTTAACGTTGATAGGCATGAGAGAAAATACAGCTATAGTTACAAAATTATTTGGTTACCTACTGTATTTAAAAAATTACAAACTTTAAATTGATTTAAGATTGTTACTAGAAATATCTTGATAATTTATAAAAAATTAGTTAAATTTTTTTTTTTAAATTAAAATGATCATTAGGCAAAATAAAAATCGTCATAGAAGAAGACTTCAGAATAAAACATTAACAAATAGGGGAAAACTGCAAAGTTTAGACTTGGGCATTCTAGTTCTTTTTGGTGACCGCTCTTTCTAGTTCAATTTTTTGTAAAGAACTAGTTCGCTCTTCTGGTTCAATTGCTCTTTGACAATCGCGATCAATCGTTCAGAAAATAATTTTTCGATCGTTCGTTTGGCAATTTTGAATAGGTAGCTAATTCATATAGCTCGTCTTTTAGTTAACAAGGATATAAAATATCCGACAAATTGAGAATTTTAAGAAAAAAAGGAAAATGTTTAGTGTAAAAAAATATTTTTAATTAATAAAAAGAAATAAAATTATCGCCGGTCAAAGGTAATGAAATGAACGATTGAAGTAGAAGAGCGAACTAGATCTTTCGATCAATTGAGTGACTACACCTTTTGCAACTGTAATTCAGAAAATATCAATTGAAATTCAGAATTTCCATTTGAAATTCAGAAAAGATTAATTGAAATTCAGAATTTCCATTTGATATTCAGAAAATATCATTTGAAATTCAGAAAATATCAATTGAAATTCAGAAAATATCATTTGAAATTTAGAAAATATCAATTGAAATTCAGAAAATATCATTTGAAATTCAGAAAATATCAATTGAAATTCAGAAAATATCATTTGAAATTTAGAAAATATCAATTGAAATTCAGAAAATATCATTTGAAATTCAGAAAATATCAATTGAAATTAAGAAAATATCAATTGAAATTCAGAACATATCAATTGAAATCGTCATTTGAAATTCAGAAAATGTCAATTGAAATTCAGAAATTGTCATTTGAAATTCAGAAAATGTCAATTGAAATTCAGAAAATATCATTTGAAATTTAGAAAATATCAATTGAAATTCAGAAATTATCATTTGAAATTCAGAAAATATAAATTGAAATTCAGAAAATGTCATTTAAAATTCAGAAAATATCAATTGAAATTCAGAAAATATCATTTGAAATTCAGAAAATATCAATTGAAATTAAGAAAATATCAATTGAAATTCAGAACATATCAATTGAAATCGTCATTTGAAATTCAGAAAATGTCAATTGAAATTCAGAAATTGTCATTTGAAATTCAGAAAATGTCAATTGAAATTCAGAAAATATCATTTGAAATTTAGAAAATATCAATTGAAATTCAGAAATTATCATTTGAAATTCAGAAAATATAAATTGAAATTCAGAAAATGTCATTTAAAATTCAGAAAATATCAATTGAAATTCAGAAAATATCATTTGAAATTCAGAAAATATCAATTGAAATTAAGAAAATATCAATTGAAATTCAGAACATATCAATTGAAATCGTCATTTGAAATTCAGAAAATGTCAATTGAAATTCAGAAATTGTCATTTGAAATTCAGAAAATGTCAATTGAAATTCAGAAAATATCATTTGAAATTTAGAAAATATCAATTGAAATTCAGAAATTATCATTTGAAATTCAGAAAATATAAATTGAAATTCAGAAAATGTCATTTGAAATTCAGAAAATATCAATTGAAATTCAGAAAAGATCATTTGAAATTCAGAAAATGTCAATTGAAATTCAGAAAATATCATTTGAAATTCAGAAAATATCAACATACATAGTCATATACGTACATGCATAGATCAATGTATGACCATACATGATCTTATATATTTCCATATAACTTTGGATCCGAAAATTGAGGGTATACAGAGGTATATGGTCATATATGATCATATATGAGCATACATGAATCATATTCGAGCATATATGGTCATATATGAACATGTACGGTCATATACCCTCAAATTTCGGATCCAAAGATATATGGAAATATATGAGAGCATGTATGGTCATACATTGAACTATGCATGTACGTATATGACAATGTATGCCCATGCATGATCATATACAAGGCAATGTATGATCATGTGTGTTCATATATATATCGATTTTCACTTGGGTATGACCTTTTCCCATCTTTCTGGCAACATATGGATTCCGCACCAAAAAAGTGCTTATTTTTTGAGGCCAAGAATGAATCACGCCAATTTCGGATACCCTATTCTGAAGAGCATTCTGCATCAATCGAAACAAATTTTTTATAACAGTATCTTATAATAAAAATGTACCATTTTTAATTATACCCTACACCACTACGTGGAGAGGGTATATTAAGTTTATGCTGATGTTTTTAACACCAAAAAATATTCGATTGGACCCACCTTTTGGTATACCGATCGACTCAGAATCACTTTTTGTTTCGTTTTAACGATGTCCGTCCCTCTGTCTGTCCATGCATTCTTGTGCGCACGCTACAGGTTGCAAATATTAAGATATTTTCATGAAATTTGGATCTATGTCGGCCCAAGGACGAAGCCTATTGATTTTGGTTAAAATCGGTCGATGTTTAGATCTAGTGCCCATATAAAGGTCCCCCCAAAATTGGCTTGTTTACATGCTACAGGTCGCAAATACGAAGATATTTCAATGAAATTTAGTTCGCTGACTCACATGGTGCCAAGGACAAAGCATATTTATTCTAGATAGGATCGGTCCATATTTGGACTTATCGCTCTACCTATTTTCGATTTTCTCTTTTATAATTTTTTATAAAATTTTGGCACAAGTCCATTTAAACACATTCGAATTTCGGATCCAATCATTAGTTGGCTTGCCCGACTTTAACTTTTTTACTCGTTTTTAATATTTTAAATTGAAAACCACCTTCAAACGCTTAAAAAGCGCGGCAAAAGTTTACTTTTTCGGGCACCCCTCTGGAATTAAAAAGAAAATTTTTTTCTATATGGTGGTAAGGGGTTCGGGGCTCCTGGGACCCGCTAGGTCTAAAAAAACCGAAACACGGTTAATTAATTAAATGAAAATTTCCCAGGTTTCCAAATATGTATTATATTACAAGTTCCGGAAAATAAAAATCCCGTTAGGTTGATTTTGGTAAATTTTAGGTGTTAAAAAATACTAGTGTAAAATTTATTTTGGTAAAAGTCGTGAATTTTTCTTACAAAAAATTAAATTTATATACCTCGTATATTGAGGTATATAGGCCGCATGCGAAAATTTTTTAGAAAAAATCGCTAAAAGTCGGATTTTTTTTTTTGTATATTGTGGTATTAATATTTTTCATTTCTTGGTACATTGTGGTCATATTTGAATTCGTAAGAAAATTTCCGTTCCTTTGAGTACCCATACTATATTATTTGTACATTAACTGGTTATTTTAGACTCCTGGGGGTTCCTAAATGGATCTAGTGGGAGGCACACTTTATGGATCATGAAACCAAATGCATTTTTGAAATAGTGAGAAAATTTCCTTTTATTTGAGCCGCCACACTTACCATTAGATGTGTGTTTCTGTTTTTTGCATCTAGCGGGTCCCAGGGGCCCCAGCCCCCATAACACCATATAGAAAAAACATTTTCTTTTTTAATTCCAGAGGGGGTGGTATACTTTTTTTTCGTTTTGAGGGGTAACCGAAAAACTAAACTTCAGCCAAAATTTATTTTTATAAATTCTTAAATTTAAAGTTTTTACGAAGATTTTATATTAAGATAATAAGTAAAATCAAAGATTGTCAAATAGGGTGTCATAATTATGTAAATTACTTTTCAAATGCATTCAGATGACAGTTTCTACGCAATAGTTCTTATTACATCAACGATTTTGCCATTGTTATATTTTATGTTTCCTTACACATAAGTCGTATTAGTTCCTAACATTTTACGATAATGGGTTTCTTCTTCATTCTAATGGAATGTAATCATGTAAGTTTTACATTTATATTTGTTTTTTTGCTAAAGTAAAATCATATCAGCCATATTAGTAGTATAAGAAAACAGTTTCATTACAAATCTAAAGAATATTTTTATTCAATTGTTAAGCAGAAGGGTACATGAACAAATATTCATATATACAGTCACAAGTTTATGCCTGCACTAGCAATCAAATTCAAATGTTACACATACACACACACACACACACACACGTATATACATATTTATTTAACTCATACATTCATATAATAAAATGCTTATACAATACTCGTATAACTTGCAGGGATATTTTAAAAATTTAAATAAATTGATTTTACCAACAGCAAAAATTTAACTCAAATTTAAATTTTACATTTTTAAATGAAAATGTACTTACAATATCGTCCAAGTTGTTAGTCGTCGGTTCCTTCATACCATGACGCAAATAAAGGAGCTGCAAATGGAAGAAGAAGAAGGAATATTGAATAACATGACAACATTAAATTGAATTAGATTTTTTTTTGTTAAGGAAACAGTTTTTAAATAAATTTATTTTGTTATTTATGTAAATAAAAAAGAATTAGTTATGCCATATTTTGTATTGTGATACGAATATGTGGTATAATTTCGTTGTGGATGCTTATGCATAGTTTAGTTTAACAAATCATTGTATATATTTACACACTTTACACACTCTTCCCAAGCACAACAAAAACACACACTCCCTTTTAGTCTTCTCCGAATAACATTTGCTATTGCAAAGACTTCAGCATATTTTCATATTATCACACTGTGGGTTAGAGTGATAAAAATAGGAGGTGGTTTTAAACATGGTTGAGAAAATTTGCTGACGGGGTATAATTTTTAATGACCTCTCTAGATACGCTAACTCACAGTGGAGCAGATATATTAATTTTAAACAACAAATTAAATTTTAATCTTAGGAAGTAGACTCGAGGTTATATATTGGGTAAGTAAAAAAAATGGTTTAAACCATTTTAATATGACAATTGTCATATTTTTTGAACAGGCACTTACAAGCAATGGCTATGTAATTCTCTCACGGTATGTTAGGAGCTTGTGCTTGTGAAAATGTTTTATATTGGTCCATGTTTTGATACCCCAAGAAAAACATGGTTGGGATGATCATATTCGAAGAGTATCATATATTTTAGTGTTTATGATTGCGACCATTATATTATGAAATAGTTGTGACAATCATTCTCTTACCATTTATTTATCATAATATTGTCCTTAAATTATCACACTATGATTGCAAAATGCTAGCAATATTATCATATCATATTATATTTTTTTTTTATTATTAATTTTGTTTTATTTTCCAAGTACAATACATTTCAAAGTAATATTGGTCTCAGCGCAATAAAGGCGTTCATTACATACATACTATGATTCCTGTAGTGTTCTTCCAGCATTCTGTTGAACTAGATTAAAAAGATTTGCACATTTCGTTTTATTCAAAATACACGTAGTACTTACATATGTGACAGCGCATAGAGAAAGGGACCTAAGGGTAAAAAATCAATTTTTTTTTTATGGACAACATCTGAGCATCGAATGAGATCGATCCCATGCTCTCCTGACCTTAGGTCCCTTTCTATCCTTAGGTCCCTTTCTATTTTGCGCGTCACATATATTTATTCAAGGACTAAGCTACATATTTAAATATATTCGCCATTACATTAATTTTAGTTATCAACAATGTCACAATACATCAAAATTTATCATAATATTTTTCTAATGATCACAATATATTCGTAATAATCATAATATTATCCCAGTGATCATATTATCGTCACGTAAAAATATGTTGTGATCGTTTAGGATATATTATGGTTATTAGGAATATATTGTGATTATTTCGTCCCCATTTCACGTTTTTACTATTTATACCCTACACCACTATGTGGTCAGGGTATTATAAGTTTGTGCTGATGTTTGTAACACCAAAAAATATTGGTCGTAGACCCACCTTATAGTATACCGATCGGCTCAGAATTTTATTTTATTTCGATTTAACGATGTCCGTCTGTCCGTCCGTCCATCCGTCCGTCTGTCTGTCTGTCCATGCAATCTTGTGCGCACTCTACAGGTCGAAGATATTAAGATATTTTGATGAAACTTGGTACGCAGACCTATGTTGGCCCAAGGACGTTTGATTTTGGTGAACATCGGTCCATGTTTAGACCTAGTGCCCATATAAGGGTCCTACCAAAATTATATTGTTTATACGCTGCAGGTCGTAAATATTAAGATATTTTGACGAAATTTGGTACACAGACCTATGTTAGTCCAGTAACGTAGCCTATTGATTTTGGTGAATATCGGTCCATGTTTAGACCTAGTGCCCATATAAGGGTCCTACCAAAATTATACTGTTTATACGCTGCAGGTCGTAAATATTAAGATATTTTGATGAAATTTGGTACGCAGACCTATTTTGGCCCAGTAACGCAGCCTATTGATTTTGGTAAACATCGGTCCATGTTTAGACCTAGTGCCCATGTAAGGGTCCTACCAAAATTATATTGTTTATACGCTGCAGGTCGTAAATATTAAGATATTTTGATGAAATTTGGTACACAGACCTATATTCGCCCAATAACGCAGCCTATTGATTTTGGTGAACATCGGTCCATGTTTAGAACTAGTGCCCATATAAGGGTCCCCCCAAAACTGGCTTGGTTACAAACTGCAGGTCGCAAATATTAAGATATTTTAATGAAATTTGGTGCGCTGACTCACATTATAGAAAATTTTGACACAAGCCCCATTTTAACCCATTCGAATTTCGGATCCAAACAATACACCAGACTGGTGTAGGGTATTGTATAGTCGGCATGCCCGACTTTAACCTTTTTACTCAATAATTATTACATTTCTTCATTAATTCATGTTCTTAATATACAAATATAAATTTAAAATTGATAAACTAACTTCTCACAGTGTACAAACACAATACATTCACATTCTCTCTTTGTGCCGACCTCTGTTCTATACTCTATCCAAAATTTTTTTTTCGTGAGTTCAAATTTAGTATAGTAAGCACTTTAATACACAGTAAATAATAACAACAAGGTGGTGCTTGACAATCCACATTTTGTCGAAACTTCTTGGGTAGAGCGGATTACTTCTTCCGCAAACAATCACTATTACACTGAAAATATTTTTACAATAACTAGCTGTAGTTTATTTAAAAAGTTATCCGTAGATTTATTTTTAAATGATTATACAGTTAAAATGAAAAGAAATACATTTTTCAACATTACATTTTTCAAATAAATTTTTCAATACGAATTTTCTGTTACAGTTAATATTATCACTTAAAATGTTTTCTTTAAAAAAGAACACCTTTTTTATTTCTAGGTCACTTAGAAAAACGAAATAAACTAAATATCATTTATTTTTATGGATTTTGTAGTTAATTTTTTGAAAATTAAAAAAACGAAATAAATGAAAAATCACAATTTTTTAGGGATTTTGTTGTTAATTTGTTAACACTTAAAAATAAATGAGAAGTTCTTTTGATTTAAATGAAAAGGTAGTAGACCGGTTTACAAATGATTTTTCATTTATTTTAAATTACATTTTCAGTTAATTTAAACTACAAACTATTTTGAGTGTATTATTAATACCAGGATGTTGCTTTTCCGTCTTATATTTTTTTGTTTAGTACACTTAAAATAGTTTTTAAGTTAAAATAACAGAAAATATTATTTAAAATAAATGAAATTTCACTTAGAAACCGGTCAACTTACTTTCCATTTTAAGCAAACAATTTTTGTTATTTATTTTAAAATGTTATTTAAACAACTGCCAAATCAATAAAGTTATGCTTAACAAAAAACTTTTTCACTACTTCAAATTTATCCATTAGTGTTGTTTTACTGCTTAAAAAAAAATTACTTCTTTCATTACTTCCAAAATATCGCTTGGCATATTTTTACTGATTTTATAGAAGTATTTATTATTTCCGAACAATATCCAAAAAATGACTTAACTATTGGTTCTAAAGTATTAATGCTCTAAAACTGGTCCTACAAAGTGATTTTGATACAGTTTATTTTCAAAAATATAACCGCGGGTTCCATTCCTGGTGGGAGCAATATTTTTTTTATTATTATTTTTCTAAAGGTAAAGGGTGAGTTACCCAACCGTAAACGTAGCTGCAACAAATCAGCTGTTTCGAAACCACAAGAAGAAGTGTATACAAATGGTTACTAACGCGTAAATGTAAAAGTACTTGCCGGATCATTCTGTTGGAATTAGAATTTTCCATCCGTCATCGAAACAGCTGAATGATCTTAGTCGGAAAAAATATAAAATGAATAAAGAAAATAGATTCAAACAACAAATAACAAATAAATTTTAACAAATAAATGGAAAAATTTAGAATAAAATCTAAAACCACATGAAATAGATGCTAAATAGTAACGTCGTTTACGGTATTCTATAAGTGTACTTTTTAGCTACGGTACGGTCACTACAGTCACACATTTTACGTTTACACATTTACGTTTACGATCCCATAATTCGCCCTTAACTCACCCCTTAAACCAGGGGTCTCACATGGTTCTGATTAATGGGAATACCGGTTTTTAATGCAACAGATGGCGCTGACTGTTGTTTTGTTTTTTCTGGCAATCCTGCTTCATTTTATTGGGGAGCAGTGTTGCCCGAAAAGTTTTAGCTCATTCCCATTTTGAATGTTCAAATCCCCAATGTTTTACCAAATTTATTTTGATTTAAACAAAAACTCAATTTAAAAGAAAAAGGAGCTAAGTTAGCATCGCTCTTAAGTCCGGAAGCTAAGTTAGCATCGCTCTTAAGTCCGGAAAATTATTAAGAAATGACTGAAAAGTAAATAAAATTAAATATTTTACGAAGAAATATTTACTTTTTCACTAGAACTTTTAAGGCCTCAAATCTTTGTTAAAATTCGGAAAATAAAAAATTTTATTACACGAAAGACAAATCACAATTAAGCTGAAATGTCACTGTTTCAACATAAAAGTCGTACATTAAATTTTCGGAAGAAAAAATTCTACACAATTTTTACATGCAACTCATTATGGTGAAAAATCTTTTTTTTTTGTAAAATTTGTATAGAATTTGACAAGGAAATACGAGTAGTTTTCAAAAACTAATAGTTTTTAGTTAAGTGTAAATCTAGAAAGTGTATTTTCTAGGGCTGGTAAACTTTTTTGAACATTCGAGTTTGCACGATTCAGAAGGTACATAAGAGGTTATATGAAAACCCCTGGTACTTTTTGAACCTACACAAAATCTATTTTTTCCGAGTCCTTTGCATGTAACAATTTCAGTATTTTGAAAATAGAAATTTTTTTGATTAATTATTGAGCTTGGTTGCTTTTCGTTATTTCAAAATTTATAAGTACCTGTTTAAAGAACATTTCTTCAATAACTCAAATATTTTTTAGAAATTTTGAAATACTTTAACAGACTGAATTTGATCGACTTTAATTTAAAATAATATGCATATAATTTATCCAAAAATTATTCTTATTTTTGGCCTAAAAATAAAACTTTTAAAATTTACAATTTTTTAAGCTGTCCCCAAACCGAAGTCCCTAATTTGGGCCCAAATCCCCTTACCTGACAACTCTGTTAAAACCTCATTTTTTCAAACTTTCAAATTGTTTATAATTTGTTAATTTATTAATGTAATTGTTATTTCCTGAAGATGCTACACAATGGAGTAGCGAAATATCGAAAATAAAAAACTTTTTATATATAAAAAAAAAACTTTAAGCTCAAGGAAATTGTGGAGTTAAAAACTAAAAAGAAGGTTAAATAAACGACAAGAATATATATTTTTTTTCTGCGAACTTTTCTTTTTTAACTTTCAATTGATGAAAAAAGAGTTTTCTTTGCACTCGTTCAAAAAGTACTGAAAAAATATTCAAGTGGAAGTACTCCTTTCCTATGACAACCCAATGTTAAAATCATTAGTATTTCTGTTAAAAAAAGAAGTACATCTGGATGAGTAATTATAGGGCTTTTTCTACTGCTTTTTCATTTCTTTTTTTACTTTGGAAATATAAGATATTTAATTACAATTCAAAATTTTAATTTTTTGAAGACGCGAAAATGCAGCCTAGCTTCAATATATGTGACCTTCTCCGAGAAAAGGGACCTAGTGTGTCAAAAAACGGGTTTGGACTTAAGAGTGGATTCTGGTACCTAAAAGAGTGTAGAATAAGATGAAATGAGTTAGATTTCTGATACAAATTTATTTACCCCATAAAAACGTACAAAACGAACTTGGGAAAATCGATAAAAATGAGAAAAACATTAGAATTTTATTTTTTTTGATTTTTTGGTTTTAAATTGGTTTTTTTCGTCAAGCTTCGAATTTTTTTGGAGTTTGGACTTTTTTTTTCGGTGTTTCGTGATCTGGTACTTCGATTTTCTTCCGTTTGACAATTTCAGTTTTTTCTTTTTTCGGCGCTTTGACTTCAGCTTTCTTTTTCTCGTGATCCGGTGCTTCGATTTTTTATTCTTGCTGGCAGATTCAGATTTATTTTTCGATTTTTTTTTCTCTTTGGGTTCACTCGGTTTAGGAGCTACAAAATCCCGTTTCTGTGACCCTGACATTCTCATACAAATACCATTTGCGATCTAACGATAAACCGCTTGGTGTAATGAGCGGAGGTAATTCGTTTGGTAGCTCAGCCGTTAATCGCAGATTAACTGGGTGTTTTTATAAAAATAATCAGACGAATTCGTTAACAAATTTGTGTGAAAAACACTAATTTAAAAAAGTTTTCCTTACAGAAATTTTGCACAAATTTGTTAGGACTTGTATGTAAAACAAATGCGGCTAAAAAATTTTAAAGATAAATCTTTTCAAGTTTGTGTTTTTCACACAAATGTTTTAACGAATTCGTCTGATTCTTTTTATAAAAACAGGCAGTAAATCTTTCGTTTTTTTGAAGTCAAAGTGGTGGTACTTGGTAATACCTAAAATTACTTCAAATTAACATCAGCTTAGTAACAAAATTACAAAACAATCAAAATTGCGAAACAACTTTTGAGATATTGATAACACTCGTTATACAGTTGGCACAAGACTGAAGCGTCACTTTATTCTTTTCCTTTCTGATAGTTATTTTTACAATGTTCTTCGTATTAGTATACGCACATCAACCCTTTGCTGAGAGCGAACAGATAGCTGAAAGCGAACAGAGCAGCAACAATAACAAAGGTATTGTCACACTAAAGGCGAAAAAAATACATCACCACATAGGCATGACGTCACCAAAGTCGGCACCCAATCATAACTAACCATACCAAATCGCATCTCCCAACTGAAGGTGTGTTCAAAGTGATAATGCGTTATGAAACTTTAAATGCGTTTTTCTCAAAACTTCATTTTCACACACTAGGTCTCTTTTCTCGGAGAAGGCCACATATATTGGTGCAAATTAAAAATGATAGAACGAAAGTAAGGACTTATTTAACTAACTCCATATTGTATATGGATTATTTTTAATGAATTAAAAATAAATTAAGTAATGGCCGTGTGTTTAAGTTATTTCCGCTTTATTATTTCCATTAACCCACTGTTTTAGTATTACACAGATTTATGCATAGGATACTTTAAATAGTGTAGTTTATTTGCATTTGAATGTGGTTTAAGTGCCGCAAT
Organism: Leucophora obtusa; assembly: GCA_949987735.1. Classification (NCBI taxonomy): domain Eukaryota; kingdom Metazoa; phylum Arthropoda; class Insecta; order Diptera; family Anthomyiidae; genus Leucophora; species Leucophora obtusa. Next base: position 49,228,048 of record OX465299.1, read on the forward strand.
TTTTGTTGTTTTTTTTTGTCCTATTTCATGGTTACTTCTTGTGAAGGATAATGTGATATTTTATGTGTGGAATGATTTTGTTGTTTTTTTCTCTGTATTATAATATTTGTTTAAAACCTAATTGTATTGTTTGTTGAGTGTTTAAAGTAAAAACAAAAATCCTAAAACTTCTCAAATATGTACTTTATTTTATTAATAATAAAGTAAAGTGTTTCCTTATCTTTTTAAAGAATTTCCGTAATTTTATTGAGGGTTTGTTTGTACTTTCAAAACATTCTTTTGTAGTTTATGTCAATTTTTTGTGGTTTCTTTAATTTCCTTTAAGTATAGAATGTGATTTACATTTTTTAAATTTTTTCTGCTTTATTTTAAGTTCAATGCCAAATGGGACTGGCGTTTACTTCTTTTTGTTTTTGTTGGTTTTTGAGATTTTTTTTTTTTTTTGCTGGTGTTGATGATAGAACGGTAGAGTGTTGAAAACAATATTATAATAATATTTATGATTGTACAAAATATTATTTTACTAAATATACACCATACACTAAAATAAACACTTCTTGTGGCTGCTGGCCCCTCAGCTATGTGTTTATCCGCCTCTACCAACCTTATTCCCTACTTAACGATAATAACAAACTGCACGAAATTACAGAATATTTATTTAATGTTTTTGGTGATTTATCAAAAATAATTATTTAGATTGGATGATTTTTTTTAATTTAAATTTTGTTTATTATAAATTTGAGAGAGAAAAAAAAAATAATAATAAAGATTTAGCCTTGTATGGTAATAATTATGTACATTATGTTGATAGCTTTGTATTACACATTTATTTAATTTATATTTGGACTTTATTATGTTAATCGTCATCATCATTTGGCAGCAAGTGATGCAGAAAAAAATTTTTAAACATTTAAAATATTTAGGTAAAAGTATTATATACAGACCAGTGTAGAAATGCTTATTAAATATCAATATTTTTCGGACTACAGGTCGGACTTCCAACTTCATTTCCGAATTATTTTAAAACTACACTCTGGGAACTTCTGCACAGAGCACACATATTCCTTGTGATAACCGAATTTTTTGTCAACCGAATGGTTTGGATGGAGACACCGTTATATTTATTTACGGTAACACAATTTCGGTTGAAACTATATATTTGAATTATGCCAAGAACACACTACAACAATCAAATATTCGCTTGCTGCAACCAAATGCAAGGAATTCAGTAGTCGCAATGAATCTGTTCCCTCCGTGTGCAATCAAAATTTGTTAGTTATTTAAATAGCATTTCACTTCTATCCGTAATTGTATATTAACTGCGTTTTTTAGAATTAATTCTGAACAATTAAAAAAAAATCACTTCTTTCATTGCTTCCAACTTATCTGTTAATATATTTTTATAGCTTTTTTTAGAAGTAATTCTGAACAACATTCAAAAAATGACTTAAGTATTGCTTCTAAAGCATAATAGCTCTAAAAGTGATCCTAAAAAGTGATTTTGATACCGTTTATTTTCAAACAGATGAATTTAAAAAAAATTGTTTAGAACCCAGTGTAGAAAATCATTACCAGATATGTGGTAATGCAACTACATACTTGGTGATGGTAACTACTTACTTTTGTTATTACATTTCTTATTACCTTTATATGGCGATGTCGCGAAAAAATAATGAGTTATGCTTACAGACCAGCATACGAAAAATCAAAAAATATATCGTTACCTATATGCTTACCAGTACTGACAAAAATAATGAGTATAAAATTAGATTTTCAAAAAAATAAATTATATAAAAAAAAATATTTTTTATTGTATTTTTTTTTAAATAAAATTTGCTGTTGCGGGAATCGAACCTGGGTCTACAGATTGCCAGTCAACAGCTCTACCATCTGAGCTATATCGACATGTAATATTTAATAGATAAAAACATAATTGACCTGCTGCACACAAGTAAGCTTACTCGCCAACATACAAAAAATCAAAAAATATATGGTTACATATGTATATCCTTACTAGTGTTTAGAAAATATTGAGTCTAAATATAGATTTCAAAAAATTTTCAAAAAAATATTTGAAATAATGATAAAAATAAATCATTATCAGTAACTCATTATTATATGTTTTAAAATAATGCAGAAGGTAAGTGGGTGTCATTACTGGTAGTCCAAAAAATAATGATATGTCATTACCGTTTCTACACTGGGTATTTATAATTAATTTTTAAATCAAGGTTGGTTACAGAAACGAATAACGATTAGGCTAACGGTATCGAGTTTAGTTTGTTTCGGTAACGGTAAAAATAGTACTGGAAAAAATAGTGAATCGCAGTGCTATTTTTGTTTAACTTTGAAATAATGAAAAAGAGTTTCCTTTGGACTAGTTCAAAAAGTACTGAAAAAATGTTAAGTGCGAGTACATCTCTACTATGACAACTCAATGTTAAAATCATTAGTTTCAGTTAATAAAGAAGTGCTTTTAGCTGGATCATTAAAAAAATGAACAACATAAAATACTCACTAAGATTTCGTAACATTCATTTTATTCAATGATTTTCTTTTTTAAAAAATAAACCTAGAACAATGTATGTAAATAATTTTTGTTAATTGTTTTTACTAATTTGTGGTACATTTCATTAACAGTCAATAACAAAAGGAAATGTAACTTGAATTTAATGATATGAGTTTGTGCTGATATTTGTAGCACCAAAAAATATTGGTCCCAGACCCATCTTATAGAATACCGATCGGCTCAGAATCTTTTATTTCGATTTAACGATGTCCGTCTGTCTGTCTGTCCATGCATTCTTGTGCGCACTCTACAGGTCGCAAATATTAAGATATTTTGATGAAACTTGGTGCACCGACTTATGTCAGCCCAAGGACGAAGCCTATTGATTTTGGTGAACATAGGTCCATGTTTAGACCTAGTGCCCATATAAGGGTCCTACCAAAATTATATTGTTTATACGCTGCAGGTCGTAAATATTAAGATATTTTGATGATATTTGGTAGACAGACCTATGTTGGCCCAGTAACGCAGCCTTTTGATTTTGGTGAACATCGGTCCATGTTTAGACCTAGTGCCCATATAAGGGTCCCCCCAAAATTATATTGTTTATACGCTGCAGGTCGCAAATATTAAGATATTTTGATGAAATTTGGTATACCGACCTATGTTGGCAAAAGGACGTAGCCTGTTGATTTTGGTGAACATCGGTCCATGTTTAGACTTAGTTCCCATATAAGGGTCCCCCCCAAAATTGGCTTGGTTACAAACTGCAAGTCGCAAATATTAAGATATTTTATTAAATTTGGTGCGCTGACTCACATTATAGAAAATTTTGACACAAGCCCCCTTTTAACCCATTCGAATTTCGGATCCAAACATTAGTTGGCTTTTACCCAGACTGGTGTAGGGTATTGTATAGTCGGCATGCCCGACTTTAACCTTTTTACTCGTTTTTAAATACATTTGCAGTGGTCTTTACATACACAATATTTTAAGTGTAGTGTTTGAAAGGAAGCGACTTTTTTAAAAACCAGTTTGTCGTGTAATCGAAAGAACACCACTTTTGAATAACCGGGTTTCGCTTCACCTTTTGTGAAAAAATCGGTTAAAATGAAGTTTATATATTAAAAATTCTGGAATTTAGAAGAAAGTGTATTTTTATTAATATATAACTAAAAATAAGCTAAAAAAAATAATTGTGACAAAGCTGTAAATTGGACTGAACTAGACTGATTACAAGCAGATTCGTTTTTGAATGAATTCACTACCAATCGACTTCGATTTTCTTTGGAATTAAATGAATTCCTTTTCTTAAGTAATTCACTGAATTCGTTCAACTGAACGCGTTCATCAAACAACAAATTCAAAGAATTAATTCAATTGCAATAGTTCTTTTTATTCAATCAAGTGAATTAAAATAATTCCTTACTGAATTAATTCACCACTGAATTCGTTCAATTTAATTTTTTCATTCCGTAAATTGAAAAAAAATACGTTCAGTGAATTAAAAAAAAATTATTTTCACTGAATTGAAAAATAAAAACTTATGCTCATTGAAATGAAAAACTAAAAATTATGTTCACTGAATTCAAAAGCTATTTTCTGCCGTTCAGTACATACAGTAATTCAGGCATTTCTTATTTGTTAATATTCTTTATATAAAAATAGAAAAAAATTTGAGATAAGATGAAAAAAATCCCACAACTCCCAAAACACAGTGAAGATTTTATAAAAATTGGATGTTTTAATCGAATTCGGAATGTTCTGGGGGAAGAAAAATTTACAATGGGAGAATATTTTTTCCATTAGGCCCATCTGAAAGAAGTATGCTTTCATAAAAATATAAATACTATATGTGTTCTTAACTTTTAATCTGGAGGCAAAAGAGTCTTGCTATGGGCGTGTGAAGTTTTATCTCTTACCAACCAATAACGACTGATATTATTTTTAAAATATTTTAAAAACACTCCAAAAACGGCAAGAAACTTTGCTTTTGACTGATGTTAGGTGTACTTACATAAGAGCAAATCGGAAATAAAGTCTATACGCTGAAAAAAGTTTGTCGGTAAAATCTACAACAAAGGTATTTACCTTAAAAATAACTAAAAATGTTGTTATTTTTAGCTGTACTAGCATTAAAAATAACTAACAATGTCGTAAATTTTTACTACAACAATTTTAAAACAACTGACAAAATGGGAAAAAACAGGCGACCATTTTTTTCGCTGTGCTTCATCCACGAACAACTTTTGTTGGATTTCGCTCGTCTTGGATACCCACACGGTCGATTGCTGTCTTGTTTCCGGCTCATACACATATATTCATGATTTGTCACCTGTCACGATTTTATACACGTCTTTTGAAGCACCACGGTCAAAGTTTTTAATTATTCCCTTACACCAATCAACGCGAGCCTTTTTTTTAGCGATTGATAAATTATGGGGTATCCAACGAGAGCAAATTTTTTTTACAACTAAGTGTTCATGCAAAATCGAATGTATTAAAGTGGAATTGATCTGCAAGGATGCCTCTATCTCATGATATGTCACATGACGATCTTGCATTATCAGTTCATGCACTGCATCGATGTTTTGTGGCACAACAACCGATTTTGGACGACCTTCACGGAATTCGTCGGCGACCGAACTACGACCACGATTGATTTCACTATACCAGCGATATACTGTGGTTTTTGATGGTGATTTATCGCTATACAAAGAACTGAGTTCATCGACACATTCTTGTTGAGATAATCCACGTCGGAAGTTGTGAAAAATAATCCAACGAAAACCTTCTCTTGAAATTTCCATTTTTTGGCCAAATTGATTTTATTAACTCACTGTAAACAAAACAAATAACACTTGTACATCAAAACCTTGTGAGTACGATTACGCTAAAAAATGTCAAATTTTATTGTGGTGTTGCCAGATTTTAGCTATTGACATTAGTGTTGCCAGTTTCAGAAATATAAATAGTACCTCAAAACCGGAGCAGTTCTTTTAGGCGGGGAATCCATATGCTACCACAAAGATGGGAAAAAGTAGTGGCTAACGATGGATAATACTTTCAATAATGTATCAATTCATTTTGTTATTATAATAAATACATTTTTCAAGCAAAAAAAACAAACATTATTAACTTGTATACCCAGAAATAATAATAATAATAATTTCGATTTGGACAACATATGGCATAACTGTCACATATGGTTTGTGTGAATAATAACATATATGGTATTTTGGTGGGTAAACATCTGTCATTATAATTCAGTATTCGATAGACGCCAAAGTGTAAACACAAATTTTTTCAATCGCTATAATAATGTCGAATTTTGTGCCTAAAAATGATGTTTTGCGGGGAAGTCTGATAACCTTCTTTCATTTGAAGAAAACGGCTGCTGAATGTCATCGATTGCGGTCAACATGCACCAACTCAAAAAACTTGTGAACGATGGTTTGCGCTATTCAAAAGTGGTGATTTCGACACAGAAGACAAGAAGAGGCCTGGTCTGCCGAAAAAGTTTGAAGATGAGGAATTGGAAGCATTACTCCACGAAGATTGTTGTCAAACGCAAGAAGAACTTGCATTATCATTGGGAGACACACTACAAGCCATTTCACTACGTTTAAAAGCATTGGGATTCATTCAAAAGCATTCATGTTGATTGTGAATCGGCATAGGAAACCATGTGAATCTTCCATTTAGATATAAAATATGTTCAGCGGGCTTATGTAAAACACTTTGAGGAATATTTTTGTGAAACACTTTAACTCTGTAACTCTGAAACTTACAGCTCTTTTATGTCCCTTTTTAAAAAGGGGCCAAGAAAGTCCCTTTAATTGAAGAGTTAGAGGGTTAAAATGTTCACAAAAATAATCCTCGTAGTGTTTTACATAAGTTCGCTGAACACATCCTATACCTGAAATGGAAGATTCACATGGTTTCCTATGACGATTCTTAATAAACATTTGAAAAGGGGTGGAAATTTTAATCCCACCCTAAAAAAAATTCCAATGTGAGCTTTCAAAACGCCGTCACATGTAAATTTTTTTTCGTCTCCTGTACCTGAATCCATTGTCAGAACAGCGTAATTCTTTTTCGTAGTGTACTGTGGTATTTTTGTCTATACTGGTAAGCATAAAGGTAACCACATATTTATTGATGTTCCGTGTGATGGTGCATAACAATAAGGCATTATTTTGCACTATATTCCCTAATAATAGGACTTGTAATAAGAACATTAACATAACTCAGAGAATTATGTTGGTTAAAAAGGTGCATTTTAATTAACCACAATTGCAGATATTTTTACTACTCACCTAAGGGAAGTATCTTAGTGTACACGCAAAAAATTTTGACAGTTGCTATATGACAGTTGTTTGTGTAGTAATCAGTAATTGTTATTTTGCAATTAAATGCCATTTATGAAAATTTTTAATTATTTTGTAAAAATGCTATTTTTACGGGTCCTTGCCAAAAAAAAAAGCCATTTTGGGGTTTGTTTTTTACTTTTAATTAAAAAAATGCAATAATGTACAGTAAAACCATAACTTTTGTGTGTTATTTTTGGAATAAAAAATTTTTTTTTATCCTTAAGCCTTAAAAATCATATCAATTTACGCCGATTGCGCTATATCTGTTCAACTGTAAATTACCTTTTTTACCGTTTTTTGTAAAAAATATTTTACAAAATCACTTAAGTCAACCAGTATTTTTTAAATTTTTGGAATAAGCATGCTATTTTTTAAATTTTTTCGTGCCAATTTAGCTGTTTTTTTCGTGTCTTTTTGCGTGCCAATATCAACTTTTGTTATAGCATTTTAAACTTGCCTTGATTATAATAAATACCCAGTGTAGAAAATCATTACCAGATATGTGGTAATGTAACTACATATTTGGTGATGGTAACTACTTACTTTTGTTATTACATTTCTTATTACCTTTATATGGCGATGTCGCGAAAAATAATGAGTTATCGTTACACACCAGCATACGAAAAATCAAAAAATATATCATTACCTATGTGCTTACCAGTACTGACAAAAATAATGAGTTTAAAAATAGATTTTCAAAATAATAAATTATATAAAAAAAAAATATTTTTTATAGTATTTTTTTTTTAAATAGAATTTCCTGGTGCGAGAATCGAACCTGGGTCTACAGATTGCCAGTCAATAGCTCTGCAATCTGAGCTATATCGACATGTAATAAATATTTAATAGATAAAAACATAAATGACTTGCTGCACACAAGTAGCTTACTCGCCGACATACAAAAACTCAAAAAATATGTGGTTACATATATCCTTACCAGTGTTTAAAAAATATTGAGTCTAAAAATAGATTTAAAAAAATCTTCAAAAAAATCTAGCAAATTATTTTCTATTTGAAATAATGATAAAAATAAGTCATTATCAGTAACTCATTATTATATGTGTTAAAATGATGAAGAAGGTAAGTGGGTGTCATTACTGGTAGTCCAAAAAATAATGATATGTCATTACCGTTTCTACACTGGGCAGTTATTTTTGTTAGTTATTTAAAAAAAATAAATTCGTATATTTTTTAAAATTCTTGTTTAGTTTATGTTTGTTATAACTGAAGTATTCTTAGTTTGCAAATAAAAGTCGGAACTTTTGTATTATATTCCCAATGCATAAAAAGAAGTAATTACAAATTTTTTATAATCAAAGATTGTTTTAAAATGTATGCAGTAAAAATTTGTCAGTTAATTTTACAAATTTGAATGTATTTGTTAGTTATTTTTGAACAGTTAAAAATATCTACATTTTTAGTTATTTTAAAGGTCGCATTTTTAAATGCATATAAATACTTTTGTTTTAGTTTTTATTTTCAATAGATTATATCAACAAACTTTATTGTTCTTTTTATCATCACCAGATAATCGGTTATACAGGGTGCGGCTAAAGTAACTATATGATTTGTTTTTACACCATAAAATCTTCTGTATGCACGTTAAGTAGTATTAACTATCGAACGATTATTTTCAAGGAATTGAAAAACAATCTTAGTTCTTTGCGCTATTGTATAGCGTTTCATTTCTGAAATAAAAAAAAAATGAAATATTCACAGGCAAAGAAATTACAATTTTTTTACATCATATTTAGCCGCACCCTGTACCATTAATTGGTAATTGTTTTCTGCAATGGGTTTTTACAGATTTTGCAAGTTAATTTATTTAACAAAAAATAAACACATAAACGACCAAGTACAATTGTTTTATACGAAAATTCTCTTAAGTAATTTTTAGTTGTTCTACTTTTCATATTCAGTAGGTTTTAAGGAAAAAATATTGTGTAGAGTCTACTAAAACAAAGGTATATACAGTTAAAAAGGCGGCAAATATAATAAAATAACTTTAAAATAACTTAAAATGTTGTAGTTTTTAACTGTTGAAAAATATCTACCCAAAATCATTAAAAATAACTAACAATGTCGTAAAGTTAACAGATAAATTTTTATTACAAAAAATTTAAACAACTGAGAAAATGGGTAAAAACTACTGCTTTTTTACAGGTAATTATTTTGGTATTATAAAGGTATATTTAACCTTCTTTTTCTATTTATAACTTTACAATTTCTTTGAGCTTAAGGTTTGTTTTTTATATATAAAAATTTTTTTATTTTCAATATTTCGCCACTCTTCATATTTCGCATCTTCAGGAATAACAATTAAATTAACAAATTATAAACAATTTTTATAATTTGTTAATTTAATTGTTATTTCCTGAAGATGATATACAAGGGAGTAGCGAAATATTGAAAATAAAAAATTTTTTACATATAAAAAACAAACCTTAAGCTCAAAGAAATTGTGAAGTTACAAAAAGTATATTTTAATAAAAAAAATTTTTTTTGTTCCTTCCGATTGTGTGATTACTTCAGCCTGTTTAAAATTTGAAGTAAAAATTCCAAACCGATCTCCAGTTATTACTCTTTTTGCATTAGAGATTCAAGTTAATGATTTTTATTTGCAAACGAGGAATATAACAATAATAAAAAATATAAACTAAACAAGAATTTTTAAAACTCAACGAAATTCAATAAAATTTTTAGTTTTTTAAATAACTAAGAAAAACAACTGCTTATTGAAGAAAATACTGTATTGGTAGTTGTTAATGATATTAAAAATAGCTGATTTAAACAACTCTTATGAAATTATTGTATTGTACTTTTCGCTAGTTCTTCTCTTAAATAACTAGTGATGCCCTTGTGTTTGAGAAGAATTCTTTAATAATTAATTCTAATATTAATTACTATTCTAGTAAAGTGTTGTTTTTACAAACGCGTCATATAGACCAAATGCAATTAATATTGTAATTAATATGCTTTTTTTTTTATTAATTTTTAATTATGTAGGTTTGAGGTTAAGAAGAAGAATATCCATTTTTTCAAAGCTATAAACACATTATTAATCCAAAGGAAAAAGGCAGAAACTAGATCTAGTCTGATTTGCAGATTAATAATGTGTTTATAGCTTTGAAAAATGTTTATTCTTCTTCTTAACCTCAAACCTACATAATTAATTACTATTGTCCTATACGACAGTTACAAACACTTATGTAACTATAAGACATTTTTTCAGTGTATTATTTGTATGTGCTGATTTAATGTTAAGATACATACATATATCTTATTACCAAATTATTGTGGCTTATTTTGTTTATTTCATGTATTATTATTATTATTATAATTTTCAATTTTACCAACATAACTGACTGGTATGACAAGAAATATCTTTTTACTGTCACAGTTCATCCTTTTAAATACAGTTGTGTTGAACTTAAATGTGCTATAAAGGCATAATATTAAATTGAAATAAATTTTATACAAAAATTTACATAAAATTCAAAACGTACACAAACTGATGACAACGACCACATTATGGGAGTAGGAAGAAAGAGAGAGTGACAGTATAAGATTGTAAGATGTATTGTACAATATTTACTACGGTAATGTGATGTTTATTGTAGGAAATTCTGTAACCACAAATTTTGGTTTTTATTTGTAAAATTGTAATCCAAGTCGATTGTTATACAAAATGTATAAATTGTACTTTACATTTGGAAATAACAACAGTACGTAATAATAATTCACTTTTGTGGCATTAATAATGCATTCATTATATGCTAAAATGCGAGCATACATTAAGTAAGATATAAAGTATATTTAGTGTGTGAATGAATACCACAATATAATTATAAATTACACAGCGCAACAAGAGATTTGCAAAGTTAGCTCGGATTATTATTTTAAGTCCACTTAAAATATATGCTTGTTTTTATGGCGACCACTGTGCAAAGAAACAGGACAGATTGCTAACTTTAACTGTTAAAAATTAAAGAAATCTGTTTATTGCTTCAAAAATTGTAAGTAAAAACCTCATAAATTACCATTCAAGGTAATGAATTTTAGCAGTGCACTGAAAAGTATCACCGGGTACTAATCTAGGTGAAAATTATCATCTTATCTTGCTTCGTCGCACAGTGTTTGGCATTGAAGCAGACAGAATGAGTTTTACGAACCGATTTGTTAAAAATTGATTCAGATTTAAAACTCAAATTAAAGAATTATTCTTGAAAAATTTAAGAATTCTTTAAAAAATTTGCGATCTGGCAAGCCTGCATCGGACACAACCTGGGACATCGGACAGAACGATGTTAGCGCAGTACTAAATTGTCAAAATTTATAATGACAATAAAATGACGACAAAATAGAATTTAGAAAAAATATAATAAAAAATAAGAAAATATTCAAAATAATGCAATAAATAAAAATATAATGTGATTACAATGAGAAACGAAAAAGCTAATTTTAAATTTTCCATTTCACATATTTCATATACAAGTATTATTGCACTTTGTTAATAACACTATGCTCGAGTCAGAGACTATATTTTTCGGACAAGCGAGTTACCCGTTGTTAAACCTCATTCTAGTAGGCTGAATCCAGTAATTCTAGCCATTTTTCTAGGTTAACTCTTAAAAAAAAAGTATTCTAATTTGAAAAATATGGTTCTAAAGACGCCAAAACACGCGATTTTTTAAAGTTTTTTCGATTCACCTGAGTTGTTTGATATTTTCCCAAATAAATTTGTGTTAAAAATAATCAAAATCGGTTCAGAGCGTCAAAAGTTATGAAGAGCTTATAGAAAAACAGCGAGCACAGTGTAATTTTTAGATTTTTGTCTCCCTTTTTTACCACTTTTCATTTTGTTTTTAAGGAAAATTCATTTTTATTCGATGCGATAAGTAGTCGTATTGCTTCTCCTTAACTTATAGTCTTCTTGAGTATCGGTGATGACTCAAAATCTGTTGAACAGTGTAATATAATTTGCATTAAATTATATGCATGTGTTATTCCTAAGGTTAAAGAGTTTCTTTCAATATAACTAAAATTAAATATAGATAAAGTTAAGATTTTCAATTTGTTTTCACATCATTAGATCTTAAATATTTGTTTTATACAAATGTCTGTAATTTTGCATTTACATCTGCACCCAAATCCCGAGATTTCGACTAAAATTGAGAATGCAGCGAAAATATCATGTGAAATCCCGAGGACAACGATGGTCAACAGCTGACTAAAAAATAACCTAAAAACGAGTAAAAAAGTTAAAGTCGGGCATGCCGACTATATAATACCCAAGCCAACTAATGTTTGGATCCGAAATTTGAATGGGTTAAAACAGACTTGTGTCAAAATTTTCTATAAAATCATAAAAGAAGAGAAAATCGAAAATATAGCCCATATGGGCGATAGGTCCAAATATGGACCGATCCTATTTAGAATCAATACGCTTTTTCCTTGGGACCATGTGAGTCAACGAACCAAATTTCATTGAAATATCTTCGTATTTGCGACATGCAGCGTGTAACCAAGCCAATTTGGGGGGACCCTTATATGGACACTGGGTCTAAACATGTACCGATTTTAACCAAAATCAACAGGCTCCGTTTTTGAGCCGACATAGGTCTGTGTATCAAATTTCATTGAAATATCTTTGTATTTGCGACCTGCAGCGTGTAAAAAAGAAAATTTTGGGGGTCTAGACATGGACCAATTTCAACCAAAATGAATAGGCGTCGTCCTTGGGCCGACATAAGTCGATGTACCAAATTTCATCAAAATATCTTAATAAAAAAAATTTTTTTTTGCCGGACCCTACGCCATTTTACATTTTTCGTTATATCTTTGGCATTTACAGTCGCATCTTAAAGTATGATACAACGATGTTTTTCTCTCGAGGAGACCAGTGTTTTGCTCTAAGTATCCCGTTGACCTCAAGTATCCTGTTCTAGTAGTTACCCACCAGATCTCAGTTGTTACCACCCTAATGTACTCCCCTAATGTCAGAAAATTAAAGGTCGCAATAAATCATTAAACTTTGGCTAAGGAAGTTTTTCGATAAACCCAGTATAATTTTGTTTATATATTGGTTGCCGAACGTAGGGGTCGCCTTTTTAATTTTTTTTTTCATTAGATTTTTCTTTTATAGCAAAACATTGGTCTCCTCGAGGCAAAAAAATCGATATATCACACTTTAAAATCCAACTTTAAATGGAGAAGCTATGTATAACGAAAAATTGAAAAAGGCGACCCCTACATTCGGCAAAAAAATTTTTTTTTTTTAAATTGCCTTTGCAAAAATACTTCATATTGGCCAAATTTTTTTTGAGGTACGGTCTATTGTGCATATTCCTACATTACAAACGAAACTATACTAAAGTTCGACAGCATAGCCATCTAATCCAAGTAAGGCCTTGAATGCAGTTTAGCTAATTCATAGTTTTCTTTCCTATTCAGCTTTCTGTTATTGTTTTTTACTTTCTGAAGTGAGCAAACAGACACATACAAACATTCTATTTTTAGATTTTTCTATTGTTTATTTTGATAAATTTGTCAGAAAATATTATATTATATATGCTCGTAAAAAAAAAAAAAAAAATGTTTTTAATGCTTATTTTTCTTTTTTAGCTGCAATTTTTAGGCGTGTATTTAAATTTTTAAAGTGCATGAAATTCCTTGCCCTAATAATGACAGAATTAAAATTTCAAATATATTTTTGGTGAGGCGGGAGAATATGATGCGCATAGAAACATTACAATGTTTGCCTGGAAACAAAGATATAATAACAATAAAAATTAAATAATTGTAAGTATTCTTCAAATATATATTACAGTTAGTTTACTTAGAAGGTATAAAATTTCTTTTGTTTATAATATCATCACTTTTTTAAATGATTTTGCACAAAAAAAAGAATGGCGTAGTTTTTTTTTTGATTCCAACACCTTCTATAAGATCTCGCGGCCAAAAATGCTGATTTTGGGTCGTATTACTTCAACATTCTATTTAACAGCAAAAATTATTAGAAAAAGGAGTTTTTCTAACGCTTTAAGCAATCACTATCTGAAATCATTAAAACGATCAAAAATCCGTGTTTTTAGCCGCCGAGAGCAAATGGAAGGAGTTGAAATTAAAAGAAAAAAATGCGCCATTATTTTTCTTTTTTTATGCAAAATCCTTCTAAAAAGTGATGATATCCCAAATCAAATTTTCAAAGCGAACTCTAATATATTTATATGGAAATTTAAAAATATATATAATTGCCTGTAAACATATTCAAAAACGCCTTTTTTCAAAATAAACATATGGGTTAATAATGGTTATACTGAGTTTATTTCGCAATGCAGTTAAATATTAATGTTTAAAATATATATTCTGACCTATGAAATAATAATAGTATTGCATTAAATATTATGTGAATGAGTAGAGTTTGTCGAAATCCATTTGATTATTTTGCTACTTATTTGCTACATACGATACTTCGTAATGTGCATCTTTACAAAGAAATTAAGGATTATTTCAAGGAAATCTATGGATTAATTTCGAAGTAATGACTAATTGCGTACATTAAAATGTATACAGATGTTAATAAATTAGTGTGTTTTTTTGAGTGAATGAATGAATAAAGACAGCAGCCAACATGACTCTTGTTTGTATAGTTATCTGTAGTTGTTGTTTTTAACTGTAATTACAGTTGTTTTACTATGAAATAATACAAAACAACAATTATCACAGTTTAAAACAAAAACAACTTACGAAAAGTACCGTATTTCACAAAGTAAAGCAATTATTTTTAACCCTCTAATGCTCCTTCTTCTGATAGAGACAATATTTATAATATATATTTAGCATTGAAAACTAACTTATTGAGGCGATATAGCACAATAAAGTTCGGTGTTTTCTATAAATTTTGTCATGTGCCCAAAAACAAAAGGATCGGTCCATATTTAGACCTATCGCCCATAAACTCAAACAATTTTGACAATTACTACATGACAGCTGTTTGTGTAATAATTAGTAGTTGTTGTTTTTAACTGTAGTTAGAGTTGTTTTTCTATAGAAAAATGGAAAACCACTGTTATGAGAGTTATTTAAGAAAACAACTAACTAAAAGTACTGTAATTTTGTAACAGTTGTTTAAAGCAGTTATTTTTAGTTATTTGTTAGTTATTTAAAAAATAAAAAATGTCGTTGAATTTTTTAAGAATTCTTGTTTAGTTTATATTTGTTATTGTTGATATGTAGTATATTCCTTGTTTGCAAATAAAAATCTGAAACCTGTATTGTATCTCCAATCTATTAAAGCATAATAACTGGAGAAGCGTTTGGAATTTCTACTTCAAATTTTAAATAGGCCGAAGTAATTACATATATTTTTGTAATCGAAAGAAAAAACCCGTTTTTTTTAAATATACTTTTAAAGTATCAAAAAAATTAACGGCCGAATGGGCCAATGTGGCCACTGTTCCGCTTGAGCAACGTATGACGGTCAATTCTAAGTTCGACACGACCATTTGTTTTCCGGAAGTCTTCGGAGAAATTCGTAAAACCAACCGCCAAAGACGAATCATTCTCCATAATGACAATGCGAGCTCTCACATATCTCCTCAAACAGGTGAATTTTTGAGCAGTCAAAATGACTTCTTCTTGTTCCCGAATATCAAAGGTAGACTGCGTGGTTAAGGAATTACGAGCACCGAAGAAGCAGTTGAAGCATTCAAAAACCATGTTTTGGAGGTGTCTCAAGAGTAATGGAAAAACTGCTATGACAAATGGTTTGAACGAATGCAAAAGTGTATTGATCATCAAGGCGAATATTTTGAAAAACAATAAAGCCATTTTCATTTAAAAATGTTTGTTATTGTTTGCTATTCCCGAAATATAAATAGTACCCCTCGTATAAAGATGTATAAAGATTCAGCGAACTTAGTATGTACAATATAAAGATTTTGATAATTGCAGAAAATTTACGTGTTGGTTATAAAAAAAAAAATTTACATTCTCTATGTAAAAAATAAAATTTTTCAAAAATATCCTTTTCAAAAGTTAAATAATGGAACCTTTTATAGTATTTCCTTAAACGTTCTATTGTTTTATTATAAAGAAAAAAACAATAAATATTAAAAGCACTTAAAGGAATTGTCATATTTCATTTATGCTATATGTTTCACATACTCATACACATAAACAACAATAAGATTGTTCACAAGATGCAATAACAAGGAAGGTGTTTCATGTGGTAATCTCCCATATTGTTGAAATTCCGATGTTGAACTTCTTTAACTGCAATTGCAGTTATTTTTAACTGTCATTGTAGATAACATAACTACAATACACACGCAGAGAAAAGATATGGTTGGAAAATAATCACAGCTACTATAGTCACTACTGGCATATATATTTGTTGCAATCAAATTATTAATGTATTAATCATACTTTACAAATAATATGATCGCCTATAATCATTTTATAGTTAAAACCTCTCTTTTTTTCGGTTATCATATTATTTCTCTCGTCTACAATCATATATTATCTGGACAATCATATTCCTCTCTTCGAATTGCAATCATATTATTATCTTAGTTGAGAGAGATCATATTGGAATTCATTTTAATAGCGACATTATTTTTGGAAAAAAGAACTCGCTGTACCCAAGAAGTCTAGAGGGAAGTCAAGCAATCCTAAGTGAAAAAAGTAATTCATTTTTAAAATATTTGTACTCACCTAGCAAAAGGATTGTTTCAGAGCGTCTATAATAACAAGTGTGATAGATTTTAGTTTTGTACGAAAACAACATTTAAAAAAATTCAAAATTTATAAAACAGAAAATGTAAGTGCACGACGAAATGATTATAATATTTTCTTACTGATCATATTATATTCCTAATGATCATAATATGATCCCAAATGATCACAAAATTTTCTTCGTTATCATAACATGATCATGAGGAAAATATTATGATCATTAGGAATATAATATGATCACTGCGAACATGTTATGATCGTTTCGGATGCATTGTAAAGTTGTATTTTTAACAATATTTTTCTACACGCTGTTATCATATGTTTCCATAATTTATTTTAAGTTATATATAAGTGATAACTAAAATTAATTTAAATTATTTAAGTTTGTAAATTAGTCACTGAATAAATAAATGTACTATTTTGAATAAAACAAATCGTGCACAGCTTTTTCACTCACCTTAAAGAGAATGCTGGGAAAAAACTATAGGGATCATAGTATGATATATAGGACTATAATATGATAATATTGGGATCAGTTTGGAATCATAATGTAGTAAATAGGGGAACATGTTATGATAGAAAAAGGTATTTCATAATATGATTGTCGCAAACATAAACCCAAAAATATATGATGGTCTTCGAATATTGTCATCCCAACAATGTTTTTCTTTGCGTGCAGTTAATTTTAAATGCAATTTGAGTCTACACTTTCTTAACTACAATTGCAGTTAATTTTACCGATATAATTTTCTTAGTGTGAGTGTCTGAGATTATCGGCCATCTTGGGCAGTTGAGAGATTAAAAGTGATGTCAAAAATTACCACATTTTTGGTTTTTCAAGTTGTTTGTGATTTCTTTCAAAGCAACTATATATAAATGTAATATTTTCGAATGGGAATTTTCAAGGACTCCTACGTGGACAGGGTATAACAAGTTTGTGCTGATATTTCTAACACCAAAAAATATTGGACCTAGACCAAACTTTTTGTATACCAAACGACTCAGAATCAATTTTTGGTTCAATTTTATAATTTGTTTTTTTTCATTTTATAGAGAAATTTTGACACAATTCCATTTTAACTCATTCGCATTTTGGATCAAAACATTAGAAAGAAGGCAGTAAAGTCAGCAAAAAAAGTCTGCTGACTCAGCAAACTCTTAGTCAAGATGGTACTAGTAGTAAAATTGCTAATGTCAGCAAATTTGTAGTGTCATCAAAAGTTTTACTACAACTTACAAGGAAGGTATTCAAGCGGGTTCTCTCAGCTGTTTCTGCAATTCGGATATGTGATAGAGGATAAAAAAAATAAGAGATAGCTATTTTCAGATATATATTTAGTTAGAATATTGTTCTACATCAAGTCCAAATTCTAATATGATTTTGTCATGTTAGATTTTATTGTTGCTTCAGGAAGGTTGACCATTTTCATGATAGACAATAAAATTGTTTCGCAGACATCACCTCAACTCATTAGTTGTCCGCAATTAGAAAATGATGATTGGAACACACAAATCGAGACATTACATAACGTACAAAAATGCAACGAGACGAGAATTTTGTACTTTCGTATATTAACTGTCTAATTTGGTAAAATCGAGTCATAAATCAATACTTTTTTAAAAGCAACATTTTTACAAAAAAGTACCCTTTTGCTAACTACTATAAGTATGTAACATTTGTAAAAACAACGAGATTATCCCAACAAAAACAGTATTTTGTATGGGACTAACCGTGATATGCTCTTTGTTCAAAATTATTTTAATTTTTGCATTAAAAAATAAAAGAAATTGTTTTTTCCGACTTTTATAGAAAGCTCGAAAAAAACTGTTTTTGTATTTTTTAATGCAAATATTAAAATAACTTTTTTAGCGGCTCACTCTTACGTTTAAGTGTTAAAGGAAACGTCTGAAATTTATTTTTATATAGCGTACTAGAGAAAACAAAAATTCTTATACCCATATTGCCCATGTTTTGGACCCAGGGTTGCCACTTATTTGAAATGTTGTTGAAAAAGGCTCAAAGGGAAACTTCACCCTAAAGCCAAATTAAATAAAAAAAAAAATTTTTTAAATATATATTGGTCCCGCCAGAAATCGAACCCGCGATCATCTGTTTGTAAATAAACTGTATCAATAAACTGATCTCTTAGATGTTGTTCGAAACAATGAAAGAAGTGATTTTTTGAAGTTGTTCAGAATTACTTCTAAAAGAACAGTAAAATACACTTAAGGATACTTCCCAGCCAGCAATTTCGGAGCGCTCATAAATAAGATTCTTAAATAGATCATAGAAATGATTATTGTTTTTTTTGAAAACACTCTTTTTTTTGGTAGAAAATATGAACCCTCAGAAAACAATCCAAAAAGTTGCCTCTACAATCTAAAAAGCTGTCTCAAAATGAGGGTTCATTTTTCGGACTCAAAGAAGATTCCAAAATTATTTAAATTTATGAAGAAAATTTCGATTTTATGTGTTCTTTTTTCTGAGTCATTTCTGAGTACACGGGGGGGCTCTTTTGGACAGACCACTTTCATAGGAAAAAGTTGAAAAATGTTTATGTTTTTGGAGCTCATTTCTGAGTCATTAATGATCATCTTTGTTTGCTGGGTTTCCAATTTTTTTTGCTGGGCCTTAGTAAATTTGAGCGAACACGTGTTTCTTCTTTTTTCGATATTCGTGCTACGTGCTACTTTGGATCTTATTGAATTTTTGCCGAAGCCGCTTTTCGGTACTTTTTGGAACAACTTGGCAACCCTGCACCAAAACTTGCTGTTATCCATATCAAATTTCCTCATTTGACGAATACAGTTGTCCAGTTTTTATAACGAATTTCGGAAGTTACTAACCATCTGCCGAACAAAAAATTATCAAAAATGGAGAATTGAAATCTAAGAACAGATTCAATTCTCTATCACTGTGCTTGTAAGTGTTGCATTGTCCTAATAAAAAACAGAGTTGTTAAAATTTTATTATCACTTTCACGACTATTTTTTGTTGGAGATTTTTCATTGTTGACCCACTTCAATATAGGGATCTAAATATTGTAGATAAAAATGTTATATCTCTTAATGAACTAGTGTTGTATATTTTCAAATAAAATTTTAACAACTCTGTTTTTGTTTGTACAATAGGGTTTATCGCTCTATTGTGAACTACCTCAATGTTTATTATGAATTGTGTATGTATAAAATATATTTTACATTATGTAAATAATCCCAGAGGTATTTTTTTTTTTTTGAGAACAAACATTGAAAACCATTGCTAGTGCGTATTATACAGGGTGGCCCAAAATTACCTAAGGGGTTTGAATTCGTTATAACTTTTTTATTATAATTTTTTTTTTTCTCAGTATTTGGTAAAGAAGACTTGGGGAATTTAAAATGGAACAGTATACAATTTAACAACGTGCCCAAATCGTTTCCGGCAAAAAGAGAATAAAATCTTGATTTTATTTATAATTTATTTATGAACGACGAAGCCCATTTCCAATTAAAAAGGTTCGTTAATAGGCAAAACTGAAGGATATGGGCTACGGAAAATCCAAGAGTAGTTCAACAGCGACTATTAGACCCACTTAAGTATACTGTTTGGTGCGGTGTTTCGTCGGAAGGTTTAATTGGCCCATATCTCTTTGAAAATGAACACGGTGTTCGATATCGAACAATGTTGGAAATTTTTTTAAGCCAGCCGTATAAAACCAACCGCAAGTACACAACTCAAACCCCTTCAGTAATTTTGGGCCACCCTGTAGTTAATACATTTTTTTTTTTGGTTTTTAATATGAATATGACACATGAGATGATAATGTTTATTTGCATATAAAAAATACAGAAATTAAAATTAAATATTATTGTATTTTTTACCCTATAGGGATTTTTTTTTTTATAAACTGAACTTTGTGGTGTAGTTGGCAACCACTAATCATCATCAATAAATATGACATGAGCGGTTGGTCAGATTTCCATGTCGAATTTTATGATGTCGTAAGGAATTTTTAAATACAATTTTAAATGAGGTTTATTAACCTAAATTATAGAGAATTATAATAATTACAAATCTGGTTCTTTTGTGTGCCATCTAGGGACGTATACAAAATCATTGAATATCTTATAATGATAACCTCCAACATCATAAATCCCTAAAGGCCCATAAATATGAAAATTTTAAATTTAAAATGCTCCAAAAATACACTTTATTATTATTACTTGTATTTAATTAATTTAATAACAATTATTTACTTATAAATTAAAATGAAAACAAAACTATGCATGCAATATGTAGAATATATATGTAGTATTTACATACACATACACAATCGACAAACAAATGCTCAATTTTAATTTAATTTTCCAATTGAATTGAAAATTTAATTTCATGTTTTAATTTGATTAATATTGTTGCCAATTTAATGAAATCAGACACCCATATACAAACATACAACACATACATACCAATATATGAACAAATACACTTATACAGATATATATTTGATTTAAACTTAAATGATATACTATTTTTTACCCTCGAAACTATTTTATGCCTGAATGACTTTTTTTGATAAAGAAAATATTGTACACAAAAAAATTAAAAATATTTCCACTCTTTAAAAAAAAATAGCAATCATTCAATCTCAATCGCTAATAAAATTCTCCATAAATTGTTGAAATAAATATATAATGACAACGTAACCAATTTTGAAAAATTCCAAATGAAAATGAATGATTTAATAATGGATTAATTTTAAAACTTGTATTGGTACTTTTTTCGTTTATATGCATTTCCAATAGAATATGTTTTAAAAGTAAATTTAATTGAATGTATTTGGAGTTTGTTAAAAATATTTGTGAAAAAAATTATTTAACGCAATATTAACATACCCTACAATAGGTAGAGTGGAAATTTTTCTTTTAAATATTAATGAAACTTTAGTAAAAAAAATTACTAATTCGAAGAAATTAGTAAAATTTATGTATTACTAGACATATTTTGATCATAACTACACATATTGTGTGTACAATTAGGATTTTTGAATGTAAAAATATGCCTAATATTAATCAATACACTGTAAAACAAAATCAAATTTTTTTGCAAAATAACAAGGTTCTGACAAACGGATTCTGGCAGAGCGAATCAAACAATAATAAACACTCAGGGAATTATGTAGGTAAAATCAACTGCGAACGACAGTTAAAATAACTGCATTTGCAGTTAAAAAGGTGTACACTACATTTGCATTTAAAACAACTGCAATGTGAAGTTATTTTCAACTGTTAAAAATCAACTGACAAATGTAGTAGAAACAACTATAAATGCAATCAAAACAGTATACAGGCAAATTATTAAAAAACTGTACAAACAACTGCAATTATTAATTTAATAAAAACATATTTATATAAATAACTTAAGTTAATTTTATTCTCGAATAAATTTAAAATTGAGAAATCAAAATTTACACTTAATATTTATCACTTTCACTGTTCACTATTAAGGGGGGTATCGACTCTAGGAAAAATGTTGTTTTCGAATTTTTTATATTTTATTTTTGAATGGAGCATACTTTTCTCTATATGTTCCGAAAATTTCAATAAAAAATTCGAATAAATTAAATTTTCACATGTTTTTTTGTAAAATATTTTTTCGTCCCAATGTAATATTCTATGTAGTAAATTTGTGTGTAACACTTTTTGTTTGCATTTTTATTAACTTGTTTTTATTAGAAATCGCATATCTTATAACAGGGCAAAATAAAAAGATAAAAACTACATCAAAAGATGTAAGAATTACACGCAGTTTTCATAGAAAAGCCAATGACGATTCCTCGATGGATGTTGAAGACGTCATATGGGACAGGTGCTGATGGTTATAAAAGTAATCAGTATATCTAAAAATGGGGAATAAAATACGAAATAAATTAAAAACTGTACAAAATTATAGCATTTTTACAAAATAATATGAGTAGCATAATGTATAATAATATATCTACCATCGTTTTTAAGACTATTAGGTTTAATATATAAAATACTCTTTAACCGATTCTTCCCAAATTTGATACAC
The DNA here is from genome assembly GCA_949987735.1 of Leucophora obtusa. NCBI lineage: Eukaryota > Metazoa > Arthropoda > Insecta > Diptera > Anthomyiidae > Leucophora > Leucophora obtusa. The sequence continues at coordinate 49,250,723 of OX465299.1, forward strand.
ATGTAGAAAACTGCGTGGTATGAATTTTGTTTATACGCGGTTTTTTTTAATTTTTTTGTTTTCTTAGCGTAAAATCAATTTTAAACTTCAAACGCGTTTTTCTCACAACCATGAGTTCAAAATCGGCTGCCACTGTACAGACAAGGTGGGTTAACCGATTTCGATCCGGTTTTTTTCTTTCGTAGTCAACAAAAATCTGCAGAACTTATCGTGGCCCTTTTTTTGAATTTCAGTCAAATAAATTTTATATTCCCAAGTAAAATTGTTTTTTCTTGACTTTTTTTTTGAATTTTCAAGTTTGTGTGGCAACTTTGTTTAAAAAAAATATTAAAAATAAAAATCGGGCCACAATAAGGACTAGGGAATTTATCTGGTATTAAGAATCACTTTACGTTTTTATTTTCCAATTATTCATGAAGGCTGTACAGTGGCAGCCGATTTTGCCTTTTTTAGAAAAGGCTAATAATGAAGTGGCAACCCTGGCGATTTTGGATGGAGAAATTTAAAACTAATATTTTTTTGAAAATACTACAATAACTTATATTTTAAATAAAAAAATAGTAAAAATATTGCTATTTGAATTTTTGACAACCGTTTAAATATGCCTCTTAAAATTCTGTTGTTACAGTATTTACCCCCCTTAAGAAATTGTTCTAGATGTCCGTTTGTGAGGGATGAAATTATTGTTTGGCTTCCTTTTTTTCTCCACGTAGAAAGGGATGAAAATATAAAAGTATTGAAAGAAAATAAATACAATATTTTTATAATATTCCCGTAAATAAATTTATATAATAAAACTTACCTTATTATTTTAATTATTTAATATTAAATATAACCTTTCTCCGTATTATTCGTCTTCACTATTTATCGTTGTTTTATAACTAAAGGCGGAATATAAAACATGTTCTTCTCATATTCTTTCACTAGAAATTTCTAAACAAGCCTTTCGTACAAATGCACTTGTTTGCCTGGTACACACACACACTTGAAAATTTAAGTATTTGTAACAAAATTCAAAACAACTGCATAAAATAAATGTTACTACTATGTAGTAGTTTTTGTAGTTTGTTAAAAAAAAAAATAACTGTAAAAAGCACTGAAAAATTTTGCTCTAAGTAAATTAACTGCAATTGTAGTTAAAATAACTACAACCGCATTATTACACAAATAACTGTCATGTAGTAACTGCAGAACTTGTCTGAGGGTACGTGTGTCGGGGTTTTAAAAGTATAAAGTAAAATTTTTTGAGGGGGTTAAATTTCTGCCTTTTGCATATGTTTATTGTGAATCGGCATAGGAAACTATGTGAATCTTCCATTTTAGCTATGGACTGTGTTCAGTAGACCGTACCTCAAAAAAAAGTACGCCTACACCCTCCAATATGAAGTATTTTTGCAAAGCAATTAAAAAAAAAAAAAAATTTATTTTTTGCCTTCTTCAATTTTTCGTTATAGCTTCGGCATTGAAAGTCGAATTTTAAAGTGTGATATATCGATTTTTTTGCCTCGAGGAGACCAGTGTTTTGCTATAAGGGAAAAATCCAATGAAAAAAAAATTTAACGAGTAAAAAGGTTAAAGTCGGGCATGTCGACTATACAATACCCCACACCAGTCTGCGTAAAAGCCAACTAATGTTTGGATCCGAAATTCGAATGGGTTAAAAGGGGACTTGTGTCAAAATTTTCTATAATGTGAGTCAGCGCACCAAATTTCATTAAAATATCTTAATATTTGCGATCTGCAGTTTGTAACCAAGCCAATTTTGGGGGGACCCTTATATGGGCACTAGGTCTAAATATGGACCGATGTTCACCAAAATCAACAGGCTTCGTTCTTGGGCCAACATAGGTCTGTGTACCAAATTTCATCAAAATATCTTAATATTTACGACCTGCAGCGTATAAACAATATAATTTTGGTAGGACCCTTATATGGGCACTAGGTCTAAACATGGACCGATGTTCACCAAAATCAAACTTGTTCGTCCTTGGGCCAACATAGGTCTGCGTACCAAATTTCATCAAAATATCTTAATATTTGCGACCTGTAGAGTGCGCACAAGAATGCATGGACAGACAGACGGACGGACGGACGGACAGACGGACATCGTTAAATCGAAATAAAAAAAATTCTGAGCCGATCGGTATACTATAAGGTGGGTCTAGGACCAATATTTTTTGGTGTTACAAACATCAGCACAAATTTATAATACCCTGACCACATAGTGGTGTAGGGTATAAAAAATTTAAAAAGGCGACCCCTATGTTCGGCAACCAACATACATATAAAAAAAATGTCTACTGGGTTTATCGAAAAACTTGCTTAGCAAAAGTTTAATAATTTTTTTGACCTTTAATTTTCTGACATTAGGGTGGTACATTAGGGTGGTAGCAACTGTGATCTGGTGGGTAACTACTAGAACGGGACACTTGAGGTCAATGGCCCTTAGAGCAAAACACTGGTCTCCTCGAGAAAAAAACATCGATGTATCATATTTTAAGATCCGACTGTAAGTGCCAAATATATAACGAAAAAAACGTAAAATGGCTTAGGGTTCGGCAAAAAAAAAAAAATTTTTTTTGAAACCTCCTTGCAAAAACACTTCATATTGGAGGGTGTACGGCGTACTTTTTTTTATTGCCTGTAAGGTGGTACGCTCTAGTGTTCAGCCTATGTAAAACACTACGAGGAACAGTTTTGTGGAAAATTTTAACCCTCTTTCTCTTCAATTAAAAGGACCTTTTTGGCCCATTTTGAAAATGTGTCAATAAAGCCACGTACGTTGAAGAATTAGAGGGTGTAAATGTTCTGCAAAAATATTTGTCATAAAATTCTACGATAAGTCTCTGAAGACATCAAAGCTGCCAGAAATAAGACAAAACTAAAATCTGCTTAAGGGTTATCCAGAATTGGCGCTCAAATGTACCACAAACCTGGATTTTAGGGGTTTAATTATAAGTTACCTTTACCGGGTCTTTTTTGTACCTATTTGAAAAAAGGTCAAAAAAGTACCTTTAGTTGAAGAGTTAGAGGGTTAATATGTTCCACAAAAATATTTCTCGTAGTGTTTTACATAAGTTCGCTGAGCACATGCCATACCTAAAATGGAAGTTTCACATGCTTTCCAAATGCCGATTCACCATAATCATTTGCAAAAGGGGGAAACTTTAACCCCAGAAAAAACAAAGGGCCAGACGTAGACTTTTAAAACGCCGATACACTTATATTATTGTTTGGTTGCCAATGCCAGAATCAGTTGTCGGAACCTTGTTATTTTGGAAAAAAGTGATTGATTTTTTGGTCCTCATCAGTTGTCAGAAACTTGTATTTTTTTTGTGTTGTACAGTGTTAAATGCGTTAAGTTTAAAATCCCACTTTATAGCTAACGGAAATAGGGCTTAAAGCTGTAAATATTTTATCATTATGTTTAACGTTCAAGTGAACAAGTAAAGTTACTAAATTTGTTTTTGTTTAATGACAGAAATCAATTGTTTTTTATTTAGTTTCGAAATTTTTCTATTTACATATAAAATAATTTCAACACAAAATATTTAAACAGCTTTTTAAACAAAATTCTTTTAAAATATATTGTAGCCTTGAGAATTAAAATGGATCAATTCCAATATTAAATATTAATATGCATTCTCTTTAAAAATTTTAAAATGTTATAAATTTGTAAACATTTTGTTTAAATTAATATAACTGCAGTTGACATTTTCAATATTATTTTTGTTTAGTTATACAACTTCAAAACAAATACGAACTACACTGCAATTTTGTTTTTATAATCACAGTTTGAATGAAGAGTATTTAAAATTTATATAAAATAGTATTTAATAGTATCGTAGTAGTAGTAATTAAAATATATGTATGCATTCGTATTTAAAGGCAAACTAAAAGTTGTTTTAAATAATATTTGAAAATAAAATAAAACTAATGCTTCATGCAACTGTGTATGGCTTATGAATGTTTAAATATCAACCTAAAATGTATGTCTGCTAATGACGGGGAGATACATGCGGCAACAATTTTATAAATGAGAAAAATAAGTTTTTCTTACACTCAAAATAAAAAAACAAAAAAAAAATAAAAATATGGCATTTAATAAATACACTCATAGAAATAAATCTGTCAAAATAGCAGAAAAAGTTACTAAAAATTAGTTAAAAATGATGCTGCAGAAAAAATTGCTGAAATTAGCAGATTTTTTGCTAAATACTAGTAAAATAAGAACAGCAAAATTAAAACTGTTAAATTTACAGAATTTTAGTTAAATTTTAGTTAATTGAAAATAAGAAACTGTTTTGTAGAATCTGCAGAAAATTTTTCTAAATATTAGTAAACTAAAAATAGCAAAAATAAACTGTTATATCTAAAAAATTTTTGCTATTTTTAAGCTAAATTTAGTTGAATGCAAATAGCAGTTTATCTTGCAAAAATCAGCAGAAATATTTGCTAAAAAAATAGTAAACTGCTGATTTCAGAAAGCTCGATTTTGATTTGCATTAAAACAAAACGAAAAAAGAACTTTGAAAATTTAAAACTTTTCGTAATTTTTAGTCTACTAATTATTAAGCTTTTTTTTGGTGATTTTAGCACGTTAAGTTGTTATTTTCTACTAACTAAAATTTAACTCAAATATAACTAAAACTTTAGAAAACATAGTTTTCTATTGTTGTTTATACATGAATGGATGTAACTCAATTGCTAGATCTGTCAAAACACAAGAGAGTAGTAAATTGAAAGATGACAAAGCAAATTGTGGTAAATTTTTTGTTGCTGTTTTTGTTTTTTCTTTGATATTTTAAATGTTTAATAACGCTCCTAGACGAGAGCAAGAAATTCTCATTGAGTTTGTAATTTAACTTAATAAATATTTCCAGAAAAATCCAGAAACGTCTTCCCCTGACGATTTCCTTAGGCAAGAATGAAATCCAGATAGACACATGCCTGCAACAGATTATTTTTCACAATTTGTTAGATACGCCTGGGATTTTAGCACATTTGATTCCTTTAATAAAAATCGATATATTTAAAATTTTTGTTTTTGCTGTTCCTATCTTACTAATAATTAGCATAAATAATCTGCAAATTTCAGCAGTTTTTCCTGCATGGCAGTTTTTAACTAATTTTTAGTCGTTTTTTATTTGCGGACATTTTTCTATTACTGTGCTTTAGTGAAAAAAATTCATGAATAGCATGCAGATAATTCTCTCAGTGTGTACAATTTAAAATGATTAATTCTTTTGTTCATTATTTTAAAAGGTACAATAATTTATTTTTAATTTAGCATGAGAGTGTTTGTGACAAATTTAAAGTTTGTTGCTATTTAAGAACTTTTAAAACTAAAAAAAATTAGAACAAAATTAAATAAAATATATTTTGAATAATCACAGCATGTGTTAAAAATTTTATAGCCAAGAATTGTTTATGGAGAAAAGAAATGCAATCTTAGCCTTATTTTAAATTTCATTCCATTAAACACTTTCACCAGGTCACAGCAACAGACGCAAAAAGAAAAAATCATTTTAAAATCTAGGGTGCATATTCCTACCTGACTACCTGACTTGTGACTGTCATAGGAATATTTTCAACACTGAAAGTCACAATCTTGCATACAAAACAACAATGATATGCGAATAATTCAAATTTTATTCTCAATATTATGATTACGTCGACACCAGGCTTTAGTAAAAAAAAAATTTTAAGTCATATTTTACTTTCAATTTCCAATTCTGCTTCTTTAGAAGTAATTCTAATCAACTTCCAAAAAATCCCGTAATTATTGCTGCTATGCATTATTGCTCTAAAACTGATCGTAAGAAATCATTTGGATATAGTTTATTTTTAAACAAATGATCGCTGGTTCAAATCCTGGCGGAAACAATATTTTTTTATTTTTTTTAGTTAAAAAAATAGATTTATTTTTTTAATATTTATATTTATTTAAAATTGAAAAAGATTTTTAAATTTTAAAAATAAATAAAATCAAAATGAGGGAAATTACTTTTAAAAAAGTACTAAAGAACATACTGAATTGCATTGCACCTTTTGATTTAGTTCAAAAAGTACTGATAATATGTTGAAATGGGAGTACTCCGCTCCTATGAATATTCAATGTTAAAAAATAATTGTGTTTCTGTTATAAAAGAAGTACATCTAGATCATTAATTTACCCAGCAAAAATAAATGGAATGACTTCTAAATGAATCACTTCCTTCATTACATCACAAAGCATTACTCCCTTAGGAATGGGTTTTAAACAACATCTAATGCCGCAATAAATATATGCTGGTCAAAAGTTCTTTTTCATGGGTGATAAGAAGTCAAAATTTTGTATGGGGGTTGCATATTTGTATGGGTGCTGGCACAGAAATCAGAGGGTTGCGGGTTCGAATCCCACCAGGTCGAAAAAAAATTTTTGGAACTTATTTTATACAATTAATAATTTTTTGTAGTTTTCACTGTGAAATTTTTATTTTTTTTTTTATTTTTGTACACTCAAAAATTAATTTTTGAAACGATTTAAATTTTTTTTTTTTAATTTTCTATTAATTTTTAATGAAATTTTATGGAAATATAAAAGTTCTAAATAAATATGTAATTCTTCAAATATTTTTTGTTAAAATACTTAAAAGGTGAATATTACAATTTTGTTTGTATTTTTTTTTCAAATTTTTACTAAATATATTTAGAAACTAAATATAACAGAAAAAGAAAAATCCTGTAAACATTTTAGTTAGAACTAGTAAAAATAAGTTAAAAATTACCTCGCAGAAAAAACTATTTTTATCTACTAATATGCTGCAAATTTTTTTCCGGATTTTATCAAGGTAATTCGTATTAAAAGTTGACTTAAATGTTACCAAAATTTTGTAAATTTAACAGTTTTATTTTTCCTTCTTATCTTACTATATTTAGCAAAAAACAATCTGCTAATATCAGCAGTTTTTTTTTTTGGTAATTTTTTTTAATTACATAATTTTTAGTAGCTTTTTCTCCTATTTTTACAGCTTTATTTCTGAGTGTATTATTTTTATAAAAAAAAGCACTTTAAAACAACAACTTTATATATTTTCCAATATGTTATATATTTTTGTTAATAAAAATAGAAAGAAATAAAGATAACAATTTACTGAACAAGACTGCTAAAAGTCAGTTGTCAGTTATAACAACCCTACGGGGAATGGGGAGTCAATTGCCCTCCAAGGACCTATCCCGTGACCGGTCAACCGAAGGCATATTACTAAATTAGTACAAATATGAACAAAAGAAAATTAATTAATTTTCTAAGTATTTTCTGATCCGTTATTTTCACTGTTGCTTTTAAAAAAACTTGACCGATACCGAAATAAAAACAAAATTCGGGGCATATTTTTAAAAATATTCTTATTTATTTTACTCTTTTATTTATTTTTAACTTTATTTTTTCACGATTTGCTTATTTTAGCTCTTATTTTAAATTTCTATAATGTTTTGCTAAGAAATTTTAAGTTTTGTATTTTCAACGTTTTTTTAATGTTAAAGCTGTTTTAGTTTTAACAATTGGTATTTCATTTAACTTTTCTTTGTAATTTAAGGGGAATTTTTAAATTTTTATTTATATTATCAGAGGTTTTGAGGTAATTTTCTAATTTTTAATTGATTTTTTAATTTAATTTTGGCCAACGAAAAAACCAAGTCAACTGCCATGACCTATCCCATGACCGGTCAATCGGTGGCATATTCAAGGCACTTCCACCATATTTGTGTGTGTGTTAATGTTGTTTTCTTTTCTATTTTTCTCTTTGCCATGTTTGTGTGTTTTTTTTTTCTTTCTCTTTTTTATTTGAACAGAAACGAAAAACATAACTTAACCATCAGCCAGCCATCACGCATAAGCAACGTTAGCTCAGACGGTAGAGCGTTTGCCTTACAAGCAGAAGGTTGTGTTATCGAGCCCTACTTCGACGCCAAGTAGATTATTTTTAATTCTTAATTTTTTATTAGTTTATTTGAAAAGCTATTTTTAGACACACCACCACAATGTGTCTAAACTGTGGCAATTGGTCATTTCCAATGACAACGCCATGTTAAAGTGATATGTCTCTTTCAAACAAAAAGACCGATCAGCGACCGGTCTCCGCCCCCTTGGGACCTATCCTGCGTGTCATCTGGGACCGGTCCCTTTCCCCGTAGGGAAGCCATAGCATAGGGGGTAGAGCGTCTGCTTGAAATGCTAACGAGTGTGGGTTCAAACCCCACACGATGCATGACGATTTTTTTTTTTTTAATTAAATTAAAATACAAACAAGTGAAAAAGAACTTCCTTTTCATTGGTTCAAATATACATAATTTGTTTCAAAAAAGAACAACTTCCCTCCTATGACAAGTCAATGTTAAATTCATCAGTGAAAACCACAAATTTTCACAACTTCCTATTCAACTGTTGTTATGTTTTTACTACTTCTTTTTCCTCACTTTTTTTCCTGGGATAGTGCTTCTTCTACTGAATTTGCATCTCATTTTTTGCTAGGATTACACATCTGTCGATTTATCTTCTATTCAATTATCCCGATTTTAGCGGCCACAAAAAGGTTCATCCTATATAAAATGTCAGAGAAAAATGTGCAAAACAGCCGTTGTTTTTATCGAATTATTTTTTAACAATTTTTTGTTTAAATATAATTCTTAAAACAATTTTCTAATAATCTCCCTTTTGTATAAAAATTGTAATTATGATTTGGAAAATAAATCTCAGAGAAACCTGTCCAATTAAAAATTAAATAGGAAATTAAATAGGTGGAAAAAATCAGTCACTTTTGGTACTTTATTTTGTTCTGGAGCATGCTAACCATCTTTACCTTTAAAATAATTAAAAATGTTGTTATTTCTAACTGTTGAAAAACAACTACGAAATTCATTGAAAATAACTAACAATGTTTGAAAATTAACTGACATATTTTTACTACAAATATTTTAAAACAACTGAAAAAATGGTTAAAAAATAATGTTTTTACAGTTAATTTTTTTTATTACTATAAAAGTATATTTTAGTTAAAAAAAACATTTTTTTCTTTCGATTATAAAACATGTCTAATTACTTCATCGTACTTCAGTAATAACAGATATAAACTAAACAAGAATTTTAAAAATTCAACGAAATTTTTTATTTTTTAAATAACTAATTAAAGTAACTATTTACTATGAAAATACTGCATTGGTAGTTGTTTATTATGATATTATAAATTATTGCTTAAAGCAACTGTTACGAAATTACAGTACTTTTCGTAAGTTGTTTTTTGTTAAATATTTGCCATAATAGTAGTTTTGTATTTTTCCATAACAAAATAACTGTTACTACAGTTAAAAACAACAATTACTGATTACTACACAAACAACTGTTGCTAGAAGCTCCAATGGGAGTGATGTAATTATATTATTTATAAGTACATTAACTAAAATAAAAAAAAAACTAAAAAACAACTGCCATGTAGTAACTGTCAAACTTTTTTGAGTGCTGTCCAAGGACACCAAACATGTGGCAGCATGAAGTCCCTTGCCCTGATTATTACCTTACTTTATTCTTGAAAAGTTTTGACATTTCTATCACATAAATAGCCTAGTAAATTTGAATTTCTTTATTTTAAAACAAAATGAAAAGTTTTTAGTATAATGCAGTAAACTACTTTAACATATAAAAATACTTTTATAACAAAATTTGGTGAACAAAACTTAAGAAGTGCATAAATTAGGGCGATACTCATAGCTCGTTTAGACAGTGAAATTAATCTACTTGATTAAAGTTAACTTTTGAATCTTCTTCATTTACACTTGCATTTTTTGACAGTTAAAAGATAAACTTGACAGTTAAAAGTTTAACTCTGAAAGTTTAAAATACCAAGGTGGTGCCTATAGCTAGCCGACATGTGATAAACAAGAAAAATATTTTGACCCTGTCGGCAAAAATATTTTGTACTAATGAATGTTATTTTCATTTAAAATAACAAAACTGATATACTACTTGAATAACTAACAAATTCTGACTGCAGAAGTTCCCCGAGTGTATCCTTTTCCAAGTACAAATTAACGACATTCCTGTATGAAAATTTTTTTTTTTAATAAATGATAAGTGGCAAACATTTTCTAACGAAATAAATTTCACCCTATTGTACTTACAATTTATGTCAACAAACATTTACGCATCTCTACCTAAAACATACATGCTTATTACTCATTCTTTTTTTGCACTTTCATTAATTTTTTTTTTGTCCTAGTCCATAGTTTTTTCCTGTATTTTTTTTTTTTTTTTACTTTTACAATTATTTAAATGAAAAACAAATTTTATGCCTACTTGAATTTTGTTAAAACATGTCCTTATAAATTCATACATGTGTATATTTGTTGCCAGCATGTTTGTACGTAGGTACATTAGGGTGGATCGAAGTCGACAGGAGAACTTTTGGTGAGGGCAGTCGTAGACAAGTTTTGTATGGATGTAAAAAATATAGTTGGAACGTTTCAACAAAATAGGAATTTTCAAACAAAATAAAATTTTTTTTTGTCGAAATCGAAATTTTTTAACGATAAAAATTTCCCCATTCTTTGTTGTCAACAAGAAAATTGTAGAAAATTAAAATTGGAAAAATTACATTTTTGTTCCGAAAGAATAAAGAAATATTTTTATTGAAAATTTTTCACTTTGTTCGAAAATTTTATAATTTTAGATGATAAGTCCAAGTCGAATTTCAAATTATTCAAAAGTCTGTATTCGATCCATGCTAATATTTGTATGAGAAAACTTATGTAAAAGTTTTTATGTAACGATGAGTATGCATTTTTCCCTCTCTCCTTATTTAAACTATGGTTGTGGTACCTTGTTTGTAAAACGAATAAGTTGTTGTAAAACTACAAGGGAGAAGCAAATATTTAAATGTTTTAAAAAAGAAATAAATAACTATTTAATATGCAGTCAAAAGTTTTGTAGTGTTTTTTTCCCACACAACATTCCTCTACGAAACACTCAAAGAAAAACTGCACTCTACATTTTAGCAACATTGTGGTTACCGCGTTGGATTTTTCAACAGAAGCTTGCAGGTTCTAGTCCCAGCGATATCAATATGCATTCAGAAAAATAATATGCATGAGTTTTCTATCCCTCATATGTATCACATCGAGCTTTTTTGATGTATAGCACCAGGCATGCAGTTTTAGCACTTTAGGTGCTAGATCTAGCACTTTTTTTTGGGAGTTAGCACCCAAAAATTTAAAAAAAGTGCTAGGTGCTAGTTTAGCACTTTTTTAAAAATATTGACATTTTTTAGCACTTTTTTAAATAATTCAAAAACTATATGAAAAATGTCTTGAAACACTTCTCGAGTTCAAGAAATAACAGGATATACTCGTACTAATATCACAGTCCATACACAAATATACAGCTTCTCTGAATTGGGTTAAAGTTGAATAGTGAATAAATATCTTTACCAGTCATGCCAACTTTTTGTTAAATATTGACATAACAATATTTACGAATTTCTAAAAAGAAGAAATAAGAAAAGTTAGTTTGGCATTTCTGACTTAAGTTCACACTAGATCACTTCCAAAAGAGTTCCAATTTGAAAACCAACATCTGATGTTAGCAGATTTTTAAACTTTTGGAAAGAATGGTAAAAATCTGTTTCGAAAAGAAATATTGCTAAGTCTCTGGTGCTCCTGCATGTATATTAAAATTACAAAAGTATAGGACTAACAAAAAATATTGTTCAGTAAAAATTGTCTGAATCTTAAATAGTTTTTCTACAGCAGGGAGAATTTAAAATTAGATGATTTCTCTATATAAATAAAATTTTCTTGACCGCAAAAAGCATTAGAATCTGAATATTTATCAATATAAAAAAATATTTTCAAAATCTGAAGGTATTTCTGTGAAAAAATTCCACATAATTGATGATTTTTCTAACGAAATAGTTAACAAAACCTACAATATTTCGTATAATAGCTAATCTTTCTGTAGAATCTGATATGTTTTAGCCTCAAAATCTAAAATTATTTCTATGGGGAACGTTTCTAATTTATCTCCAAATTATGATTTTTTAATTTCTTTACTGATTTAAAGCCAGCAATAAATGATGACCCTTTTAAATGGCGACTGTATGAAATGCATAGTTTTTTTTTTATTAATAATTCAATATATCAATAAAAACCATGGTTTGTCAACACTAACCCCAAAACATCAATAACGATTTAAAATGAATTCAAATAACTACAATTAACCTAAAAATACCCTTAACGAAATAACTTAAAATATTACTAACCTCAAAATTCTTTAACGAAATTATTTAAAATACCGTTTAACCTAACAGACCCTAACTCAAATATTTGAAATATCCTAGGGACAATCATTTACCTTAAAATACCACTAATGGCTGGTTTACATTATAAGATTTTCGGTGTGATTTTCCAGCCTATTTGTTTTGCATGTGTACTAAAGCAAAATCATACCAAAAATCGTACAGTGTAAACTAGCCATAACGAAATAACTTAAAAAGCCTTAAAATAATCAAACGAAATAACTTTAAATACCGGTAACTCTAAAACAACTTAACGAAATAACTTATTATACCGATAACCTTAAAATACCCTAACGAAATATTTATGAAATAACGTTATCCATTAACACTAAAGACTGGTTTACACTATAAGATTTTCGGAAAGATTTTGCAACCTTGTCTATATGTTTTGCATATGTACTAAAGCAAAATACTACCGAAAATCTTATAATGTAAACTGGCCTTAACCTTATGAATCGGTTGCCAACTCTGATAAAACCCATAATGCATGTTAAAAACAAACAAAAAAATCTAGCACTTTTTTTAGCACTTTTTATTTTGAATCTAGCACTTTCTAGCACTTTTCTTCGACGATCTAGCACCTTTTCGCATTTGTCTTATGGCAACACTGTATAGCACTTAACCCCAATGAAGTTAAATAATATAACAGGGCTATGAACTCTCCATCAGATGGCGAGCAACAACTGTTATAAGACTCAGTCTATCTTACTAGTATTTAGAAAAAAATCTGCTAATTTCAGTAGTTCTTTCGGCAAGATAATTTTTAACTATTTTCTAGTAGCTTTTTCGGCTATGTTTATAGATTTATTTCTATGATTGAAGCGGTACAATATTTCACCAAAAATCGACATATGAATTTTCAGTGCCACCCTAATAAGTCTATAAGGGCGAAAACATTAGGGGAGTCCATATAAACTCGTATTCTACTCGTAAATGGTGTAAACCCGGTATGTGTATGTGTTTAATGTCAAACTCCATACATAAAAAATATGGTTTGTATTTATACAAGGTTTACAAGGAATTTACGAATTTATATGAAACCCCCTGTTACTTCTTAGCATCATATACATATTTGTCTTATATAATCGTTTTCACTCGGGTTATTGGTTTACTTAAAATAAAGATCCCTGCCATTTTCAACCAGTTTAGTATTACAGTAAATATGAAGTCTTTGTCACAATTGACATTTACTTGTTATCACTCGTAAATTGTCAACTTGATACCACCAACATTTCCAATTGGGAAAGCTTTAAACAATACATTTGACAAATTTTGTTCCTCAACAAGACAATTTGAGGTTAAAAAAGTCGGTTACATATTTGAATTTTATTTATATATTCATAAATCTGTTATTCTACCCATAAAACATTTTATTTTACGCTTATGTTGTTAAAATTAAGATAAACTTTTGGGTGCGTTTAATAAATTTTTATATTTTTTGTTATTTTATGCATATATTTTTTTGTTGGGCGTATATTAGAGTGGGTCGGCCACTAAAGTTGTTAAAAAAATATTTTATATCGTAGAAAAATAATAATTTTAAAATAGGTAGATGGCTTCAGTTTCCGATATGCAATCGCAGTTTCCGGAAATTAACCTAAATTTCTAACAGTTAATTCTACAGTAATAATATCACAAGAAGTAGCGTATGATATTTCGAATTTAGTTAATTTTGGTACACTAAGTACAAATATGTATTGTAAATTTTTTTTTTAATCAGTTGAAAATTTTCAAAATAGTTTAACTGTGTTATTGATCAAAGAGTCTATATTTATAAGAAAAATAACTACAAGTTAGTTTTTCAACACTAAAGACCTGCATGAATCCATTTAAAAGGGGCGTGTGGTGCAATGGTTAGCCCGATGGACTATTACACATAAGATTAGCAACGGTAACATCAATTTATAAAAATAATATGTATTATCTACCCATCATATATGTCGAAGCCTTTTCCTTCGGTGTTCCCATAGCCCTTAACCCCACCGAAGTAAAATAAGATAATAGGGCTATGACCAACAAGCTTCAGAAAAGTTCGTCAACGTTCTAATTGATGGCGCCCAACAACTCAGCATCTCGCGCAATTGCAATATTGCCATATTTGAAACCCTTAATCTTTCAATAACTTTCGTTTCTTCTCTATACCCCAGGAAAAAAAGTGAGGAAAAAGAAGTAGTAAAAACATAACAACAGATGAATAGGGAGTAGTGATAATTTGTTGTTTTCACTGATGAATTTAACATTGACTTGTCATAGGAGGGAAGTTGTTCTTTTTTGAAACAAATTATGTATATTTGAACCGATGAAAAGGAAGTTCATTTTCACTTGTTTGTATTTTAATTTAATTAAAAAAAAAAAACATCATGCATCATGTGGGGTTTGAACCCACACTCGTTGGCATTTCAAGCAGACGCTCTACCCCTTATGCTATGGCTCGTTATAACTTATAGCTGACATTTAGCAGTCTTGTTCAGTAAATTGTTCTATTTATTTTTTCTATTTTTATTAACAAAAATATATAACATATTGGAAAATATATAAAGTTTTTTTTTTAAATTGTTTTTTTTTATATAAATAATACACTCATAGAAAGAAATAAAGCTGTAAAAATAGGAGAAAAAGCTACTAAAAATTATGTAATTAAAAATGACCTTGCAAAAAAACTGCTGATATTAGCAGTTTGTTTTTTTGCTAAATACTAGTAAGATAAGAAGGAAAAATAAAACTGTTAAATTTACAAAATGTTGGTTATATTTAAGTTAACTTTTAATACGAATTACCTTGATAAAATCCGGAAAAAAATTTTGCAGCATATTATTAGATAAAACATAGTTTTTTCTGCAAGGTAATTTTTAACTTATTTTTACTAGTTCTAGTTAAAATGTTTACAGGATTTTTCTTTTTCTGTTATATTTAGTTTCTAAATATATTTAGTAAAAATTTAATCGAAATGGATTTTTTAAATTACAATTTTTTAAATACAAACAAAATTGTAATATTTACCTTTTTCGTATTTTAACAAAAAATATTTGAAGAATAACATATTTATTTAGAACTTTTATATTTCCAGAAAATTTCATATAAAAATAAAAATTAATAGAAAATTAAAAAAAAAATTTTAAGTCGTTTCAAAAATTAATTTTTGAGTGTACGAAAATAGAAAAAAATAAAAATTTTACAGTAAAAACTACAAAAACTTATTAATTGTGTAAAAAAAGTTCCAACAAATTTTTTTCCACCTGGTGGGACTCGAACCCGCAACCCTCTGATTTCTGTGCCAGCACGTTCCTATGCAACCCCCATACAAAATATTGACTTCTTATCACCCATGAAACAGAACTTCTGACTAGCATATATTTATTGCAGCATTAGATGTTGTTTAAAACCCATTCCTAGGGGAGCAATTCTTTGTGATGTAATGGAGGAAGTGATTCATTTAGAAGTCATTCCATTTATTTTTGCTGGGACCCTTTCCAAAGAAAGCACCATGTTAATAGGAAGAAATTCCTGAGTGTTGCTTCTGTTAAAACGAAACGTGCTCATAATATTCACTAGTGTTGTCAATTTTTACTGATAAGCTTTTTGTTTGTAAGCTTAGCGAAAAAAATACTAAAATTAGGAATAAAATCACAAATTAAAAAAACCGCTAAGACTTGAAAGAAATAAAAACAATATCAAATTTTAAAGAAATCGTCAAAATTGGAAAAGAAAAACACAATTGAAAAATCGGCAAAAATTTAAAAATCGGCAAAAATTCAAAAAATCGCCAATATTGAAAAAATCGTCACAATTAAAAAAACGCTATAATTAGAAAAAAGAATAGCTAAACCAAAATACATTTAAATTTCCAAATTTGAAAAAACGCAACAAGTTAAAAAAAAATCGCCAAAATTAAAAACAAACGCCAAATTACAAAAAATTGCTAAAAGTAAAAAAAATTGCCGAAGTTTAAAAAATTATCAGAATTTAGAAATTTCGCCAAATCAAAAAAAAAAAATTTAAAAAACGTTAAAATTAGAAGCAATCGCCAAATTAGAAAAACAACAATCTCCAAAACGTCAAAATTGAAAAAATCGTGACAATAGTAAAAAATTGCTAATATTGAAAAAATGTAAATCTCTTAAATTTAAAAAGACACCAATACTTAAAAAGCCGTTAAAATTAAAAACAAATGCTAAAATTGAAAAAAAATGACAAAATTAAAAAATCGTTAAAATTAAAAAAAAATTCTAAAATTAAGAAAAAAAAAAATTGACAAAATCTAAAAAATCATCAGAATTTAGGAAAATCGCCAATTTGAAAAAAACGTTAAAATTAGAAAATATCGCAAAAATTCAAAAATCGCTATAATTTTAAAGAAATAGTTTTTATTCGCCAAAATTTAAAAAAATCGCATTCATTGAAAACACTCGTTAAAGCAAAAAAAATTATGATAAAAGTTAGCGATCAGAGTTGCATTTCGTAAAAGCCAGCTTCGATATTTTAAGAATTAAAGTTCAAAGCAAAAACAGTAATAACAGAGGATAAAAATAGCATTGTTAAAATTTCGGTGATGTTAGTCTAATCAGGCTCTATGCATATCGCTCACCTACTGTTAAACTCTGTGTCACTGATTCTGTTTGACATTTCAAGAAGTTAAATTCCAACTAAGGGTGTTCAGTTTTTTATTACATATCTTTATGTTTTTTAATTTGATGAAACAATCTTTAATATTTATTAAAACCTAAACCATAAAGCTTAACGTATCACCTTCTATTAAAACTTCTTCTAATATCGGACAGAGTCAGTTTACAGAGGTAGATATGCATGGGATTATATACTTGTTGATCTAATTGTGTTGCTTCAGATTTGCTTATTTGTTTCACATTCAATGTGATAGATCATCATCAATTATTTATCCATAAAGACATTAATACTGAGGATAGGTTTGTAGTGAGACCCGTAAACACATATTCTAACCTGCTGCCCTTATCGAATTCTTTCAATTTTTATTCTCTGTTATTTTACTTGTAAAACTTTTATCATCTATCTTTGAATTGAAAATAATTTAAAACGAAAATGTTATAATATGAAATCTCAAAACCAAACGAAAACATTTATTTGCCAATTAAGAAATCAACTGTAAATAAATTTCACTCAAAATCGCAAATATTAAAAAAAAAATATTCAAGATTAAAAAGATGTTAAAATAAAAAAAAATACTCATCAAAACAAATTGCAATCTTCAAAATTGAAAGAAGGCCAAAGTTTAAAAAAAATTGATTATTTTTAGCTAAAATTTAAAAAAAAGTTTCAAAATTGAAAAAATTCGTTAAAATTTAAAAAAATCACAAAATATGAAAAAAATATTAAAATTAATGAAAAAAAATATGTTTTATTTTCAATTGTAAAAATAGTATAATTACTTCAACATACTTGAAATTTGGAATAAAAATTGCAAACGGTTCTCCAGTTATTACCTTTTTATGCATTGGATTAACAATAAAATTTTCTGAGTTCTATTTCTAAAATAAGAATATATCAATAATAACAAATATAAACTAAACAAGAATTCTAAAAAATCAACGAATACTTGCAAATAAAATTTCTTTAAAGTATCCACTTGTTGTTAAATTAGTATATTTTTTTCTTCAGTTTAGCACTCGGTTTTGAAAAATTAGTAAAATGGAAATTTAGTTAAAAATCCGTAATTTGTAATAGGAGAATAGAAAAAATTATTACTAAAAATAAAAATTGTACTAAAAATCAGTACAAAAATAGTAAAGTGCGATTGTTAACTATTTACAAATTTTTTTACTAACTTTTTTATCTGAGTGTAACTTTCCGATTTTTTTTAACTAAAAAACCGCGATCGCTTACCCATAATGGAAGACGTTAACCGACTTTTTTTTTAAAATTTTCAAGGTTCGTAAATTATTTTTCCACTAATTTCAGAATTAAAAAAAAGGCAGAAACTAGATACAGTCTGATTTGCAAATTAATGTGTTTATAACTTATGAAAAAATGTTTATTCTTCTTCTTAACCTCAAACCTACTAAATTAGAAAATTTTTTAGTTCGGTCCGCTCTAGTGTATATAACACATATGCACATAGCCAGCACAGCATACACACTAGGGCGGGTCGATTTAATAATCGCCCATGGCTCAGTGAAAATCGTATTCTAGGGATCAAAATAAGAAACTTTGCCGAAGGAACCATACCTCTAAAACGAATTCTACTACCCCCAACTGTTGACTTTTGTCCCGTAGGGTCAAGTTTTGAAAAATCCCACTTTGACCCATTTAGAGTGCCCCAATCGAGTCCAAATGTATGACCGACCCCCACTAACTTTGGAGGGCCGATCCACCCATGCCAGTGGCACACCCCCTGGAACTCCCCTAGGGGGTTCCCCATACAAACATTTTAAAAAATCACCATTTTTGGCACTTTATTTTATTATTTTTTATTTATTTTATTTATTTTTATTATTTTATTTATTTTTTCTCTTTAGAAATTTATTTAGTCAGAACATATGTAAAAGAAAAAATTAATTTAACTTAGTAATAGAAAAGAAAATAAAAAAAATTACTGTTTGAAGTCTTTTTTGCTTTCAAGTCTGGGCATTTTTTCTTTTCTATTACTAAGTTAAATTAATTTTTTCATTTACATATGTTCTGACTAAATAAATTTCTAAGGAGAAAAAATAAATAAAATAATAAAAATAAATAAAATAAATAAAAAATAATAAAATAAAGTGCCAAAAATGGTGATTTTTTAAAATGTTTGTATGGGGAACCCCCCAGGGGAGTTCCAGGGGGTGTACCACTGGCATGGGTGGATCGGCCCTCCAAAGTTAGTGGGGGTCGGTCATACATTTGGACTCGATTGGGGCACTCTAAATGGGTCAAAGTGGGATTTTTCAAAACTTGACCCTACGGGACAAAAGTCAACAGTTAGGGGTAGTAGAATTCGTTTTAGAGGTATGGTTCCTTCGGCAAAGTTTCTTATTTTGATCCCTAGAATACGATTTTCCCTGAGTCATGGGCGATTTTTTTGCCTCCCCACAAATCGACCCAGCCTAATACACACATATACATACATGTCATCCGACAGTTGTCTGTTCATACAAATTTTTTTGTTAAAATAAATGTATATATGACCAGTGAGAAAGCGGGAAAGCTCCGAAAAAGCACTGGAGAAACAAAATTGTCAACGTTGGCAAAACGCTGGCAAAACCAATAGATAGGTGGTCTGGAAGTAGATTTTCCAAAATAAAATTAAAAAAAGTGCATATGTAGAACTAATAGAAAAAAAGTCTGCAAAAAATGTAGTTAAAACTACTAAAAATTAGTTAAAAATGATGCTGCAGAAAAAATTTATAAAATTAGCAGATTATATTTGCTATATATTAGTAATATAGGAACAGCAAAAATATAACTGTTAAATATACAGAATTTTAGTTATATTTGATTTAAATTTTTGTTAATGGAAATGGCAAATTAACCTGCTAAAATAAATAAATAAATCGGAAAAAAATTTTAAATTTTCTAAATTTTTTTTCGATTTTTTTTTTAATACAAATAAAAATCGAGCCTTTTATAACAGCAATTTACAATTTTTTTAGCAAACATTTTTGCTGATTTTAGCTGGAAATTTTGTACATATAACAGACTGTTTTTGTTTTTTTTACAGTACAATTTGTAATTTTGAATTAACTAAAAAAAGTTAACTAAACTTCTGTATATTTAAAAGTTTTATTTTTGATGTTCTTATTTTACTAGTATTTAGTAAAAGAATCTGTTAATTTTCTACAAGGCCATTTTTTAACTAATTTTGAGTTGCTTTTTCTGTTATTTTTACAGATTTATTTCTATGACAGATTTATACCAATGCATTGATTTTATACCGTTGTCAATTTCTGGCTGGATAGTACTTGATAATCACTTTTGGCAAACGTTTTAATAACGCTGTAAACTTTTTTGTCCACTGTTTTTTTTTTATAAATCACGGAAATTTTTTATATTTATTTTTTTTTTTCTATTTCAAATTTATCCTTATCGGGATATATTTTAATTGCATTAAAGGAATCAAATGCGTTAAAATCCCTAAACTTATTCAGTAGTTTTGATTTAACTGCCTTTTTCTTAAGTGCACATTTGCTACAACTGCACAAAATTTCGGTTTCGTTTCTATTTTACAAAATTAGAAACGCAATTGTCTTCTTTATGTGCACTTTTTATATCTGCGCATTTAAGATAAGTTTTACTTTACTTTATTTTCATAAAAAAGATCACCGTTAGCTGCTTCTTGTGTTTTGCTTTGTTTTTCAATTCTAGGAAAAAAACACACATAAAATAAATGTGTTGTCAGCTTTCTTTATGACAAAAATATCCTACTTTAGTCGTTTTTAACCATAAAAATCGCAAGATCTGGTGCAAAGCACAAAGTTGTCATCATTAGCTTCATTTGTTTTGTTTGTTTTCAGTCTGTATTGGTATACCTGCACATTAAGGCAGGTAAACAATTTGACTTAGCTGCGTTTTTGGCTTACCTACACAAAAATTCTTGCAATAGTTGGTTGTGCAGCTAAGTCAAAATTACTGTTTAACAAATTCTCTAAAGTAATCTGGTGAATACATGTCCCTATTCGGATTTCATTCCTGCCTAAGGAAATCGTCAGGGGACGACGTTTTTAGAATTTCTAAAAATATTTCTTAAGTTAAATTACAAGCTCAGTAAGCATTTCTTGTTCTCGTCTAGAACTCTAAACATTTAAAATACAAAGAAAAAACAACAACAAAAAATTTACCACAATTTGCTTTGTCATCTTCCAAAATACTATTCTGTTGTTTTGACAGATCTAGCAATGCATTTTTATTTTTAATATAACGTTTACCCAGTGGTATGCCAGTACTTGATTGTTTTTTTTTTTGTTCCACTGGCAATTTCCGACTGGGTCTATTTATTTGTAGAAAGACTGCATATGTTGGCTATGAATATGTTTAAATATCTGGTGAGTGTATAAGCACATTTATGAAACAGATTTAACCTTTAAGCGCATTATTGAAACAAGTGTCCTACCATTGCAATTCTTTCCAAATTTGTCATATTCCAAAGCATTTTACTATTAAAAATGAGAAAATCGGTCTAGGGGTTCAAAAGTTACGAGTTAGTTTATGAAGGAGCATTAAAGAAAACATCAAAAGTACCATAATTTTGAGGTTAGGTGATAATTGTACAACAGATTGGAATATCAAAGACAAGAACCATTTAATAGACTAAAACTAGAGGTGGGCGCGTTAGTGATTTTTAACTCACGCACGCTCACAGAGGAAATAAATGAATCACGCACGACTCGCGCACCAGCATTTTTCCCACTGACGTTGATGTACACTTACATATGTGAGTACACACAGGAAAAACAAATTGCCAACCGAATTACTAGGCCTATTTTGGTTGCTACAACCAATAAATTCGGTTAATGAAACCAAATTGGAATGTGATTCCAAAATATTTTGGGTATTGCAACTAAAATTTAGTTGTATAAACGGAATTTTGTTGTGATAACCAATATTCAGTTGCAGCAACCTATTTTAGTAGATGTAACCGAATTTCTGTTGGAAAATGGCATATTTTTTCTCTGTGTGTATTTTAAAAAAATTGCTAAAAATCTATGGTGGAGAAATTAAACTCACCCACGAATCAAGAACGAGTTATTTGTTATTACTCACTCTTAAGCATGAATCACGTGAGTGTAGTAATTTTTAGTCACGATTACACTTGACTCACGAAAATTTCGTGTTACGCGCCATCTCAACTTTAAACACAAAAAAAAGAGAAAAGCCGACTTTAATGAAATTCGGATATTTTTCAAAAAAAAACCCGTTTTGAATATGATCTGTTTTCTATTTTGTGACTTTAAACAAAAAAACCGGTTACTTTATTGGGTTAATTGAACTTTACTAAATATGTAGGAACAGTAACAGATTCGACAGCAACAACTCTATTTAAATATACATTGGTTGGACTTATGTTGTTTTGTTTGTAAATTTTTTACAAAAACAGTTCTATAGAATTTAACAAAAAGTCCCAGTATATTAAAAACAAAAAAAAAATAAAAATAAAAAAATATCTGGTTGCTGTATAAAATGTTCATAACAAAAGCCATCTGAGGCACCCACCCACGTTAGAGGCACGCAGTATGAGTATTATACACACATTGTGTTGCAAGAGAATATCAAACAGACAACAATACACAAACTGATTTTAAAAAAATACTGAATATTTAAAAAAATTTTTTAATAAATGCACAAAAAAGAAAGTCTTTTTTTCCAGTATAATCTCCAGATGAAAAGATTTGTATGAAAAAAATTATAAAAAAAATAAAGAACATTAAATTTCATAAGCATCCTTTGACTTCTTTTTTCAAATAAAATTGATCCCCATGTCATTATAATAACAAAACTCCCCACATAGACTATCACGGATAAACGCTGGAGTTTAAAAGAATTGAAAACTTAAATTGTTAGCATCTATGTGATTGCTATTTTAACCCTCTATGGCAGTAGTTCCCAAATGGGAATCCGTAGCTGCATCCTACATCATAAGCGAAGAGTTCCTAAAATCTACTTCATATACCAGAAAACTTTAAAAATTAAAAATTAAAATTTATAATTAAAATTTATAATTGAATAACAAAAAATCATTATCTAAAAAAATTGAGTACCCGATGAAAGAAGTTCTGATAGAATTATATATAATTTGGGCCATGTAATTTGGCCCATTCCATCTCATGGGATCTCATGGTATCTGATCCAATCTTTTAAATATGTCAACTGTTACTGAAGTTATTCGAAATTTCCTAAGTGAACCTATCATTATTTCGCCCACTGTATATAATCAGCAAAAAAAAAAAAATTGGAATTCATGCTTAACAAAAAACTTCTTCCATTACTTCATTAGTTTCGTTAGTGTATTTTTACTGCTTTTTAGAAGTAATTTTGAACAGCTTCAAAAAAAAATCACTTCTTTCATTGCTTCAAAAGTAGCCGTTAATATATTTTTATTGCTTTTTTAAAAGTAATTCCGAACAACATCCAAAAAATCACTTTAGTATGGCATTAAACACAATTGCTCAAGAAGTGATCCTAAAAAGTGATTTTGATACAGTTTATTTTCAAACAGATGATCGTGGGTTCGATTCCAGGCGGGGCCAATATTTTTTTAATGTTTTTAACTTTTTTTAAAATTTTTTTTATTTAATTAATTTTTTTAAATTCATTTTAAAAAATTTGAAAAAAAAATTATGAAAATCTGTGAAAATAGTACTGAAAACATATTAGCAGAATCAGTTTGTTAATAAAATGAAAACAGCAAAAAAACTGTTAAATTAACAGAATTTTAGTAATATTTGAGCTAAATTGTAGTTAATTGCAAATAACAATTTAACCTGCTAAAATTAGCAAAAAAAATTGCTGAATAGTAGTTTAATAAAAATAGAAAAAAAACTGTTAAATTTACAGAATTTTAGTAATATTTGAGCTAAATTTTTGTTAATTGCAAATAACAATTTAACTAGAATGAAAATAGCATAAAAAAAACTGTTAAATCTACAAAATTTTTGGTAAAATATTCTGAAATCAACAAAACTTTTGCAGATTACTAGTGGACTGGAAAAAGGTAAAAAGGAGCAAATGAAATGAAAATTAAGAAATAAAAAATAAATGTGTGTTTAAAAACATACTTGTGACCAGTTTATTGAATGTGTCAATTAATTGAAATTTTTTCAATTGGCATTGTTCAATGCCTAAATGCCCATTTATAGTTGATGAAAGAAGTATTTGTTTTCATGTTTTAATAAAAGAATAAATTAAGAAAAAAAATTAGAAATTCGCGTATTTCTTATATTTTTTTATATTACAATTCTTTTTCTTCAATTATGTGTACATTTCATTACCATTGTTTTCATCAATGCAAATTGAAAAAATTTCATTGGCATTGAATGGTGATGAAATTTGTTGGCATTGACATTGAGATAAAGTAATGCCAATTATATTTCAATGCAAATGAAAATTTCCCAAGACTGATTTTTTGTAAAAGTGGTAATATTTATAGACAATAATATGTTAACCATAACAACCCAGTCAGAAATCGCCAGAGGTACAAAAAAAAAGCAATGGTATACCATTGGGTAACCACGGTGTTAAAAATAAATGACTGGCAGAACACTCATTTGGGACGCTTTGCCAGCGTTTGCAAAAAGCGTTTTTCCTGTATTTGTTTTACAAAAATTTCGGGGGTTTATAAAAAAAATCCACTGGCATAGAATTGGCTACCAGTGCTACCTAGCCAATGCTACCAGTGGTATAAAAATCAATTCACTGGTAACCAATGATTTTATACAAATGCTTTGTTAAAAAAGGTTTGTAATCAGAAGGTTCCGAGTTCAAATCCGGTTGCAAGGAAAAGAAATTTTTTTTTGATTTTTTTTAATATAAATTTTTTTTTGTTTTATAAAATCAATTTTTTGTTTGTGGGAAAGCTCGTTCAAGACCAACTTTTCTTTTGCCCCCCCAACGCTGGCATATTAGTTACAAAAAATTGTTTGCCAGTCTTTTGGCACAGCCAGTAGTTGTCCAGCTATTATCACTCATTTATGTGTTTAGCCATCAAATATTATATCTCGTTAGCTCAGTGGGTAGAGCAATAGTCTGCCAATCTGACTCCCTGGGTTCAAATCACGCCAGACAAAAAAAAAAATACTTTTTTTAAATTTTATTTTGGAACATATATTTCCACACCACCTGTCTATTAGTTTTGCCAGTGTTTTGCCAACGTTCAAAAATTTTGTTCCTCCAGTGCTTTTCCGGCGCTTTATGAACAGCCGGTCCTTTTGTCTAATGATGTTATCATTTTGGGAATGGGAAAGCACTTTTTGCCAGTACTTGTACCTGTTAAACTGCTATACCACCACTTTCCCGTTTGTATTTTTCTGATTGGGAAAATTTATTTCAGAGACCCTTCTTTTGATTTTCATTGTTTACTGATCGGATATGTACTTCCGAATTTATTTGAGTTTCCATTTTCACCTCTAAAGCTCCACCCACAGGAAAGAAGGTGTGGCCGATTAAAAATATCGTATTCTTTAAATAAGCTTAAAAAGTACAATATTGGAGGAAAAAATTAGGGTCATCCCCGTAAACTCCACTTGCTCCCCAGAGATACTTTTAATCACAATTTTAATATTAAAATGGTTCGTCCAAAATAAACCTTGATCTTTGAAAATTAATGTATTACGATAAATAGAAACTTTTCTCATAAATTTTAATAATTTATATATTTTATGAATAGGACAAATTTTCAACCATTTCAATTTAGCTTTATTTAAAAACTTTTTGCATTATTTTTGGCGAGTTAAAAATATGCAGTAATTTTTATGAGTCATTTAACATTTTGTTTATAAGCGCTCCAAAATTGGTGGTTTAGTTTACAAAAAATTTGTAAAATTAGCAAATCTTCTGTTAAAAATTAGTAACTAAAATTCAGCAAAAAACTGCAAAGTTAGCAAATTTATTGTTAAAAATTAATAACTAAATTCAGCAAAAAAAAAATAGCAAAAAAATTTGTAAGTTAGTAATGTGGAGGTAGCAAAAAAATTAACTAAAATTTAAATTTTAACTAAAAATTAGTTAAAAGTTTGTTAAGTTGAAGTGCTAACAGTTTTACTAAATTTTCTACAAACTTTTTTCTATGAGTGTACAAAAGAACAGCTCAGCGGTAGAGCGCTAGACTGGCAATCTTAAGGTCGCAAGTTCGATACCCGGTGGAGGTAATAAAAAAAATTTGTAAAATAAAAAATATAATTTTTTTAGTATGAAGATCAACTAGACGATCTTTTAATTGGTAAATGAATGTTTTTGTTAGATTTGAGATCATATAAGTAAACTTAAGAAAATAAAATTTTAAAAATTCGAAAAGGTCAGCAGGATAGAATTGAGGACACTGAGGATGGGTCTGTAGCGGGACCCGAAAATACGTATTCTATCCTGCTGGCCTTATCGAATTTTTTCAATTTTTATTCTCTGTAGTTTATTTGTATGATCTCAAATCTAACAAAAACATTCATTTATAATTTTTTTTGAAAATTTTTTTTTAACTTTTAATTGGTGAAAAACAGCTTCCTTTCCACTCGTTAAAAACAGTACTGAAAAAATGTTCAAGTGGGAGTACTCCTCTCCTATGACAACTCAATGTAAAAATCATTAGTGTTTCTGTTAAAAACGAAGTACATCTAGATCATTAACTGTAGTGCTTTTTTTACTGCATCGGCATCTCTTTTTTTTTGCTGGGTATATATAAAAGTGATAGAATTTTTCTGTTTAATTCTGTCATAAATATTGTTACGAAATTGGAAATTATGGAATTTTATAAGATATCCCCAGAAACGAGATTTACTGAACCTATCAATCTGGTAAAGCTAGATTTAAGTATGATGTTAAGTGGTTTGAGTACTGGAATTTTCTGGTATATTTACAACCACGGCCGTTACACTATATAAGACCGAATTTAATGAAGGAAGGGGAAGTCATGAATTGACATTTGTGGAGTTAAGTTGCGCTAAGTATTTGAGTTCAGACTGTATATACTAGGGTGGGTCGATTTAAAAATCGCCCCAGTGACAAGGAAAATCGAATTCTAGGGATCAAAATAAGAAACTTTGCCCGAGGAATCATACCTCTAAAACGAATTCTAAATCCCAGACTTTTGATGTCGCAAATTTTGAAAAATCCCACTTTGACCCATTTAGAGTGCCCCAATCGAGTCCAAATGTATGACCGACCCCCACTTACTTTGAAGGGCCGACCCACCCATGCCAGTGGCACACCCCCTGGAATCCCCTGGGGGTTCCCATACAAACATTTTTTCATGTAAAGTGCCAAAAATGGTGATTTTTTGAAATGTTTGTATGGGGAACCCCAGGGGATTCCAGGGGGTGTGCCACTGGCATGGGTAGATCGGCCCGCAATCTTATGTGTAGGAGTCCAACGTGCTAATGCCCACATAGTGCTTTAAAAGTGATCCTAAGAAGTTATTTGGATACAGTTTATTTGCAAACAAATGATTGCGAGTTTCAATCCTGGCGAAACCAATATTTTTAAACCTTTTTTTTTCTTATATTTTTTTTTTATTTTTTTTTAATAGGTATTTATGAATTTATAATTTTTTTAAATTAAAAATTTTTTTAATTTCAACATTTTTAAATATAAATAAAATAAAAATGATGAAAAATCCAATTTTGTAATGCAATTTAAAATTAATTTAATTACAATTTCTTGAATGTAATCGAAATGAAAAAATATTTCATTACAAATACAAAAAGTACGTATATGTAATTGTATGAAAATGAATAATAATCATTATAAAAAAAATTAATTATTCCAAACTGTGCTTGATTCAATCATTATACAGTAACAACTTGATAATGGACACGATATTAGGTTAAAGTGTCTTCTTTGAACACAAATGACGAATTGATAAAATTCTTCATTTCAATGAATTTATTCCTATTGAACTCTGTCA
The DNA here is from genome assembly GCA_949987735.1 of Leucophora obtusa. Classification (NCBI taxonomy): domain Eukaryota; kingdom Metazoa; phylum Arthropoda; class Insecta; order Diptera; family Anthomyiidae; genus Leucophora; species Leucophora obtusa. Next base: position 49,278,608 of record OX465299.1, read on the forward strand.
CGCGCACACTTTTACTATACTCATAATAAGGATTTGCATTCAAAATATCTCTTTCACAAAAAATAAAATAAAGTTATGATTGTACGAGTATTATTATGCTGGAAACTGAAAGTCAAAGTTGCAAAAAATTTGCAAAAAAAAAGGTATAATGTAGAGTAATAGAATTGCTGCAAGTTACTTTGTTAAAGCAAATTAAGTTAAAGTTGAAAAAAAAATTATACTTATGTATTAAATACAAATGGGGTGAAAATGGATTAAATCGTAAATTCAGTGTCAGAAAAAAAGTGAAAAAATAGTTAAAAGTTGGGTTAAAGCAAGCGTACAGAAAAATTTAATTACACCGAGAAAACAGATTCATTCATGCGGTTGTGGTAACCGAAGTTGAGACCGGAGTAACATATTCAGTAATTATAATTTAAAAATACGTTTGGCACAACAGAAACTTTTGATAAATTCGGTTGTCAGTAGAAATCTGTTTTCTGTTAAAATACTAAGGGTATTCTACTCTTTCAAAAATACAAAATTGCCAAATAATTCTACTATCCGATTAAAATAACACTATACTTAAAGAATTAAGTTCTTTTTTTTTATTTGTTTATCTTTGTTTAATTATAAACTTTCTTGTTAACAAATGAAAATTTACTTTTCTATTTTTTTGCAAGAAAAATCCACAATGCATGCCTTCACTCTTGACTTCAATGGACGGTGAAGCTATAAGTTGCGACAATAAAAAAAAACAATAAATATGCCTGTGGCAAAACAATATAGCAAATCGAAGATTCAGATTTAAGAATGAGGCGAACTCTACCTCACATGACAGTTTCGGACTCAGAATTTTCGAAATCCTCAAATGAGACAAACATTATTGGTCTACCAATGACTTTGCTTATGCAGATTAACCTCCATCGGAGTAAACTGGCAACACAAACTCTGATGGAACAACTTTGAAAGGGTAAAGTCCACTTCGGTTTGATCCAGTAACCTCGCAATATAAAATGCATGGTATCTGGAATAAGCGGTCTGTATTAACAACTTTTCTATATACAGATAGGAACTCGGCAGAGAAAATCCTTTTCGCTCCGGAATGAGAGCATCTATTAATTTACAGTCTGACTCGCCGACACTACCATCTTCGTCAGAACTTCAGGGGTTAACCAATATTCGGAATTTAATATTAATATTCATAACTCACCTACGTTTGTAAACATATTAAGGGAAGAAGTTGTAGACATTAATATTTGCTCAACAAACATTGTGGACGAGATTCAAGATTGGCACGTCGCAAACATCCATTCTTTTTCGGATCATCGGTACATATTGATTGTACTAGCACACTCACCCCTAGAACCTATATGGTTCCGAAATTGACATAACTTCAGAATTAATCGACAAGACCGTCTTAATACTTATAAAGCCTGTTTTAAGGAGAGAGTTGATATCGACAGGGAAGTAGACATGTTTACAAATAACATTATTTAAACCTTTGGGGAGAAATCTCTTCGAGAAAAGTCTTGGCTAATCGGGGAACTGATCAATCTTGGGAAAGATGTTCTCAGACTTTCCCATAGGTATCGTCGTAAAAGACATTCGAAATACTAGGACCACTACCAAAGGAAGCTCAATGCGAAGATTCGAACGGTAAAGTACAGCTCCTGGATTAGAAGTTTGTTACCTTGAAGATTAGGAATTCTTATCGAAGACCCATACGCAATCCGAAATATTTTTTGAAGGGAACGGAAAGAGGGTGGACTCAGTGGACATATCTTTAACGATTCTTATGGAAACTCACTTTCTTGACGAAAACTCTGGAACCAAAGTGGACAAAAAGTTGGAATCAATTTTGAACAACTGCATATTGGACCCGACGTGGATCAAACCCGACGTTGAACAACATGCTGTGCCCAATGGCATCCAGTAGGCTGGACCAACTGAGGGACGACAGCTTGGGCCAAATGCGGAACAACAGATTGCACCAACTTAGGTACAACATCGACGAGGAAGTGAGTTTGGTCGGAACATTAGTATAAGCAGTGATGCGATTAAGAGAGCTGTGAAAATCTCTTCGCCTTCTTAAGCAGTAGGACTAGTTGGGGTATCTCCTCTAACACAGCACTGAGTTCGCTGACGTACATCTGGTGAATATTTTCTCTGCATGCCTGAGGCGAGCATACACCCCTAGGTTATGACAGAAGTCGAAAGTTGTTTTAATACAAAATCCTGTAAAGGATAGCTCTGCAAACCCGAAAGCTAATAGACCGATAAGCCTGAGATACTTTTTCAGAAAACCAAGAAAAGAATCGGGGTTGAAGGATAAAATCCCTTGCAATCAGTTAACTGCCCTTCATGAGATGGTCTACCATGTTGACAGATAATTTGGCCTACATACATATATAAACTCTAGAGTCAGTATTTAATAATATCTCAACCGAAACGCTTATCCGGCCCCTACACCAGTATGAAATTGACCTGGCTCTTATGGATTGGATCGGTCAAATGTTAGGGAACTAATGGATTAACAGTCAGGTCGAAGGCTTCAATATTAGACATAGGGTGTACCGGGGGATGACCACTTTAACTTTCGTATGGATGACCACCATAAACAGTCTTCTAAGAATTTTAGCCAATGAGGGTTTCCAACCTCTCTGCTATGTAGACGATGTGGCGATACTTTTGAGTGGGACAAATTCTGTATATCTGAGTAGGAGGACTACAGAAGCAATCGAATTGTCCCACGACTGGGCTAGGCCGCGGGTAGTTTACGTGAACCCGAACAAAATTGAGATATGCTTTTTCATTCAAAAGACAAGCATCATTATTTAGCTATAATGACCTCATATCCTCGGCAAAGACACGAAGAGCTGTAGTCTCCAAATGGGGTTTAAACCTGAGCATAGTCAGACACATTTGAACTTACGTATGTGGCAGTAGTATTGGAAAAATCAATCCGAAGAAAGTACTATATCAAGCCACTTCAGAAAATACAGCAGTGCCATCAAATCACATCTTCTAGGGCATTGGAAACAATTTAATTTGGCTAAAGAGATTCCACAGAAGTAAAACAACAAACAGGGCTGTGAACTAAAAAAAAAGCTTTAACAAAGTTCGCCACCTCTTCATCAGATGGCACGCAGCAACTGTTCTAAGATTTATCATCTCGCGCAGTTACAGTGTTGCCATATTTGAAGCCCTTCATCTTTCGCCACCTTTCACTTCTCCACTATCTCCTTTCCAAAGGAAGCAAAATGTTAATTAATAGGAAGAATTTCCTGAGTGTTGCTTCTCTTTAAAAAAAAAAGAGATTCGGCTAAAATATTAGGCCGCTTTAGCTACTAGCTTCAACTGAATACAACTGTTGAGTAGATTTGTAACAAGTGGAGAGCCAATTACCAGAAGATCATGGTCGAGTTCCTAGGATACAACATCACAAAATTAAATTGTAATAGAATCTTCGAGAGGTCAAAAACAGGAAGGTGCAGTACACTAATCCCGAGCAGGGAATGCTGGTCGAAAGGTACCTTTTTGAGTGACAATTCAGGCATTTACTTCTCTACGGATGGTTCGAACATCGATGGAGGAATTGAGTTGGGCTTTTATAAACCGTCTTTTAGGCAGAGATTAGGGAAATCACGTTAATACTGAAGGAATAGCAGGAAATTTAACGATCTTTACAGGTTCCTATCCAAACAATTTCTTCGAACTCTGTGATATCAGCCGCTATCATCGGGCGCAATCAGTAATTTCTCAACCGGAGGTAGTATTAAAATTGTATGGATTCCACAGCATTGTAAGATCACGGAGGACGTGATAGCCTGACGAATTGGTCAGCACGTCAATCGACCGTTATTGTTCATAAATCACTATGGGAGACCACGCGACTTGGTGCGAGAATCCTGGTGGCATGCCCAATTTATTTTTGTTTATTCGTTTTGTTATAAGGATGTGTCCGCTACACTATGACTTGAGTTTTGTTGCTTATGTTCTTATTCATTATTTTTGTAATTATCTTTTTGCCAATCAAAATTGCCACAATGGAATTTCATCTTTTTAGTTTTTTAATTGTCCCACAAGGGAATTTTTAAGAATGAAAATGCCTGACTGTTAGCAAAAACTCGACTGCTTTTTCTGTGTCTGCGGCAAGCATACTCTTAAGGAATACAAAGTTTAATTTTTCAGTAAAGTGGAGGATATATGTATACACTTGATTTTGAATTGGAAGTTTTTCCATATGAGCCATGGGTGCCAAAACATATCTGCCAAAATTCCTACAACGGTTTGATGATGTGGTCTGAAGGTAATAACATTTTTGATTGATATTCTTAGCACGACAATATTTTTGTGAAATTATTGGTTAAGGTGAACGAAACTCAATGAACTTTGACATTCATGTTTGATAAAATAGTGGCATAATGAAATTAAATAGGCATAGTCGAAACAGCTTTGTATATAAAGCCATGCCATCAGCTTTGCATCCAGTGCCACATTCGGATGTACTTTCGGTACCTGCACTACCTGTTTGCACTCCCAGTCTACGTTGGGGACCTGGTACAAGCATCGAAACCGAAACCATCATCTCTAATTTTGTACAATTCGAATCAACATTAAGCGAACAAATTATTATCACAAGAGCATTTAAACGCTTTGGTGAGAAAATTGGCACTATCAAGAAATAATGCAGGAATATTAGCAGACGACTTGAAAAGCCTTCATTTGTTCGAGCCTGGAGTGAAAGCTTCGAGTTTCAGAACGTGCCATCATACATTTCTGCCATACTTTATAATAAACGAAGCGAACATATTTTTTTATTGTAACGACATTGTACAACCCAGACGATTGGCGTATTTTTATTGACTCTTTAAAGAAAAGTCTTAAAGCTGTACTTATATTTTATGACAACTCAAAAAACCCAATTCCAATTGCGTATGGTGTCAACATGAAAGAGTCTTATGATTCTATAAAATGTATTTTGGTCGTAGTGAAATACGAAGAGCATAAAAGGGCGTCCATGTTGCGATTTAAAAATAGTTGCCCAGCAAAAATGTGGAAGCAGTAAAAACGTTGATTGCTTCCTTACTGCTACTTTTACCGCTTCTAAAAATGTACAGCTTCGTGAACAGCACTAATAAAAGGCTTAAGTTGATTAATTGTTTACATGGTTTTTTGCTGTGCTTTTCAAAAAGGTACGAAATGAGCAATACATTTTGATTGCCCTATTAAAAAAATTAATGAGGTTCAACATGCAATCATATCTTTTTCTGATGTTGGCCAAAACAAAATTTGATCCGAAAAATGGTGGATCATGCTGTATTCATTTATATGCACCGTAGATCTAATATGATGAAATACGATACGAAAATGGGTTTATCTAATCATATACAATTGGATGTGACGTAATGACAATCAAAAACTAATTTCAATAGAATGGACGATTTAATGCAATATGAGCGAACTTTGAATGAAGTATTTTTGTCTAATGGTATCAAATAAAATGTAACTTTATTGTACTAAATCTAATTATATATTATAAGATAAACCCATTTTTCGGATCGTATTTCATCATATTAGATCCAAGGTGTATCTAAATTAATACAGTACGATCCACCACTTTTCGGATCAAATTGTAGTTTAGGCTATACCAAAAAAATATACGTTTGTATTTTATAACATCTAACTTTTTTTACTCGGGTGCTTTAATATTTTTGCGGTTCTTCTATCAAAATTTTTTAAAATGCGGAAAAAAGTTATTTTAATGAAAATAAGAGGTTTTACTAAAAATAAGAGGCATTTTTTCTTCACGGAAATAATATGCAGGAATATTGTGCTTTTGAGAAGGCATGATTTGAAATAGTTGAAAAGCTTTATAATATGCACTTCCGAGAAGGCATGAATTATCGACATTTTAAAATAAAAACAGGAGCACTAATTAAAAGCGGTGAATTCATGCCTTTTTGGATCTATAAAAAAGTGCTTTCACACGAGCTATCTCGAACAAAAATCAGGCATGATATCATCAATAATGCAATCGCTTCACTGCTCAACTTTCGCTGACAAAACAGCTTCCAAGCAAGCAATAATTTCTGCTGGGTGCCTTTCTCTCTGGAATGCAGTCTGGATATGTAAAGTATCAATGCATTTTGTGTAAATTTAGGAATGCAGAGCTCACTGGGAGTTAGTTGAATACAACATCACTCAGCCACCCCTGATACCAACAGAACAAATTCTTCTGCCACCGCACAGTGGGCCAACATCATAGAATTTTGGCCAAAACTAGAATATTGAGTATATGAAACTAAAAGATATCACAAAGGGGGGCGTGGTTGTTGCTGATCACGAATCTGAAATAAAAAATATAAAATTCAAAATGGTGGTTCCAAGATGGCGGCCATTAATTTTTAGTTTATAATATATTGGACTTAAAAGAATCAATTATGTAGGTCTAGGATCCGTTGATTAAAAATCTGAAATTAAAATTTTTAAATTCAAAATGGCGGATGCAATATGGCGGCAAACAATTTTTTCATTAAATTTCTTATGTAGTCTGATTTATTCAAATTTCCACCAGTGGAAGTTTTTGGGTAGCAGATTACCAATCTGAAATAAAATTTAAAAAATTCAACATGACGGATCCAATATGGCGGCCATGAATTTAAAATTGTTATGTGTTGGAAAATAAATTACACTGTACAAGAAAAAAAAAAAGGTTCTGATGATAACTGATTCAGGCAGAGGGACCAAAGAAAAATATAAGTGTATCGGCGTTTCAAGAGTTTTCGTCTGGCGCCCTATGTTTTTGGGGAGTTAAAATTTCCCCTCTTTTGAAAATGTTTATTGTGAATCTTCCATTTTAGGTATAGGATATGTTCAGTGAACTTATGTAAAACACTACGAGGGACATTTTTGTGGAATATTTTAACCCTCTAACTCTGCAATTAAAGGGTCTTTTTTTGTACCTTTTTTAAAAGAGTCAAAAAAGACTCATAAGTTGAAGAGTTAGAGGGTTAAAATGTTCCACAAAAATATTTTTCATGAAATTCTACTATAAGTCTCTGAAGACATCAAAGTTGAAAATTTAACTTCAATGCCAGAAATAAGTCAAAACTTGAAATGTGTTTAAGGGTTAATTTCCTGCTTATTCAGAATTGGCACTAAAATGTCCCACAAACCTGGACTTTAGGGGGTTAGTCTGTGCCAGAAAACCAGTAACTATATTTAAGGTAATTTTTAGTGCTATTTTTTTAGTTTTTACTAAAACCCTGGAATGCTGGAAATCAGCGAGTTCAGTTAAAGGGCAAAATCTCGAAAGTTTATGAACGGTCGCAAACGGTCTCAAAAACCTAGATAGAAGTCATCTTAGGGAACACGTTGGACTTCAAGTTTTTCAAATATATCCTGGAACATTTTGGAGCTTTTTTTGAAAATTTTGGATTTTCAAAAAAAAAACCCATATTTTTGAGGTAAAATTAATAATTTTGTTACTTTTTTTGTTTCTATTTTTTTTTTTTTTTTTTTTTTTTTTTGAGAATTAGTTTCAGTTTTATAATTTGAGATTGTTTTTGGAACAAATTATTGTTTATTTATGACTTTTTTATTGTATCATTATAAAATAAAAAATGTCACAAAATTAAAAAACTTTGACTTTGAACTATCGCCAACTAACAACGAGTTACCACAATGATACACTATTTCACTCACAACATATTCAACAATCCTAGATTTTGAATATATAAACATATTTTCCCTTTACTTGAATTGTACTTTTGGCCAAAAATCGGCGATCCTGGCCCACAGTGCGCCGACACACATATATTTTTTTGCCTCCTTTATACTGTGTAATTAGACTTAAGGCCAGTTTTATTATGAGAAGTTAAACCAATTGTTTTCCTAAATATTTCTTAATTTTAGTTCATAACTATTCTTGAATAAAGTTGTCATACATACATACGATACAATCTGGTCACCTTAATTTTTGTTCAGTATTTTGCACATACAATCAACAGGCTGGTACGTACTAACAAAAAGTCAATTCATGTGAGGAGTGTTTTTGGCATGAAAAGAATTTATATACAGGTAGATACTATTCATTATGGAGGCAGCATACACAATCTATTGTACAACTTCCATCAACATCTCATCATCGGAAGAAGAAAGAAAGGGGGGGTTAACAGAATAAATAACACAACAGCAAAAAACCCTTTTTTTATAAAAAAAAAACAAATTAGAAAAAATACAATACAAATTCTAATTTGTTTTCAAATACTTAAATTACACACAATCCACATACATACATAAATGAATAAATAAAAAAAAAACCGATTTTGATGATGGAGTAAATAAAAGTCACAAATTAAATTTTTTTAAATGAAAAGTGAAAAAAATACAGTATTTATATAAATAAAAAATGTTACTGACCTTACATTACAACATCTAAAAAACGATTTATCACAAAAAATAAAAGTTGAAAACAGCAACAACAGCAACAAACAACAATGAAGACAGGTATTGAATACAAAATTTTTTTACATGTATTTTTTTGATGATATAAAAATCACTTTTTTTTCTTCTTTTATAACAGACTTGTAAAGAGCATGCGCACCTTTATTTTTTTCAATATGTATTTATTTTCTTAAATTATTTTTTTTTAATTTCACACTTTTTTACACCTTGTTTATTGGAATTTTGATATCTGCTGGTATTTTTGTATTTATTTTATGTAATTTCTCCTTTAGTATTTAAAAGTTTCTTCTTCTTTTGTTGAGGAATTTCTAAAACAAACAAATTAAAATATAAATATTTATGAATTTTTGTTAGTTTCTTTCTTCTTTTTCTTTATGTCAAAGATGACCACCCTACGCAAAAACAAATTTCTTTTATTATTTGCTGCTATTCAATGAAGTCGTTTTGTCAAACAAAAAAAAAAAACTATCTTTAAGATACAAACAAAAAAAATCACATTAAAACAAAGAGCATTAGCAAGAGTTGTTATAAATTTTTTTTTAACCGCCAAAGTCGTACTTTTTATTTGTAACAACAACACGAAACAAAGTTTAAAAACCGAATGAATTCCAGTTTAAAAAAATGTGAAAGAAACCTTAAGCTTGACTCATTACTTTACCAGAGAGCGGGTTTTGTAAAAAACAAAAAAAAAAAAGATAACTAAAAATTGAGTGGAAAAAATCGCGCATTTAAAATATATTTACTTGGTATGACGTTTAGAAAAACAAAATCAAGTCTCCCAAAAGAATGTGGTCGTATCCAGTTTGAAAATTAAAAAAATAAAAACAGAAAAAAATAAAATGAAAAACGCCATCAGCAAAAAATAAAAATACTCGTTCACTACGATTTTAAAATGAAATTGAAAAATATTAAACATCAAGACAAAAAAAGTACACAAGACAATTTTAGACCAACAAAAGTGATTATTGAAGTGCCCTATATTGCCCATAACTGAGATAATTACATTCATAATATTAAAGAGTTGTCCAAAGCAAACCATACATTAGTAATATTATTGCGCAATTTTGTCATTTAGGTCTTTTATCTACTGCCACACATCGCCGGCTTATTATTGTTTTGACACATATGCCATAAAGTCGTTAGCGAGAAAAACGATAAGGAAGTTTTACATTTTGTCAGTTTTGTATGTAAAATTCGATACTGAATAGCTTATATATGATACGAGATATCGGGAAACGGGTTTCGGAATCAGAAAAAGGATATTTCCAATATATCGTTGCTGCGCCTAAGCAAATAGCTGTTTGTTTTCAAAAATTATTTATGTAACACCTAAATTAGGTCTTTATTTTGTGTCTTGGCTATGTTTTTTGGAAGTAATTCTTTTATAAATAAAAAGCTTGAAGTTTGGTTTATATGTGTGTGAAAAAATAATTTCAAAAAAGTTCCGCAAAAGCTTGAAATAAAGCGGATTTGTAGGTCTAACCAATGGCCTTGCAACTCTCTCAATATTTTTTATTTGAAAAAATATTAGGCGGCTTAGAACAGGAACGAACTCCGACTGGTTAATCAGGGATGGAAAAGACTCACTTAATCGGGCTCTTATACCAAAAAATGTTAGATCGCTCTTACACATTTAAAAATGTAAGTAACTAAAAAATAGCTTCCTCTTTGGCTCGTTAAAAAACATAAAAATTAAATATTTAGATATTAGCAAATATTAGCACAAATTGCAAAAAAAAACATTTGCAAAAAGCGAAATTTTTGCAACAATATATTCGCTTGCAGAATGCCGATCGCTTATTACCTCTTTTAATTCATTTAATACTTTTTCGAATTCCGCCGTTATTTTGCAATTTTTAAGTGCGGTTTTTTTAAATATATAACCTAGGGATTACATTTTTGTACCATAAAGTTTTTTTTCAAATTCAGCTATTATTTTGCAATTCTTTACGTGCGTTTTTTTTTTTAATTTATAATCTAGGGGCTATAATACACATTTCAGACAACAAAGTTTGGTGGCTAGTTGCAAAAAAATCGCGAAAAATAAAATTTGCAAAAAGGAAAATTTTTGCATCAATATATTTGTTTGCAGAATCTAAATCGCTGATTACGTTTCCTAATTAATTTTTTGTACCACAAAGCCTTTTTTCGCGTTCCGCTTTTATTTTGCAATTTTTTAAGTACGTTTCTTTTTAATTTATAATCTAGGGACTATAATACACATTTCATACAACAAAGTTCGGTGGCTAGTTGCAAAAAATAAAAAAGGATACATTTTTTCATCAATATATTTGTTTGCAGAATGTAAATCGCTGATTAAGTTTTTTTTATTAATTTTTTGTACCATAAAGCCTTTTTTTGCTTTCTGCGATTATTTTGCAATTTTTTAAGTCTGGTTTTTTTAAATTTATAATCTAGGGTCTATAGTACCAATTTTATACACAAAAGTTTGGTGCTTAGTTTCCCAAAACGAAAAACAAATCGCGAAAAAAATATTTGCAAAAAGGAAAATTTTTGCGTCATTGTATTCATTTGCAGATTGTTAATCGCTGATTGAGTTTTTAAATTATTTTTTTCTACCACAAAGTCTTTTTTCGCGTTCCTCTATTATTTTGCAATTTTTAAGTGCGGTTTTTTAAATTTAGAATCTGCGGAGTATAATGCCCATTTCATAAAACAAAGTTTGGTGGTTAGTTACAAAAAAAGAAAATTTTGGCATCGTTTGTAGAATGTAAATCTTTTAATTAATTTTTTGAACCCCAAAGCCTTTTTTCGCATTTCGATATTATTTTGCAATTTTTTACGTATGGTTTTTTAAAATTCATAATCTAGGGCTATAAAACTGTATAATAGTATAATTCCATAGTATAGTTCCATACTTGATTTTTATAACTAAATTATTATTTTCCATCCCTGGTTACAATCGATGTTTTGATTCATACAAAGAGCGCACATAATGACCATGCAAACATATAAAAGATACCTTCCAAGAAGATATTAAAGCGATATCTTCTATCAGATATTGTTTTTGAGGCTTAAATTTAATAATGAAAAAATTAAATCGTTTTTTTATTGTACCGGGAGTTTATTTAGCGATATCACTTTTATCTTCCATATGAGTTATTGCTTTAATATTGCCTGGAAGTATTGTTTTAGTGTAACAGTTGTTTCCGACGGAGGAAACTTCCGGAATACGAAATTGATATTGCCGGCAATAAATGTTTTCTTCCTGGCGATATGTTCGGAGAATCTTCTTCGTATTGCCATGTTTTCTGGGTGATATTGGTTTGAGTATGTTCCTGTTCCAAGGCACATAATAGAACAAATGCTTTCTCTGTGATAGAGAGTCCCCCAATCTCTTTATTATGTATACTCTTTGGTCTAACAAAATTCCAAAAAAGTTTTTCCACAAATAGCTACGACCTCATTTAGTAAAATCATCATTAAGGCATATGATGCCAATAAAATATCTTAAAAGTAGATTTTGTAACAGTTTTTTCGCTCTCCTGAAAATCTATTAAAAAACACACGTGACATTTTTTAGTCCGGTCGACGATATGAAGCTGCCTACACACTAGGGAACATACTTAAAAAAAGAGAGCATTTTTTGTGAATGTGTGAGTGCGTTTGTGTGTGTGTGCGTGTTGAGAGCGTGCATTTCGTGTTTACAAAATTTTTTGATATTTTTTGTTCCCTCAACCATGTTCCCTTGTGTGTAGGCAGCTTGATGATTTGAGGACTAGATTATAAACGCAATTTAAAAAATTATGAAAATTGTGATTCCAGGGTTGCCATATTTATTCCATTTTAGGTATAGGATACGTTCAACGAACTTATGTAAAACACTACGAAGAACATTTTTGTGGAATATTTTAACCCTTGATGTTTAGTGCCAAATTCGCCAAATTTCGTAATTTTCAGAAAGCGAAAATCGCCATAACTTTTGAAATAACAATAATTGATCAACAATTTTCGGTACGTAATTTTATTTTATTGATAGTGTTATTTACAGCACAAACAGAAATTATTTGACCACTGGATTTCAAGATACGTCTTCAACCTTTGTTGTGCTATATCGGCTAAATAAAGCGATAAATTAAAATTTTAATATTTGTTCCATAGTAGATTTTCAACGCCAAATATATGGTTTAAATATTATTGTAATCAGAAGAAAGAGCATTAGAGGGTTACACATTCAAAATATGAAAGAAACAAACAAAAACAAAAAGTTTACCACAATTTGCTTTGTCATCTTCCAATATTCTACTCTGTTGTTTTGACACATCTAGCAATGCACTGACATCCATTCATGTAAAAACAACAATAGAAAATAATATGTTTTCTAAAGTGTCAGTAACATTTAAATTTTCGCAAGCACTTGCATATTACTGTTTTTTTTTATTGTATACACTGTATTGTTGCACAGTGTATACAATAATACACTGTATTAAAAATATACTGTATTATTGTACAGTGTATTCAACAAAAACTTTTATTGATCCTAGCACGGATTTTTTTTTGTTTGCAATCGACTAAGTGTTAGCAAAATCTTTGTTGAGATTACTACTTTTTGGTAAAAAATCAGCTCGCTCATTTTCAGCAAACCACTTTTGTGATATTACCAATTTTTTCGCAAGCATGCTTCTGGCTAAAAATTGAAAAGCAGGCAGCTAGTCAGCGCGAATTAAGAAAAAAAGATTGTGCTGATGAGAAATGGGTCAGGACGAGTTAAGAATAAATGCCTGTGATGTTAACAAATAGGCCGTTTATCAGGGTAATTTAAAAAAAAGCAAAAAAGTGCAGACATGTGTTTAAGAATTCCTTGATAAATATCTGCACCTGCTGACTTATCACCTAAACCGCGTTGCTGACATTGTCATGGCCGTTTTTGAAATCGACTTTTTTTTATAATTTTGTGTTTTAGTAAATATTCTTAAGATTCTAAGGAAAAAAATTTCATGTAAAAATTCCTACGGGTTCAAAAGTTACAGCCGGATTAGTGAGAGCGCATTTTTAATTTTACGTACGGCAGCTGGTATATACACAAACTTTTAACGCGTTTATCTCGAAACCATGTGTTTCGTACTGGTTGCGGCACTAGCAGGTTCATTTTTTGACAAAATTTTTTAAACTTGATTCGCTATCGTATGACACGAGCTTTTTTTTAATTTCATTTCGATTTTTTATGAATTTTTAAAGTCAATATTTTTTTCGAAAAAAACACACTTTAAAATTTGGAACATCACCAAAAATTGAAAAAAATTTAAAAAAAAGCACGTGTTATACGATAACCAATTTTGTTAAGATTTAAAAAAGTCATTTTTTTCCAGATCGGACAATTTTTGCGACTCCCAGCACTGCAACCACGAGGCCCCGTTTTGTTCAATTCTCTACAATAATAAAAAAATTTTTTGTAAAAATGTTTGTTTTTGACTGAGTTACGAATTTTTAAAAAAGGTCTGTTTTCTCTGCCGCGAATGTCATGTCCCTCAATAAGACACATTTTCCAGCTGGGATGATAATGATTTGTCACTACTGACTTGCTGATCCGCTTCCATACAAAATACATAAAGATACCTGCTGACATTTAAATATAAATGCAAAAATGTCATCAGTACAAGTCAGCAGTAGGTCACTGTGATGAATGAATGATAACATATCTTTAGAAAGTCACCGCCGACGTTTCCAGCACGGGTCAGTAAGTTGTCATCGCCACCACAACTTTTGATAACCGCTAAAAAAATGTTTGTGTTTTTCTTATCCTCCCTATTTCTTCTCTTCTTCTTGTAGTTAGTTTTCTTCTATTGAAAATTTTTCATTTGGTGTCACATTCACCAAGATTCGAGCCTGAAGCCTTGTCTTAGGTAGTTCATCGCCTTACCATTCGACCTAAACCATAATAATACGAATAGTTTTATAAAGTTTCCTATAATCCATTTTAAAAATTCAAGTCACTACTCAAATTCAAAATATATTAATTTTATTTAAAAGTTGATATTTTGTTTTAATTAAAATTTAGTACATACTAATCTTAAATCGATTATGATATATACAGTGGTGGAAAATATAATAGGAACGATTCAAGTTTTTTCTAATTTTATTCTCGTTGCCTTTTTTTAAAGGTCAAAATAGCGGCTAAATTCGCCCCGAAAGGTCGATATCCGAAAGCGAAATTGATTTTTTAAATAATTATATAGCAACTCTGGATGACATTTTATCTTTATTCAGTAAAAAAAAATACAGCAGTTTAAAAGTACTGGGTTGAAAACGGAACGGAAGTGTGTCCAAAATTAGTTATATTTCAGATTTTTATACAAAGAGATTTGAACATGCCGTTAAAGGGGAGATTTCCCTTTTTTATATCCCCATTTTTACCATGTTCCTGGCGAAAATTCCGAAAGTTTAACTTATTTCTGGATGAGCACATACTTACAGGGAATACATATTTGAAATTTCACGTTTCTAGCCAAAGGCGTTTGGGAGCCGTTAAGGGGGAAACTTTTCCACTTTTTGCCCCTTCCCTTAGGAATACCCACATTCCAACGTACACCTGAGGAGGAATTTATATACCGAATTTCGGCTTTCTAAATTCCAGGACTTTGGGTAGGGTGTTGAGGGGGAGACTTTTAATTTCTTTTGCCCTTTCAATTGACAGGAGGTACTTCACGTCAGCGATATTGATTTTTTTTAGCTACGAGGGAAGTTAAAAAACTTATGGATCCGCCCTTGTGTAACTTAAAATAAAACTAGTCCAGGTGAACATATAGGAGTTCGTATTTGATCATATTCATCCATTTAGCTGTAGATGATCATATATGTCCATATATTGGGCAATATATGATCATATGTGATCCCATATATGACCACATATGTTCGGATACAAAATTTGAAGGCATATGGTCGTATCAGAATTGATCATATATGTTCATATATGTGCATATATGGTTAAAAAATGCTCATTTATGATCATATATCCCTTAAATTTCGGATCCGAGCTTATATCGGCATATATTATCGTATATGGAACTATATATTATCTTCTATACCCATATATGATCATATACGATCCCATTTTCACCTGGGAGGTCTTTAATTTCGTTTAAGAAGACAAACCATAAAAGTTTTTCGACAATAAATTGCAAGCAAGAGTCATCAGGAAGTTCCTTACAACTTGAGGATTTATGTAAAAAATTAAAAATAAAATATTGTACCATAACTGGGTGTAGAGCATCTCAAAAAAAAAACAACGTTGACAAGAAATACCACAATATTAAAAGATTTCTTACATCCAGAAACCGGTATAAAAAAACTTTAACTTCATTCACAGTAAACGAATACGAAAATATAAAAAAAAAGAAAAGCCAACAACCAAACTCAAACTTAACAACAAATTTTCAAAAAAAAAAAAAAAAAATACTGATCGTATAAATGAAAAATCGTTAAAATGGGGGAAAAAATCAGACGCCATAAATGAAACTGGTTGTGGTACCGTGTTATTGTCGTCATACCAAAAACACTAAAACAGCAAAAACAACTACAAACAAACAACAATTTAAATCGTTTTAAAATTGGCAAAAACACGGCAACAACAAAAATTATAGACGTGAAAAAAAATCGTTATTACTTGACATCTCAATGGGTGACAGAGAGTCGAGTCGGACTGAAGTCAGTGTTGCCACTTTTTGTGTAATTACACAAATTGCGAGTAATTTTAAAATAAAGTAACCATCACTATATTTTGATAAATTTCAGATCCTGAGGACTTTTTGCTATAGAAAGATTTAAAATTATGAGTTATTTTGTAAAACAACCTTTAAAAATATATTAGATTCAAAAAAGTTTGTGGTAACTCTTTCCGGGCCGTTGGTATAAAAACTATACCACTTATTTCGACATTTTTCCCACATTTTACAAGTAAATTTGAGGTTTAATTTTTTTAAAAAAATATATATATTATAGTCCTACAAGGATTATAATAAATAAAAGAAAATTTTGTTTCTTTTTACCGTGCCCTGGAAAGAGTTAATATGTTTTCAGATTTTAACTACTTGAAGAAGAATTCTTGGATTCTGATATTTTCCTAGAAAAACCCATGTCTTTTAATTAAGTTTTCTATGGAATCATCACTTGGTACTTTGTTCTGTAGAAAAGCTCTTATATTTTAGGAATTTTCTAGAGTTTTTTTTTCAAAGCTCTCATATCTAAGAAGCTTTTTGTAAAACTCCATAATCTAGAAAATTTTAGATCTCTAGGATTTTTTCCTTAAAGAAATATAATATTTCGATATTCACTGATTATAGGGACTGTTGATTAGAGAATTTATCCATATTCTAACAATTTTTTTGAAACGCGACCTCAGAATCTAAGAATTAGAAATAGTCAGGTGAAAATGTGAAAGTATATGAACATATATGGATATAGCTTATCATATATAATACAATATATGACCATATGTGGTCTCATATATGAGGATATATATTCGTATCTGAAATTTGAGTGCACATATAAGATAATTTTTGAGATCATATATGCCCATATATGTTCGGATCCGAAATTTGAAGGTATATAAGCATATTTTGATCATATATTTGCATATACGAATATATATGAACATATGCGACCATATATCCTCAAATTTCGGATCCGAACATATATGGACATACATGATCCCATAAATGATTGTATACGGAATTATATATGGACATATATGGATCAGCTATAACCATATTTGGTCATATAATAGAACATATATATTTATATGTATGCGCAGCCCATACTCCGGGGACATTTTTTCGATCCACAATTTACTTTGGATACATTTGGTTAGTCTGGGGACTGTCATCAAACTCTTCCTAGATAATACTTTGAAGATAATTTTGACTAATATACCGCATTGTTTGGGGACTTTTTTGGCGATGTCCCCGAACTATGGGATTTACATACATACCCTGTGATAAAACTGGGGTCAGTTGTGCACTTGTCCCGTGACCGGTGAAAACAGGACCGATCCAAAAGGACCTGTCCCATGTCTAATGAAAACAGGACCGGTCTGAAAGTATTAAACCGTTATCCTGTCCCGTAACTGCTTAAAACAGGACTGGTCTCAAAATACTAGTCATGTGACTGGTGAAAAGAGCACTGAATGTACCTGTCCCATGACAGGTGAAAATGGGACTGAACCAGGACATTCAAGTGATACAAATATTAGTATTGTCGATTATTCGGGTGTTTATTTCGATTCATTAAACGTTGAAAACAATTTTGATCGAATGATTATATGATTAATTATGAAGTTATTGGATTAATACTTAACGTGTTGAGTAGGCGCTTAGTAAGCAAGTCATTCACCAGATTGTTGTACAACTTTTGCGGAACTCTTGCATGTACAGTGGGGCACACTGGTGAGAACTTGTTAGTATTTCAGGAAACTTAAGTACCGAAAAATGTCTGACACGGGGATTAAACCATACTTTTCTAAAGTCAAACTGTGAGCTAAATCTAAATCTGGCGTCCAAGAAAAACAAAGGTTTTTTTATCGAAATACTCAGAATTGTATTTTCCCACCAGAAATTACTGCTTGCTTGGAAGCAGTTTTATCAGGGAAAGTTGAACAGTGAAGCGATTGCATTATTGATGATATCATGCCTGATTTTTGTTCGAGATAGCTCGCGTGAAAGCACTTGTTTCGAGATCAAAAAAGGCATGAATTCACCGCTTTTAATTAGTGCTCCTGTTTTTCTTTTAAAATGTCGATAATTCATGCCTTCTCGGAAGTGCATATTATAAAGCTTTTCAACTATTTAAAATCATGCCTTCTCAAAAACACAGTATTCCTGAATATTTTTCCGTGAAGAGAAAATGCCTCTTTTTTTAGTAAAACCTCCGATTTGCATTAAAATAACTTTTTTCCGTATTTTAAAAAATTTTGATAAAAGAACCGCAAAAATATTTAAGCAATCAAAATGTATTGCTCATTTCATGCCTTTTTGAAAAGCACAGCAAAAAGCTATGTAAACAATTAATCAACTTAGAACTTTCATTAGTGCTGTTTACGAAGCTATACATGTTTAGAAGCGGTAAAAGTAGCAGTAATCGTTTTTACTGCTTCCACATTTTTGCTGGGATGTGATAATTACTTGTGAAAAAGGAGAAAAAACAATAGGATTAAGAGAGGAAACAAAACTTCAATTAAGCACACTCAGCACTATGCCGACCGTGGTGTATCTTGTTAAGAGGTGATGATACGAGTCATAGCCTGTGCAGAGGGCTGCCGGTTCAATCCCCGGTCATGGCAATATACAAAAAACGAAACTGCGGCAGTCTGGTGATTCCCTTGTGTCTGTTAAATTTTTCAATAAAAATGTTTTCTTCTTCTTCTTCCTATAAATCAACTCTAGAAAAATTCTTCAGTAATTAATTCTAATATTAATTATGAATGTCCTATGCGACGGTTACAAACACTTAACTAAAAAAACAGAAATGATATTTGTAGAATTTAATTCCTGGTAAAAATATATTGCGAATAACACTTAAATCTAAATTGGTACTTTATAGGGCATTCCATGCATTATTTTTTCGATACTCAAAACTAATGTGGACTAAAAATTTATCCGAATCATCAAACTTAGAACAAAATTACATTGTTTCGTAGTTGCATATTTTGACAAAAAAAAAGCATGTTTTTGCATACTTTGAAAGGTTTGTTTTCGTCAGGTTCTTCTGCGTCAGTTCTGTGACAGGTTCATTTACGTCAATCTTGTGACAGATTCTTTTGTTTCAATCCTGTGACAGGTTCTTTTGCTTCAGTCCTGTGACTGGTTCTTTTGCGTCGGTCCTGTGACACGTCACAAGGGGAAATTGACCCTCTCGTAGGACAAGCCCATGTAAAAGTTACGGCTCCTCTTCATATAAAAGACGTGACGTGTCCGGTGACCGGTTCCTTTTCCCACGATCCAATTTTCACCTGGTTATACTAAAATTTTGAATAAATTTAAGTTTTCATTGGAAGTTTGGAAGTTTTTGTGTAATTTTTGCCAATTTATCTATAGGCAACACTGAATAAAGTACTACAATCATTTTGTTAATATTTCTGTTGTAGTTGTTGTAGTTGCTGTTACTTCAAATACTTAAAATGTTGAAATTGCCATTGCTGAAAGCCATGCATGATTGCTCTTTTTATATTACTTTGAAAATCATTATTAAATTCAACATCATTATCGTCATCATCAGCATCACCAGAGTCACCATCATTATTATTGCTGTCATTTAGCTTTGGTTTTTGGTCAAATTCGTAATAATGTTTGAGATTGATTTTACTTCATGTCTAAACTTTATAACAAAAAAAAAAAAAATTCATTCACGATCAATAACACAACATAGTAGGCAGTATTTATGTACAATTACATACATCCATATACTCGTACATATGTACATATGTGGTATATATTTATTTTGTGGTTTGTCGTTTTCAGACCAGTTAGGAAAAATAACGACAACTACAACATTATTTTTCTACCTCAATTAAAATAGAAACCATACTTAACAAACAGTTAAATGTTAGAGACATTATTGCAAACAAAAAAAACAAAAAACACTATACGGAGTAGGAAAGTTGAAAATATTTTTACAGAATATAAAATTACCTAAAGGAAATATAATTAAGAACAATTTATGATATTTCAAATAAGTTCATACAGTTTAGTTATTTCGTACAAAAATTATGTTATAATTACAAAATTTCCTAAAAGAAATTATTGCAATGTCGTTACAATGCTGTTGGATACGAAAGTTTCAACAAAACCTGGTCAATTTTTAATTAAACTTTTCTATGTTATATGAAAATTGTTTAAAATTTTAACAATTTCTTACACTCAAACAGCTTATTACATAGTACATATCTGAAAATATGAATTGCCAACTAAACAAAAGGAGTAAAAAGGGTATGCCGACTATGTGATACCCTACAGTAGTCCGGTTGAAATTTAAAACTAATGTTTTAGTGGTTTGAAATGGACTTGTCTCAAAATATGTCTATAAATTGGTAAAAAAAAAATAGGAAATAAAAAAGAAATTTATATTTTTTCTAAAGAAAAAGTAGGAAATATAGTCCATATGAGCGCTTTGTGCAAAGGAGGCCGATTGTATCCGAAATTAATAGGCCCCAATTTAGTCACTGTACCAATTTTCATTAAAATAACTATATTTGCAATCTATATCAAGCGAACAAGCTCTAAACATTCACCGATTCTAGCCAAAATCAATAGGATTTGTTCGAGGGCTCATGTAAATCAATGTATCCAAATTCATTGAAATATCTCCACATTTCTGACCTGTACCATGCGAAGAAACATAAGAGTTTTGGGGTACTAAACAGGTACTGGGTTCTATATATCGGAACCACTTGGAGGCCACCAGGTCTCAACCAAGAAACGACAACTCAACTAACCAACAACATGTACTGTGAGCGTCAAAAGAAACTGTACATTATTATGTTTACAGTTTCATTTCACTCTTTTGCAATTCTACTTTATTTAACATTTTATATTTTTTTTAATTATATATTTTCTTCCCTCTTAATTTATATACAACATCAATATTACACTGGTAAAAATCATACAACAAAAATAAAAAAATCTTCATATTCTTAGAGTCAACTTGTGCATTTATTATAATAAAGAATCTTAATGATAAAATATTGCTCGCTAGGAAATATCTTAGATTCTGTGTCCTTCTTCCTTTGGAAAGCACATCGGATTCAGGGAATTTTTCCTATAGAAAAAATCTTAGATTTTCAGTACTTTTTACTATAGAAATTTTTCAGATTTTCTGAGCTTTTTTCTATATGAAAAAGTTTTTAAAAGCTTAAGGATTTTCTGTGGGACGAACTGCACGAAATCGGAGGATTTTGTATAAGGACAAGTTTTAGAAAACTGGGAGTTTTTTTGTAGGAAGTTCTTAGAATCTAGGAATTTTTCTATTGGAAGAAATGCTCATAATTGAAGAATTTCTCTATAGAAAAAAGTCCTCTGAATTAGAGGGGGCTTCCCATAGGAGAAACTGCTCGGATTCCAAGGGAATTTACATAGGAAGTCATTTTTTAAATTTGGAGGGTTTCTATTGGAAAACTCTGAGGGCTTTTATTTAGGATAATGTCATAAAAATCTAACAGTTTTGTACAGGAAAAATTCGTCAAAATCTCTGGGAGAAAAGTTTTCTAACAAATTTTTATAGGAAGATGTTGAGAGCCTGAGGATTTTTATGTAGGAGAAAGTTCCTAGAATTTAAGACTTTTTTTAAAGAAAGACTTTGTCAATTTCTGACCACTTTCTCGTATTAAAAAAGCCCTAAATTATAAGCTATTTATAATACAGAAAAAGCCTGTGATACCGAGCATAGGTCGCTTTAGAAAAGTTTCGGCTTCTAGACCTTTCGATAGAAGACCATTTCCAGGTAAAGCAACAGATGCTTATCACTTTTTTAATGAAAATTCTTAGACTATGCACATTTTAATAAAAAAGAAAACGTCACATTATGGACACGATTTATTCTAAAAGCCTCAGATTCTGAGAACTTTTTCCCTTAGAAAAATTCTTAGGAAGAAATCATTTTCCAATGGAAAAAGGAATTTTGTGTCATAAAATCATATTCATACGAAACTGGCCTTAATAGATTTCGATTATATACCAGTGCCTGTCCTGTCTCATTCACCGGACTCAAATTCCACAAGCCTGGAAGGAATGAAGGCTCCATTAGACGTAGTAGACGTAACTTCACGTAGCTCCTTATGAAAAATCTAAAAATCTAAGTTAAAAGAGCATAGCTGAATTTACTCATTATTTTAGATTGAATCAGCTGTGTAAATTTACAAATTTTGAGCGTAAAATTTAAATTTGTCAGCAGGAGCAAGGGAAAGTGAAGCGCATACAAGAATTAAATCTATTTGTAAACCATATCAATCCTTTTTGAAATGTCTACCTCACCCACTATCCAGAGAGGACTTGATGTTCACTGTTTTCGTTAGCGAGGCTCTGTCGACCGATCTTAGGCGGTGTAACCTTAACATCGGCACTTAGGAAATTCTGTTGCCAAACAAGGAGTGTCAATGAACCCTGGATGGCCAATGTGCGTCTCATGTAGTAGGAAGATTGTGAACACTGAATCTTTTGAAATGTCAGCTCCGATACTGCACGTTTGGGTACTTAGATAGCAGCCCTACTAGCGAACGATTTTAAATTCCTAATGAATCGTCCAAGAAACACAGAAGAAATAAGAGAATTGGAAAACAACCTTTGACGACTTATGGCTATGGTATAATGACCACGATTGGTTTTTGGAATATTAAAACTTTAAATGATACGGATAGCATGGACCCCAATAAGAATTCACGATTTCTTCAAATAGAAAGGATATAATATTCTAGGTGTAAGCGAAGTCCGGTGGCCTGAATGAAACGAAAACACCTCCCCAACAAAAAATTCCACCATGTTGTAGTCTGGTAAAGAAGCTGACAGTAATCTTTACGCCTGAGGCTAGGAAATGTATCATCGATTGGAGACCCATTTTAGGAAGATTAATGTGAGCTCGCTTTTGCACAAACGTAAGAAATATATGCAGTATTCAATGCTACGCCCCAACTGAAACCGACTCCGAAAATGAGAAGGTCATGACTCCGTATATGACTCGATACCTTGTGGTGATATATTTCTAGTTATGGAATATCACGTAATGGGCTCGCATGTAGTGGGAATGCGAAACGGCAATGGTGACTACTTCTTGGATATCAACGGATAGGCAGGCAACATAAAATCAGATTGATCATATCGCTATATCCCGACGCTTTAAAGAATGTCTACTTGATGTCCGGTCCAAAAGGGGGTGCTGACTGCGGATTTGTCAGAGACCATCATCCGGTAATAGGAAAACTTTGCCTATGCACAGCTGATATTACTGCTCAAAAAAGAAGAAATGAAACCGCCCAAATGCGACTTAGAACATCTTACAACTTTAGACATCAGCTCCTCAATACCGTAAACCCAAGTAACCCAAATTCTGCACACTCTCTCGATATCAGATTGAATGATGTTAAAAATAAGTTCCATCTAGTGGCCAGTAACACCATAAGCCACCACCATAGGCACGTGGTTGAAAATAGAATAACGTAAAAATTTAAGGAAAAATAATAATCAACCAGCAAAATAATGACCAATAAAATGACGCACAATTTAGATCTTTGAAAAAAAAAGTACAACGCCTAGTACAAAAATATAAAAGAAAATTAATTAATGATCTTACGGACCAAACACAACAAGCAGCTATAATTGCTGACTGTGGCACTTTGTATAAAATAACCAGACAACTTGTCGACAAAAGCCATTATATCGAACACCCGATAAAGGATATAAATGGAGTATTGTTAAACTCGGAAAGCGAACAACTAACTCAATGGAACGAGCTTTTCTCCACAGTTCTTAACAACATATAGGCTGATGATACTCCACAAATTAATAACGTACACCATCAATTTTTGTCATTGTTTTTTTTTATAAAATGAGAAAAGAGAAAATACATTTTTCAAAAAATATAAAATGTTGAATTAAATTATAAAGCTAAATCTGATCTGATAGAATATCTGATGATAGTGCTTGGTAGCACTTAAAAATGCATTAATTGTCAACCATTGGTTCTAGGAAAGTTTTTTCATAAGTTTTTTCTTTATTTATTTTAAAATAAATTGTGAATTCTATTTGGAATTTGTCATACTTTTTTATTTAAAAATTTTGTTTGTCGTCCTCGCGCATCACATTTAAGCAAGTTCAAAGCCATAATACAGTCCCAGGTTTGAACTAAAGTGGCTAAATTTTAAAAAAGCATAAACAAAATGAATAAACGTTAATTTGAAATAAAATTATCCTATAAACATAAAATACCATTTTAGGCAAACTGTTAGTTGCTTGCCCATAGTGAGCTACAGAGAAGCCATATTTTTCCAGACCAGATCGAAAGCAATTAAACAACAAAGTGTGAATGGCAACTGATTTTCAACAAGTTCCATTTTATTTTAAATAAATGCCCTCCTATCGGGGGCAATATTTCTCTATTATACACATATTTAAATAAATTTATTTTCAATAACATCATTTTGATTTCCCAACCCCATATTAAATCTGGTTGTTCTTTTTAATAATGCAACAACTTTTATTAACTGGCTTCGTAATATCTTTTCTTATTTTTTTTAGACTAAACGTCTAAAACTTTTAGAACATATTTTAAAGAACAAATTCAAGAACAAGAAAGTAAATGTAGAAGAAAAAACTATTAA
Organism: Leucophora obtusa; assembly: GCA_949987735.1. Classification (NCBI taxonomy): domain Eukaryota; kingdom Metazoa; phylum Arthropoda; class Insecta; order Diptera; family Anthomyiidae; genus Leucophora; species Leucophora obtusa. The sequence goes on from OX465299.1 coordinate 49,303,377, forward strand.
AAAGAAATAAACTGAAGAACTAAACAGAAGAAAATCAAAAGACTTCAAGCATAACCAATGGATGATGCTGAAAATTATGTCGCTATAATGATGATGGCCGTTAATGATGATTATCATAATAACAGCAACATCAACTGCAACAACAACAGCAACAACAACGAGAACGAAAACTTTTAAAAGATATGATAATGATGTTAATAACGTTTTCGAAGAAGTGGAAAATGTTGTTGTTGCTGTTGATAATGATGATTATGATAATAATGATGACGACGACACTGAACGATATTTGTCGCAATCGTGACTATAAAATAAAATTACGTTTTCAAACATGTTGTTCGTTCGTTCTTCTTCAACTTCAGCAGCTTTAGCTGCTACATCATGTTTTACAAACAACAGCAACAACAAAAATCACAAATCTTCTACTATTACAACTAGTTGAAAACAACTAGAGCTTCAAAAACGGCAACAGCAACATTCAGAAAACAATTTTTAATTTTTTTTTTATTCCATACTCCAAAAAGGAAATTCACACACTACACAAAATGGACCATAATTTATATATGTATTTTTTTTCTTCTTCTTTCGGATTTTGCTTGCTGTGACCATCAACATTTAATAGAGTTCATTAGGGTGACCGATATTTAAATGGGGGAGGAATGTTTGATTTTTTTTTATATATTTCCAAAAGAAAAATAAAACGTTGAAATTGTCTGCTAATGGGAGATCGAAAAGGACTAAAAAAATTGGTTATTTTAGTGACTGCGTCCGTTCAAGACAGGGTTCGCCATTAGCAGGTAATTGTGTGCTAAAATATTGATTTGGGGCAACGCGAATTTTAACTGATATTTTCCGAATTTCAAATGATATTTCATTAATTTAAAATGCATATTCTGAATATCAATTAATAAAGAGTGCTACATTAAAAAATGTAACATTTTTGCTTTACTCGTTCCAGGCTTTTTATCAATTGTTAAGTCCTTGTATAAATTATGACCACTCTGGAAATACATTGCCTGGCCGCGCGTTTTTCGGTTGAAATTTTTTCATAAGTCCACAATGAATTACTTTGAATAGTTTGAAAAATTATTTTTGTACACTTGTATTTGTTTCTCCTTTGGAAACTACAGCGAGAAAAGAGATGCTGAAGCAGTAGAAAAAGCACTACAATTGATGATTTAGATGTACTTCTTTTTCAACATAAACACTAATGATTTTAACATTGAGTTGTCATAGGAGAGGAGTACTCCGACTTTAACATTTTTTCAGTACTTTTTGAACGAGTGCAAAGGAAGCTCTTTTCACCAATTAAAAGTTAAAAAAATTATTTATAAAAAAAAATTATATTTTTTTCACTTTTTACGATCACTTTTAGAACAATTACTCTTTAGAAGCAATACTTAAGTGATTTTTTGGATGTGGTTCTGAAGTAATTCTAAAAAAGCTGTAAAAATGTAATCACGAATACTTGTGAAGCAATGAAAGAAGTGATTTTTTGAAGTTGTTTAGAATAAATTCTAAAAAAGCAGTAAAAATACACTAACGGATACTTGTGAAACATTAAAAGAAGTAGTTTGTAAAGCACTACTTGCAATTATTATTATTGTTGTTCAGGTCTCTAGCTATAATTTTACAGATTTAAAAAATATCAATTAGTCGACGAGTTATAGCCAAAAAACCATATAAACAATATGAAAAGAGTAAAAAGGTTAAAGTCGGGCATGCCGACTATACAATACCCTACACCAATCTGGGTGAAAGCCAACTAATGTTTGGATTCGAAATTCGAATGGGTTAAAATGGGGCTTGTGTCAAAATTTTCTATAATGTGAGTCAGCGCACCAAATTTCATTAAAATATCTTAATATTTGCGATCTGCAGTTGTTAACAGGGCCAATTTTGGGGGGACCCTTATATGGGTACTAGGTCTAAACATGGACCGATGTTCATCAAAATCAATAGGCTTCGTCCTTGGGCCGACATAAGTCGGTGTACCAAATTTCATCAAAATATCTTAATATTTGCGACCTGCAGTTTGTAACCAAGCCAATTTTGGTGGACCCTTATATGGGCACTAGGTCTAAACATGGACCGATGTTCACCAAAATCAATAGGCTTTGTCCTTGAGCCGACATAAGTCGGTGTACCATATTTCAGCAAAATATCTTAATATTTGCGACCTGCAGCGTATAAACAATATAATTTTGGTAGGACCCTTATATGGGCACTAGGTCTAAACATGGACCGATGTTCACCAAAATCAATAGGCTTCGTCCTTGAGCCGACATAAGTCGGTGTACCAAGTTTCATCAAAATATCTTAATATTTGCGAACTGTAGAGTGGGCACAAGAATGCATGGACAGACAGACGGAGGGACGGACGGACGGACAGACGGACATCGTTAAATCGAAATAAAAAAAAATTCTGAGCCGATCGGTATACTATAAGGTGGGTCTAGGACCAATATTTTTTTGGTGTTACAAACATCAGCACAAACTTATAATACCCTGACCACATAGTGGTGTAGGGTATAAAAATTCGAACTAACATAAGCAAACGCCGCGATACGTGTCTTCTAATTTAGCCTCTATTTTTACCCCTCACTCTCAGAATCGACCTAACTTTTGCTAACCTGAATTTGTTCCACAGTGTTATCGTAAAAGTAACATCTCTAGTTGTCAAGTATTTGTTTTTATTAAAATTGTTGTATTTTAAAGAATATTTTTTTTCCAAATACCAAAAGGTGCATTTACTTAATAAACTGAAATGTTCAATAAAGTTACACAACATCTTAAAAATTGTTACTAATTTAAGAAATTGTGAATGACAGCAATTTTCAAAGGCCTAGAGATTACATTTCGTAGACTTATATAGAGATGCATTTTCATAAAAGCGAGTTTTCTATCCCGTGTAGATGTGCCTTTAAAGCTACAAATTAAAGAAAATGTACTCTAATTTAGCAACTCTATTATTTGCACCTCTTGGAAGTCCTGGTTCAGTCCCAGTTTCACCTGACAGGTGGACAGGTACTTTCAGACCAGTGTTATTTTCACTGGACAGGTACTTTGATACCACTCCTGTTTTCACCGGTCTCGGGACAGGTCACCGGTTAGGTACTTTCGGACCTGTTAAATTTTCACTAGTCATGGGACAAGTTCCTTCAGGTAGGACCTATATTCACCGGTTTGGGCACAGGTGCTCACCTTACAACTTACTCCTGTATTCCCACAGGTTACACCACTACGTGAACAGTAGACCGTACCTCAAAAAAAAATTTCGCCATACACCCTCCAATATTAAGTAATTTTGCAAGGCAATTTCAAAAAAATTTTTTTTTTTTTTGCCGAACGTAGGGGTCGCCTTTTTTAATTTTTCGTTATAGCTTCGGCATTTAAAGTCGGATTTTAAAGTGTGATATATCGATTTTTTCACCTCGAGGAGACCAATGTGTTGCTATAAAGGAAAAATCCATTGAAAAAAGTTTAAAAACGCGACACCTACGTTCGGCAACCAATATATAAAAAAAAATTCTACTGGGTTTATCGAAAAACTTGCTTAGCAAAAGTTTATTGATTTTTTGCGAGCTTTAATTTTCTGAGATTATGGTGGTACATTAAGGTGGTAGCAACTGCGATCTGGTGGGTAACTACTAGAACGGGATACTTGACCTCAATGGCCCTTAGAGCAAAACACTAGTCTCCTCGAGAGAAAAACATCGATGTATCATACTTTAAAATCCGACTGTAAATGCCAAAGATATAACGAAAAATGTAAAATGGCGACCCCTACGTTCGGCAAAAAAAAAACAAAAAAACTTTTTTGAAACCTCCTTGCAAAAATACTTCATATTGAAGGGTGTACGGCGCACTTTTTTTTAACTGTAAGGTGGTACGCTCTAGTAAACAGGGTATATTGAGTTTGTGCTGATGTTTATAACATTCAAAAATATTTCACCAAGACTCACCTTGAAGTATACCGATGGGCTCAGTGTCTCTTTTTGATTCAATTTAACGATGTCCATCTGTCCCTGTTTTCTTGTGCGCGCGCTACAACTGACATAAGTATATTAAGATATTTTACTTAAATTTGGTATACGGCCAAAGAAGAAAGCCAATTGATTTTAGTTAAAATCGGTACAGGTCGCAAATATAAAAATATTTTAAAGAATGCTTCAAATGGACCCAAAAACAAAGTCTATTGAATTTTGTTAAACTCGGTCCATATTTTGACCTGTTGCCGGTATAAAGGTCTACAAATCGCAAATAATAATGATATTTTAATGAAATTTGGTACGCTAACTCAAATAGGCCCAACAAAGCCAATTGATTTTGTATAGAATCGGTCCAAATTTGGATCTATCGCCCATATGAATTTTTTTTTTCCTTTTTATGGTGTTTGACTGTTTTTCATAATTTCATACAAAAATATTACTGATTCCTTAAAAACCACTTCAATTCCAAAAAATGTAATTGAAAAGAGATACAAAGAATTGATCCATCGAACGAACAATTTAAATTAAATTAATTGTTATTTCCTGAAGATGCTACACATTGGAGTAGCGAAATATTGAAATAGAAAAACTTTTTATATATAAAAAACAAAACCGTAAGCTCAAGAAAATTGTGCAGTTAAATTAAATTAAAGACCAAATAATGATGAACTAGTTTATATCATACAGAAGAATGAATCGTTCAATTGAACTAATTCGTTCATGAATGACACAACTCTATTTTAAGTACAAAAGCGTTAACGCTTACAAAAAAAAAATAGTTAAAGTAAAAAAAATTTATTATAAAATAAGAAAATATTAAATAAAAAGTGTTTTGTGTTTTTAATAATTTTACTTAAATTTTCTACCTAATTTCGTAAAACACTTGGGTGAAGTGAAGGGAACTTTCAATGTAAATTGTTTTTGTAACAAAAACAATTTCTATAGAAATAACGCAACACTTCATCGAAGTGTTTTAGAAAATTACCCCCTTTATTTTTTTTTATGATTGAAGTTAAAATGATTTAAAATCATTTTGAAACAATAAGGGAATTTACAGTTTAAGTAGTAACGGGCCCCAATTTTTACTACAGATAAAAATATTTATTGGACTTCCAAAACTACATTGCTTTCTTTTCGGTGGGACATATCTCGGTAGTTATTTCGGTTTAAAGTTTGAAGTTGGACTTGCTCATAACTCCGTGCTTTGTGTTCGGATTTGGACAGTATATGCCCCATTAAAAAGGTATTTAAAACACCTTTTATATGACATTAAAACATTATAACAATTAACCCATGCGGCCCAGTTTAAAATTTTTAATTGAAACGATCTTTTTTTTTTAAAAAAGTTTTATTTCAGAAAATTGAGTACATAACAATATAATTTGTACTTATTAATTTATTGTCGAGGCCTACACCTTCTATTCAAGATATAGCTCGACATTTTAACCCATCAAACAACAAATTTGGGTTAAAGTTGAGTTTAGGGGTGCAAATTTTTACCACAGAAAAAATTTTTTATTGGAATTCCAAAACAACTTTTTTTTTGTCAGTCGGAGCTGTCTTGGGAGTTATTTCAGTTCAAAGTTTGAATTTGCACTGGTTTATATCTTCGTCAAAAGTAATCGGATTTCGACAAAATATACAGCATTGGAATGGTATTTTAAATATTATTCATATGACGTCAAAATATCTCATATACATTAACCCATTATGGATCAATATAAAAATTTTTATTAGGGTGTAGACATTTCACCAAAAAAAAATTAATTATATAGAAACACTTTACTTTGCTCAGCCACTAAATTGTCTATCACATAGGATGAAACCCCTAACCCCGGCCGAAGGCTAGCTTCGCAGACAAAGCGTTAGTCCACAAAATACTTCGCCTTTTATTTTGTATGCAAATATTTAAGTTAATTTTTAAGAAATATGCTGCATATTGTATACCTCATGAAAATTGTTTCAATTACCTTTCCAATGGTACCCACACTGTTCAAATCCAATTACTTAAATATGGTGGAGATATAAACAACTCTACACTAAAAAAAAAGTCAGCAAAAAATGTTACTGTGTTAGCAAATTTTTAGTCAGGATTGTGCTTGCAAAAAAGTTGGTAATTTCAGCAAATTTCTGTAACAAAGTCAAAGGTGAAATTTTTTTAAAATTTTCAATTTTTCCTGAAAGTATAGCGAAACATTGTGTTGTTTCTCGCGGAATTTGGTGAAAATTGTCCAAATAACTGTTAATACCAAATTTTATAAATAGTAATAAAAAATTAGAAATTAACCCTTAAAGGCACATGGGGTCAAAATGACCCCAAATTTTTAAAATGTTAAAAAGTGCCCTTTGACATGAAAATCGACATAAAAACCTACAATAAAGCATTTTCTAGAAAGGCAAAAATCAAAGTTTACCTATTTAGGAGCACGGTGTTTCCAACACAATTTTTTTTTATTCAGCCCAAAACGTCTATGTATATGGGACAAGAAAAAAAGTCGGAGCTGCGCCTCTAAACTCAACTTGTTTTAATTCGATTGTCAAGTTTTGCTTTGAATTTTAACAATTCCGTTGTTGTGTAAGAAACTATTAGATTAAAAAAATTTAACAATTAAGTCAAAAACATCGTTTGCTATAATTTGCTTTGAATTTCAGCACATGTGCTTGTCGTCTATTTAATTGAAATATATTCAACAATCAAGTAACAAACATGTTCTTTGTGTTTACAAAATCAATTATAGACCCAATTTTAATTAAAAGTTTAATTGTTTTTACAAGAAGTTTAATTGTCTTTACAAACCACTTTTATTTGTGATTACCAAATAAAGAAGCATAAAGTGCCAATTTTTGAAAAAAAAAAACAAATTGCTCCTTGAGATACTAATAAATTAAATATTATCTTTTTGTTTAAGGAGCCGATAGAGAATTAAAAAAACTTTTAAGTTAAGGTATACATATATCATTTAAATCCCCTGAAGTTTTAATTTAGGACAAAAAACTAAACAAATTAGTTATTTTTGACTCTCGCAAAATAATTAAAAATAATAATAAAATTTAAAAGTCAGCTCTGAGAGACTTGTGAGGAATTTTGTAAACTAAAATAAAAAAGAAGAATTTCGAAAATCAGTGAAGAATTGTGACCTGAAATGTTATTTGCTCAAAGAAAATGTTTTTGGAAACACTCAACATCGTATAGTTAAGTATTTTTGAAGATAACATTCTCGAAACGAAATATATTTAACTTCCAGAAGTAGGCGATGCGATAATCGTCTTTCTTGTTTTTTTATGCACTTCATAAAATATTCCAAATAAACTTTGTTTTCGACCACTCCTTAAAGAATAAATTAAATGTCACCCTTATAAATCAGCTTTTTGTTGTCGTTGATGTTGGCTTTGGAAGAAACCAAACAAAATCACGTTTATACCGTTGATGAGATGGTTGTGGCATTTTTTTCTTACTTTTTTTATACTGTAGGATAAACGCTTGAATTGCTTTTGAGGGAAAAAAACTTCTCAAGATATGAAAAAGACAATGTGGAATTTATTATAATTTTTGTTTGGCTAATAAGACTTCTTTTAAGTTTCTTAAATAGATTTAGAGTAATTTTACATATCTTTTCTCATTTCTTGCAAATTACATTTGATGAGATTTTAATTTACCAGCAATTTATTAAAAATTTTTTCCATCTTTTGGCATTTTTTTTTTTTTTTTTTTTGTATCTTAAAGATATTTTTTATATACTCTTTTTGTTTATTGGTTTAACAAATTTTTTTTGTTTAATATTAGTTTTTATGTTTTATACACCAACACAAACACTCTCTCAATATTTTGTTTGTTTAACAATTATTTACACGCACATTTACACTAATTCTTTTAGTTATTTTTTTTAATAACAATTTTCTTATAATTCTTATTAAGAATTTTGCAATTTTCTTTTATATTTTTTACAATTTTCAGTTAAATTTTCCAATTTTAATAATTTCCTTAACGTTATTGACTTTTTTAAAACAATTCTTCTTTTATTTTCTCTCTTTTTCTAAAAAATTCTTTTGTAAAAAAATCGTTCCGTTCCATCAATTCCACGTCTTTAATACGATAAACTCTTAGTTAAACTAACATTTTATAAAAAAACGTTTTTTATATCCACTCTTGTTTTTTAGTTCATAAAAACAAATATTTTCACCTTACTACACTTTTAACTGTTTATATCTCTTTCTATCATGTGCAACTTCATTGTACTTAACGATCATTTAATCGTTTGAGTTCTCTGTTTAAATTTACTTACCTGGCAAGTACTAGCTTATAGGTTTGGCTCTATTTTTTTAAACTCAAATTCACCACTTATTTTTTTATACCCACTAACGTACTCTTATTACTCACGTTCACCTGTGTGTTGGCGTCATTTCATTATTTAGAGTATAAGTAAGTTTTAATGTGTTACCTGTCGTCGGGGGGTCTTTTAAAAGATAATGCTGTCTTTGTTGTTTGTTTTTAATGTAGTTGGCAAAGCGACAATGTGTGGCCAATTGGGTTATTTACTATAAGAAAAAATTGATAATTTTGTTTATGCCAATTCCAGTTACCTTTAGTCAGATTTTTTAATTTGTATACTATTTTCTGTTATACGGTAGTTGGTAATGCAAAATGTGTTTATAACTATTAGTTCAAGCTTAAAGCACCGTAAGTTGTTTTTCACGTGGAAAAATTTCACTAGAACTTAAAATGCCTCAAATTGCAATTTAATTTAAACAAATGAACACTTTTTTAATTTTATAACAAAGACACAATCACAATAAACACAAAATGTCACTTGAAAAATGTGTAGAGTTTGTTTTCACGCAAATTTAATGTACAAGACTATTATTTTTCTTGGGAAAAGTGACATTTTGTGTGTATTGTGATTGTGCCTTTGTTATAAATATTAAAAATTGTTCATTTTTATGATTTAAATTACAATTTGAGACCTTTAAAATGCCTCAAAAGTTACTTTAAATTCGAAAAATTAATAATTCTTTTATTTTATTAGAAAGATCCAATCACAATAAACACAATGACACTTTTTCACAAGAAAAATAATAGTCTTGAACATTAAATTGGCGTGAAAATTAATTATAAATTAAATTGAATTTGAGGCATTTAAAGTTCGAGTGAAATTTTTCCACGTGAAAAACAACTTACAGTGCTTTAAAGCATAGTAAGTTGATCCGATTTCACGTGAAAAAACTGTTATACTCCATACAAAAAAAAATAATTTTTCATGATAATCAGTTTCACGTGAAAAGTGTGTAGAGTTTGTTTTCACGAAAATTTAATATACAAGACGATTATTTTTCTGGTGAAAAAGTGACGTTTTGTTTGTATTGTGATTGTGTCTTCCCAGCAAAATCTCAATAATGGGTGCTCATTACTAATATCTAAATTATAAGCAATTATATTATAATTTGATGTAAAACTCATTATTTTTGTTCGACAAGGTCGTTTTTGTAAGTAGTTGTCCATATTCGTTGCATGAAAAAACCCACAAAATTTGTGCACCCGCTTACCCGCTGCATTACAAAAATATATAAAATAAGTATTTACCAAAATAAGTAGTTATTCGTGTACTTATTCGCAGTTAAAAAATAAGTGGTTACAAGTTGTTAAATAATACGACTTATTTATATATTACTAGTGGTTAAAAAATAAGTAGTTACCAAATTCACATTATCTTTATAAATAAATAAGTAGTCGATCGTAAGCTTCACTGCTTATAAAAACAGTTTCGCCTAACAAAAATAACTAGTACTGATGCCGAATTATAAGTAGTAAACAATTTTAGTTTCATTATATAACCACTTATTTGGTAATGAATGATTTTGCTGGGTATTTGTTATAAAATTAAAAAATTGTTCATTTTTATAATTTAAATTGCAGTTTGAAGCCTTTAAAGTTCGAGTGAAATTGTTCCACGTGAAAAACAACCTACGGTGCTTAACTCTCGGATTTTGATGAAATTCGTAAATTGATAACCAGTACCCCGTTTCTGTATCCAATGCGAGAAGTTTTGTCATCGAGAAATGCATGGTCATCCTGCATTAAACAGGGTGATTTATAACTGAGTATACATGCAATTTTTTAAAATACCTAATTAAATTAGAAATAACTTACTTACATGCACCGCATTATTAGCTGATTTAGTTTCATATATATTTTATTGTTTGCGACTCATCCTATATCAAGCAGAGTAGGGTTGCATTTCACATGTTTATTTGCGAAAACTTTTTCGATGCGAGAAATACAGAAACGGGGTGCAGAAAAGACAAATTTGCATTTTTTGCTTTTTTTTACTCATATTTGCTTCTTTTTGCTTTTTTGGATTTTCCGTTTATTAGCTTTAAATAGATTTTTCTTAAGATTTTTGCTTTAAATTGATTTTTAAGTTCTTTTTGCTCAAAAATTCTTTCTCACCCAAAAAAAAAAAATATTTTTGTCTCTAACTTGAAACTTATTTTAAAAAAGTGTTGTTTTTCGAAGTTATTTAGCTTTAATTTTTTTTAATTTTTTACAATATTTTTCTGCTTTAAATATATCGATATTAGTGCTGGTAAAAATATGAGTAGTGGGTATCGAGTATTTGTCTTTTTTTGAGTACTCGATACTCAAAATTACTACTCGATATTTTCAAAGTTGCGTTTTGGACAGACAAATTATATAAAAATGTGACTTCGCTAAAATATTTACCACAAAAATGTGACTCTGCTAAAATATTTCACACTAAACTACAACTCTGCTAAAAGAAAAAATCAGAAGAAATCGAAATAATATCGAGTAGTATCGAGTATTGAAAAGTAACCGAATTTACCAGCACTAATCGATATGTCTCTGGTGCTAACTATAGGAATTCCTATATTAACAATTGTTTGGTTTTGGGCAATCTCTGGGATTATGATCGTAAAATAGGGTAAAGAAAATCAGCAATTTCTCAGTCATCTTTTGATGGGTAGCCAGGGCTGCCAGAATTGCCGATTTTTCAGCATACGCAAAATGCCGATTTTTGGTCGAAATGATTTTTTTGTAGAAATCCTAAAACACGCAATTTTAGTTTTTAGTGAATAAGAAAATAATTCTATCATGTATAATTTTAAATTTAAATCGGCTTTAAAAAAACATTCTGATTATTTTTCCAAATTTCTGATTTTATTGGAAAGGCTGAACTTTGTCATTTAAGAATGGAACACAATATCATTCATGTGACTACCACGACTGCCTCGGCAGTACCCCATCCGATCAACCCAATATTTTAGTGCATTTTCGATTGTTTCGGCTTAAATGGTTTGCGTAACATTTATCCTTAATGGCTCTCCACAGAAAATAATACAAAGGGCTGAAATCACAGCTTCGAGGCGGCCAATTGACATCAGAATTTCGGCTGATTATTCGATTTTCAAAAACAGTGCGTAAAATATCGATGGTTGCGTTGGCTGTGTGACATGTGTCATTCTCCATGTCATTCTCTTGAATTTTGGAAACAAAAATTCGTCGCACATGGCACGGTAATGCTCATCCTTGACGGAAACGGCGGCTCCTTATTAATATTCGAAGAAAAATGGCCCAATGATGCACACCAAACAGTGACTCTTTGTGGATGTATTGGCTTCTCAATAGTCACTTGTGGGTTCTCTGAACACTATACGCGGCAATTTTGCTTATTGACATAGCCACCGAGATGAAAATGAGCTTCATTTGAAAACATGATTTTTCGGTAAAATTCTCCATCTCCTGCCAAACAATATTCAGCCCATTGGGCGAAGCGAAAACGCAATTTTGTTCGAGCGTATAGCCTCCCATTTTGCAAATGTCAAACATAAATCTGAAAATAAAAATGAATGTTATTCTGCCTTTCAAAGTAAAAGTAATCGGTAGTTCAAATTTAAAATTTTAATATTCACCCTGTAATATTCTTGGGCAGCTTTGACGTTTTGTGCAAAGAATAACCAGGTGGCCGATTCCGTACGAAAAACGATATAGTTTTGATCAAAACAATACCTACAATACTATAGTTTTGGCGATGACACAGAAATTCTAAACTTTACAATCGAAAATTGTTGTTTTCAACCAAAAGTGTTAACTTTATCCAAAATTTGTATGTAATATGGTAGTAATTAAACTTCGAAAATTGGGCGATAATCGTTGTTCGTCCTACAGAACAGGTAGGTTGTATGTCATATTGGAAGGTTATATAATATATTGAAAAAAATTAAAAATTTCTTATAAAGTATTGGCCACATAGAGCAATTTTTGTATGTTACCAAAAAAGATGAAAAACGATATGCCATATTTGGTGTAAAAGTTTTATACATGTGGAGGCAAAAGGACGATATATTGGTACTAATATTTACATAATATCGGGAGGTGTATGGGTACTAGGGTCATTCAAATTGCAAGAAGTTCGAATTTTCTAGCTCCTCAAGGCACCATCACCATCTTACTACATTTTAGAAGTTTATGCAATCAAAAAAAAGTTAAAAAAATTTTCATCTTAAGGTCCCTAAATGGCGATAAAATTACGGCCATAGGTGAACAAAAATGTAAAATTTTAAATCACAAAAAAATAAAAAACAAATTTAATATAATGGAACGCGATACATCAAATCTATTGAATATTTTGGCGATAGTTATGAATATGATATCTAAATTTCCAATAGAGAAACGGTTTTCGCGATATAGGTGATTAAAAATTTTCCAATGGAATTATATTTGCTTACGAAATTATTTCAGTTTAGCTTCCAGTATTATGGAACTATTTCACTGCAGAATTTTTATTCTCCCACAAATCTCTATTTATGAGAAGTCTAGTTAAAATTTCAAATTTAAAAATTTGACCAATATCTCAAAAGTTATTAAACAAAATGAAAAATTGCAAGAATCCTTTCTGCAATGGTATTCTAATTAATTTTGAATTATAGCTTTAAGAAAGATAATTAAATTTATATTCAAATTATTATTTATTTTTTCGTGCAGACTGCCTCAAAAAATTAAATATTCTTTTTTTTAAATTTATATGGTATGTAAATCTCCATACAAAAGGTGAGAAAAACCAGCAATTTTTAGGGACCTCTAAATAATTCAAATGATCGCGTAAACTTACCCAGATAGCAAAATACGAACGGCACAGTACTGGCTCAGCATTGGAGACGGTAGTGCATGTACTGGCGATGTGTCGGATTTTTTACGTTTCCAGTACTGGTACGGTGTCGAAATGATAACACCAATATTCGCTTGGCCGTAGGTATTTGCCCACGTTGGCCCTGGTGTTTTCCCAGTACTATAAATAAAAAATATTCAGTAACTTGCCAGTACTTTAAATACAAAAAATCAGTGTACTGTGTAAAAATCAGTACTATAAAAACAATTAAAATCTGGTGGTAAATCACCCTAAATTTTAATAAAATAATAAAAAATATACATTTTTGTTTCAAATTAATTTTGTTGTTTTTTATTGTGTTATAAAATATTAAATAATTGCAAAACTAGAAAATAAAAAGTTTTTTTTAAATATTCTGGTTTCTCGCTGTTTTATATAAAAAATATTATGAAAAAAGTTATATTGAAATTCTATTAAAAATTAGTCAGATAGAAAAAATCTTGTTAAAATAGCAGAAAACAGTGGCAAAGCACATTTTAAGTGGTACTGGCATAATAAAAAAAAACAGTGCTCTCCCAGTACTATTTTTTTCTACCGTGGGCAATTTCCACCTGGGTATTTGTGCAAAAATATGGTTGACTATATGCCGTTAGTATTATTTCGTACAATATCAAATCTTATATACTTGTCCCAGTTATTCCGGCCCTCAAACCACCATTAACTTTCAGCGACTCATATTTTCGTTAAAAAAATCATAATACTTTGAAAAAATTTTGAAACCACTAAAATAAGTGTTTAAATTAAATCCTTTCCAATTCTTAAATAAGAATTTTCTAGAAACCTACAATTTCGAAGTTTGTTACGAATCATACACCCGTACTATCTCAATTTTTTAAATGTATATATATTAGGGATGTGCGATTAATCGATTAATCAAACTTCCTGATTAATCAAAATTCTGATTAATCAATTAATCGATTATTCAACAATTTTGATTAATCAAAAACATGATTAATCGATTAATCAGTTATTTCGATTATTCAAAATAATGATTAATTGATTAATCATGATTTTGATTAATCAAATTTATGAATAATTGAATAATAAATTGTTTTGATCCGTCGAAGACGACTTTTAACTCCAGTTCAATACAGATACTTGAAACTTAAGAATGGACATTGGTCAAGTGTGACCAGTGAGCGAATAGTCTGTCTGATTTTCTTTATTTTGAGATATATATAGCATCGCCACAAAACAAAGACAGAATTGCTGTAAGTTTTACATTTTTAAGCATTTTTTTCAATGTTAATAAAAATTATTCAAGTTCTGATTAATCAAAATTGAAATTAATCGATTAATCAAAATTTTGATTAATCAAAATTTCAACTAATCAATTAACTGATTAATCATACTGTTTGATTAATCGATTAATCGCACATCCCGTATGTATATTTTAGTTAAAGTCGACTTTAGTTGACTTGTTTTATTTTTAAAGCATTCTGATTGGTTAATTTATTTACAACCAATCGATATGTTTGAAAATACAAATATTTTTGTACACAAAATGAACCGTATAATTAAAAATAAAGTCGACTTTAGATTTAAAATACTCTTTTATAATAAGGGCCATAATTTCTATTGTTTTCTTTGAACATTGGGTTTTGTTGGGAATTTCAACTTGCGAAATGGGAATGTCAGCCAAAACAGTTTCTGGCAACTCTACTGGTACTTTTTATAAACGGTTGTTTTTCAGGCTTGTGTTGCTTGATTGAACGTTAATGGAACTGATATCAAGCAATCACCCAGCAGGTATCAATCAAAATTCGTTCTTTTTATAAAATTTTTGTACAAAAGTGTACTTTTAGACCCTGTTATTAGTGTTGCCACAAAGTTTTAGATGTTATCCCCATTTTGCAAGAACTCAAAATAACCCTCTGAATCATTCAATTTTAAAGTCTATCATGATTAATTTTTTCAGCTGAGTAATTTATTTTTTCCCTAAAAATGCGTGTTTGTTAAAATAAGATTAAATAATCAATTTGGGACCAATTTAGAGATTCAAAAATTTTTTGGGGATTGTTGAAGATTTGTACTTACCAAATGGGGAGATGAGCTAAAATTTTTCTGGCATCACTGATTACAGTACATGCGCACATTTGACAATTTCGAATACCAAAGAAAACAACCTTTTCGAATATACCGTTAAATTTAAATGAATCCCGCTTACATTTAAATCAATACCGATTTTTAGAGAAAACTTTACTCTCAAAAAAGTTTGTCGGTAGAATTTACACATAAATAATTTACAAAATTCTAATTAAATTTTTTAAATCTTTCTCATAACAATTTTGTAAATACAAAAAAAGCAAAAACTTTTTAAAAAGACACCGACAGTGGAATTTATAAATCCAAAAAAAGTTGTTATTTTTTTAAAACTTAGAATCTTTTTTTTTAACAATTTCTATATGAAAAATAAAATTTACGAACATTTTAAACAAATTATTTGTTGGAAATAACACTTTAATTAAAAAAAGAAAATGTGCTTCTTTTTACAAATTTGATACTTTTTTTCTGTGTACTGAAAATGGCAGTCAAAACAATGGTATATGCACTTAAAAGGCATTTGTATCATGGCTGTCAAACACTAACTCTAAAATATCACCAACGATTTAAAACCATTTCTAATGACTATAGTTAACCTTAGACTACTACAAATGAAATAACTTTGAATTCCGTTAAACTTAAAATAACGAAACGAAATAACTTAAAATACGCGATAACCCTAAAATATCCTAACAAAATACTGTTGAACTAACGTTATCCATTATCACTAGCTTTATAAATCGTTTTCTAAACCTGATTTATCAATAATATTTTATCAACAATATAAAATTAATTGAAATTGAAGATTTTAACACTCTAACTCTTAAACTTACGGGTATTTTTTGTCTCTTTAAAAATGGCGCCCAATATAATAGATACATTAAAATTTTTTATAATTTTATACACGTTGCCTTTATTTTTAAAGATCAAAATAGGGGATAAATTCACCCCAAAATTCGAGAAGATTGTTCAGAAAATGGTCCAGAATTTTAACGTAATGTCTTTTTTTTATTTTGTAATTTGTTTTAAGTAAGAAAAATAAATGATATCGACCTTCTATTAAATTACATAATAAAATTTAGCGAGCACTGGTCGGATCTATACAATCTGTACATTTTTCGAAATTCTATAAAATTTGCTTAAATCTTGCATTATCTTTATCCACAAATGGTCTCCAGACTTAAAATGACAGCGCATTAAACATGACCAGATTTTTCTTTGTTTTTTGAGTTAACAACACTGAAACTTTAGAGTCAATGACCTTATTTTATACTTACCGCGGTATAACAAATCAGTCAAACTTTTTCCACTTTATAGTATAAAGTATTCCGTGTTTAAATTTCAGTGTTGTTAACTTTATTTTAAAATCGCTACAAACAAAGAAAAATTTAGTCATGTTTAAGGCACTGGCATTTTAGGTCTGGAGATCATTTGTAGAAAAAAAATTAAGGATATATTATAGGAATTTCAAAAATATACAGCTTTTACAGAACTGATCAGTACTAGCTAAATTTTTCTATGTAAATTGATAGAAGGTCGATATTTAAAACAGGTGACAAAATAAAGAAACAGACGTCACGCTAAAATTTTGCACCATTTTCTGAACAATCTGCTCGTATTTTGGGGTGAATTTATCCACCATTTTGATCTTTAAAAATAAAGGCAACGAGAATAAAATTAAAAAAAATTTGAATGTATCTATTATATTGCACAGCACTGTATATCTAAACAATTTTTGTTATTTTTAAGTTATTAAATTTAGTTGAATGCAAATAGCAGTCTATCCTGCCAAAATCGGCAGAAATATTTGCTAAAAACAATATGGTAAACCGCATATTTCATAAGGCATAAAAAAATCGAGAAAAGCTTTATAAAATTTAAAGTTTCTTTGGGCTTTTTTAGCCTACTAATTATTTATGAAAATTTTTTGCTGATTTTAGCAGTTTAAGTTGTTATTTTATATTAACAAAAAGTATATTAACTCAAATATAACTAAAACGCTGTATATAGTTTTATTTTTGCTGTCTTTAGCTTGCTAATATAGTAAAAATAACCTGCTAATTTCAGGAGCTTTTTCTACAAAGTCATTTTTAACAAATTTCTAGTAGTTTTAGCTGAATTTTTTACGAACTTTTAACTATTAGTGTAGTAAAATGTATTGCTAATTTTGCCAAATAATTTGGAAATAACAATTTACAGTAATTTTAATAAAATTTTGTAGCGATAAGGCAATTTTTTCTACTAATTTCTACTAATTTTTCTTACTAATTTAAATTAGCAAAATTTACCGCAGGGCTAAAAATAGTTAAATTTCGCATAATAACAGCAACATTTTCAAGTAGCTATTACAGTCTTTTTTTTTGTTGCGTATATCGGGCTTTGAAACTATCTGCTGATAAAGTGGCAGGAGAAATCGAAACAGCTGACTTTCTAACAGATTTTTTATATTCACTTGAATAACAAGATCATGTGGAATGAACTGTAATTTAAATTAATGTTAAGACATGCCAATGCTAACTTGTAGTCTACACGAGACATAAATTAGTTAACATGGCCACTAACACCATGTTAATGTTAATTGTGGACCACTAATTTTTATGTTATGATTTACGTTTTTCTGTGTTAACATAGTTGTTAAAGCAGATCCCAGTGTAGAAAATCATTACCAGATATGTGCTTATGTAACTACATACTTGGTAATGGTAACTAGTTACTCTTGTTATTACATTTCTTATTACCTTTATATGGCGATGTCGCGAAAAATAATGAGTTGTGGTTACACACCAGCATACGAAAAATCAAAGAATATATCGTTACCAATGTGCTTACCAGTACTGACAAAAATAATGAGTCTAAAAATAGATTTTCAAAAAAATAAATTATATAAAAAAAAATATTTTTTATTGTATTTTTTTTTTTTTAATAAAATTTACTGGTGCGGGAATCGAACCTGGGTCTACAGATTGCCAGTCAATAGCTCTACCATCTGAGCTATGTCGACATGTAATATTTAATAGATAAAAACATAATTGACCTGCTGCACACAAGTAAGCTTACTCGCCAGCATACAAAAAATCAAACAATATGTGGTTACATATATCCTTACCAGTGTTTAAAAAATATTGAGTCTAAAAATAGATTTCAAAAAATTTAAAAAAAAATCTAGAAAATTATTTTCTATTTGAAATAATGATAAAAATAAGTCATTATCACTAACTCATTATTATATGTTTTAAAATAATGCAGAAGGTAAGTGGGTGTCATTACTGGTAGTCCAAAAAATAATGATATGTCATTACCGTTTCTACACTGGGATGTTAATAAAACTATTTTATAACATCTCAGTCGATGCCATATTTTTATACTGCTTAATGGCATCACCAACAAACAAAGCTTATAAAAAAAACAAAGAAAATATATAAAAACAGTGTAATTGTGAAGTAATTTGCATTATTAGAACTTAAAATGTAATATTCTTTTTATTTATGAAAGAAAAAATATACAACCAATTAATTACTGTGAAATAAAAAAAAAAGAAAAAATTAATAATGAAAATTAATAATGAAATCTCTTAACATTAATGCTCTCCACCACAAAAGTATTAGATTTTATTTGTGACTCTCATAACAGCTATCTTAACCAGTGTTGCCATTTCAGTGCTTTTCGGGTATTTTTTGGTGCTTTTTTCCTTCCCGTACCCGGTGATTTTTTACAAATACCCGTTTAAAAAAAGCGGGTATTTACAGTGCTTTTTCAAATTTTTGGCAGTGCTTTTAGTGCTTTTTGTACAGTTTATATTTTTGGTATTTGTTCGCGTTTTCTTTAATTTTTCTTCAATTTTCTGTCAAAGTTGAAAAAATAATACGAACTATACAAAAAATACATTTTTCCAGTGTTTGTAGTACAATTTTAAATAGCAACTTCGTTATATTTAAACTTCAAAATTTTTAAATATTAGTTTGGTTTTTTTTTACCCCCTTTTTTAGTTATTTTTGAACCTTTTTTTTCACGATTTTACAAAACTAAAATGTGTTTTTTAATTCTGGACTTAAATTTTTCAAAAAAATAATATCGTGCTTTTTTACCCCATTTTTGGTAAATTTTTACCCTTTTTACCCGTTTTCACAATGCTCACGGTGCTTTCCTGCCTTCAAGAGTTGGCAACACTGATCTTAACAGAATCTCATAGCTAATGGAGACTCAGAGTAAAGACCGTTCTCTCAAAGTATGTATGAATAGCATAAATGTTATTTGATTGAAAATTACCGATTATAATATTAAATTTTCTAATACATTTTGCCTTTAATTTCGCCGATAGCATTTAATTTATTATTTAGAATGAAAATCCATTATAAAATAATTATTGCCTTGGGGTCCTTATTTCCTTTTGTGTTTTATTTTTTTTCTTAATTTTTTCAATCTTTTGAAATAAGAAAAATTCACTAAAGTTGCTTTTCTGTTGCTGAAAACATATTGTAATAAATTTTACGTTATAGCCAGAAGTGTAATAAAATGAAACACATGATAAGAACAATAAGAATCAAAATAATTTTTACACATTAAATTGAATTTCTTTTCGTTAAAAACTGCTTAAGCTACTGTGAGTTGTAGAAAAGTGTATGAATGTGTTTTGGTGGCGCAAAAGGATATAAGAAATATAAGGAAAAAGGATATGCTGCTTACATCAGTCATAAAAGAAGAACCTGTTGAGTATTGCTTCCTTTGTTTTTATTGTTTTTTTTTTTTACCTGGTAATGTCGTTATTTAACTTCATAGCCAACATTATTGTAAATGTGTAGATGTTTACGTTCTACATTTTGTGGTCTTAACATTTTTAAATCTATATGTATGAGTACCGTAGCTATTTCACGATTTCTATTGGTTTCACTTCCCCGTCCTTTTATTCTCAATGTACAGTAATAAATCATTATTTGTGTTGAAAATGCTCTATATCGTCTTTGCTAGTGCTATTTTCTTTTCAAATATAGTTGAGTCATCAAATCATCATTTAAAAGTAGCTTTAAAAGTCATAAATCTTCAATTACGTGTACAGTTTTGTAAAAAAATAGAATAGAAACCAAAAGTACTGTATTAGTTAAATTGTGGATGGAAGCTGATAAAAGTAAATGATTTTAAATCCTATTAATATTTTATTTTTGTCACACTTACAAGGACGGTATGCGAATGGTGTCTCTATGATTTTGATGAAATTTAGATATGTGATAGAGAAGACAAAAAAAAATAAGAGACATGTATTTTTAGCGGCCCAATCTCACGCTTAAGGGTCTGAAATTTACGACATTTAGATTTATTTATATACAGCGAGAACATAAAAATTTTGTAACCCATATTTCCTAAATTTGTGGAAACAGCATTGCACTTATTTAAAATATTTTAAATATTGGTGTAAAAGGCGCTATGAGATAAGTCAAAGCTAGCCATATTCCCACATGTTTTGTATATCGATAGATACATCTCATTTGATACCCAACTTGTTTCTTTTTCTTTAAAATTATAAGAAGTAAATTAAAAAAAAAAAAAAAACAAAAATTGGGCAATGAAAAAAGAGAAATTTGTTAGTAAGAATGTCTCCATTGTTTTTCAAAATATTCTGCTTTATGTTCTATACACTTTTATATGCGTTCGAATCAGTTGTCAAAGTATTTTTCCATTCCGCGTGAGATACCTCCAAAAATTATTTTTTGAATGCATATACAACTTCTTGTGCTGATAAAAATTGTGGTCCAGGTAGTTTATATTTGATGTGCGGGAACAACAAAAAGTCATTGGGTACCAAGTCAGGGCTGTACTTCGGATGACCCTTTAATTCGATATTTTGAGTGCTCAAAAAGTAATTTGTTTCAGCTGATGTGTGAGAGCTCGCATTGTGATGGTGAATAATTATCCGGGGTTGGTTTTTCTTATTTCTCTGAACATTTCTGGGAAAGAAATGGTGGTATACCATTCAGAATTAATTGTTCTACGTTGTTCTAACCGAACTGTTGCCACATTAGCAGTTTTTCTAAAAAAACAGGCGACCATTTTTTTCGAAGTGCTTCGAGAGCGAACAATTTCTGTTGGATTTTGTTCATCAGGAAACTCTCTTACAGTCGACTGCTTTTTAGTTTCAGCAGTGACCTTCAATACCTCTCTTTCTCGCTCAACCTTTACTATTTATTTTTGTTCGTGAAGTCGAGCAGTGAAAATTAAAACATGTTGCTAAACATTGTGAAAAAGTGAGAGATTGAGCGATTCTCTTCCACATTTTCCTATGTAAAAAGGTAGAAACTGCGTGGTTTTTCAGATTTTTAAGAGTAATTTCAGATTTTTAAGAGAATTTAAAAGATTCCCATGTTGCCTCAAAATGCGAAAAATTTCCATGCCAACAAAAATTTGTCAATGGTGTCAATTTTGGGTTTTTTTAAAAACTAATATTGATAGTTAAATATAAATTTAAATTAACAAGAACGTGGAAAGTTGAATTTTATATTATTTGTATAATAAAATAAATTATTTACAAAATTTTCAAATAATATTAACAAAAATTATTAAAAACAGTAGTTGAAAAAAATTTACTACACTCTAAATGGAAAACCAAATTTAACAACACTGATCGAAGAAGTTTTTTTTCGAAAGAAAA
Organism: Leucophora obtusa; assembly: GCA_949987735.1. Lineage (NCBI taxonomy): Eukaryota > Metazoa > Arthropoda > Insecta > Diptera > Anthomyiidae > Leucophora > Leucophora obtusa. Next base: position 49,325,231 of record OX465299.1, read on the forward strand.
AAAAAAACGAAAACATGTTTCTCAAAATGGTCTTCAAACACATTTTTTCTCTTAACAACCTTATCAACAAGTTTTCTTAGTCTTTCCCAAGTTCGCCACACAACACCAAAAACGGTGAAGTTGGTAGTATCTCTAGTAAATCCATACTTTTTGGTTTCAGGCTCATATGCATAGATCCATTATTCGTCACCTGTAACGATCTTATACTTTTGAAGCACCGCTATTTTATTTCTTGACTATTTGTTTTCACCGATCGTCCCGAGCGTGACGATCTTGCATTATCAGTTTTTTTTTTTTTAAGAGAAGCAACACTCAGGAAATTATTCCTATTAATTAACGTGTTGCTTCATTTGAAAAGGGGATAGAGAATAAGTGAAAGGTGGTGAAAGATGAATGGCTTCAAATATGGCAACACTGTAATTACGCGAGATGTTGAATTTTAGAACAGCTGTTGCGCGCCATCTGTTGTGAGTTGGCGAACTTTGTTGAAGCTTTTTAGTTCATAGTTACACCACAGCGTCCTGGAGCGAAGGAGGTCCGCGATTAAATTCATTATACTAGAGTTTCGCTCCTTCAAATGTTTATTGTGAATCGGCATAGGAAACCATGTGAATATTCCAGTTTAGGTAGAGGATGTGTTCAGAGAACTGATGTAAAATACTAATGGCAACATTTTTGTAGAACATTTTAACCCTCTGATTCTTCAATTAAAGGGACCAGGTAAGTTGAATAGTTAGAGGGTTAAAATGTTCGACATAAGTTCGCTGAACACATCCTATACCTAAAATGGAAGATTCACTCACATGGTTTCCCCCTAAAATTCAGATTTGTTGGACATTTGAGCTCCAATTATGAATAAGTACGAGATTAGCCCTTAAACACATTTTAAATTTTGACTTATTTCTGGCATTGAAGTTAAATATTCAACTTTAATGTCTTCAGAGACTTATATTAAATTTCATGACAAATATTTTTGCGGAACATTTTAACCCACTAAAACACGACCCGTAAGTTGAAGAGTTCAAATGTTCCAAAGAAAAATTTCCCTTAATGTTCTACATAAGTTCGCTGAACACATCCTATACCTAAAATGGAAGATTCAAATTGTTTCCTATGCCGATTCACAATAAATATTTGAAAAATGGGGGAAATTTTAAACCCCTAATATAAAATTCCGATGTGATCTTTTAAAATGCGGACACATGTTTATTTCTTTTTTGGTATTCTCTACCAGAATCCATATTTTTCATAACACCGTAATTTTTTGTCGTGTTGTACTGTGTAATGCTCAAAAGACAAAAAGTTCTAGGCAAGGTTATGATCAAAAATGTTTAACTTTCTAGTGAAAGTATCAGCTGGCGTCTAACAAGTCTTAAAGTGGCCAAGGCTCACAATATAAACAGTTACCCTTGTATTACTGTACACTACACTACACTACTATTTCCATTTCCGTATGAGCGACCCTAATGAATTTGCAATTCACTATAGTCAAGGGGGATATAAGGCAGAACAACAAGCAAACTGGATCAGCTTTCTGCAGTTCTAAACTCGATCACTTCTTCTTCTCCCATCTTGAGAACCTATTCTGACAAAGACGTGTGCCTCACCTGGTCATATCCTAAAAGTTCTTCTGAGTATCCGTGGAGAATCTGTAAACATTCTTGAAGGTCCTGTGAACATCCTTAAATGTTCTGCGAATATGTTCGAATGTCCTATGAATATCCTTAAAAGTCCTACGAGTACATGAGTGTTTTTTAGTTTATTTAAATTAAGGTTTAAATTTATTAAGAATTAAGGTTCAAAAAAAAGAAAGAGTAATAATAACAAAGGATAAAAATAGCATTGTTAGATTCGTTGATGTTAGTCTAAGTTGAGTTGTTAACATATTCGATTTGCTTTCAACTTTCACATAAGTAGACGATTATCAAAGTTTAATCCTTTGTAGCGAATACCAAAAATATGTATTCTGCCTTGCTAGCCTTATCGAATTCATTCAAATTTTTTATTCTTTGTAATTTACTTGTGAAAATTGTATCATCTTTCTTTAATTTGAAAAATAATTTAAACAGAAAGTGATATTAATTTATGATCTACAGTCAAACTAAAAAACATTCATTTACCAAATAAAAGATCAACTATACATACCCCTCATTCGTCCTACGAGTACCTTTGAAGGTCCTGTGAATATCCTTGAAGATTATGTTTGTATTTTGTGTATCTTTAAAAGATCCTCGAGTATCCTTGAAGGTCCTATGAACATCCTTGAAGTCCTTCGAATATCCTTGGAGGTCCTGAGTGAATCCTTGAAGGTCCTGTGAATATCCCTTGAAGTCCTTCGAATATGTTTGGAGGTTATGTCCCGCGAATACCCTAGAAAACCCGGGAGATACCTGTAAAGTGGTTCTGATAGGAAAGTGTGTCGTACCAGTTTGGAGAATCCTAAACCTTGTTGTACAAGGGAGTTCGCCGTACTAGGTCACAAACTTTGGAGACCCCAGTGGAAACCAAGTGATACCCTAAAACAACTTGACCAACATTTAGCTTTGTTTCAGTGTGACAGTGTGCAGTGCCAGGTCACGTCCTCGAGCGGTCCTAGAGCATACGAGAAGGCATTGGCAAAGGAAGTATGCAGTCTTGGGAAACCCTTTTAGGTCCTGCGGACGAGCCTTGGCCAAGAGTTGCTTTCATCGAGGAATTCGTTTCAGGAACTCAACGAGAGCGAATGTAGTATCCGTACCAATGTACATTAGACCGTACTACCTTACAGGAAAAAAAAGTACGCCGTATACTTTCAAATATAAATTATTCGCTATTCGAATTTTTTTTGCCGAACGTAGGGGTGGCCTTTTTTAGTTTTTCGTTATAGCTTCGACATTTAAAGTCGGATTTTAAAGTGTGATATGTCGATTATTTTGCCTCGAGGAGACCAGTGTTTTGCTATAAAGGAAAAATTCAATGAAAAAATTTAAAAAGGCGACCATACGTTCGGCAACCAAAAAATAAAAAAAAATTTCTACTGGGTTTTAGAAAAACTCCCTGCGAGCTTTAATGATTTCTGATATTTCTGCGAGCTTTAATTTTCTGATATTAGGTTATTACAACTGAGGTCTGGTGGGTAACTACTAGAACAGCATACTTAAGGTAAAACATTGGTCCCCTCGAGGGAAAAATATCGATGTATCATACTTTAAGATACGACTGTAAATGCCAAAGATATAACGAAAAATAAAAAATGGCGACCCCTACGGTCGGCGAAAAAAAAACTTTTTTTTTTGAAACCTCCTTGCAAAAATAATTTAGATTGGACGGTGTACAGCGAACTTTCTAGTGTACAGTCACAGGCCGCATCCAACATAGGGTCGGAGAAGGAGGTGAGCCGTTCTAGGTCAGCTCCGTCCCCAAGCATGCTACGAGGGCAGTACGAAATTTCCTTAGCCTGACATAAAGATTGCGGTATAAATAGCAAAAAGCTTTGTATAATGGAAACTTCCCTCCGTCATATGAACACATGTTAAATTTCTTTTTGAACTGTCAACTCATTCGTATAGTAACAGGTATTCATCAAAAAGGCGCTTCAGTGATATTTTTGTAATGGAAAAATTAGAAATTCGTGGTGTGATTAAATATTTACATCAGAAACGATTATCGGGACAAGAAATTTAAAATGATATGGTGAATGTGATAGATGAAAGTGCTCCTTCATATGCAACAGTAAAAAATTGGGTTGCTGAATTTAAACGTGGTCGTACAAGCATTGCCGATGAACCACGAAGTGGACATCCAAAAACTGCAACAACGCCAGAAATCATAGCTAAAGTCCATGATATTAGATGATGACATAGGCATCTCAAATGATCGAGTACATTTTATTTTGCATCAAGAATTACAGATGAAAAAGCTTTCTGCAAGATGGTTGCCGCATTTGTTAACAGTTGACCAAAAACGTATTCGAATGAAAATTTCGCATTTCTTGTCATTTTTGTGATTTAGCTCCCTCCTTCTACCTGTTCCCAAATGTAAAAAAATTCCTTGCTGGCAAACGTTTTACCTCGAATGAAGATGCAATGGAAGCTGTAAACGATTATTTTAAGGAGCTTCAGGAAAAATATTTTAATAAAGGGTTAGAATTGCCAGAAAAACGTTACACTAAGTGTATTGAAGTTTCAGGAGATTATATTGAAAAATAAAATAATTCTAAAAATCGAACTCTTGTTTTTCATTGTTAGGCTAAGAACATTTCGAACTTCCCTCATATATAGGGTTCCGCTCTCTAATACCCTTGCTAATTACCTGGCTCTTTATTAAACTAGTTGCTTTAGTAAATTAATAAACAAAGAGATTTAGTTTTATGACGTTAACTCTGCCTTTTGACTCTCCGTCACTGATTTGAATTAATTGTGACGATCCCTACCGCCACGAGCTTATGCCAGCTTACTGAGGAAAACTCGTCTTTGCAAAGTATACTTTACATTTTTCTAATCCATCACTTCTATAAATCTCACGAAGATCGGAAAGAACCCGTCCTTGTTCGACACAAACCATTAAGCTGCCTACACACTAGGGAACATACTTAAAAAAAGAGAGCATTTTTTGTGAATGTGTGAGTGCGTTTGTGTGTGTGTGCGTGTTGAGAGCGTGCATTTCGTGTTTACAAAATTTTTTGATATTTTTTGTTCCCTCAACCATGTTCCCTAGTGTGTAGGCAGCTTTATAGCATTTGAAGATATGATTAGGGTGACCATTTATTTTTGATTTATAATCATTAGAAAATTTGAAAAAAAAAATCTTAATTCAGAGATAAATTAGATATTTGTTTCAGTTTTAATAGAACTCTTTAAAAATTTATCAGACTGTATACACCGTCCATACAAACATAGCATCAGTTTCTTAAAATTAATTCCCTACAATAACAAAAATTAGCTTTTAAATTCCCTAAACTTGCTCATTAGAAAATTCTCATATTATATGGAGTTTTTTTACAGAAAAACTTTCCGATTATGGTAAATACTTTTTACCGAAAAATCTTCGTATTTCATATATTCTGAATGATATTTTTATATGAAATATTTATTTAAGTTTCTGAAGAATTGCTTTTGTGTACTTTTTCTATAGAATATTACTTAAATTTCATAGATATAGAAATCCTCAGGGTTTCACACCTTTAATTTCTGTGGAGTTTTGCCACTACATTGCTATATCTGTCAAAACAATAGAGTAGTATTTCGGAAGATGACAAAGCAAATTGTGGTAAAAAGAAAATTTGTTGGTGTTGTTTTTGTTTTTTCTTTGATATAATAAATGGTAAATAACGGTCCTAGACGAGAACAAGAAATTTTCCTTGAGTTTGTAATTTAACCTAAAGAATATTTCTGAGAATTCTGAAAAACATAACTTTCTGAGAACACTTCAACAGATTATTTCTTACAATTTGTTAAATAAGATTTGGGATTTTAGCACATTTAATTCCTTTAATACAATTAATGTTTATCCCGATGAAAATAAATTTGGGAAAACTTTTAGGTTTGTGCTACTTTCTTCTATCAAAAGCCCCGCACTTTATGTGAACATTTTCCTACAAAAATCAATAAAATTTTACTTGTATTAAATTTGTTTGTTTTTTTTTCGTAGAAAAAATATTAAAAATGGTATTATTTTGAAATAAATTTTGAAAAATTAAAACGCGCGCGGATGGGATTTAAAATCTTTAAATGTACTGATCAAATCTGTACCAATGGTCACCCTAGATATGATACTTATAATAAAATGTACAATTATTTGGTGTCATTTTTTTTTTGTTTCATCCTTAAGAACTTCATAAGGTTTTCTTTATTAATTTAATCCTAATACTGGATGTTTAACCCATTGCTGTACAATTAATACAATTAATGTAACATTTTTTGTCCATTTTATTTTATATCTCAGACACTTTAATGATGAAGGTCGTCTTATTAGTTATCTGTTCAAAAGAAATGTCTTAATTAAAAAAAGAAAAATCTCATAAATCTACTTCCGTTTCTTACACTTAGGATTATATATAAATCCATCCCTGGTTTCTTGCTGGATGGTGTCAAATATATTTCGCTAATCTGAAATAAATACATCTTTAATGCCATGACATTGTTGTCACCAAAATCTTCTTTATTCATTTGCTTTTATTTATAGATGTTTATTTAAATCAAAATATCTGTATATTAGGGTGGATTGTATTTGGCTTTTGGGGGGATTCCGCTTAGGGCAGGAGAAGACGAGTTGTGGGTAGAAGTAAAAAATATTTTAAGAAAGTTTTAGCGAAATGAGATTGAGATTTCTGCAAATCTAAAATCTTCGAACAAAATAAAAATATATATATTTTTTTCAAATTAATTTCTTTCCCTTTTTTTAACAAGAAGAAACGGAAATTTCAATAGGACAAAGTTTGCAAACTCCACAGCGAACTAAAGGTTCATAATAGCTGAAAATGGTAAAAATTTACAAAATTTTTTTCAAGAAAAACAAGAAGGAAAAACAGTTTTATTGAAAAAATTAACTAACACTAGGGAATATCCAGACTGCCCCAGTTTCTTCCTATCCAAGGACTTATCAATAGATGGTTTATATATGTATAAATTGTTAAAAATATTTAAAATTTTTAAAATCTCTCTATACACCAGCAAAAAAAGAGATGCCGAAGCAGTAGAAAAATCACTACAATTGATGATCTAGATGTACTTCTTTTTTAACATAAACACTAATGATTTTAACATTATCATAACGTTATCATAGGAGAGGAGTAGTCCCACTTTAACATTTTTTTAGTACTTTTTGAGCGAGTGCAAAGGAAGCTCTTTTTCACCATTTAAAAGCGAAAAAAAATTCTTCGTAAAAAAAAATTATATTTTTTTTATTTTACAAAAGTTATTGCCGCTCACAATTGCTGGCCTAGCTCTCTACCGCTGAGCTATTTTTTGATATGAAAGTTGACTGGCATAAAAACGCCACTTTGTCATTTCGACATATTGTGCTTTTCTCTTCAATAAAAGTACTTTTTAAACAAGTGCAAAAGGTGCACTGCGATACAATATTATTCATCATTTTTATTTTACATATTTTTAAAAATTGAAAAATTATAAAAATACTGAATTTAAACAAATTAATTATAAATATTATAAAAATATAAAAAAAAAAGTTTAAAAAATATAAAAAAAATTAAAAAAATATAAAAAATTTTTTTAAAAATAATGGTCCCTCCAGGAATCAAGCCCGCGATCATCTGTTTGGAAATACCAAATGATGCCAAAATCACTTTTTAATATCACTTTTAGCGCAATTACTCTTTAGAAGCAATTACTCTTAATTGATTTTTTGCATGTTGTTCGGAAGTAATTCTGAAAAAGGTATATATATATATTTTGGAAGCAATGAAAGAAGTAAAAAAGCAGTAAAAATACACTAATGGATACTTGTGAAGCAGTGAAGGAAGTAGTGTGTAAAGCATTTCTTCTAATTTTATTTTAAACAAATCTTTAGTTATACAATTTAGGTTGATAAATAATGTGTAAAGTAATGTGCTGGCATAGAGGCCGATGCATTACTTTACACCTTACTTCACTGATGAATTTTTCAGCCGATGAGCCCCAAAGTAATGTATGGGGAGGAGGTGATATAGTAATTGGTTACTTATGTGGTTACGAGGATGGGCAAGTAATGGGTCTAAAAGTAGATTTTCGTAAAAAAGAATTTTATTAAAAAAATTTCTCACAAATATTTTTTATTAAATATATAAACGTAGTCACGCTGGGATTCGAACCTGGGATCCCTGCTTGTTAGCCAAGAACTCTACTACCTCAGTTAGCGACACGTATAACAACTAATTGCTTGAATTGTTGTGCTTCGTATTTTCATTCATAATGTCGAAAAATATATACCTTACACCCATGTTTACAAAAAAAACACAAAGTAATATGTCTAAAAATAGATTTTCAATAATATTTCAATCATTACTTTCCATTTATAAATCATGTAATACGTAATTAGTGATTGGTAAGTCATTACCTTTTGTTTTGTAATAATGCAGAAGGTAACGAGCTATCATTACAAGGTAATGCGTGAGTATATCGCACAGATTACCAAAGTTTTGCTGAGAATAGCGAGAATGAAGATATATTTATTATTCGCTGGTCTCCGCAGTGAAGTGTTCGGAAGAACAGTAAAAAAAATTATAAAAAAAAGTTCACTTTGTTTGAAATTTCAGATTTTCAAATGAACATCATTTACGATTTGGCTGAAACATCCTAAAAATACACTCAAAATAATAACTCTGTTGGCTGAACAGAAAAAATTTGTTACTTTAACAAAATTTATTCCTGTTTTTTGGCTTAAAATAAAATTTGTTGCTTTTAACACTTTTTTTGTTAAATTTAACAAATCTAAATTTAAGTAAAAAATTTGTAAAACTATAGTTTTATCTGTAATTATACTGAGTCGTAGAATTTATAGAAATTTATTGTCTCGGGACCCTCCCTGGGCCTAGTCCATATCATGTGAGGGCATATAAGAGCACTCCAAAGGAACAAACATTTTTTGCGTTTTGCTCTATCTCGCTTAGTTTTCGAGATATGGGCCATTTTGAAGAAGTAGACAATTTTTATTAAAAATCTCCGAGGGTCCCAGGCCCCGCCAAGGTCCATTTTTGGATAGAGATAACCCCTTTCCCTGGGATATTGTACGGTTAGGGGCAGTGGAAAATTTCATAAATTTTGCTCTATCTCTCTTAGTTTTCGTGATATGGGCCATTTTACAAAATCCGGAGGGAAAGAAGTAGCACCATCTTTAAACTTCGGATACATTGGTGGCACCATCTACCTGGTAATAACAGAAACATGAAAATATTATATTTTAACAATAAATTTTGTAAAATTTAAGGAATGGGTCCTTAAAAATTAGTTATAAATATTTTTGAAAATTAACACTCAAAACTACACTCTAATTAAATTCTGTTGAAATTTAACCAACTTATAGTAGGAAACTGAACTCCTACTATAAATTGGGTAAATTTACTCTATGTGCGTAATTGAAAAAAATACCCACATTGTGTTTAAGTTGGTGCACAAATAATTTGTAATTTTACATTGAAAGTGCGTAAAAATTTAATGAAATTTTGAAATTACTGTGTTAATTTACTAAATTTGTGTGTAAAAAAGCACGTTTCACGTGTAAATATACGCATAAAATGCGTAAAAATCAAAAAAAAAATGCGCAAAAGTCCACAGAAAGTGCGTAAAAATCCAATATAATGCGTACATTTACAACAGTTGTGCTAACTTTAAGCACTTCCCAAAAATTTTTTAAAATAAAATAACAAATTTATTTTTAGTAAGTATTTTATTAATAATAATATCCGAGTCATTCTCTCATAATCGCTTATGTCCAAATTAGTCGTTTTGGGATCTTAAGGCATTATATAAAAATTGGTTATAACTATTGAATGGGTGCGATGACTCCTGCTCAACAAAATGCCTTCTTTGAAAGGGAGGCAGTAACCGTCAACAATAATGGGAGAAAACGCCTTAAGAGAGATATGGCCTACGCAAGTTAGGTAGTACACGATGAATACTGACTTTGTTGAGCAGAAGTCATTGCACCCAGTTGTTTTACCTAGGCCGTATCTCTCTTACGGCGTTTTCTCCCGTTATTGTTGACGGTTGTTGGTTGACTGCCTCCCTTGCAAAGAAGGCATTTTGTTGAGCAGGAGTCATTGCACCCAGTTGTTCCTGCATAGGCCGTGTCTCTCTTACGGCGATTTCAATTTTGAAATGAGGTTTAGACTACCACATGCGTTAACAATAATTACCAAAAACAATTTCATGCTTATGTTGCTATTTCCAGACTCTAATGTGTTTGTGGAAATGTTGTAATTCACAAGAAATAATCCGTTTTCGCTTTTTCTTTTTATTATTTTTAATTTTATTTTCAATTTTTTCCAATTTGCAATGTCAGAGTATTTATTACTATTATAGGATAGTATATTTACCAACTTTGTGCGTAAAAATTTTATTTAACAAAACACAATGTGTTTATTTATAAACACATAATGTCTAAAAATACTTTGTGTGTGTATTATTGTGTATGGAAGTGTGTATGAAAAAAGTTTACGCATTTTTTGTTTATATTTACCGAATTTTCGTAAAATTAAGCAAAATTTTACCCATTTTATAGTAGTAAATTTACAAACATTTTTTAGAGTGTAACTAAAATCTTTGCTTATAAAGGGTGTTTTTTTAAGCTAGATAGAACTTTAAATTGTAAAAAGTAACACAAAAAATTAAATTTTGATGAAACATTTTTTTTTATTTGTTTCAGTATACTCTGACAAATCATCATGAATAGACTCACGCTTGAACAACGCTACGAAATTATCCAAATTTACTTTGAAAATCAGTCGTCGATTCGCGCAACTTATAGACGCAAAATTGTGTTCAGCGATGAGGCGCATTTTTGGCTTAACGGGTTTGTTAATAAGCAAAATTGCCGCATATGGAGTGAGACCAATCCACAAGAGACCCTACAGACTCCATTACATCCAGAAAAATGCACCGTTTGGTGCGGTTTTCACGCTGGTGGCATCATCGGACCTTATTTCTTCAAAAATGAGGCCGGAGCTCGCGTTACGGTCAATGGAGATCGTTACCGCACCATGATCAATGATTTTTTGTTTGAAAATATGGATGACATTGATCCGGAGGAGATGTGGTTTCAACAGGATGGCGCTACGTGCCATACGGCGAACGCAACCATCGACTTATTGAAATCAAAATTTGGCGATAAGTTGATTTCGAGAAATGGACCTGTCAATTGGCCTCCAAGGTCGTGCGATTTGACACCTCTCGATTATTTCCTGTGGGGCTACGTGAAGTCACTGGTTTATGCTGATAAACCAGCAACAATTGATGCCTTGGAGGACAGCATTGTTCGTGTTATTCGTGACATACGGCCAGCAGTGCTCGAAAAAGTGGCCCAAAATTGGACGTCCAGAATGCGCTTCGTCAAGAACAGCCGCGGTGCCCATATGCCCGAAATCATTTTCAAATGTTAATGTCACGTATTGATCTTTCCAATAAAAAAAAAATTTTGATTACAATTTAATTTTTTGTGTTATTTTTTACAATTTCAAGTTCTATCGGGCTTAAAAAAACACCCTTTATCAGTGTTTCAACTAAAATTTGTTAAAAATTAGTCAAATCGATTTGAAACCGGTTGACAGATTTTTCTACTATCAGTGTTTCAACTAAAAATTTGTTAAAAATTAGTCAAATCGATTTGAAACCGGGTTGACAGATTTTTCTACTTTTTTTTTTTTTAATATATTTGTATTTATTGAATCTTTCTCTTAAAGAAAATAACAATAAGTTTTCAAATCTTAAATACTACCTTATACTAATTGTACCAGACCAATGCCAGTTTCCAACTAAATGATTTTAGATTTTGTTATACATCATTCCAATGCCAGGTCTAGCGTGTCTTTTCTCTTCAGACGCATATGACCATCGCTAGAAAGTATGCTGCGGGCTAGGGGATTTGGATGCTCAATAAGTTTGTATTGTACGTATTTTAAACTGCTTTTTCTTGCCTCTTCGAGAACAGTGGGGATGTTGAGATCCTTGTGAAGGTTTGAAATTTTGAAATACCAAGGGGCACCAGTTATAATTCTTAGAATCTTAGATTGTCTTGTCTGGAGTTTTTCGATATTTGAAGCAGAAGCTGTTCCCCACAGTTGGATACCGTAGGACCAAATTGGTTTAATTACTACGTTGTAAATGAGAACTTTGTATTCTAGACTAAGAGTGGATCTCGAGTTTATAAGCCACATCAATTGAGATGTCTTCAATTTTATTTGAATTAATTTGGATTCGATATGTTTACTCCAAGTTAGTCGACGATCAAGGTGAATTCCTAAGTATTTTACGTGATTTTGTTGAGGTACTAATACGTTGTTAATTTTGATGGGGCTGCAATTTTCCTTTCGTAGAGTAAAGGTTACATGAGCACACTTAAATGGAATCTTTATTTTCCAGTTTTCGAGCCATTTTTCTAGTTCAGATATGTGGGCTTGAAGATGATTAGATGAAGTTGTGGGACTAGAGTGTGTGCTGATAATCGCTGTATCATCAGCAAATGTGAACGTTTTCGTTAGGCTATGGGTGGGCATGTCTGCAGTGTACAATAGGTATAGAAAGGGACCCAATATACTACCCTGTGGAACGCCTGCACTTATTAATCGCGTACTTGAGAAGTTTTCTTTTACCTTGATTACAAAGAGCGGTTCGACAAGTAATTTTCGAGAATCTTGTGAGTATTTTGTGGTAAAGTGTGGGTAATTTTCCAAATAAGTCCTTTGTGCCAAACTTTATCGAACGCTTGAGAGATATCGATAAATAGAGCTGAACAGTAAAGTTTTGATTCAAATGTCAATTATAATGTTGACAATTCGATGCACTTGTTCTATTGTACTATGGCTTTTTCGAAAACCGAACTGATGCTGAGGTATAATACCATGATCGTTAGTATAAGGTATAATAACATTAAGGAGTAGTTTTTCATACACTTTTGATAATATTGACAGCAGGCTGATTGGTCTATATGATGATGTTTGCGTAATGTTTTTGCCGGGTTTCGGGATCATAATTATTTGTGACTGTTTCCAGTTTAGGGGAAAGTGCCCTAATCTATTTATGGCGTTAAATATAAACATCAGTGTTCTAACTGCACATTCGGAAAGTTCTTTAATCATTTTTCCCGATATTTTATCGTGTCCTGGATACTTTTTTACGTCAAGCTCTCTAATAATATTCATCACTTCTGGGAGTCTGAATTTAATTGGATTTATAGGAGTACTACAAAATGTTTGCATATCGCAATTTATGTTTGGAAAGACGTTTGGTGTGAATACTTGTTCCAAGTGATTTGCGAAGGCGTTAGATTTTTCTACTGACGTATTATTTTAAGTTTACATCCACAATTTTTCTACCCCTGCCCTACGTGAAATTTCCCCAAAGTTGGAATTCGATCCTCCCTACTCTACATAGAGACCGACATAATATGACAATTTGAATACAAATATTTTCTTACATGTTTAAATAATTTGTATTTGTATGTGTGAATGTGAAGAAAATAATTCAAGATAAAAGTTTCAAGAAAAATAACTTTTTTGATTTCCATTTTCTCGCACATTCACAAGTTATGTCTGATAGACAGTGCAGGATATAAATTTAGGGAAACTTTGTAATTAGAAGAATTTTATAACATAAAATATTAAAGTGTCCGGGAGTTTAGTTAGTAGTTTAGAGCCACTTTGCCTTATGAATTCTACATTATTTTTAATATAATAATAATGAGTTAGTATTAATGTTGATGACAACAAAACATTTGCATCTAGACCTACAATCACACTAAAATCTACGAATATTCACATGAAAACAATTGAAAATTATTTTAAAAGAGGGCTACGTACTTTTCCTGTAAAACAATTACATTTTGTGGTTTATTTTTAATTATTAAATAATTAACTGACAAAATCGTTAAAGAGGTGTTAGTAAGCATTATCTGTGTTGAATGCATGGGTACACACAATAACGAAAAGTATGAGTAAGTATTTAATAAATTTTTTTTGAGTACTTGTTCTTACTCTCTGGTAGCTATTTCAAAAATATTGCCTATAGTTTTTATACCCACTGTTATTTTGTCATATTTACATGTATTACATCTACTTACATGTATTTTTTTATGCATGTCAAAGTAGAAAAAGTCTTTTTACTTTGTCTAAATATGATGCTTTCCAAGACAACTGCCCCGCTACAGGAGAAAGTAAGTCATATCAATGTCAAACTTACAGCCTTGGTTTTCCTATATGATGAGAATAAAAATTTAAGCAACTCTTTCAATTTTTCCAAAAAGCGTGCGGATATTGACAAATTTAGCTTTTATTTTTAATTTATTATTTATTATAATTAAATGAAAGTTGAAAAATGCTAGAAATTTGTCAATAGAACTTTTAACGGGCAAATCAAAAAAAAAAATACTTTTTTTTTATTGAAAAATTAAAATGTGGCTCAAATTTTTATTCATAGCATATAGAAAAATAAATACTGTAAGTTTGTCATTGATAATACATAACTTTTTTTTAGCTGGACAGTTGGCTTGGAAAGTATCATATATGGAAACTTACTTATGTACCGACTTGTAACGGAAAATGTTTTGTCATTTTAACTTTCATTTCCTTAACTTAAGAAGAATAATTTTGTTTTCATAAGAACATGAAGTTTTGTCTTGAAAATACTATCACTCTTTGGGCTTAGAACTAAAAAAATATTTATATGGAAATGAAAAAATAAATTATTATTGATTTTATATATCAAGGTGCCTATTTCTACTTATAACGAGTTGTGACTGTCATAAGCTGTGTTACCAGAACTTGCCCAGGTAGAAAAATACAAACGGCACAATGTTGGACCGGTATTGGAGGCGGTAGTACATGTACTGGCAATGAGTCGGATTTTTAACTTTCACTGTACTGCCATGTTGTCGAAATGATAACACCAATAAACGCTTGGCCGTAGTTATTTCCCAACGTTGACGCAGGCTTGGGATTTTATTTTTTTGGTATTATTCCAGTACATTTAATAACAAATTTAGTAGTTTGCTAGAACTTTACTGTCCTTTTATTGTACATCACAGATTTTTTTTATTTTTATTTTTTTTGGCAATGTCTTGAGACTTGATGGAATTTCTTCAAATGTATTCTTTCGAAACTTCACAAGAAAAGAATGGCGATGTCTCTCTTACATAAATAATTGTGTAATAGATGTAAAAATACATAAAATTTATAAAATTGTTAATTTTAATAAATTAAAAAAAGCTCGTTAATTTTCAGAAAACAGTACTAGCAAAGCACGTTTTAAGTAGTACCGGCATTTCGTAAAAACAGTGCTCTCCCAGTACAACTTTTGTTGTAACGCCGGCAATTTCTACCTGGGTGGTTATCAAAAATGTCCAAATTTGTTTGAAAAATTGCCCAAAATGGCTAAAATAAAGCATTTGAATAAGAAAAGTCTGGAAATTTTGTTCAAAAAATTGTTAAATACAATGAAACCTGTCAATAACTAACACTCTAAATAGCGGGCACCTTCCTCTAAGGAAACAATTTCCAGCAGCTGCTCTTTAAATACAATTTTTTTTTATTTTTTTAGTAAAATGACCTTCCAATAACGGAGGTAAGTATATTTAGGTGCCTATTTCTCCTTGTGGCTCTCATACGACTATTTTTAAGACTGAAAGTCACAACTTTCCATACAAAACAACAATAAAATTCATAAAACTGAATTAAGACTGAGCTAAAACTATCTAGTTTTTGTACAAAACTAGGAAGTCATGTTTAACAAACAATTACTTTCACTATTTCAAACGTATCCGTTAGTGTATTTTTACTGCTTTTTTAGAAGTAATTCTGAATAACTTCAAAAAAAATCTCTTCTTTCATTGTTTCCAAAGTATCCATTAGTATATTTTTAATGGATTTTTAAAAGTAATTCTGAATAATATTCAAAAAATCATTTAAGTTTGGCATAGCATATTCTTAGGTGTATAATTAAATGTAGTGTTACATTGCCAGATTGCCATATTTTGTACTTCCCGTCACTTGGGCTATTTTCTTACAGAAAATTACAGAGTTTTCGATACTAGACTAATCCATGATGATAAAATGATGATGATGATGACAACAAACAGAAATTTATTTTACTTATAAACTTTGATTACTTTAAGTCCAATATATTAAAAAACAAAAATTCATGGCCGCCATTTTGGATCCGTCATTTTGAATTTAAAATTTTTTATTTTAGATTTGTGATCAACAACTTACAAACCCCCCTTCCCTTCCTTGTGATACTTTTTAGTCTCATATACTCAATATTCTAGTTTTTGCCAAAATTGATTATTTTAAGTCCAATATATTAAAAAACAAAAATTCATGGCCGCCATTTTGGATCCGCCATTTTGAATTAAAAATTTTTTATTTCAGATTTGTGATCTGCAACTTACAAACCCCCCCCCCCCTCCCTTCCTTGTGATACTTTTAAGTCTCATATACTCAATATTCTAGTTTTTGCCAAAATTCGGTGATGCTGGCCCACTGTGCAGCGGTAGAGATCTATACTAGCAATATTGAGGACGCAAGTTCGATAGCCGGTTGTGGAAATAAAACGAATTTTGAAAAATAAAAAAAATATAATTTATTGTTGCGAAGAACTTTTTTTAACTTTTAATTGATGAAAAAGGGTTTCCTTTGAACTCGTTCAAAAAGAACTGAAAAAATGTTGAAGTGGAAGTAGGTACTCCTTCCCTATGACAATTCAGTGTTAAAATAATTAGTGATTCTGATAAAAAAAGAAGTACATCTAAACCACTAATTGTAGTGATTTTTCTGCAGCGTTGGCATCTATTTTTTTCCTGGATATATCTTGTTTTATATAGCAATATATATAGTGGAACATTTTACAATATCCAATTCATAATTATGTATGTATAATTTTATTGTATTTTATATCATTATATCTAGTTGGATTTGATTATATTATATCTGATACATTTGGATGAGGACAAATTTCGGATAAAATTGTATGGAACAATATCTTTTTAAACCAAATTAGATCTGATTGTATCAAAGTGGATCCAATATAAAATAATACGATTTAATTTGATACAATTAGATATTCTCATTATTATCCTACAGTGGACAGTAGACCGTACCGCAAAAAAAAAAAAGTTCGCCGTACACCCTCCAATATAAAGTATTTTTCAAAGGCGATTTCAAAAAAAAAAAAACTTTTTGCCGAACATAGGGGTCGCCTGTTTTAATTTTTCGCTCTAGCTTGGGCATTTATAGTCAGATCTTAAAGTGTGATATATCAATTTTTTGCATCGAGGAGACCAGTGTTTTGCTATAAAGGTCCCTGCGGCAACCAAAAAAATTAAAAACATTTCTACTGGGTTTATCGAAAAACTTCCTTACCAAAGTTTAATGATATTTTGAGGGCTTTAATTTTCTGATATTAGTGTCGTACATTTGGATGGTAGCAACTGAGATCTGGTGGGTAACTACTAGAGTGGGATACTTGAGGCCAATGGCAAAACAACACTTGCACTCGGTATAGGTCGAAAATATTAGGACGAAGTTTATTGATTTTTGTTTATATCGGCCCATGTTTGGACCTGCTGCCTGTATAAAGGTCCCACAAAAATTGGAATTTTTACACGCTACGAGTCGCAAATACGAAGATAGTTTAATTAAATTTATTACGTTCACTCACATGTGCCCAAGAACAAAGCCCATTGATTGTAGATGGGAGCGGTCCATATTTGGACCTATCGCCCATGTGGGCTATATTTCCGGGTTTCTCTTAAACACACCTAGCATTAGATAAAATCCAATTTTCTTACCGATTTTGTAATTGTTTATCATTTCATAGACAAATTAAAGACCGTTTTGCTCCATATGCTAAATATATGGAGCTTTGTTAAGTAGATATTGAATTTTTATTTTATTGCGATAGTGTGTTGTATGCTTTAATCTTAAGTTAGTTTTATAAAATGCCAAACAGTTTTAATGATTTTTGCTATGTTATTATCCTGAGTGTATTATTAAAATTTTCTTGCAGATGCAGCAGCATTAAGTAAATTGACAATATGTTATTTATTTACAAAATGTATTCTGTGTATCAATACGAGTACAAAAATATAATATAATGTAAATAATATAAGTTAATATAATATCAAAAGCAATAAAGAAAAGTTAAGTGTGATGTTGATGATGAAATTACAATAAGAAAATTCTTGGAAAAACAGTGAAAAACAAAGGGAAACTGCAGAAAAGTAGCATGTAATATTAAGTTTTTGGCATTAAGACCAACACTTGATGTAAAGAATAAACAATATATTTTGTAATGTTTATTATTCAACCATTATATTTTTAGTTGAAATATATTATATTTTGGCAACATATCTTTATCAAAAAATTACAAGTTATATAAGACAATGTATTAACTCCTTATAGACCACTGTACCCATAAGAGGATAACAACAATTTTAACTCAACTTAGAGCTTAGCGTTAGGAATTATTATTTATTGTGATATTTTTTTATAAATATTAGTGTTTTGGGTCGTTCTTCTGATAAAAAAAAATGCCTGTGATATATTTTTTAAAAGTAATCACCCCTGTTTCAGAAAAATTGCGATTTCAATTTGAATGAAATTCTGAAATCACACGAAACCCAACATTTCTTCAATTCACATATTTAATTTTTTCCAAAATGAGTTAAACATAAATTTTAACATCTTCCAAAACAGTTTTGTAAATATTTTCAATATTCGGAGATATACTACGTGGAAAACTATATAAGAATTTTACGCAGATTTACAAAACAATTTGAAGATATTTTGAAAACCAAATTCTTTTTAACAAAAATTATTCTGTTTTGTTCCTTAATATCTATTTATTAGAAAAAAAATATATTAGATTAACTTTCACCCAGCTTTTTCTACAAAAAGTACAACGAAAAAATGTTTGTACATAATAAAAAATGTTCGTACATAAATAAAATGTATGTCCAAGATACATGGGACTAATTAATTAGGTGGATTAATTAATTGATGATTTCATTACCATTGCATTGGTATCAATTGTAATGAAATTATTTTCATTACCATTTTTTTAATTAATGGTAATGACACTAAAATTTAATTTCATTGATTAATGACAATGATTTTAAATTTCATTACCATTGATAATGAATAAATTAAAAAAATAATTACCATTGACAGAAAAACGTAAAAAGGGAGTAAAACTCGCTGAAATCAAAGATGGAATATGCTCATTCAGGCTCATGCTTATTTAAAATTAAATATTACTTTCCATTTCATTGTTATTTGTATCCAATAAAGTTTATCGGAATTAAATGGATCCTCTTTAAAAAATTATGTTTTATAACTTGCCCGGCCAAACCCGTTGTTCGTTTTCATTTGTCTGAATTTTTTTGTAAACAAATGGTTTTTAATCAATTGTAATTAGTTTTTTTATACATTAGTATAATTTCATTACCATTAGTAATGATTTTTCTAATGAAAAATATTTCATTACCATTAAATGGTAATGAATTTTTTTTCACTGTCATTAGTATGAACTAATGGTAATGAAATTTCAATGGTAATGAAAAATTCCCATGTATGATCTTGGACCAGCAGAAAACTTGCAAATTTTCACTACAAGTTTTTTTATGTGAAAGTTATTTCTGTTATAGGCTTCAATGTAAAATTGTGCAGAAAGATTATATATCTAATAACATATTCATCCCTGAAGATGTAGAAAAAAAACCAACGAAACGTTGGAATGAAACTTGAAATAAATAAATTTTTATTTTATGGAACTACTTGACCTAACAAGCCAGTTTTATAGAAATATAAAAGACCAGAGATGGGAGTAATTAATTACTTTGTAATGACCATTGCGGGTTTTCATTACCATTAAATCTATAAAATGAAAATTAAAAAAAAAAATTCATTACCATTACAAAATGTAATTGCAATGAAAAAAATGTTAATTTCATTTGTTTTCTTTACATGTAATGAAACGTTTTTATAATTTTCATTACAATACGCAATGGTAGTAAAAACAAAAAATCATTTTCATTTTTTCTACACTAGGTAGACAAATGAAATTTCATTACCATTACTTAACATAATGATTTAAAGAACGTTTTGTTCTTTGTTCTACACTAAAAAATGTTCCTTTATGTAAATTTTTTTCGCAATTTTTTTTGGCCACTAGCCACCAAACTTTGATGTATGTCTCTAGATTATAAATTAAAAAAAACCGCACTTAAAAATAGCAAAATTATGGCAAAAATTATAAAAAGACTTTAGGCAGAAAAATTCAATTAAAAACTTAATCAGCGATTACATTCTTCAAACAAATATACTGATGCAAAAAATTTGAAAAAAACGCGCTTAAGAAATTGCAAAACAATGATGGAACGCGAAAAAAGACTTTATGGTACAAAAACTGAATTAAAAAACCTAATCAGCGATTAACATTCTGCAAACAAATATATTGATGTAAGAAATTTCCTTTTTGCAAATTTTTTTTCGCGATTTTTTTTCGCGGTTTTTTTTTGTTTTTTTGTTGTATGAAATGGGCATTATAGTCCCTAGATTACAAATTTTAAGAAACCGCACTTAAAAAACTTCAAAATAATGGCGGGACGCGAAAAAAGACTATATGGTAAAAGAATTGAATAAAACACTTAATCAGCGATTTACATTCTGCAAGCAAATATATTAATGGAAAAATTTTACTTTTTGGATTTTTTTTGTTTGCGATTTTTTTCGCAATTTTTTTTTTTCAACTAGCCACCAAAGTTTGTTGTACGAAATGAGTATTATAGTCCTTAGATTATAAATTAAAAAAACCGCACTTACAAAATTGCAAAATAATGGCGGATCGCGAAAGAAGACTATGCTACTATAATTTTTTTTTGCAACTAGCCACCAAAACTTGGTATCAAATATGGATACCATAGGCCTCGGATTATGAACTAAAAAATGCTTTTAGTAATTTGTAAACCTCATATTTTTAAATTAAAAAACTTCGACAAAAACGGCATGTAATGAAAAACAAATGGGTGTTTCATTACTATGTAAACTATAGGTAAAAGTAATGAAAATTAAAAAAAGGTTCATTTTAATTTTCAAAACAAATGAAAATTAAAAAAAATATTCATTACCATTTTTTAACGCAATGGTAATGAAAAAAAAAACATTACCATTTCTTCAAAAAATGGTAATGATAAAAAAAGCTCCATTACCATTACATCAAGTAATGGTAATGAAAATGTAATGGTAATGATTTTAGCTCATCTCTGTAAAAGACAAATAAGAACAAAATTTTTTCGATACTCAAGACTCATTCTCTAATTAAAGCTTACTGGTTTTCGGACGGTCCACTATATTGAAAAAATAAAAACAACATTTTTTCCTACTCCAAAAGTATATAATTTTTTTTTTTACAAAAATTTAAAAGATAGAAATTTTTTAAAAATTTGCTTACAATTTATTTTGTTTTTTTACGACATTGTTGGGTTAAAATAAATAAATGTTATACAATTTAATGTTCAGAGTTGTTATTTTTCATCGTATTGACATATATTTGGAGAATGAATGTTGTTATAAAATTTGCTTAATACTGGTCACTTACTAGTATTATTTTTTTATCGACATTTTATCTACATATTTATTTAGAAAAATGTTTAACAAATAAAGAAAAATATAAAAAGAATATTTTAGTCGGTCTTGGTCGACTATGAGATACCCTTCACCATATTGCAAATTTTGTTATATGCCAGGACGTGGACCAGAACCCGTCAAGGAATATGATAGCTATTATATGGGCGGAAAAAATAACAAGGCAAAAAATATAAAGAACAAATCTGAATGAAATTACCAAAAAAAAATGCCTTTAAGCAAATATCGGTTAGGTGCCCAGTCAGAAAAATACAAACGGGAAAGCGGTGGCAAAGTACTTTAACAGCTGCTACAAGTACTAGCAAAAAGTGCCTTCCCATTCCCAAAATGATAACATCATTAGATAAAAGGACCGGCTGTTCAAAAAGCGCCGGAAAAGCACTGGAGGAACAACATTTTTGGACGTTGGCAAAATGCTGACAAAACAAATAACTAGGTGGTCTGGAAATATATTTTCCGAAATAAAATTTAAAAAAAGTACATATGTATTTTTTTTGGTCCTGCCATGATTTGAACCCAGGCCGTCAGATTGGCAGACGATTGCTCTACCCACTGAGCTAACGACACATATAATACTTGGTGGCTAAACACATAAATGAGTGATAACAGCTGGACAACTACTGGCTGTGCCAAAATGCTAGTACTGGCAAACAATTTTTTCTTACTAATATGCCAGCGTTGGGAGAGCAAAAAACCAGTTGGTCTTGAAGGAGCTTTTTCTAAAACAAAAAAAATTTAAGTTAAAAAAAATCTAAAAATTTTTTTTTTCTTGCAAACGGATTTGAACTTGGAACCTTCTTACTACAAACCTTTTTTAACGAAGCGTCAGCATTTTTTAAAATCATTGGTCTACCAGTGAATTGATTTTTGTACGCCTGGTAGCAATTGCTAGGTAGCACTGTATAACCACTGGTTGCAAACCTTGGCATATCACTCTAAGCCAATTCTTTGCCAGGGGTTTTTTATAAACCACCGAAATTTTTGTAAAACAAATACTGGCAAAACGCTTTTTGCAAACGCTGGCAAAGCGTCTCAAATTAGAGTTCTGCCAGTCATTTATTTTTAACACCGTGGTTACCCAGTGGTATGCCAGCGCTTGATTTTTTGCACCACTGGCAATTTCTGACTGGGTGGTTTGTTTGAGGACAGGCGCGATTTATGAGTATATATTGCATTCAAAACTTGAATAACAACCATATATAAAACTTTGTGTGCAGTGTTGGCCAATTTTTTTTTCCCAGAAATCGTCAAAAGTGGAAAAATGAATCGTCGAGGATTTTATGAAAATTCGTCAAATTATCGTCTTCGGTAAAATATCATAAAAATAAAACTTTTACTTATTTTTCAATCAAAATTGTTTTATACAACTGAAGCAATAATTACTTTTAACTGCTTGCCTGTATTTTGACAAAATCCCAAATTCAATCGCGATTTTGTCAAAATTTTGATGTGATTTGATTAAAAAACGGATAAGGAACCAGCGAGTCAAAAATTTTTATACAAATTTTGTTCAACATTCATAATACCCTTACAAATAAAATATTCTGCAAAACTAAATAATTTAAACAAATTGAATTAATCGTGCCCTAACGATTTCCTTAGGTAAGAATGAAATCCTGATAGGGACATGCTTTCAACAGATTTTTTTTATTTTGATAAATAAGTTTTGGGATTTTAGCATATTTAATTCCTTTAATGCAATTAATGTATATCCGGATAAAAATAAATTAAAAAAAAACTAATATGCAAGTACTTGTGGAAATTTAAATGTTACTGACACTTTGGAAAACATTATTTTCTATTGTTAGTTATACTGAGATCTATTCACGTATAACTAACAATAGAAAATAATGTTTTCCAAAGTGTCAGTAACATTTAAATTTGCACAAGCACTTGCATATTAGTTTTTTAAAATTTATTTTTATTGCTAGGTCTGTCAAAACAACAGAGTTGTATATTGGAAGACGACAAAGCAAATTGTGGTAAATTTTTTGCTGTTGTTTTTGTTTTTCTTTGATATTTTAAATGTTTAATAACGCTCCTAGACGAGAATAAGAAATTTTCATTACGTTTGTAATGTAACTTAACAAATATTTATAGAAATTCTAAAAACGTCGTCCTTAGGCAAAAGTGAAGTCTGGATAGGAACTTATTATTATTTTAACAATTATTATTATTTTTAACAATTTGTTAAATAAGCTTTGGAATTTTAACACATTTAATTCCTTTTATTCAATTTAAATTTTTTTGTTAATGATTTTTCACCACTAACCTATTTTTTTTTTGCTCAGGCTCGACGAATAGTGGGAATATCTAAAAACACGGTTCTAAATAAATGATTTCGGTTTTTTTAAATTAACTTTTTTTGGTTACAATTCATTAAAAAATCTGTAATTTTTAGAAATCGTCAAAACTTATTGTAGTTTTGCAAAAAAAAATCGTCAATGGTCATTTGGAAATTTCTCACCTAAAAATCGGCAAATATCATAAAATCGTCACGTCTGGCACCACTGCTTGTGTGTTTAAAACTAGGAATCCCAATCTTTATCTGACCGAACATCGGACACAACATCAGACAGAACACTTATACCGGTATCACACAATCGAGTGAAAAATTAGAAGTAAATTGTCAGAAACTAAAAATTCCAGAATTAAGGAAAAAGGTAATAAAAAATATAAAAATACTGAAAATAAATAAAAATTAATGTTTCAATTTCATTCTTAAAAATTTCAAGTTCTTAAAAATTTCATTCTTAAAAGTTTCAATTTCTGGTTCTGTCAATATTTTTATTTTTCTCACAATTTTTTCGCTTGTTTATTCACAGTCATTTTGGTACTTGTTTTGTCCGATGTCTGGCCAGATAACCCTTCCTGGTTTTAATTCTAGCCCTATTCAAAAAGGCCCTTCCTATGGCGTATTGGTTAAAACATGCACCGATTTCAATCATTTTCAATAAGCGTCGTTCTTGGGACAATAAAAATTTACAAACCAAACTTCGTTTTTTTTAAAGTGGTTTTAGGTGCGTTATTTTTGACAGTTACAAACATCAGCACAGACATATTATACCCTTTTCACGTAAATAGTGGCGAAAGCTTTAAAAATATTGTTGGCAAAGGATCTAATAAAATGTTTGTTGATATTCCAAAAGACCTTAAAAAACATTTGTTGTCTACATTGTCAGTCTATTGTTACATTTTTACTTACAAGTACTCATATAAACAAAATCCGTTAAGACTTTTTCGATAAAAGTGAAAAAAAAAAATACCTAGTGTAGAAAATCATAGCCAATAATAACTACATATTTGCCCAGTATAGAAAATCATCACCAGATATGTGTTTCTACATATCTGACCAGTGTAGAAAGGGTAATGACATATAATTATTTTTTGGACTACCAGTAATGACACCGACTTACTTTCTACATTATTTTAAAATATATAATAATGATTTATTACCCAATAAGCACATAGGTTTTAAAAATTCAAGTGCTTTAAATTTTGCTTGAAGTAAAGTATATTTCAAATTCTATCATTTGTATATTTAAAACGAGTAAAAAGGTTAAAGTCGGGCATGCCGACTATACAATACCCTACACCAGTCTGGTGTATTGTTTGGATCCGAAATTCGAATGGGTTAAAATGGGGCTTGTGTCAAAATTTTCTATAATGTGAGTCAGCGCACCAAATTTCATTAAAATATCTTAATATTTGCGACCTGCAGTTTGTAACCAAGACAATTTTGGTGGGACCCTTATATGGGCACTAGTTCTAAACATGGACCGATGTTCACCAAAATCAATAGGCTTCGTTATTGGGCCAACATAGGTCTATGTACCAAATTTCATCAAAATATCTTAATATTTGCGACCTGCAGCGTATAAACAGTATAATTTTGGTAGGACCCTTATATAGGCACTAGGTCTAAACATGGACCGATGTTCACCAAAATCAATAGGCTGCAATATTGGGCCAATATAAGTCTGTGTACCAAATTTCATCAAAATATCTTAATATTTGCGACCTGCAGCGTATAAACAGTATAATTTTGGTAGGTCCCTTATATGGGCACTAGGTCTAAACTTGGACCGATGTTGACCAAAATCAATAGGCTGCGTTATTGGGCTAACATAGGTCTGTGTACCAAATTTCATCAAAATATCTTAATATTTACGACCTGCAGCATATAAACAGTATAATTTTGGTAGGACCCTTATATGGGAACTAGGTCTAAAAATGGACCGATGTTCACCAAAATCAATAGGCTGCATTATTGGGCCAATATAGGTCTGTGTACCAAATTTCATCAAAATATCTTAATATTTACGACCTGCAGCATATAAACAGTATAATTTTGGTAGGACCCTTATATGGGAACTAGGTCTAAACATGGACCGATGTTCACCAAAATCAAACTTGTTCGTCCTTGCCAACATAGGTCTGTGTACCAAATTTCATCAAAATATCTTAATATTTGCGACCTGTAGAGTGCGCACAAGATTGCATGGACAGACAGACAGACAGACAGACAGACAGACGGACGGACGGACAGACGGACATCGTTAAATCGAAATAAAAAAAAATTCTGAACCGATCGGTATACTACAAGGTGGGTCTACGACCAATATTTTTTGGTGTTACAAACATCAGCACAAACTTATAATACCCTGACCACATAGTGGTGTAGGGTATAAAAAAAGAGTTTAAACTTGAATTTTTGTTTCCCTTTTGCTGGAGTATGCTATTGAAATAAAATGTAATTAAAGTTTTTAAATTTATTTAAAAAAAAAAATTACAAACAAAAATTATCATATAGAGACAATCTGACAATAAAATATAAACAAGAATACAATTTAATGGAAAATCACTGATGAAGCCTGCCCATAAAAAAAGGCAGAAACTAGATCTAGTCTGATTTGGAAATTAATAATGTGTTTATAACTTTTGAAAAAATGTTTATTCTTCTTCTGAACCTCAAACCTACAAAAATATTTTAATTTCAGCTATCTATATGACGTTAAAACAACAGTACATTATGAAATTAGCCCTGTGGCTAGACGTCTCCAATATATACGCAATCTGCCTGCTCTTGAACATAAAATTCACACGCCAGATTGGGAACATTGCAAAAACGAAGACACGGAGGATATTAGACGATAAACGAAAATCTGAAAATAGAATGTTTGAATGTGTCTGTCTTGATCACTTCTGTGTAAAAACAATAACAGAAAGCTGAATAAGAAAGAAAACAACGGATTAGTTACATTGCATTCAAGGCCTTACTTGGGTAAGAGTTACATTTTTAATGTAGGAAAAGGTTTATTCTTCTTCTTAACCAGAAACCTAATATAATAAAAAAAATTTTTTTTGTAAAACAAATTTTTTTTGAAAATCTGTTTTCAGAGTCGTTATTTTTGTTAATACTGGTAAATGACGATATATTTTTTGAATTTTCGTATGCTGGCGTGTAAGCATAACTTATTATTTTGCGCGACATCGCTCTACAAAAGTAATAAGAAATGTAATAAGAAAAGTAACTAGTTACCATTACCATATATATAGTTACATAACCACATATCTAAAAAATGTATTAATTTGCAAAATTCAGGGACCGAAAATAACAGTTATTTTTAAATTTTTAAACAAAAAAAAAGCACATATAACCAAATATCGGAGAACTGATTTAAGTACATCATAATGATCCTTGTGGCCTAGTCTTCCAAAAAATGCATTGCTTTTTAAATTTTTGACATTTATTTTTTCAAGCAAAAAATAAAAGTTAGTTTTTGACTTTTATTTTTTTGCGCAAAAAATAATTTATTTTTTGACTTTTATTTTTTCAAGCAAAAAATAAAAGTTATTTTTTGACTTTTATTTTTTTGAGCAAGAGTAATCTTTTTTTTTAAATTAGTGACAACTGAAAATTTCTATGGAGCTCTCTTTTATAGGGATTTCTCATATTTTTACGTGTTTGATATGAATTTGTCAAGATTTTAATATTTTAATGTGTGTTTTTGTTGAAACAGTAGGTAACATTTATTTTTGCTCAAAAAAATAGAAATCAAAAAATAACTGTTATTTTTTGCTTGAAAAAATAAAAGTAAAAAATAACCTTTATTTTTGCTCAAAAAAAGTCAAAAAATAATTTTTTTTTATTCTGACTTTTATGATAAAAGTCATAACCGTTACGGTCCCTGGCAAAAATACATTTTTTTAACAAAGACGATGCTTTATTATTATTGTATATTTATTTGTTAGAAAAAGTGCATTGGATTTAATTTTCCCTATCTTTTTCTGTTTTAAGTAATTCGAAATATTCTTCGCATGTGAATATTGGAACAGCTAAAAACTTGTAAATTTTCACTAAGAATTAATTAATGTGAAAGTAATTCCTGTGATAGGAGTGAATATTCTTATGAGCTTAATTTTAGTTTTTTTTTCTAATTAATTTTTTAAGGACTTGTGTGTAATTTTTTGAAACGATATTGCCCTGCATAATACGCTTTCGAGGGTGGATGATTCTTACTCAAATTATACAGAAGAATATAAAAAATTGTTTATGTGTTTATGAGCTATGTTTTTGAAAATATTGTTTCAAAAAACATTTTTATTATCATTTTAGTAATTTTTTTTATGATGAGATGTCAAGACACAACAGAATTATTTTTCTAACTTGTCATATTTTCACTCCAGATTTGGGACATATACTTGTTATTGTATGCATGGTTTCTATATATCATGGAAATATTTTTGTTACAATGCAGCTTATTTTCAAAATAGATTTGTATGGTTTTTTCTATTTTAATTTATATAAAGAGAAAAAAGAAGGACATTCAAAGGTTATATATTGTATATAAAATATATTTGAACAAACGTTTAATATTGTATTTACGATTGGTTGTAACAAAGAAAAATCCATGACATTTTGGCTAAGAAGAATTTAAGATTTGTATGCCATTATATATATTAGGGTGAAAGCGATTTGTATGGCAACAACATTTTGCTCGAATTTCATGGGTTGAATAATTTGCAGACATTTGTTCTAATTTGAAATTTCTAAATATTACCTGTACGAAAAATGTGTTATTGTTGTTTCAGACAAATGTAAAATAATTAAATGTTGTTTTATCTTGTTTAACACTTTAGTAAAAATGTATTTTATATCGCATCATTAAACGTGTAAAATGCGTAATTATTTCCCCATGCTTCCTGTTGAATTTTTAATAACAACTTTCTTAACTAAATAAGTATGTGTGTTGAAAATTCTTATCATAATTGCTAATCTAATTGTAAATGATACTTATGCTTTAAAATTTACATACACCCCTTAGAAATAAAACCGTTATAGACATGTATATTACATATACTTGCTTCGAAGAATGAATTCTATTTTGAATGAATTCCCAAAAATACCTTTCGATTTCCTTTTAAATCGAATGAATTCATATTTAAACAATAGCAGGCAATTCATTAATTGTAATTCATTCGATCGAAGTCAAATATAAGGCATTCAGTTAATATATATCATTCGAATATCTATATCATTGAATTCAATCACTAAGAATTCATTCAATTTCTTACTTATTTGATTGACAATTTGGGAATTCAATCGATTATTCGATATTCTATCACTTGATTAAATAACTTGAAAATAATAATGGATTTAAAAAAATTGTAAAATTAACAATTATTTTATTAAACAATAAAAACAATTAAAAATTTCTTACAACAAAGGACACAAAAGAAATATATCGTATTCACAGTTAAATTATAAATTCGTATGATTTTTTAGTTTAAACTATTTCTAAACTTGCGCAAAAGGTTGAAATTTCTAAAGTTTTTCAAAATATTGATTACTTGACATAATTCGAACCATGCATGTCCACTAGACCGAACCTCAAACAAAAAAGTTTCCCATACACCGTCCAATCTAAATTATTTTTGCGAGAAGATTTCAAAAAAATTTTACTTTTCTATTTTTGTCGCCATTTTACATTTTTCGTTATATCTTTGGCATTTACACTCGGATCTTAAAGTATGATACATTGATGTTTTTCTCTCGAGGGGACCAATGTTTTGCTCTAAGGACCATTGACTTCGAGTATTCCGTTCTAGTAGTTACCCACCAGATCTTAATTGCTACAACCCTAATATACCACCCTAATGTCAGAAAATTAAAGCTCGCAAAAAATTATTAAACTTTTGCTAAGAAAGTTTTTCGATAAGGCCAGTAGAATTGTTTTTTTTTATTTTTTAGTTGCCGAACGTTTTTTTAAAATTTTTTCATTGGTTTTTTTCTTTATAGCAAAATACTGGTCTCCTCGAAGCAAAGAAATCGACATATCACACTTTAAAATCCGACTTTAAATGCCGAAGCTAGAACAAAAAATTAAAAAAGGCGACCCCTACGTTCAGAAAAAATTTTTTTTTTTTAATTTGCATCGCAAGAATGTTTTATATTTAAAGGTGTACCGCGCACTTTTTTTTTGCCTGTAAGGTGATACGGTCTACTGCCCACACTAAATTACTGTCTAAAATCATATAGGTTGTTCATAAGGGGTGTGCTATCTGTTGTATCGTTGTATCGTCCTAACAAAAAACAGAGTTGTTAAAATTTGTATTTGTGTATAACAACGATTTTCAATTCAGTTTTCTATCGGTTAGCACACTCAAAGATAGGACACTAAACATAAGTAAAAATGTTGTATCGTGCTATTCTCAAATGATGTATTTCTTCAATTTAATTTTTAGCAACTCTGTTTTTTGTTAGGACGATACAACGATACAACAAATAGTACACCCCTTGTGAAAACCCTTATACACTTTATTTAAATTGAAATGTTGAAATTGTTGAAATATGATTTGTCATTCTATTTTGTGTATTCCAGTGCTTTCCCACTCTATGGAAAATTTTAGACTATGTTTTTTGATTCCAATGTTATTTTTTTTACTTTTTCTTTATTTGTATAAAATATTAAATTTATTTAATAAAAATCAAGTTAAATTCCCAAATTACTCAATCGAATGAACTAGAAATCGATTAAATTCCTAAAATTTTTAAATCAATTAAGCAAAAATCAATTGATTTCCTTACGATTGAAGTGAACGCGTTCAATTTTATAAATCGAACGGAAAAAAGTGAATTAATTCCTTACTGAATTAATTCACCACTGAACTAATTCAATTTCATTTTCATTCAGTGAATTAAAAAAAATAAAATTACATTCAGTGAATTAAAAAAAAATTAAATTTCGTTCAGTGAATTAAAAAAGAAAAAAATACGTTCAAAGCTCTGGGCTTAGTTTTACGAAACAATTCGTTGGAAAAAAGAAATTTGTGGTAAATGTTTCACAAACTCATTTAATCGAAATATCGACTAGTTTTCATTATTAAAAAGCTCTGCAAATGAATTTACGGAAATTTCTCTAAGAAGTGAAATTACACGAAAACTACACAAAAATATCATTATTCAAAAATTATCCAACGAATGTGTAAACAGTCCCGTTTTTGATAAGTTACTCAACGAGTGGCAATACTGCATTATACACTTAAAGTTGATAAAGTACGTATTACACTCAACCAAAAAAGTCTGTAATGGCTACTGAAAATTCTGCTGTTATTACGAGAAATTTAACTGTTTTGAGCCCAGCGGTATTTTTTGCTAATTTTAGCAACATATATCTGCTGATCTATAGTACAACAAAATTAGTAGTCACCACTAAATTTTAGCAAAATTCTTGTAAACTGCAATTCAAAATCGATTTGCTAAAATCAGTCAAAAAACTTACTAAATATCAATAATTTTAGTACAATGAAATTAGTATAAATAGTTAGTTGCAGCTACTAAATTTCAGTAAATTGTTGTAAACTGCAATTTAAAATCAATCTGCTGAAATTAGCAAAAAAGTGTACTAAAAAATAATCAAACTGTAAAATCTAAAAAAAAAAATTTTGTTTTTCTTTCAATTGTAACAAGCGTATAATTACTTCATCGTACTTGAAATTTGGAATCAAAATTGCAAACTGTACTCCAGTTATTAGCTTTTTATGCATTGGAGATACAATAAAATTTTCTGAGTGTTATTTCCAAACTAAGAATATATCAATAGTAACTAATATAAACTAAATAGGAATTGTAAAAAATCAACGAATTAGTATATTTTTCTGCTAAATTCAGCACTACGCAGCAAAAACAGACATTACCGAGTGAGTAAGCGAGTAAGTAGCACGCAAAGGATTTCACTACTTACCAGGCTATTTTCTCGCAACATTACTTTTGTTCGCGATGTCCAAAAATTCATGGGTTACCCATAGTGAAAAAAAAGTAGTTACTTACAAAGATAGAATAATTGGTTACTCAGAAGTTATGAAATAAGTGGAAGAAATATAATGTTCGAAACAATTTAATAAATAAAACATTAATATAAAAAAGAATAAATCAGTACTTATTTAATCAATTACCAGTAAGTCATTACTTTGCAAGAATATGTAAGTACTTCTATAACTTCTTATTGGTAAGTCATTATTTTTCATTTTAAAGTAATGCAAAAGGTAATGACCTATCATTACTTAGTAATCTGTATGGTAATGACCTGTCATTACCATGTTTTTGATGGGTAGGTTTTGAAAAATTAGTAAAATGTTTTGGTAAAATCAACAGCGAAAATTAGTAAAAAATTCGTAGTTTGTAATAAGAGAATAGCAAAAGTGATTACTAAAAAAAAAGAATTGTACTAAAAACCAGTATAAAAATAGTAAAGTGCGATTGGAAATTGTTTACAAATTTCTTTACTAACTTTTTCATCCGAGTGTAGTTAGTTGAATTTCTTAACATTTCAAGAGTGTTTAAATATTGCTGAACACTTTACTTTATCTTTACTATACATTTTTTCTTCTTAAATAAAAAGGAAACTCTTAAGATGTCGTAGTAGAAGCTGTTTTTCACAAAATTCAATTTTCTTGTGGGAAAATTCAATTTCATTGGATGTCAGCAGCAAGAAAAATATCTACAACAAACAGTTAAAAAAGTATTTATTTTTTATCAATATCACGTGTGTTTAAGTGAGTTTAAATCATCTTAACCGGTTAACTGTTTGCAACTAATTTTTACGGCACTAAAGGACTTTATAATTTAGATAATTATCGACCATTTTGGTAATAAATAAATTTGCATTACGAGTACCCTTGTACAAATTGTACCTTTAATCATACGATGGTTCCAAATTTTTGGAATTTCATTATTTCATATAACTAATTTACTGGAGATCATCAGATGGTGTTGTTTTTTTTTTTTTTTTTGCCATTAAATGTTTTCGTCGTTAATATGATACATCCCTTTATTATATGAACACTTTATTATTTTTCAAAATTTAAGACATCGCTTAATATTATGAGTATATAAGACCTCACTTAAACAGATAATAATGGTTTTCATTACATGAGCACCTCAGTTATTGTCGTAAATTTTAATGAGCATAACAAAAACAACTTTTAAAATGAGGTAAATCAGTTAAGGGGTTAAGAAGGCTGAGACAACGACGACGATGACGGAATAATGAAAAATTGGCTAGTAAGTATGAACATGATAAGAAAAATAATTGCAGCATATTGGTAATACCATATTATTATCGTTGATGGTAATGTTATATTATTTTCAAACTACTAAAAATAAAATAATAGCTAGGGAAAATTTTTATTTAATACGAATTTCCTCGGCAACCCTCGGCAGAATTCGCACCGGGTCTGCTGCTTAACTTACTCAGCCATACACTGGGGTTTTGGTATCGCTGATTACGCTGATTACAAATAAATTTTTTTTTTAAATTCAAAATGGGTTTTGTGGAGGAGGAGTAGCACTTTTAGGTACCGTAACAATTTTTTGAAAAAAAAAAAAAATGTTTGTGGCAGTTATAGGCTATATAGTTACATATCATACATGGGACTAATTAATTAGGTGGACTAATTAATTGATGATTTCATTACCATTGCATTGATATCAATTGTAATGAAAATATTTTCATTACCATGATTCGAAAATTTAATTTCATTGATTAATGACAATGATTTTAAATTTCATTACCATTGATAATGAATAAATTAAAAAAATTAATTGCCATTGACAGAAAGACGTAAAAATGGAGTAAAACTCGCTGAAATCGAAGACGGAATATGCTCATTCAGGCTCATGCTCATTTGAAATTAAATATTACTTTCCATTCCATTGTTATTTGTATCCAGGTAAAGTTTAACGGAATGGAATGGATCCTCCTTAAAAAATTATGTTATATAACTTCCCCGGCCAAACCCGTTGTTCGTTTTCATTTGTCTGAATTTTTTTGTAAACAAATGGTTTTTAATCAATTGTAATTAGTTTTTTTATACATTAGTGTAATTTCATTACCATTAGTAATGATTTTTCTAATGAAAAATATTTCATTACCATTAAATGGTAATGAAATTTTTTTCATTGTCATTAGTATGAACTAATGGTAATGAAATTTCAATGGTAATGAAAAATTCCCATGTATGTTACATATATGTACACACAAAACTTGTTTTCTGCACTTTTAGGTTGGAATATCTCGAAAACCTGACATGATAGGGCTATTCTGAGGGCTATAGGATAGGGCTATTCAGCACGTCTAAAACCTTCGGGAAAGTATAGTTTGATTACACAGCTCTACAAAATTTAACAATATTTATAAGTTGCACAACTTTGCAGTGGTTTTAGGATAATTAGGGGATATTGATTTCGAATCTGTAACCAGTTTGTTCAAACTGACTCTAGATTTTGCACAATTCGCGATAATTCTGTGATACAGTAGTTTTGATTTAACTGCCTTTTTCTTAAGTGCACATTTGCTATAATTGCACAAAATTTTGGTTTAGTTTCTATTTTAAAAAAATTATGTACGCAATTGTCTTCTTTAAGTGCACTTTTTGCACCTGCGCATTTGAGATAACTGTTTCATATTTTTAACAGTTTTACATTATTTTCATAAAAAAAATCACCGTTAGCTGTCTCTTGTGTTTGCTTTGTTTTTAAATTCTAGAAAAAAACACACATAAAATAAATGTGTTGTCAACTGTTTTTTGTGACAAAAATATCCTACTTTAGTCGTTTTTTAACCATAAAAATCGCAAGATCTGGTGCAAAGCACAAAGTTAATATCATTACCTTCATTTGTTTTGTTTTTTATACCCTACACCACTACGTGGAGAGGGTATTATAAGTTTGTGTTGATGTTCGTAACATAGTATACCGATCGGTTCAGAATTTTTTTTATTTCGATTTAACGATGTCAGTCTGTCCGTCCGTCCCTCCGTCCGTCTGTCTGTCCATACATTCTTATGCGCACTCTACAAGTCGCAAATATTAAGATATTTTTACGAAACTTGGTACACCGACTTACGTCGGCCCAAAGGCGATGCCTATCGATTTTGGTTGAAATCGGTCTATGTTTAGACCTAGTACCCATATAAGGGTAGCCCCAAAATTTTCTTTTTCACACGCTGCAGGTCGCAAATACGAAGATATTTCAATGAAATTTGGTACACAGACCTATGTCGGCCCAAGAACGGAGCCTATTAATTTTCGTTGCAATAAGTCCATGTTTAGAACTAGTGCCCATATAAGAATACCCCCCAAAATTTTTTTTTGCACGCTGCAGGTCGCAAATACGAAGATATTTCAATGAAATTTGGTACACAGACCTATGTCGGCCCAAGGACGAATCCTATTGATTTTGGTTAAAATCGGTCCATGGTTAGACCTAGTGCTTATATAAGGGTCCCCCCAAAATTGGCTTGGTTACACGCTACAGGTCGCAAATACGAAGATATTTCAATGAAATTTGGTTCGCTGACTTACATGGTCCCAAGGAAAAAGCCTATTGATTCTAGATAGGATCCGTCCATATTTGGACCTATCGCCCATATGGGCTATATTTTCGATTTTCTGTTCTTTTATGATTTTAAAGAAAATTTTGGCACAAGACCGTTTTTACGCATTCAAATTTCGGATCCAAACATCAGTTGGCTTAAAGTCAGACCGGTGTAGGGTATTATATAGTCTGCATGCCCGACTTTACCCTTTTTATTCGTTTTCAGTCTGTATTGGTATACCTGCACATTAGACCGTACCTCAAAAAAAAAGTTCGCCGTACATCCTCCAAGGGAATTAAAAAAAAAAAAAATTTTTTTTTGCCTAACGTAGGGGTCGCCTTTTTCAATTTTTCGATACAGGTTCGGCATTTAAAGTTGGATTTTAAAGTGTGATATATCGATTTTTTTTCCTCGAGGAGGAAAATAAATATAAAGAAAAAATCCTATGAAAAAAAATTTAAAAAGGCACCCCTAGGTTCGGCAACCAATATATAAAAAAAAAATTTACAGGGTTTATCGAAAAACTTCCTTAGCAAAAGTTTAGTGATTTTTTGCGAGCTTTAATTTTCTGACATTAGAGTCGTACATTAGGGTGGTAGCAACTGAGATCTGGTGGGTAACTACTAAAACGGGATACTTGAGGTCAATGGCCCTTAGAGCAAAACACTGGTCTTCTCGGGAAAAAAACATCGATGTATCATACTTTAAGATCCGTCTGTAAATGCCAAAGATATAACGAAAAATGTAAAATGGCGACCCCCTACGTTCGGCAAAAAAACCAAAAAAATTTTTTTTGAAACCTCCTTGCAAAAATACTTCATATTGGAGGGTGTACGGCGCACTTTTTTTGCCTGTAAGGTGGTACGCTCTACTGCACATTAAGGCAGGTAAACAATTTGACTTAGCTGCGTTTTTGGCTTACCTGCACAAAAATTCTTGCAAAAGTTGGTTGTGCAGCTAAGTCAAAATTACTGTAGTACAGTATATTTTTAGTACAGTAAAATATTTTTTTGTTCATTTTGAGTCTAAATTTAATTACAAAATGCTCTAAAAGTACACATAATTTTTTAACACAATATGACATATATATAAATTTTGGACCTTTTTCTTTCCAAATTGGCCTTGATATTTAAAATCGGACTTCATCGTATATTTAAATTTGTTTTATTTTAAAAACCTTAAAAAATTTTGAAATTTTGAATTTGAGTGACTATATTTAGAAAAGTTATTGAGATATTGCTACACACTTACGTTTGAAAAATAGGGCACGGAATTATGCTTAAACTGTGTAAAGCGTTTTCTTTCCGATAAAATAAGAACAGCAAAAATAAAACAGTTAAATTTACAGAACTTTTAGTTATACCCAAGTCAACTTTTAGTTAATTGAAAATGACAAATTGTACGGTAAAATCTGAAGAAAATTTTTATAAATATTAGTAGACTAAAAACAACTAAAAGAAACTGTTATATCTAGAAAATTTTTGTTATTTTTAAGCTAAATTTAGTTGAATGCAACTAGCAGTCAGAAGTATTTGATAAAAAAAAATTGTAATCAGCTGTCTTTAAAAGGCTTGATTTTTATTAGTATTTAAAAAAAATCTAAAAAAAAATTAGAAAGTTTAAAATTTTTTCTTGATTTTTTAGGCTACTAATTATTTACCGAAAATTTTCTGATTTTAGCAGGTTAATTTGTTATTTTCTATTAACAAAAATTTAACTCAAATATAACCAAAATTCTGTGTAACTCTTTATTTAAGAGTTTTATATTTGCTGTTCTTCTCTTACTAATATATAGGAAAAATAATCTGAGTCAAAACTCTCTGAAATAAAACACATTTTTTTAAATTTTTAAACCTTTTGTCAAAAATTGCTTATATTTTGGACGAAAATATGAGCCTTCTAAAACGAATCATAAAAGTCACAAGAATTTGAGCCAAGTTATTAAATCCAAAGATGGTTCAGAAATGACTCAGAAATGAAAAACAAATTTAAATGTTTTGTGAACAATTCAAAAAAATTCGAAATCTTTTTTTTTTGAGTCATTTTTGACTAAACAAGAAGGATTTTTTGGACGAACCATTTTCCTACGAAAATTTGAACTTCCCTTTAGAAAAACGTGTAAGGACACACAATGTAAACGATTTGGTGTACTTCATTTTGTGCGTACTTACGATATGGGAACCTGTGTATAACAATTGTATATGAAACACAAAATTTTTGAAAATTTTCAAAAATTTTGTCTAACTTACATGCCACTATAGTTGTGTGTACTTACGAAGTATATTGGCTTGTGGGCCATTACAATGCGGCCATACCCTGGGTAAAGTAAGCCAGCTTGTGTGTAGAGTTTGAAAGTACTCGGAGATACTTGTGTGTACTTACTAGTATCTCCGAGTGCTTTCAAACTCTACACACAAGCTGGCTTACTTTACCCAGGGTATGGCCGCATTATAATGGCCCACAAGCCAATATACTTCGTAAGTACACACAAGTATAGTGGCATGTAAGTTAGACAAAATTTTTGAAAATTTTCAAATATTTTGTGTTTTATATACAATTGTTATACACAGGTATCCCATATCGTAAGTACGCACAAAATGAAGTACACCAAATCGATTACATTGTGTGGCCTTACACGTTTTTCTAAAGGGATTTTAATAATATTTTTTTGAGCTTTTTTTTATTAATTTTTGGGCTTGTTTGTTGGTTGGGATCCAGTAAAATTATTTAAAATAAAATCTTTAGATCACATTTACAAATAAAATCTAGGAATACTACTGCCTCAATTGTTTCAACGTTTCATTAAATCTCAAAGATTTTTAATATAATTTCAACTATATTTTCAAAATTTCTCAGAACAATGTTTAAGTCATTTTTTTTATGAATTTATTTTCCTTTTATCCAGTTTTTTATTACTTCCTGTCTTGTGGTTACTCTGGTGTAAATAACTTACTTGTTTGTTGCAACTTTAACTTGCCACATGAAATTATGTGTTAAAAATTTGTTAAATTCCTATCACAAAAGTTTTTTATTCAGTATATATGTATGTATCTTTTGGTTTTAATTTAATAAAGTTTTACAATATATATATTTTTTTGTTTGAGAAAAAGCAAATGCGAATAAATTAAATAAAAAAGTTGATCTTGTATATAAATTCCTAAAAGTATAAAAGCTTTTATTTTATATCATTATGAGGCATTTCATATCAAATAGATTTGAATTTTTGGAGACAAATATTTTCGGCTTCAACAAAATTAAATGAAAGTACTTGGATATGGTGGTAAAATCCTGATGGAGTTGCTCTACCCTCTTAACATTAATTTTTTGTTGTCACAGAAAAATTTTAAAATCGACTGTACACTGAGAGAATTATCATCACTTCAGTAATGAATTTATTCATAGCTTCAATGAAAATTGTCACTGGAACTTGTCCAAGGAAACTTTTCATAGATTCTATGAAACAGGTTTCATTAAAGTTAATGTTTATGAAAACTTCATAAAATTAATGAAACTCTTCACAAAATGTATAGGCACTCCTCTAATGAATAAACCATTCAGCTAATGAAGAACTTCTTACCATCTATGAAGCAATTTCATTTATTATTATTTATTATAGTTGGTTGTTGTCGTTGCTAAGCTGGAGTGCACAAATAAAAAGTATTTAGCAAATGCAAAAAGCTTAATAAAATTGTAGCATATTTTACGGATGTACAAAATATATTTAATGAAAGAATTCCTTAAATTAAATAGTTTCATAAAATTTTATAATTAGCTTACCTGTGGGTAATGAGGAGTCAATTGTCCTCCAAGGACCTATCCCGTGACCGATCAACCGAAGGCATATTACTAAATTAGTACAAATATGAACCAAAGAGTATGAATTAATTTTCTAAGTATTTTCTGATTCGTTACTTTTAAAAAACTTGACCAATACCGAAATAAAAAATAAAATTCGCTTCATATTTTTTAAAATATTTTTTTATTTATTTTACTCTTCTATTTATTTTGAACTTTATTTTTTTACGATTTGCTTATTTTAGCTCATATTTCAAATTTTTATAATTTTTTGCTAAAAAATTTTAAGTTTTGTATTTTTAACGTTTTTTAATGTTAAAGCTGTTTTAGTTTTAACAATTGTTATTTCATTTAATTTTCTTTTTAACTTAAGGGCAATTTTTTAAATTTTTATTTATATTATCAGAGTTTTTGAGGTAATTTTCTAATTTTTAATTGATTTTTTAATTTTATTATGGCCAACGCAAAAAACTGCCATTAAAGGAGGTTGTGTTATCAAGCCGTACTTCGACGCCAAGTAGATTATTTTTAATTCTTAATTTTTTATTAGTTTATTTGAAAAGCTATTTTTAGACACACCACCTTACTTTCACAAGGTGTCTAAACGGTGGCAATT
This sequence comes from Leucophora obtusa, assembly GCA_949987735.1. NCBI lineage: Eukaryota > Metazoa > Arthropoda > Insecta > Diptera > Anthomyiidae > Leucophora > Leucophora obtusa. Next base: position 49,364,848 of record OX465299.1, read on the forward strand.
GGTCATTTCCCATGACAACGCCATGTTAAAGTGATATGTCTCTTTCAAACAAAAAGACCGATCAACGACTGGTCTCCGCCCCTTGGGACCTATCCTGCGTGTCATCTGGGACCGGTCTCTTTCCCCGTAGGGTTATTTCAATTAATGAAATTCCTTACTAGTGTTTCGAAAAAATTAATATGATTTATAAAAAAAATTTCATAGTCCAAAATTAATAATAAAAAATTTATTTAAAAAAAAAAATAAAAATTATAAAAAATAATTCTTACAGTATGTAAATTAATCTGTTATTTTTACAGACTTTGCCAGTTAATTAATTAACAATTAAAAATAAACGACAAAATACAATAGTTTTAAACGAAAAGTAAGAAGTCATTTTTTTAACTCATTTTCAATTATTTTAATATACATACTCGTATATGAAAAACTCACATTCACGCAATTAAAAGAAGAAGTTAGTTCCTCCAGAGAATTAAACGAAAAATTAATTCCTTTAGGGAAATAAACAAAAAAGTTATTTCCTTCAGGGAATTAAGTGCACAGGGAATGAATTCCTTGACCAAAACTTGAATTAACTAGAATTGCATGAATGCCTTCATGAATGAATGCATTAAATTTTATGAAGGAATTAGAAGAACAAATTAATGAACTCCTTCAAGATAAATCTAATGAAGAAAAGAAAAATTCAATTTCTTAATTTTTGTCAGAGAATTTACACCCAAAATATAAATTCAGTTCAAAAAAAGGGAACTGGGGAATTAATTCCTTGGAAACTTTGGTAATTAGTCTTTTTTTTTATTTTGCGATATCATTACCATTAATAATCTTTTTTAAACCAAAAATATTTCATAACACTCAAAAACATAAGTTAGTAAAAAACTTAGTAAAACGTCTTGTATATCAAGAATATTAGTTTTCAACAACTTTTTGCTGAAATTGTTTTAGTTATTTTTTTTTGTGAACGTTTTACTTATTTTTTGTGAAAGTTTTATTTATTTTTTTTTAGCACTAAACTAATTTTGAAGTACCTAACGTTTTACCACCATTTTTGGCACTTTACATGAAGAAATCAGCGAAATGGCTGTTCTTTTCTTTTTGTCAACCTTCCATTTAAAAAGGGTTAAAATGTTCCACAAAAATATTCCGCGTATTGTTTTACATAAGTTCGCTGAACATATCCTATACCTAAAATGGAAGATTCCCGTGGTTTCTCTCTAAAATCCAGATTTGTGGGACATTTGAGCACCAATTCTGAATAAGTATGAAAGTGCCAAAAATGGTGATTTTTTGAAATGTTTGTATGGGGAACCCCCCAGGGGGTTTCAGGGGGTGTGCCACTGGCATGGGTGGGTCGGCCCTCGAAAGTTAGTATGGGTCGGTCATACATTTGGACTAAATGGGTCAAAGTGGGAATTCGGTTTAGAAGTATGGTTCCTCAGGCAAAGTTTCTTATTTTGATCCCTAGAATACGATTTTCCTTGTCACTTGAGCGATTTTTTGCCTTCTTACAAATCGACCCGCCCTAGTGTACAGCGAACTTGTTTTTTTGCGGTACGGTCTACTGGACATTTTAATATTTTACAGTTTCCTCAATACTATTCAAAATGAGTAAAAACGTTAAAGTCGGGCATGCCGACTATACAGTACCCTACACCAGTCTGGTTATAAGCCAACTAATGTTTGGATCCGAAATTCGAATGGGTTAAAAAGGGACTTGTGTCAAAATTTTCTATAATGTGAGTCAGCGAAGCAAATTTTATTAAAGTATCTTAATATTTGCGACTTGCAGTTTGTAACCAAGACAATTTTGGGGGGACCCTTATATGGGCACTAGGTCTAAACATGGACCGATGTTCACCAAAATCAATAGACTTCGTCCTTGGGCCAACATAGGTCTGTGTTCATCAAAATATCTTAATATTTGCGACCTGCAGCGTATAAACAATATAATTTTGGGGGGACCATTATATGGGCACTAGGTCTAAACATGGACCGATTTTAACCAAAATCAAAAATCGTTGACCTTGGGCCGACGTAGGTCGGTGTACCAAGTTTCATCAAAATATCTTAATATTTGCGACCTGTAGAGTGCGCACAAGAATGCATGGACAGACGGACGGACGGACATCGTTAAATCGAAATAAAAAAAAATTCTAAGCTGATCGGTATACTATAAGGTGGGTCTAGGACTAATATTTTTTGGTGTTACAAACATCAGCACAAACTTATAATACCCTGACCACATAGTGGTGTAGGGTATAAAAATCACAAAACACACTTTTTAGACTTAAAATTTAATAAATTACATAAATTACATAAAGTATAATTTTTCTACAAACTGTTTGAGTTTTTTTTTCAGTCTACTACACTCATAAAAATAAATCTGTAAAAATAGCAGAAAAAGGTTCAAAAAATTCGTTAAAAATGATGCTGCAGGAAAAACTGCTAAAAATAGCAGATTTTTTTTTTTGCTAAATATTAGTAATATAGAAACAGCAAAAATAAAACTGCTAAATATACAGAATTTTAGTTATATGTGAGCTAAATTTTTGTTAATGAAAAATAGCAAATTAACCTGCTAAAGTCAGGAAAAATTTTTGCTAAATAATTAGTAGCCTAAAAAATCACCAAAAAATTTAAAATTTTAAAAAAAAATTTTCGATTTTTTTTTAAATGTAAATAAAAATCGAGCCTTTAAAGCAGTTTATAATTTTTTAGCAAATATTTCTGCTGATTCTAGCATAATAGGCTGCTATTTGCATTCAACTAAATTCAGTTTATTTTTGCTATTTTTAATCTACTATAATTTAGCAAAATCTTCTGGATATTTTACAATAAATTTTGCTATTTTTAATTAACTAAAACTTAACTCAAATATAACCAAAATTCTGTAAATTTAACAGTTTTAATTTTGCTGTTCTTATTTTACTAGTATTTAGCAAAAAACTCTGCTAAATTTAGCAGTTTTTCGGCAGCATCATTTTTAACCAATTTTTAGTAACTTTCTCTGCTATTTTTACAGATTTATTCCTATGAGTGTAGTATTCAGCAAAAAGTTGTGTTGATTTCACTTGCAATCGCCTAAGTGTTAGCAAAACTTGTGCTGATATTACTATTTTTTGTGGTAAAAATCAGCTCACTGATTTTCAGCAAACTCCTTTTGCTGAAATGACCAACTTTTTTGCAAGCACGCTCCTGACTAAAAATTTACTAACACAGCAACATTTTTTGCTTACTTTACTGACTTTTTTTTTTTAGTTTACCATTAAATGTTAATAAAATTTTGGTGGTACTTAAAAATTCACAAGTATGCTGGAAATATTAATTGAAATGTCAATCATTCAGTATTGTATTATTCAAGTGCATAATATCGAATAAATAAATCAATATTCATTACACCGAAAATGTCGATGATTGGTCATGTAAAAAACGACATAACAACTTGACAAGTTCCCAGCAGTGATACATACATACATTTCAGTCCCATTAACACAATGTCCTGTTAGCAATTAACTGAGAATTTAACTGACATATTTGTTATTATTTACCATATACATTTTAAAGTTAACTTTAAGTTAAATTTTAACGGGACATTGCGTTATCGGGCCTAAGAATAATAAATCGAGGATAATTAAAAAAAATGTGTGTTCGGTAATTGAAAGGCAAGGATGATCAATTTGGTAAAATAATAAAATAAAATTCCATTATATTTGCTAAATTTCCTTAGTATTTACAATATATGGGTTTGAATAAAAAATTAAATTTACAGCTGAAAATAAAATCTAGATTCTTTAAAATCAGAAAAAATATTGATGTTGTTTAAAACATAAAAATTCCAATAATATTAATTTAATTATTTTTAATATATAGTAAAAAGTCTTAATTTGATATCAAAAGCTTGAAATTGTTTTAATTGTGCTTACGAAAACTCGTAGTTTTACAAATTTTCTGTTAAATTTACAAATATTTGTTCTTATTTATTCCAATACGTTTTAAAGAGCTTTTTAGTGACGACATAAATGCATATTTAGCAAGTTTGATAGTTTCTCCTTCTCTCTTACTCTCAATCTCTTTCTCTTTGCTTTTTTGCTGAATATTATTTAGACATTCCTGTTGAATATTGTTAAAAAATATTGGTCGTGCCGAGTTTTGTGGTGTCAAACATTTATTATACAAATGTGTATGTTTTCGGATTTGTTTATATTTGTACATATATTTTGTATGCAATAGTGTATGTTATAGTAAAATATGAAATGAATGCTAATGTATGTGTGTAGCATACATCAAACAAATACATACATATTTACTATTTAAATGCAAGAGCTCTTATCGTGGCAAATGCAATCTTGGCTATTTTTGTAGAATATTTAAATTTCCAGATCTAGGTGTCTATTCCTACGAAAAGTCTGTGACTCTTAGTTGTGACTGTATTTCCCTTGTGTTTGTTGTTGCAAAGTCATATTAAATTATATTTATACAAATTTTTATTTGAAAACTTCTAAAAAATTCAGACCTAGTATCGATAAAATCATAATAATGACAAATAAAATTTAAATTTTTTAAATTTTATTATTGTTTTGTATGGAAAGTTGTGACTTTCAGTCTTAAAATTAGCCTTAAGATAGACATAACGAGTCACAAGTAGGAACAGGCACCTTAGTCTAAATTATTATGGTCAATCATTCTGTTAATTGACGAACATTTTGGAAGATCATTTTAAATCAAATTTGTGTTTGACTTTAAACAGAAAAACAATTTAGTACAAAATATTTTAAAATTCTGAAATAAACTCAAATTTAGTTAAATCAATTAGAAAAAATAAATATTTTTGCATTTTTGAAATTAAAAAAAAAAATTCACTTCGGCGGGAAACTTTCCTTCCACCCCTAATTGTTAATTACGGTTCTATTTTTTTGGACATATATAAAACAAAATAAAAATATGATACTTTTTATTAAAAATTAAAAAAAAAACTACAAATTGAAAACTTTGTCGCTGTTGGTGGTTGAACTTTTTTGAAGCCAGCGAAAAAGTAAAAACGTATTTCTTCATAATTTTTTATGGCCTATTCGACTATACTATGCCAATTTTGATATTAAGCAAAAGAATTTAAAAAGTTATAGCCCTAGTGTACACAGAAAAAACTAAAATCGAATTTCAATTAAAATATTGAAAATACAATTAAAAATTTAATTGAATTCGTACCAATTAAGAAAATTGTTATATCAATAAAATTTTTTTTTTGGAAAAATCTTTATATTAAAATTTTAATTATATCAAAATTTAATAAAAAGTCACCGAAATTTTCAATTAAAATATTAACTATTTTAATTAAAATTTTAATTTATATAAATTAAGTTATGACGCGTTTATTAAAATTTATAATATTAAAGATACACTTCTAATTTTTATATATAATAATAATCAGTGCTGCCAACCCATTTTGTTGGAAAATCGTCATTTTTGGTGAATAAAATCGTCAAAATCGTCATTTATTAAATGATAAATCGTCAAAAAAATCTTTAATCAAAAAACTCCTTATATTTCAATTAAAAAAGGAAGCGTTCTCTTAAAAAGCCTATTACAATTCCACATTTTTATGTAAAAATGTGTCCCAATAATTAGTTCTTCATTACCGGCTTCCAGACCTTTAAAGATATAACTCATTAATTCCATTTATAAATCTGATTAAATTTTGCAAGAATCGATTCGCAAAACTCATTTCAATTGATTGTATTTGCCTGCTTTATTCAATCAATATATAATTCAAAGGATCAATTTGATTTTTGTTGAATCTTCTTACAGAATCAAATGAATTGATTCATTTCAACTAAAAATGATTCAGACCTTTAAAAAAATAATTTAATTATCAGTAATACAAATTATTTTTGATTCGCGAATTATATGTATGTTGATTTTTTTGATTCGCGTGAATTACAATTTTTTTTTCCGGATATAAAATTGTTTGTTTTTATGATTTCCGAATTAACTTTAGTCAATAATGTGTCTGTAAGAAATAAAGTTTCATTAATTTCATTGATTTAATCATAACTTTAAATACGAAATTAAATTTTTTCTTAATAAATCAATGTTTTGAATTGAAATAGAGTCCTACAAACGAATAAAAAAATTGACAGTGATTCGCGAATAAAAAAAAATAATTCGTGAGAAATATGTTTAAATTTTTTTGTTTTCGAATTTATAAATCAACTTTTCTTAATGAAAATAATTATTTTTGAATCAATTCTTCTAAGCTCTGATTTGATTTGTATTTTGCGAATTATCTTTTGAAACAAATTATTCAATCTAATCAAAATTGAATCAATAAAAATTAGACCAAATCATTATACTACTTTATTCAATATCATTGATTTAAAATTATTATAAATTATTCACTGATTCATGAAATGAATACATTTTTATGCGAATTGATTAAAAATTAATAACCTTTCTTAAATCCTGCTGGCTGCTCTCAGTAGGGTAAAGTGGAAAACTGATCCTGCTTCAAAATGTACTAAGAATATTTGCTTGGCTTATTTTGAGGTTCCTGGACTCTCTATTGTACCAGAATATAATTAACTAAAATTTTTGATGGAATTTTCGAAATTGTTGGAAGTTCCACATTTCACTATGCTCTCCTATTAATTATTCGGAAATTAAACAATAATTTATATGACGGCTTTTTTGACATTTACGTTTTATTCAGCCTAAAATATGTTCAAACGAAATATTGATTTAGTAAAATTCAAAATTATCAACGAGTCTCATGTGACCCTGGAATTCTCCTCCAAAATATAATTTGAAATCCTATTAATGCTTCTTGTTTTTTTTTTTTATAAAATAGCATTTTTTAAAATAAACTATAAAAATTAATTCATTTTTAAAAAATCGTTTTATTTCATACATGAGTTTTGCAAAATCGTCAATCGTCATTTCATCAAATTTCACTTTAAAAATCATCAAAATGGAGACAAATCGTCAAAGTTGGCAGCTCTGATAATAATAGATCTGTCAAAACAACAGCGTAGTATTTTGGAAGATGACAAAGCTAATTGTGGTAAATTTTTTTGTTGTTTTTGTTTTTTTTTCGATATCTTAAATGTTAAATGACGCTCCTAGACGAGAACAGGAAATTCTCATTGAGTTTGTGATTTAACCTAATAAATATTTCTAGAAATTCTAAAATGTCGACCCCTGACGATTTCCTTAGGCAAGAATGAAATCCGAATAGGGACATGCCTTCAACAGATTGTTTTTCACAATTTGCCAAATAGGTTTTGGGATTTTAGCACATTTAATTCCTTTAACAAAATAATAAGATTTTATTAAGCATTCTTTTTTTATATCTTTTTCGCCGCCATACTCATTTTCAATTAAATATTTAATTGATATGATTAAACTTTGAATTAAAGATGAATTTGCAATTAAATAAAATTTTAATTGAAATTTTATTGGCTATAATTTTTTCTGTGTAGAAATATTAATCAGGTATCATTATTTTTTAGACTACCAGTATTGATACCAAGTTGCTTTCTGCATTAATTTAAAATACGTAATAATGATTTAGTAATAACTGGTTACTTTATACATTATTTTATAACAAGAAATAATGCATTACTAATAAGGACTTACTTTTATCTTTTATGAAGTATGAAATAATTTTACGATTTATACAACCACCTATTTTTTTACTTTTCTTATCTATCAAATGTAATATACCGAGACGGCTTAGATGGTAGCGCTGTCAAAGCGCAAACTAAGTCCCAGGTTCGATTCCTAGCACAAGCTCCTTTTATTTCATAAAAATTAATGAGGTAATTTTCTAAAATACCAGCAACATTTTTGTTAAAATATCTAATAATTTATGAAATTTCGATATTGTATAATTCCAGAAATACCCACTTTCTAAAGAGCACTAATGATGGGGAACTGGAAAATCAACGAAACGATAGTCTTTTCATTCCTGAAAGTGTAGAATATTTTGAAAAACAGTGTGAAGTATTTGTTGGAAGGATATCCTGATAGAGAAAAATAGCAGAGTTTTTGAAAAAAGTACTTATTATGGTATTTCATAATAAGGAAATAATTAGCCTCGAACACGAATAAAAAAATTTTTCATTGTAGAATTTAAAGCACGAAAAAACTTAATTTTTATTTTTAAATTTAAAAATATATATTGGACAAACATATGTATGTTGAAAAAATGCTTTCATTTAATGCAAAGTTTTAATGGTAAAACCCCTAAAAACATTGAATTAATGTAAAAATGTTGAATTTTCTCAGTGTAACAGTGTTGATTAATTACGCCTTGTCTGTGCAAAATTCATAGAACCCTCTTCTTCTGGACTACAGTTAAAATCAAGCACATATTTCATGCCTGTATGGTTCTTTTATTAGTTTGGGGAAGAAACAAAAAATTAACCACAAAAAATAAAGCAAGAATTCAATCAAAAAAAGTCATTGACTAGGAAAATTTTAGTCGAGCAATAGCGACTAATAGATATACTATATCAGCAAATACAACAAAATCATTTGTGACTATGTATCGAAATAGTCACAAATTAGCAGATTATTTTTGCTAAATTTTAGTAAGTGAGGAACAGCAAAAATAAAACTGGTAAACTATTTTAGTTACATATGAGTTAAATTTGGTTAATAGAAAATAACAAATTAACCTGCAAAAATCAGCAGAAAATTTTGCTAAATAATTAGTAAACCAAGAAATCACAAAAAATTTGAAATTTTCAAAGCTTTTTCCAATTTTTTTCAATTCTTTTTAATGAAAAGAAAAACCTAGCTTCCTGAAATCAGCAACTTGCAATTTTTTTTTAGCAAATATTTCTGTAGAATTTAGCTGAATAGTTTGCCATTTTCATTCAAAAATAACAAAAATTATTTAAATTTTTAGTCTACGAATATTTTACAGTTTTTTATTTGCTGTTCTTATTTTACTAGTATTTATCAAAAAAAGTCTGCTAATATCAACAATATTTTCTGCAAGGTCATTTGTAACTAATTTTTAGTAGATTTTTCTATTATTTTTACATGGTTTATTTCTATGTTTGTAGGGTAACAGATAGTCGGCATGGCCGACTTTAACATTTTTTACTTGTGTGTTTTCTTTTATATTCTATATTCACAGCATACCTACCATAGCTTCGCATAGCAAATAGGAATTCTTGGAATAAATAACAACAAAAATCCACAACCAAGAATTGAAGTTACGAGTTTGAACAAATAAGTGAAAGTGTTGATTAGCTAACAGCAGCAGCAGCAGCAGCAACAGCTGCGACTGCATCAACACTATCAAGGCTTAAGGCATCATAAATGCATTTTGTATTAGTTTAATATAAGAAAAACAATACAATTTATGTTGCAATACGCAAAAGTTTTCAAGAAATGCAAAAAATAATTTAACATGAATATTAGATTGCAATAAAATAGTGGGTGCATTTTTAAAAAGATAAAGAAAAATTTCATCTTTTTATATAATTAACATAAGCTGTGTATTGCCGTTCTAAAAAATAAAAAAACACGCATTTCAACTGTCAAGATGTGTCAACGACAGTAATAAAAAACTTGGGTATTTATAAAATATTAAAAAATATATTTTCAAACAAAATATGTATAAAAAAGTTTTCTTTAGAGTTTAAAACATGTGCAAAGATTAAAAAATGAGGAACAAAGTTTTTTTTATGCGAATTACAAAATAAAAGAAAAAAAAAAAAATTAATGGTAGCAACTTCAATCAATTGGAAATATTGAGATTCACGTGTTATAAAGTTTTATATTGTACTCGTATTTTAATAGCTTAATATAGAAATAAAAAAAAATATATTTTTTTATGTAAAAAACTCATAAAAAAAGAAAAAACTTGAATGGTTTTTATTTTAGTAGGTTTGAGGTTAAGAAGAATAATAAAACTTTTTCTTTAAAAATTATAAACACAATAATTTTCAAATCAGACTAGATCTAGTTTCTGCCTTTTTTCTATGGACAGGCTTCATCAGTGATTTTTCATTATATTGTATTATTGTTTATATATTTATTGTCAGATTATGTCTATATGATAATTTTTCAACAACCCGTCGCACATGGGCAAATGCGGCCCCACGGGCCGCATGCGGCCCTACTACCAATTTCGTGCGGCCCTTCATTAATATTAAAACAATCAAAAAAATGTTTTTTTAATTAAAAAAAATATTAATTAAATGAAAAAAAAAATAAAATCAGAATTTAAATGAACAAATATCGACTTTTTTGCACAGACGTCCTATAAAACTTTTTAAAGTATTTTCGCCTCCAATATACGAATATTAAGTGAAAAATTCCTTCTTCTTTATTTAAACCTTAAGCCTGGGAAAAATACTTTATGGCTCAATATGACGTAGAAGTACTTAGGAATCTCCAATTTTTATGAGTTTGAATTCAAAAAAATTACCTTTCATTTAAGGAAATGTTTAAGGCTGTTGGTAAAACACTTAGATACAATAAAATTTTATTTATTCACTAACGAAAATAAACCTGGGAAAATAGCAAAACAATTAGTAGATTTTTATGTTATTTTTACAGGTTTATTATTTAAAAGTAACTTTGCAGCAAAATTTTTGCAGGTTTTTGCTAAATATTAGTAAGATTAGAAAAGCAAAAATAAACTCTTAAATATAATAACAGTCATTCTGCTAAAATCAATAGAAATATTGGTGAAAAATAGACGACTGCTGATTTCACAAATAGATTTTTATTCTCTTAAAACAATTTAAAATTTTTTGTGTTTTTTTAATTCTACTAATATTTACCAAAATTTGTTGCTGATTTTAACAGAGTAAATTTTTATTTCAATTAACTAAAATTTAGCTCAAATAAAACTAAAATTTCGTATATTTAACAGCTTTATTTTTGCTATTCTTATCTTAGCAAAGAAAATCCGCTTATTTCAGCAGTTTTCTTTAGCAAAACCTTTTACAGGTTTTTTTCTATTAGTGTACTTAACCTTACCAACCACTCACTCCGCTTTTGACGGGATTATACCACCTTTTAAAGGCTTGTGATGCCTCAAATTTTTATCTCGCTTTTAAAGCAAACAATTTCGCCTTATCCCATTTTTTTAATATGATATTAAACTTTTGAATAAAGTTTTTATAATCAATTTTTTATAGAGCTCCCAGCCAACAAACGAGCCCAAAAATTAATCAGAAAAGTGCTCAAAATATATTATTAAACTTTCACTTGTATGAAAGTGGTGCATCCAAAAGAGCCTTCTTTTTGATTCAAAAATGGCTCAAAGAAATATTTTAAAAAATTCTTTGGGCTTAAAAATTAATACTTTTTGAGTTGTTTTTGAATTGTTCACAAAATATTCAAATTTATTTACATTTCTGAGTCATTTGAGAATCATCTTTGAATTTAAAAATTTGCCTCAAATTGTTATGGCTTTCATGATTCATTTTACTAAGAGTACTATTTTCATCCAAAAAATGCGTCATTTTTGAGAAAGAAGTTTAAAATATAAAAAATACGTGCTTTTCAAGCTAAATAAGAACCCTCATAAAAGTATCAAAATTTTCTGCCGGGGTCAAGGGATCAAAATCCATTAATTAAATTTAACAATATTTGAAAAATTGGTAAAAACCTTAAACCAAATTTTTTGAAATAACGAAAACTATATTTTCGAAGATTAATTCGACAAAGTTTTTTGATTTCAGATTCGTATTATGGAGGGCAAAATATTTTAAAAACATTTATTGAGTCTGTGCCTTATATTTTTAAATATATTTGGATAAAAAATTATAAAAATATAAAAGATTTTGATATACTTCTCCGCAACATTGACTCAAAAGTATTTTCCTGGATGAGGGGATAAAAAAAGAAAGACCCACAACTCGAAGGCTATTCAGTGGACCGTTTTTGACTTTAGATCCGGACTTAGGAAACCAAAATACTCAAAAAAAGATTTTAGCAGAAGGCTGTACAAAAAATTTATTTTTTTCGAGTAATGTATTAATTGGTGCGGCCCGCGGCAAGTTTGTGAAATCCTAAATTTGGCCCGTCAATCCATTTGTGTGCCCATACCTGCTATATAACATACATGGGCAAACGTTTTTAGTTTTGTTGTTAGCTACATAATAGCCGTTTTTTCTAATCACTTGGATTTAATAAATCCAAAAAGTATTTCTAAAAGTGCTCAACAGATGGGGTTAGGTTCTCTCTATTTTAAAAAGAATTTTCTGTCCGACACTTCTTTCACCCTAATTTTTAATACCGAATTCGATGATAAAGGATTTTACTTTAACTTTTAATTTTTAATTATATTTTATATAAAACAGCGATAAAAAGTCTGCCTTTGCAGTTTTATGACTTCAATTTATATTTTTACACAATTGCAAATTCCATTGCAATATTTAATATTCACTAATTGGATTTAATTAAATTACTTACTGTAGAGTGAAAAATTGGCATTTCTATTTCAGCTATTTCTCCATGTCCAAGATTAAAAATATGTATTTGGTGAGGTGTAGTTTTTTTTCTAAATATATTTCATAAAAAAAATTTAATAAAAACCTTTTATTTGTTAGTTTTTCAATTTTTTTGTTTCTCTTTTAATTTTTATTCGTATTTTTTCTGACATTAAATTAATAGGCTGTTTCATATATTTGTGCTTTTATTATGAATTTATTAAATCCAGCCTTTTTTTGGATTTAATAAATCCACTTTTTGTATGAAAAATTCTAAATCCAGGTGATAAAAAAAAACTCTAAATGTTTGTTTATTTGATTATTTGCAATTTTTCGCCTTTTCGCTCAGTATTATACTGTAATATGAGACTCTTAGTCTTGTGTGTAGAACAGCAAATAAATAAATAAATAAATAAATAAATAAATAAATAAATAAAAAAATAAAATAATTTATGTTTTTTGTGATTGATTTTATTATTTATACAAAATATTGACAATTTTGACAACTACGTTTCATAATTGATTCAACTACGTTTCATAGTTGATTCAACAAAGTTACATAGTTGATTCAACTAAATTTACATTCTGCAAACAAATACACTGATGCAAAAAAAATTTTTTTTTTTTTTGCAAACTAACCACCAAACTTTGATATGAGATAATTGGTATTATAGTCCCTAGAATATGAATTTTAAAAATCCGCACTTAAAAAATTGAAAAAAATCGCGCAACGCGAAAAAAAGCCTTTGTGCAAAAAAATAAATTAAAAAATTCAGTCAGCGATTTACATTCTGCAAACAAATATGTTGATGGAAAAATTTTCCCTTTTGGAAAATTTTTTTTCCCGAAACTCTTTGCATACTAACCACCAAACTTCGGCATAAGATATGGCAATTATTGTTCTAAGGTTTTTTAAAAAACCGCACTCAAAAAATTGCAAAATAATGGCGGAATGAGAAAAAAGCCTTTATGATACAAAAAAATAATTAAGAAACCTAATCACCAATTTATATTCTGCAAAAGAATACATTAATGCAAACATTTTTCTTTTTGCAAATTTTTTTTGTAATTTTTTTTTTTGCAAACTAAGTACCAAACTTTGGTATGAGTTATTTGAATCAAATATGAGTTAGTTGAATAAATGTGAAACATAGTTGAATCAAGTATGAAACATAGTTAAATCAACTATGAAACATAGTTGAATCAACTATGAATCAAACAAATATGAAACATAGTTAAATCAACTATGAAACGTAGTTGGAACGTAGTTGAATCAACTATGAAACGTAGTTGAAGCAACTATGAAACATAGTTGAATCAGGGATTTCAATCTGAGTGACAGTTATCAATGTTAAAAGAGTTAATACCTAACATACGCACTCAGACTTTGGGAATTCAACTACATATGTGGTACAAAATCCCAAAGTCTGACTGCGTATGTTCATAGTTGATTCAACTATGTTTCATAGTTGATTTAACTATGTTTCATAGCTGATTCACCTATTCACCTATGTTGATTCATAGTTGATTCAACAACGTTTCATAGTTGATTCAACAACGTTGGGAAATAGTTGGTAAATGTAGAAGCAGTAAATAAATAAATGGATAAATTTGGTGCTACGTTATTCCTAAACCAAAATAATTACTTTGAAGAATTGGCTAACTTTTATTAATGTGACCCAAGATTCAATTTAAAAATAAAGGCTTTATTTGGTCTTACAATTTAAATTCCATGGGCGAGATCTGATTAAATATGACAACATATGTAAAATGATATATTTAGATATTGGGTCATACATATAAAATTTGTTCGAAAGGCGAAAATTATGTCTTATTATATATAGTGCCATACAAAGCAATATATAATGAGACATAATTGTATTAAATAATACAAAATAATGTATAACCCGTTTTACTCGGGTTGTCATTTTTATTTTTAATTACCCTAGTAAAAATGATTTTTATATAATCATATATGATTTTTATATAATCATTTATGATTTGATACAATTATAACTTGTCGAGTATTGTGAAACATATATTTTTATATGATTATATCAAAAGATATTTAATTATATAAAATTATATTAACCAGATCCACCATTTTCCGGATCAAATCATGTATGGGTTAATATAATTATATAAAAAATATATTATTTGATCCGAAAAATGGTGGATCTGGTTAATATAATTTTATATAATTAAATATCTTTTGATATAATCATATAAAAATATACGTTTCACAATACTCGACAAGTTATAATTGTATAAAATCATAAATGAGTGTATAAAAATCATATATGAATATATAAAAATCATTTTTACTAGGGTATTGTCATTTTTATTTTTAATTTAATTTTTATTTAATATGTTTATCTATTTAATTAATCACTAAGTAAACTATCTTCTACTGATTCCCATTAAAAAGACGTAAGTCTTGTCGCATGGGAAGATCGAATAAAGAAACAAAACTAAATACAAAATTTGAATGAAAATTTTTGAAACTCAAATTGAAACTCGTTTTCATAAAACTCAAAGAAAAACAAATTTGGGAACACCTACATTTCATATTTGATTCAACTACGTTTCATATTTGATTCAACTACGTTTCGTAGTTGATTCAACTACGTTTCGTAGTTGATTCAACTACGTTTCATAGTTGATTCAACTACGTTTCATAGTTGATTCACATTTGATTCAACTATGTTTCATATTTGATTTAACTATGTTTCATATTTGTTTGATTCATAGTTGATAGTTGATTCAAATATGTTTCATATTTGATTCAATTAACTCATATTTGATTCAAATAACTCATACCAAAGTTTGGTACTTAGTTTGCAAAAAAAAAATTTAAAAAAAAATTGAAAAAAGAAAAATGTTTGCATTAATGTATTATTTTGCAGAATACAAATTGCTGATTAATTGCTGATTTTTAAGTGCGGATTTTTGAAATTCATATTCTAGGGACTATAATACCAATTGTCTCATATCAAAGTTTGGTGGTTAGCTTGCAGAAAAAAAGAAAATTTTTTGCATCAGTGTATTTGTTTGCAGAATGTAAATTTCTGATAAGAATTTATAATTAATTTTTGTACCATAAAGTTTTTTTTCACCTTCCGCCATTATTTTGCAATTTTTTAAGTGGGATTTTTTAAAATCCATAATCTAGGGACTATAATATACCAAAATTAGCTGGTTAGATTGCAAAAAAAAAAATCAGGAAAAAAAATTTTGAAAAAGGAATAGTTTTGCATCAATATACATATTTGCTTGCAGAATGTTAATAGCTGATTAAATATCACAATTAATTTTGTGTACCATAAAGTCTTTTTTCGCGTTCCGCCATTATTTTAAAATTTTTTAAGTACAGTTTTTGTGGTTAGTTGCTCACAACTCCTATGGTTTTGATGACCACAGTTTGTCTTTTGCACAAAATTATTCAGCCTATCATGCTTTGTAGAAGTCTTTTCGGCGGAAATTTTTATTACTTTTTAATAACGCAAAGGTATAGATCATTAGATGCAGAAATGTATCCATATGAATGTTGTTTTTAGAATTTTTACAAAATTTATATGTAATTGTAATCAGAAAAAACAAAAAAAATAAAACGTTTTAAAACGTTTTATTTTGTTTTTTCCTCAATACAAAAATAAAAATAATTCTTAACTTTCCTGAAAATATCAGTAGGTACGGATATTTTTTAAATTTTCTTTTCGAAAAGAAAACAAAAAATAAAAAATTGATGAAAACAAAATACCAAGGACCGGAAACTTTTTATTTTTTGGTTTTTATCAAATATAATTATCGTAAAAGTATGAAAATAAAAATTCAAAAGTACAAAAAAATAAAAAGAAAGAAATATTTAATTAAAATACTCCTCATGATGAAAATAAAAAACTTTTTCTGTTTTCATTTTCTTTCCAAAAAAAAAAAAAAATAAATAGATAGAAAAAAGAAACTTTTTTTGTGTTGTTAAAAAAATATATATATAAATATATTTTTTTTAAATTTTCTTTTGCTGTAAATTTTGTTTAGTCGTAGCATTTAAAAAATAAGGCTTTGATATTTGGTCGTTTTGCAAATCTTTTTTTCGCGATTTGTTTTTTGCAACTAGCCACCGAACTTTGTTCTATGAATTGGGTATTATAGTCTCTAGTTTACATATTTAACAAAACCGCACCTAAAAAATTGCAAAATATTGGCGGAACGCGAAAAAAGACTTTATGGTAAAAAAAATTGTATTAAAAAACCTTATCAGCGATTTTCATTCTGCAAACAAATATACTGATGTAAAAATTTTCCTTTTTGCAAATTTTTCCCTCGACTTTTTTTTTTCGCGATTTTCTTTCAATTATCCACCAAACTTTGTTTTATGAAATGGGTATTATAGTCTCTAGATTTCACATTTAACAAAACCGCACCTGAAAAAACGCGAAATTATTGCGGAACGCGAAAAAAGACTTTATGGTAAAAAAATTGTATTTAGCAACCTCATCAGCGATTGTCATTCTGCAAACAAATATACTGATGTAAAAATTTTCCTTTTTCAAATTTTTTTCCGCGACTTTTTTCACGATTGTTTTTGCAATTGGCCACCAAACTTTGTTGTATGAAATGGGTATTATAGTCTCTAGATTTCATATTTAACAAAACCGCACCTAAAAAAACGCGAAATTTTTGCGGAAGTCGAAAAAACACTTTGTGGTAAAAAAATTGTATTAAAAAGCCTTATCAGCGATTTTCATTCTGCAAACAAATATACTGATGTAAGAATTTTACTTTTTGCAAAATTGAGGTTTTTGTTGCAAAACAAAAAAAAAAAACCCATGTAAGAAACAAATACTGTCACGAAACCATGGTCATAGCGTACCGGAAATAGCCCCTACTTGTCCAGCTAGCTCACGGACGACAGGGGAGGTAAGACCCGCTATTTCCGGCAGAGGGTCGGACACTAAAATTTCAAAATCTACAAACCTTCCAAATGTAAAATGTTTGCATCATTAATTCGTCTGCAGATTGTACTGAAACTAAAATTTTATAAATTTAAAATTAAAAACTGTTTTTCTTAATAAAGAAACTTTTTTTTCTACAAAATTACTTTTCTTTTTTTTTTGTACAAAAACTTTTTTTATATTTTATATATATATAAAAAAACATAAAATATGTAAAAAAATATCATTTGTATACAAATATCATTTGTAAATTTTTTTTTCTTTTTTTTCAATTTTGGATGAATATAAAAAAAACGAGTAAAAAGGTTAAAGTCGGGCATGCCGACTATAGAATACCCTACACCAGTCTGGTGTATTGGTTGGATCCGAAATTCGAATGGGTTAAAATTGGGCTTGTGTCAAAATTTTCTATAATGTGAGTCAGCGCACCAAATTTCATTAAAATATCTTAATATTTGCGACCTGCAGTTTGTAACCAAGCCAATTTTGGGGGGACCCTTATATGGGCACTAGTTCTAAACATGGACCGATGTTCACTAAAATCAATAGGCTTCGTCCTTGGGCAAACATAGGTCTGTGTACCAAATTTCATCAAAATATCTTAATATTTGCGACCTGCAGCGTATAAACAGTATAATTTTGGAAGGACCCTTATATGGGCACTAGCTCTAAACATGGACCGATGTTCACCAAAATCAAACTTGTTCGTCCTTGGGCCAACGTAAGTCTGCGCACCAAATTTCATCAAAATATCTTAATATTTGCGACCTGTAGAGTGCGCACAAGATTGCATGGACAGACAGACAGACAGACGGACGGACAGACGGACATCGTTAAATCGAAATAAAAAAAAATTCTGAACCGATCGGTATACTATAAGGTGGGTCTACGACCAATATTTTTTGGTGTTACAAACATCAGCACAAACTTATAATACCCTGACCACAGAGTGGTGTAGGGTATAATAATTTAGAAATTTGCTATATTTTGAACAGAATACTTTTTTATTTCTTGATGAAAACTTAAAAATAAAGTTTTTTAAGTAAATGAATGTTATTTTAGTTTGACTCAAGATCATTAATTAATATCACTTTCTGTTTAAATTATTTTCAAATCAAAGAAAGATGATACAATTTTTACAAGTAAATTACAAAGAATAAAAATTATTGAAAAAATTCGATAAGACCAGCAAGGCAGAATGCGCATTTTCGGCTTTCGCTACAAAGCCATCATCAGTGCCTTTCGCCTTTGAGTGGGTTAATATTTGATAATCGTCTACTTATATGAATGTTGAAAGCAAATCGAGTTTGTTATCAACAACTCAACTTAGACTAACATCAACGAAATTTAACAATGCTATTTTTATCCTTTTGTTATTATTACTCTTTTTTGCTTTGAACCTTAATTCTTAAGATATCTCAGCTGATTCTATTCAACTCTGTGTATGATAAACACAGAAGTTTGAATTACAACGAACCGTTAAATTTAAATTTAAATGTATGTTATTAAATTATATTTTTGCACCGTGTCAATGTGTTTAAGATGAATGGGGGAAAAGTTTTTAGTTGATCTGTTATTTTAAGTAAATGAATGTTATTTTAGTTTGACTCAAGATCATTAATTAATATCACTTTCTGTTTAAATTATTTTCAAATCAAAGAAAGATGATACAATTTTTACAAGTAAATTACAAAGAATAAAAATTATTGAAAAAATTCGATAATTTTCGATAATATTCTTTGTAATTTACTTGTAAAAATTGTATCATCTTTCTTTGATTTGAAAATAATTTAAACAGAAAGTGATATTAATTAATGATCTTGAGTCAAACTAAAATAACATTCATTTACTTAAAATAACAGATCAACTAAAAACTTTTCCCCCATTCATAATAAAGTTTTTTGTTTGTAAAATACGGTGCCTGCAAAATACCCATCAAGAAAAATAAATTCATTTGTACACAAGTGATTTGTTTTATTGAGGAAAAAATAAAATAAAACGTTTTAAAAGTATTAATATCGGGTGCCTGCCAATCACAATTTTCATATTAAAATGATTCGTCCAAAATAAACCTTGATCTTTGAAAATTAATATATTACGATAAATAGAAACTTTTCTCATAAATTTTAATAACCCCCCTATTAAAAAAAATTAATATGGAGCTTTATATGGTAATATATAATTTAATGTGATCCATATACCATTTCATCCGAAAAATGGCCCTATAAAATTGTGTCAGTTGGTTATCACTTTTTATCTCATTGCATCAGTTTAGATCTTAACTGATTAGATTATATATTAAACAGATGAAATTTGATCTGATTTTTGACCTGATACAAGTTTATGGGTTTATGTCGCATGGTACTAGTTTAGATCCAAATAGATACATTTCTATACAAACGTATATAGTTATATCTGAATTTTGACCTGATGCAATTATATCTGCTTTAAAACTTTGATACAATTATATAAGGCAAATGTCGAATACAAATATATTTTATTTATATAAAATTGTACCAACTACGATCTAAACAGATACCAATAGATATAAAACGTTAAAATTGTATCAGGTCAAAAATCGGATATAATTTCATCTGATTAATGTATAATTTTATTAGTTGAGATCTAAACTGATACAATTAGATAAAAACTGATAAACAACTGATACAATTACATCGGGCCATTTTTTGGATGAAACAGTATATTTATACAGATATAACTTAATCGCATTTTATACGACTATATGTAACTGTTTTTACTCGGGCCAGCTAAAAATCGACATATATGAATACATACAGGTTAAATGTATGTTCATGCATGCTCATAAACATGCATTCATGTCCATACATGGATACATAAATCTCCATACATGCATCACATATGTCCACACATGTGCATTAACGAAATTTGAGGTAATATCGTAATATGTAATTTTTATGAGTCATTTAACATTCTGTTTATAAGCGCTCCAAAATTGGTGGTTTAGTTTACAAAAAAATTGTAAAATTAGCAAATCTTCTGTTAAAAAATAGTAACTAAAATTTAGCAAAATACTGTAAAGTTAGCAAATTTATTGTTAAAAATTAGTAACTAAATTCAGCAAAAAAAAAATAGCAAAAAGATTTGTAAGTTAGTAATGTGGAGGTAGCAAAAAAATTAGCTAAAAATTAAATTTTAACTAAAAATTAGTTAAAAATTTGTTAAGTTGAAGTACTAACAGTTTTACTAACTTTTTTACAAACTTTTTCTATGAGTGTATTTATAAAATCACTATATGCACCCAATTTTATAAGAGCAAGTTTTAAGAAATTCAATCTAAAATATTTTTTTTTAATATTTGACAATATATTTATACTTCAGTACTTTTCTTTAGTTGTTTTTATTATTTTTATTTTGTTTCTTACGATAAATGAAATTTTAACTCTTATTATGGTTGACTAAATATTACCTAAATAAACCTGAATTAATGCTGTTTCATTTTTGTAGGCTGCTTGAATACAAATATTTAATAGTCTTGAAAATAAAATAAGAAATAGGAAAAAAAAAACAAAAACAAGGATGCTATTACTGATAAGGATAATGATATAAAGAAGACAGCTGAGTGTCATATAGATTATTCTCAAGGAATATGATGGAAAAAAAACTAAACATAAAATATTTGTAGACTTTAACTTATTGATAAAATGATACCGAACTTTAATATAGTTACGTTTTTAGTGTAGGAATAGGCACAGGTTAGATTCCTACAAGCGACGGGTTGTTGAAGAATTATCATATAGAGACAATCTAACAGTAAAATATAAACAATAATACAAATTTAATGGAAAATCATTGATGAAGCCTGTCCATAGAAAAAGGCAGAAACTAGATCTAATCTGATTAGCAAATTAACGTGTTTATAACTTTTGCAGAAAAATGTTTATTCTTCTTCTTAATCTCAAACCTACTAAATTAACAAAATAAAAAAAAAAACACACTTTGAAAATTTAAATTTTTTATGATTTGTTTAATCTATTGCTGTATCCTCCCTACGGGGAAAGGGACCGGTCCCAGATGACACGCAGGATAGGACCCAAGGGGGCGGAGACCGGTCGTTGATCGGTCTTTTTGTTTGAAAGAGACATATCACTTTAACATGGCGTTGTCATTGGAAATGACCAATTGCCATAGTTTAGACACATTGTGTCAGTAAGGTGGTGTATCTAAAAATAGCTTTTCAAATAAACTAATAAAAAATTAAGAATTAAAAATAATCTACTTGGCGTCGAAGTAGGACTCGATAACACAACCTTCTGCTTGTAAGGCAAACGCTCTACAGTCTGAGCTAATGTTACTTAGGGTGCGTACAGAGTGGCCGCTGGTTGCCGAGCCGAGCCGACTGACGCTTATTGCGAGAACTTGTTCATGCAAGAAACAAGTTTGGGTGTGCATAGTGGATGCGAGAATCAGCGCTGATATTTTATCTATTATTTGTGTTTTATGTATGTTTGTATGCATTTGGGTTTGTTGTTCAAACTGACATTGAGTTTTAAAATTTTACTTATTAACGCATTTCTTCAATTATTCTTAAAATTTTTATTACATTTTTTTTTAATTTTGTTTATAAGTTTTTTTTAAATTTTTTATTAATTTTTTTATAATTGTTATAATTTTATTTAATTTTTATTATTTATTTGAATTTTTAATTTTTTGTTTAATTTTTATTTTATATACATAACATAAACAATTTTTCGGCGCTGAAATACGCTTTGGAACTGTTTTCTCGCATTCAATCAGCTTTGCGCTCTGACCAGCTCGGCGCCCACTGTGACCTGTTCGCGCTTATTTGTACTAATTTGTATAGTACCAGTTTTCTCGCATTGGTTCTCGCAATAAGCGTCAGTCGGCTCGGCTCGGCAACAAGCGGCCACTCTGTACGCACCCTTATGTGTGATGGCTGGCTGATGGTTAAGTTATATGTGACAGCGCATAGAGAAAGGGACCTAAGGGTAAAAAATCAATTTTTTTTTGTGGAAACATCTGAGCATCGAATGAGACCGATCCCATGCTCTCCTGACCTTAGGTCCCTTTCTATTTTGCGCGTCACATATGTTTTTCGTTTCTGTTCAAATAAAAAAAAGAAAGAAAAAACTAACACACACACAGCAAATAAAAATAACATGGAAAAGAAAAAAATAGAAAAGAAAACAACATTAACACACACAAATATGGTGGAAATGCCTTGAATATGCCCCCGATTGACCGGTCATGGGATAGGTCCCTTAATGGCAGTTGACTTGCTTTTTGAGTTGGCCATAATTAAATTAAAAAATCAATTAAAAATTAGAAAATTACCTCAAAACCTCTGATAATATAAATAAAAATTTTAAAAATTCCCCTTAAGTTACAAAGAAAAGTTAAATGAAATACCAATTGTTAAAACTAAAACAGCTTTAACATTAAAAAAACGTTGAAAATACAAAACTTAAAATTTCTTAGCAAAACATTATAGAAATTTAAAATAAGAGCTAAAATAAGCAAATCGTGAAAAAATAAAGTTTAAAATAGATAAAAGAGTAAAATAAGTAAAATATATTTTTAAAAATATGCCGCGAACTTTGTTTTTTATTTCGGTATCGGTCAAGTTTTTTTAAAAGCAACAGTGAAAATAACGGATCAGAAAATACTTAGAAAATTAATTAATTTTCTTTTGTTCATATTTGTACTAATTTAGTAATATGCCTTCGGTTGACCGGTCACGGGATAGGTCCTTGGAGGGCAATTGACTTCTCATTTCCCGTAGGTCTATCAACTAAAATTTAACTCAAATATAATAGAAAAAAGTCTGTAAAATTTTCGTTAAAATTAAAAAACAAATTATTCAAAATTACCTCTGAGAAAAGACTGCTCTAAATAGCACATTATTTTTATTAATTATTAGTAAGACAGAAATAGCAAAAATAAAGCTGTTAAATATACAGAATTTAATTGTCCTTGAGTTAAATTTTATTTAATAGAAACCAACCTGCTAAAATGAGCAAACAATTTTTAAAGTTTTTTTTTCCAATTTTTTAATGCATATAAAAATCTAACCTTCTCAAATCACCAGTTTACTATTTTTTTTTTAGTGGAAAATCTGGAAATTCTTCCTATTAATTAACGTTTTGCTTTCTTTGGAAAAGGGACATTGAGAAGAAATGAAAGGTGGTGAAAAATGAAGGGCTTCAAATATGGCAACACTGTAACTGCGCGAGATGTTGAATGTTAGAACAGTTGTTTCACGCCATCTGATGGTGAATTGGCTAACTTTGTTAAAGCTTTTTAGCTCATACTTAGGCCTGTTATACTTCTTTACTTCGGTGGGGTGCTATGGGTCGACTTCGGATAAGGTGTAGAAATTAAAATTAATGGCCCTTACTATAAAAGAGTATTTTAAATTTAAAGTCGACCTACAAATCGCACTTGATCAACAAGAGGGTATTAACTCAAAGTTTTAAAATTTTCAGCAGAGGTGAAAGACTGGTTACATTTCAAGAGAATTTGAAAATCCAAATACATCATAGTAAGCAAAATCCATTTTTTTACAAAATCCAAATTTTTGCAATTATTGCAAAAAAAATCTATTTTTTGAGTTAATACCATTTTTCTGATATAAAGATAGTGACTACACTAATGTGTAGTGACCACAAATGTGGTTTTCGAGATGAAAGAGTAATCGGAATACTTTGAAATTTTTACAGTAGATAGATATTGATGTCGTTAGTTGATTTCTTGCAAAAAGTGAAATTTTAAAAATTTTGAGTTAATACCCTCGTGTTGATTAAGTGCGAAATATATTTATATTTTCAAAAATTTTGATTGGTTCCAAATAAATTAACCAGAATCAGAATTCTCCAAAAATAAACCAAGTCATGGCATACTGCCGCCCAATATTTTAACTAAAGTCGAATTTAACTCTTTCACTACCTTTGTAAACTACAGTGTACACATCTTTAAAAGAATATATAAAATTTAATAGTGCAAAAAAAACTTTATACTTTTTACAAATAAGTTTACTAGGATCTTGGACTTCAAATAAAAATCATTATATGTATAAGGAGTTCATCATGGAAATATGGTCGCGATATTTGTTAAGGGGGGACATTACATTCGCGGCAGAGAAAACAGACTTTTTTTAAAAATTCATAACTCAGTCAAAAACAAACATTTTTCCAAAATTTTTTTTATTATTGTAGAGAATTGAACAGATTACAAGAAAAAAATTCAAAAAAAATATACTTCTCACTCCAACATGGTTTTATAGAGCTCCAAACTGGCGGCAGAGGAAAAAACGGGGCCTCGTGGTTGCAACTTTTTTAAATCTTAGCAAAATTGGTTATCGTATGACATGAGCTTTTTTTTTATTTTTTTTCAATTTTTGGTGATGTTCCAAATTTGAAAGTGTGTTTTTTCGAAAAAAAAATATTGACTTTAAAAATTCATAAAAAATCGAAAAAAAATTTAAAAAAGAAGCTCGTGTCATACGATATCGAATCAAGTTTAAAAATATAAAAAAAAAAATTTCGTCAAAAAATTAACCCGCTAGTGCCGCAACCAGACGAAAAACATGGATTCGAGATAAACGCGTTCAAAGTTTGTGAACAAAGAAAAAAAAAGGTTACCTTCAATCTGCCATGCCTGCTTCGTACTGTATTCCACTATATGAGGTATAAATATGCCTTTTTTTCAAGAAATTTAAAAACACAAAAAAAACTCACCCTTCAAGTAGGTACGAAATAACAACCACCAAAAGTCAGGTAGCAAGTAAAACAAGTATATACCAGCTGCCGTACGTAGGTAGCGCGAAAATTAAAAATGCGCTCTCACTAATCCGGCTGTAACTTTTGAACCCGTAGGAATTTTTCCATGAAATTTTTTTTCTTATAATCTTAAGAATATTTACTAAAATACAAAATTATAAAAAAAGTCGCTTTCAAAAAACGGCCAATGTCATGTCCCCCCTTAATGAAGTCTAATTTTTTGAATATATAATAATCTCCGTGGGGTTTTGATGTATCTCCTAAACTAATGAAGATATATAATTGAAATTTGGTATATAGCTTTGTTTTATGACGAGAAGAAACCCAACCAAAGGATTCTTAGCTACTCGAATGTTTAAGGGGTAAAACGGGGCTCAGAAATTTGAAAAAATCGATTTTCGAACGTCATTTTTGGTGGTTAGGAGGGGTAGGGTGTAAAATATGTCACATATTTTTTTCTAATTTGAGGACTCCTAACAAGAATCTGAAGTGAAAATAACGATACATCCGCAAACAAAAAGTCGGTAGTGAAAGGGTTAAGTAAAATATACGTTTGAAAAATTTAGCTATTAAGGGCGTTTGATTTTAAATTCTTTTAAAATTTATAGATGAAAGTCTAGAGACGCTAGTCAAAAAACTTAAGTGTATTTTCTTTTTTCGGAAATTTATGGTCTTAGATCACATTCATATATTGACCCACTTTTGAAAAAAAAAATCTAAAATATTTCTTTCTTATTTTTTTTTCTGTCAATATAATATTCCTGCATTTAGGCAATTGGTGTGGATGGTATATTTTTGTTTTTGGCTTTGCACACATAAATACAATAAATGTCATCATCATATCCTCTGCAAGCTGTATAGAATTTAAAATGCATTATTTGTTATTATGAGGGACAAAACACCAACACATGCATGTAAATGTATGATACATGATACTTTTTCAGTAAGTATACAAAAATTAACTGTATATTAGACCGTACCACCTTACAGGCAAAAAAAAAGTGCTCCGTACACCATCCAAGTATTTTTGCAAGGCAATTTCAAAAAACAAATTTTTTTTGCCGAACGTAGGGGTCGCCATTTGACATTTTTCATTATATCTTTGGCATTTACAGTCGGATCTTAAAGTATGATACATCGATGTTTTTCTCTCGAGGAGACCAGTGTTTTTTTCTAAGGGCCATTGACCTCAATTATCCAGTTCTAGTAGTTACCCACCAGATCTCAGTTGCTACAACCCTAATGTACAACCCTAATGTCAGAAAATTAAAGCTCGAAAAAAACATTAAACTTTTGCTACACTCACAAAAAAAAGTTCGTACAAATAGGTCAAAATTGTGCTGGCGCAAATTCTTGTACTATTCCCTGTTATTTTAGCAGCATTTTTGTTTTTGCGGTACGGTCTAGTGTACATATGTATGTAGGAGGATGCAAATAATGGACTTCATAATGCTTTCATAAGGTAAATATTATAACTCAATTTTGGCTAAAGCTACATAAAGGAATTAGCTTGTATATAAAAATCCATACTAAATACTATTTTTATGACAAAGTTACAAGACTAATGGATTTTGTTATCCTTTAAGGAATTATTAGAAAGTGACATTTTAAATTAAATTATAAACAATAGACCGAATCACGAAAAAAAGTAAAAAAAGTACCCCCTAAAAATAAACCTTGGTTTGTTTTATGATGATTCCCAAAATATTTCGAGTCTAGCAATGAGATCTCACGAGCTGGGCCATTTTAAAAAAAGATATTTTTTTAGTTTTTGTAAGAAATTTGCATCTTAGCTGAGGCTTTATAGAGGCGCGTCCAGCGGTATATACAACATGTTCAAGCATATCCGGACATGTCCTATTCTCAAGGATATTCTATAAAAAAGCAAATTTTTTACTCTTTTGTACGGAGATATTTGTGATTGAAATGTCAAACTTACATATCACAACCTATAGACGATTTAAGTGAAGATGTGTTTCAGATTTTTTTTTTTGAAATTCGCGATTTTTCGCGTTTTTATCAAAAATTCAATGTAGTGGAAACAATATGTTCTAAATAGGGTAATATGGATAGCAAAACTTCCCTAAGTGGATATAGTTTGAAATTTTGCAAATTATCGTATATTTTGCACGATGCTCTGTACTAAATTTTGTTAAATTTTTTAGGGTTTTGAGTCGCTGAACTCCAGCCTACTATCAGATTTTTGAAATTAAAAATGGCGGATCCAATTTGCTTTACAAATAATACTTTATAGATTTTGGGATTGTGGACACGAACCTGGAATTTGATTTAAATTTAAAATGGAGTATCTAATTTGGCGGATCATTTTATTTAAAGTGATTGAATTCGTTTAAAATGTTTTTTCTCAAATTTCTCTAAAATTTTGAGATCAAATTAGATCTGGTACAACCAGGTCTACTGAGATCTGGTCAGATCTGATCTTTTTTTACACGGGTTGTTAGTTATCTTTAATGCATTAGTTAGTTAAAAATAACTGTTATTTCAAAGGTAAATACCTTTAACTGCATATACCTTTGTTTTCGCTGTTATTTTCAGTAGATTCTACCGACATACTTTTGTGAATGTACATATTTATATTTAAGTGCATACCCGTGTAAAAAAGATCAGATCTGGCCAGATCTCAGTAGATCTTACCGGATCTAATTATATTTCAAAATTGGGGACAAATTTAAGATCTAGTTAGATCTGATCAAATCTAGGCATATCTGGCCCGATCTCAGTAGATCTTACCAGATATAATTAGATCTCAAAATTGGGGACAAATTTGAGATCTAATAAGATCTGATCAGATCTAGGCATATCTGGCCAGATCTCAGTAGATCTTACCAGATCTAATTAGATCTCAAAATTGGGGAAAATTTGAGATCTAATTAGATCTGATCAGATCTGGCGTAATTGTCCAGATCACTTTAGATTTGAACAGATTTGGCACTAGATCTGATCAGATCTTGCCATAAGGTATTATCACATATGTAGGGTTTATGTCCCGGGAATTCCCGGGACGGGATTCCCGGGAATCCCGCCCTTTTTTCAATCCCGCAATCCCGGGAATTTAGTGCGGGATTTCCCGGGATTTTTTTTTATTATTTTACAGAAGTTTTAGCTAGTTCATTAAAATTTTGGAAGCTTTATTTCAATTAAAAACATTGATTGTTTTAAAAATAATTTATATAAAAAATATTGAAAATTAAAAAAATGCGATTTAAAATTTAATAATATAATATATAATATAAAAAATATTATTTAGGCCGAATTTTTTGGGTTTAGTGAAACCGAAAACAAATTTTATTAAACATTATCAAGTTTAAATACCAACAAAAATATTCGTAACTCGGAAATTTTATATTTTTTAATGATGGTCTTTGTTCAAACAAAATAATATTCATACACAACATTTCAAAATCAGTATTTCAGTTCCAAATACCTCCAAAAAAACTCGGCATTAAAATTAAAAAAAAAGGATAATATATTCGTATTTTCAATTGATGTAAGTGTTTTGAGTTTTTATTACTTCAAATAATTTCCTTTAAATTTCAATTGCTATTTCTTTATTTCAATTGTATTTTTCAAATTTTATGTTTTTGTTAGATTAAATATTGTTGACCTTTGGTGTTGTTATATTTTTAGTATTGTTTGGCTTTAGGTCATAAATTTTTAAAAAATAAAAATCCAAATATTTTGTATTTTATTTTTCAATATTTTATTTTTTAATTTTCTTCCGATATTTCGATTTGCATCGCAAATCATCCTCTGGGATATTTAAAAAATACAATATATTAAAAAATATATTTTTGAACGGGACTGAGTTGAAAACTTCTCGCTGCACTTAAAGCTTACTATTATTTTTAAAATAATGCATCAGATGCTTTTTCAAATTATTTTGGATTTTTTATATGTTAATTTAAAAAAAAAAATGCAACAATAAAAATTAAATAATTTTTTTAAGTAGTTGTGCCATAAAAAATTTCTATTCAAAAAATACCAATTAAAGTTATAAAACTATTTAATAATATTTTAGTGTCTATTTTTATAAAAAGATTTAGACGATTTGCCTAAAAATTTGTGTGAAAAATACTCACTTTTAAACTTTTTAATAAAAATCTGAAAATCTGCATAGAACCAAAATATCTAGAAATAGAATTTTTGGATTTCATATTTAATCAAAAAATCGAT
Organism: Leucophora obtusa; assembly: GCA_949987735.1. Classification (NCBI taxonomy): domain Eukaryota; kingdom Metazoa; phylum Arthropoda; class Insecta; order Diptera; family Anthomyiidae; genus Leucophora; species Leucophora obtusa. The sequence goes on from OX465299.1 coordinate 49,394,230, forward strand.
CTTAGTTCTGATTCTAAAGCTGGTCAGATACAAATTTGCACCCATTAACAATTCCATTATATCCTGAAAGAATTTATGATTCAATTTGTTTAACCGTTTAAACCGCGAATTAATATTTAATTAATGTATTTCTAAGAGTTGTTTTAGAATTAAGACGGCCTTCCATACAAATATATTACCTGTATATTAGTTAGCTATTTAAACTGTTAAACGAATTGATATCGAAAAAGTGGAAGATATGGAGATTTTATATTAAGCCCTTATTTCAGATTTTAAGTAGATTTTCTCATGACTGCAACCAAAAGATGAACTTTGTCGTAAGTTTTTTTTAATAGATATCGAGTTTTTCAAGTAAACATACGTCGGATATATTAATTTTCTAACGAGCGGGAATTCCCGGGATCCCGGGAAATTCAGAAAAAAATCCCGCTGTCCCGGGAAATGAAAAAGTCCGGGAAAAGAAAAACCCTACACATATGCCATATCTGATCATATTTAATCATATCTATTTAGATCCAAAAAGATCTGATCAGATCTAAACTTTTTTACACGGGTAGTTTTAATTTTTTAGTGCATATCTTAAGCGCATATTTTCGATATTTTGTGCATGAATGTCGCTGCCCTGATTATTACAAAAGGTCTGCAAATACAATTAAACTGAAAAAAGACGTTCTGTTGTTGGTCCATTTTTGCCACAAAAATTCATACAAAAAAAAAAAAAAAAACTAAAATACTCGCATGTTTTCTAATAATTAATGCACGATTTATTCTGCTCAACTATATTAGATTTACATAATCATACCACACATGTTACAATCCTAACTCAAACTATAGTGTAATCACTAGGGCAAGGAATTCCATGCAAATGCATGTTTTTTTTTTCTCGATAGTGCAAAACTAATATGGACTAAATATTTATCCGAATCATCAAATTTAGAACAAAATGGCATCGATTTGTAGTTGTATATTTTTGCATATTTTGTCAAAAGTGCATGTTTTTCATATTTTGACTTTAAATGCATATTTGGTGTCTTTTTAATGCATATTTGTGCATATTTTTCATTTTTAGGAGCATTTTTAGGAACAATTTTTATTTTGTAAAAAAATATAAAAAATTGATACGTTTTAATATTTTGATTCAATCAAAAAAAACATTCTTAAAAACCTTATTGACAAATCTTCGAGTTCTGTGTCTGTTTGCAAAATAACTAACGTAAACATATTTTGAAGTTTTAAAGTGCATTTTTTTTCTTATATTTTTAATGCATATTTTTTCTTTTTTAGCCGCATATTTTAGGCGCATATTTTCCATTTTTAAGTGCATGAAATTCCTTGCCCTAGTAATCACATTCAAAAGTGACTAACAAAAACCACAAAATTGTATAAATGAGAGAGTGTTGTGTTATTTTGTTCTTGTTGGTGTGTGTTAGTGGGATTTTTGAATGTGTATTGGTAAGTAACCACTAAATTGTCATGCAACCGTTAAATATATAACATTTCTGCTGCCTCATTTTTGTTTTCAGCAAATGTTAGTTAAGCAGCAACAAGTTGTTGTTAAGAGCTGTGCTAACAGTATTAAATGCAAATGAGTTTGTGAATATATATTAGAAATCCTTTTAAACCACAAGCAGAATATAAACTTAACAATTTAACTAATAAAAGCATTGATTAAAAATATTCAGCCTTAGTATCTAAACTTTGCAAAACGTATATTTTTGTTAAAGTCGACTTTATTTTAGGGCAAAAGATTTGCTTTTACCATGCAAAGTATTTAAAATAAAACTTTTAAAATTATGTCAAACATACTCTTTCTAAAGGTGCTTTCACAATGGTAGAGTGACTCTGCTCTGCGGCACAGATTAAAACGTCAACTGTTCGAAATGCAGAGTAGAGTTACTTCAAAAATTTATGACACATCCATACTTACATTTTATTTTCGCATAGTCCATGCCACCATCGCAATATATTTTCGTATTTAATTTTTTTGTTTTTACTTTCATATTGTTTATTAAAAAAATTTCGTTTTATTTTTTGCATTTTAAAAATATTGTTTTTAATTTTTTGACAATTTGTGACGACTCTTTCTAGTATTTTGGGCTCTACCTCTCTGGAGACATGTGCTACCTTTTATACCGGCCGTGCTCAGGGAAATTAGGGTGGTGTTCTTGTCCTCACTGAGGTAGAAGAAGGAAGCCATCTACAATAAAAACAGGTAGCTAAACGAAATATCGAATACTAATAGAAATACAAGGCAAACAATAAAACTAAACGAGAGAAAAAAAAAATGATTAAGGAAATAAGGATGAAGTTTAGAAGCGAAGGCACTCGATGTTAAAACCCCCTATTGGTCACAACCCACCCAACCATGATGTCTTTCATCCAATTCTCAAACAGCCCAAGCATACCTTATCTGCATCGGTGTCTAACCTTTTCGTGAAAAAAAAATTATTTAGTGATCCATTTTTATTAACAAAATCCAAACTAATAGAATTGTTTTTATACATTTTTTTTCTATTCTAATATTATTGATTACACTATGCGACAGTCAAAATCGGGATGGGATGAAACCAACGGGAAATGTTATATCGGTCAAAAACAAGTTATACGTGTCCCGGCGTTTCGCTGGGTCAACCCCAGGAATCGAGTTATATCTTTTTTTTGACATAACTCGAGAACCACTAGTCCGATTTTGCTCAAACAATTTTAAAAAAATTAAAAATTACAATTCCTTTAATTTGTTCATATAACGTTTTTCTATATACTCAACAGTTTTGCCGGTAAAAATAAATGTTTGTTACCGCTACCATAAAAATCAATAACCTTTTGTTTATTACTTTTTTTTTAATATTTTAGGAAAAAAATATTTTTTTCTTCATACATTTATTTTTACCGGCAAAACTGTTGAGTATATAGAAAAACGTTATCTGAACAGATTAAAGGAATTGTAATTTTTAATTTTTTTAAAATTGTTTGAGCAAAATCGGACTAGTGGTTCTCGAGTTATGTCAAAAAAAAGACCACTAAAGGTCAAATCGATATATCTCGATTCCTAGGGGTGACCCAGCGAAACGCCGGGACACGTATAACTTCTTTTTTACCGATATACTTTCCCCGGTAGTTTGAACCCTTCCCGATCACTGAGCCCTACCATTTGTCTCACAGTGTTATTAAATTTAACAAAATTAACAGCGTTTTATTTGGAACTAAACCGAGTTTTGTTTTCTTTTTTTTTAATATAAAGGTGGTAAAAAATAATTAAAATTGATAGAAGTTTTGAACTAACATAACGGTTATTGAAATTATAAAATATTAAGTTTTATTCGAAATTAGCAGAATAAAATTACAGTAGAATAACATATCGTTATCGATATATATTAAAAAAATTATGATAGTTGATTGAAATTTATGAAAAATGGTATTATTCTTATATAGGTTTTTCTTTTAAATTTTTCAATGTATTTTATTATTTTATTATTATTCTTATTATTTTTGAGTGTAATTTTAATAGATATAACTAATAGAAAACTCACCATAATAAATCCAACCAAGTCCCAGGCCTGATGACTAGTGGAATTACCGTAGGGTTGATTTAAAATTATCACTCTATAAATTTCAAGCAAAACTTCAATCATTTGGTGTTTTGTAATTTGAAAGATTAACGTCGAGAAAGAAATTTAAGTGTTTTTATAAATGTATAGAACTCAACTCGTTATAATTTATAATTTTGAAATTACTATCGATAACCACCAGATAAAATATTGGATTAAACAAAGCAGCTAACCAACACTAAATTGAACGAATATAATAATTTTCTCCTTAGGAAATAATTATCTCTGGTCTTTAAATAACACAATTTCATAGTATTCCGATTCAGTCATCGACAATCCAGTATAAGTACATGACTAATAAAATTAATGTGCAGTTATTGATAGTTAAATTTCGATTGTATCAAAACAAATTAAGAATTATTATTATAGGACTTATTATCAGTGGTGTTTCAATAAGAATGCCAATCGATAGCCGATAACTGATGCCCACTTGTAGCATAAGAATCAAACTTGTCAGTTTAGGGAAATTGATGATCTTGCTGATCGTGCTAGCGTCTTCAATTATTATTGTTGTGGTAAACAAATGTGTTACACGGTCATAAACCCGAGTATAATGGACAATATTCCCCTCTCACAGCAGAGTTAAAGATGAATCTGTTTCACTCAGGATAATCCTTATTTCGAAAAGAAAATAAAATTTACCATTCTCTTAAGTTTCCATCCGGTATAATATGGGAACAATTTTCTTACCAATTGCCAATCACAGGAATAATAAATTATCCTTTTATCACCAAATATATAATGCAATGATTGTGTCTCTTATGAATTTAAAATTACAATTGAAAGTTATAGAAAATTTTTGAAACAGACTTCATTGAAAACCAAAATGTTATCAAAATTTTGTTTGAATATGAAAAGTAGAAAAATTGAATAAACAGTTGGGACTCTAGAAATAGCATGACCTCACAAATTAGAGATGTGAGCAAATTAGTGATGTATTTTCCTAGGTATATTTGTCATGTTAAATAGTTAACTGAGCAATGTTAACTCTAGAGTGGAGCAAATCTGTACTCCAGAGTCAAACAAGTTTTACTATGGAGTGGAATAAAAAGAGATAGTAAAATACAAAAATCTATTAATACGAAAGAGAAATAAACAAAATTGGATACAGATTAGAGTACTCCATCATTATAAATGCACCTTAAATTGTTGTTTATTTTTATTAAAAACCAAAACAAAATATTCTAAAATAAAAAGAAAATTTAAAAAAAAATCAAAACAAAATAAATGTATGTAAAATAAAAAAAAACAAGTGAAAACTGCAGATGTGAAAGAAAACACTCAAAAAAGGTTGTCAGTAAAATCTACTGAAACAGACACTTCATACAAAGGTATATGCAGTTATAGGTTTTTTACCTTTGAAATAACTAAAAATTTTGTTATTTTTAACTGTTGAAAAATTACTAACAAATGCACCAAAAATAACTAACAATATCGTAAAATAAATTGACAAATTTTTAATCCAAAAATTCTAAAACAACTGTAAAAATTGATATATTCTTCTGGTTTTCTACAGTTAATTTTTCTGATATTAAAAAAAAATTATATTTTAATTAAAAAAATATTTTTTTTCGATTACAAAAACATCTATAATTACTTCAGCCTATGTCAAGTAAAAATACTCTTTCGACAGTTGTTTGATATAGAATTAAAAATAACTGCTATAAATAACTGTTATCAAATACAGCACTTCTGGTGCTGATGTTTGTAACATCAACAAATATTGGACCTAGACCTACCTTATAGTATACCGATCGACTCAGAATCACGTTTTATTTCGATTTAACGATGTCCGCCTGTCCGTCCGTCTGTCTGTCTGTCCATGCATTATTGTGCGCACTCTACAGGTCGCAAGTATTAAGATGTTTTGATGAAATTTGGTACGCAGACCTATGTCGGCCCAAGGACGAAGCCTATTGATTTTGATAAAAATCGGTCCATGTTTGGACCTAGTGCTCATATAAGGATCCCCCCAAAATTAGCTTTTTTAAACGCTGCAGGTCGCAAATACGAAGATATTTCAATTAAATTTGGTTTGCTGACTCACATGGTCCCAAGGAAAAAGCCTATTGATTTTAGAGAGGATCGGTCCATATTTGGACCTATCGCCCATATGGGCTATATTTTCGATTTTCTCTTCTTTTATCATTTTATAGAAAATTTTGACACAAGTCTGTTTTAACCCATTCAAATTTCGGATCCAAACATTAGTTGGCTTTAAGTCAGACTGGTGTAGGGTATTATATTGTCGGCATGCCCGACTTTAACCTTTTTAAAACTTTATATATAAAATCCTATACAATTTAATATATGTGACCTTCTCCGAGAAAAGGGACCTAGTGTGTCAAATTGAAGTTTTAAATTAAAGATTAAAAATTTAATATTTTTCTCATTTTTATCGATTTTCCCAAGTTTTTGACACACTAGGTTTTTTGACACACTAGGTCCCTTTTCTCGGAGAAGGTCACATATAGTTCAACAAAGAATTTATTTTTTTTAGAGCTGATTTATAAGAAGAAGAAGAAGAAAACATTTTTATTGAAAAATTTAACAGACACAAGGGAATCACCAGACTGCCGCAGTTTCGTCTCACCCAAAGACTCGTCAGTGGTTAGTTTATGTGTCAACTGATCAAAGTAATTTTTAATTGTTAATTTGTCTCTATATGGAAAACTTTTTGTGTATTGTATTGCCGGGGATTGAACCGGCAGCCCTCTGCATAGGCTATGACTAGTAGCATCACCTCTTAACAAGATACACCAAGGTCGGCATAGCGCTTTTTCAATCACAGCCTAAACAGTGTATGTTTTGTAATCAGTAGAGCCCAGTGCTGCCAACCCATTTTGTTGGAAAATCGTCATTTTTGGTGAATAAAATCGTCAAAATCCTCATTTATTAAATGATAAATCGTCAAAAAATCTTCAATCAAAAAACTCCTTATATTTCAATTAAAAAAGGAAGCGTTCTCTTAAAAAGCCTATTACGTAGTTTATTTGTTACAATTTCACATTTTTGTATAAAAATGTGTCCCAATAATTAGTTCTTCATTACTGGCTTCCAGACCTTTAAAGACATAACTCCTTAATTCCATTTATAAATCTGGTTGAATTTTGTAAGAATCGATTCGCAAAACTCATTTCAATTGATTGTATTTACCTACTTTATTCAATCAATATATAATTCAAAGAATCAATTTGATTTTTCATAGTAGTGTTGTTTTTTCAAACGCGTCGTATAGACCAAATACAATTAACATTGTTATTAATATGTATTTTTATTAATTCTAATTTAGTAGGTTTGAGGTTAAGAAGTTTGTTTGTTGAATCTTTTCACAGAATCAAATGAATTGATTCATTTCAACTAAAAATGATTCAGACCTTTAAAAAAATAATTTAATTATCAGTAATACAAATTATTTTTGATTCGTGAATTATATGTATGTTGATTTTTTTGATTCGCGTGAATTACAATTTTTTTTATTCCGGATATAAAATTGTTTTTTTTATGATTTCCGAATAAATGTGTCTGTAAGAAATAAAGTTTCATTAATTTCATTGATTTAATCATAACTTTAAATACAAAATTAAATTTTTTCTTAATAAATCAATGTTTTGTATTGAAATGTAGTCCTAGAAACGAATGAAAAAATTGACAGTAATTCGTTTCGAAATAATTGTTTTCGAAATTATAAATCAGCTTTTCTTAATGAAAATAATTATTTTTGAATCAATTCCTCAAAGCTCTGATTTGATTTGTATTTCGCGAATTATCTCTTGAAACAAATTATTCAATCGAATCAAAATTGAATCAATAAAAATTAGACCAAATCATTATACTACTTTATTCAATATCATTGATTTAAAATTATTATAAATTGTTCACTGATTCATTAAATGAATACATTTTTATGTGAATTGATTCAAAATTAATAACCTTTTTTAAATCCTGCTGGCTGCTCTCAGTAGGGTAAAGTGGAAAACTGATCCTGCTTCAAAATGTACTAAGAATATTTGCTTGGCTTATTTTGAGGGTCCTGGACTCTCTACTGTACCAGAATACAATTAACTTAAATTTTTGATGGATTTTTCGAAATTGTTGGAAGTTCCACATTTCACCATGCTTTCCTATTAATTATTCGGAAATTAAACAATAATTTATATGACGGCTTTTTGACATTTACGTTTCATTCAGTCTAAAATATGTTAATATATTCAAAAGAAATATTGATTTAGTAAAATTTAAAATTATCAACAAGTCTCATGGAACCCTGGAATTCTCCTCCAAAATATAATTTGAAATCCTATTAATGCTTCTTGTTTTTTTTTTTTAATAAAATAACATTTTTTAAAATAAACTATAAAAATTAATTCATTTTTAAAAAATCGTCATATTATATACATGAAGTTTTGCAAAATCGTCAATCGTCATTTCATCAAATTTCACTTTAAAAATCGTCAAAATGGAGACAAATCGTCAAAGTTGGCAGCGCTGGTAGAGCCAGAATTAATTAATACTTGAGCAATTTATTTTGCAATTAGAATGTTTCCTCTCATATGCATTAAACACATAGACGACTGCGGCTACACGACTACAAATGCTGCTGGCTGCAATTGTAGTCGTGTAGTCAGCTACTTAATTTTTTTGAAAACGACAGCAACATGTAAACAGATAATCCTAAATATTTGACGTTTTGATAAATATTAATCTTTTTTGGTTTGTGCTTCTAAAATAATGGCTGAGGAATATTTTGTTAATTTTGTAAGATCCATTTTTTTTTACAAAACATCACAATAAAATTATTTCCAAATATAAATTAATGAAACCTTCAAACAATTGTAAAATATAAACAGCTGTTTCTTCAGTGTTCCCAAAACGGTGATTTTCTAGTCAGAACTAGCGATTTTATTTTGCCTCTAGCGGGAAAAATTGTCCTGTTTTACATATTTTGTTATATTGTCAACACTATTTTTGTTTTGTAGCCAACAAAAATAGAAATTATCCTAAGTTGACTACAGCGGCAAAAGTAGTCGTGTAGCCGTGTTGCTGTGTTGGTGTCAAAATAATCGTTTTCATATAAACGTGTGCATTTTATTTTTGACAGGCTGTAGTCGTGTAGCTGCAGTCGTCTCTCTTCTTTTTCACAAGTAGTTATCACATTATGATTCGCATTCAATAGTTGGATACCGAGTGTTGATTGGAGAGGCTGTGTTGCTGCCATGCAAATTTGTTCAAATTTATTATTTTTAGTTAAGTGTTTGTAACCGTCGCATAGGACAATCGTTATTAATATTAGAATTAATTACTAAAGAATTTTTTTAGAGCTGATTTATAGGAAGAAGTAGAAGAAAATATTTTTATTGAAAAATTTTAGTTATTTGTAAATTAAGATTTAATTAAAGATGGCTTACATATAATCATATAAGGCTCCATAAACAAATCAAGTTATTTTTTTTATATAATTTCATATTAAAAAAAATTATGCGTACATTTCATAAGACAAAAGCATTCAAATGCATTTTTATAAAACAACCAATTTTTGTAGGAAATTTTTTAAACATTTGGTTTTGTTTTATTTTATAAAATTTGGGCCTTTAAAATTGTTTGAATTATAGAAATTTTAATTATCAATTTTATAGCTGTTAAGCATAACTTCTAGTCACAATTAAATCCCTGATTTAATTATCAGGGATGTTTATATGGAATTATATATAACACTGTGAGACAAATGGTAGGGGTCAGTGATCGGGAAGGGTTCAAACTACCGCGGAAAGTTATATCGGTAAAAAAGAAGTTATACGTGTCCCGGCGTTTCGCTGGATCACCCCTAGGAATCGAGATATATCGATTTGACCTTTGGTGGTATTTTTTTTTACATAACTCGAGAACCACTAGTCCGATTTTGCTCAAACAATTTTAAAAAAATTAGAAATTACAATTCCTTTAATCTGTTCATATAACGTTTTTCTATATACTCAACAGTTTTGCCGGTAAAAATAAATGTATGAAGAAAAAAATATTTTTTGCCTAAAATATTGAAAAAAAGTAATAAACAAAAGGTTATTGATTTTTATGGTAGCGGTAACAAACATTTATTTTTAACGGCAAAACTGTTGAGTATATAGAAAAACGTTATATGAACAGATTAAAGGAATTGTAATTTTTAATTTTTTTAAAATTGTTTGAGCAAAATCGGACTAGTGGTTCTCGAGTTATGTCAAAAAAGAGATATATCTCGATTCCTAGTGGTGACGCAGCGAAACGCCGGGACACATATAACTTGTTTTTGATCGATATAACATTTCCCGTTAGTTTAATCCCATCCCGATTTTGACTGTCGCATAGTGTAATTTGATGTCCTGGATATGGACAAATCGCGATAATTTGATATAATTAGACACATGTAGATGACGCATTTTTTGGATCAAATTGTTGTGGTTGTATCTGGGAACTTATTAGACACCGTATTAAAAATTTTACCCGGGAAATAATACATAAAAATAAATGCTAAATGTGCTAATATTTAACATGCCTTGAAATCCGGATGGGACATGCCTTGAACAAAAAATTTTTCACAATTTGTTAAATACGTTTGGAATTTAGCACATTTAATTCCTCTAATGAAATTAATGTATATCCCGATAGAAATAAATTTATAAAAAAGCCTACTGCGCCCACCTTTTGGAAAAATTTCTCCAATTTTTGTTCGTATCGGTTGGCTTATAAATAGGGTTTTTCTTTTCCCGGACTTTTTCATTTCCCGGGACAGCGGGATTTTTCCTACAATTTCCCGGGATCCCGGGAATTCCCGCTCGTTAGAAAATAAATAAATCCGACCTATATTGTACTTGAAAAACTCAATTTCTATCAAAACATCGTCGGACAAACTCCAGTTTTTGGTTGTACCCATGAGAAAATCTACTTAATATATTCTGAAAGAAGGGCTAAATATAAAATAGCTACTTTTTCTAGATCAATTCGTTTAACAGTTTAAGTCGCGAATTAATATTAGGTAATGTATTTTTATTGAAGGCCGTCCTAATTAAAAAAAAACTCTAAAATATATTAACTATGTATTAAGTCTCTTTTCAAACGAGAAGCGAATTGATTTAGAAAAAGTTAAAGACATGGATATTTTTTCATCCCTTCATTCAGGATATTTTGGAATTCTTAGTGGGTGCAACTTTGTGTCGGTCGGTGAAATAAGAAATTTATTATAACGAAGTTTTAGAGAGATTTAAAATATATTTAGTCGTTTCTTCTATGTAATTCTGGACCATGTCCTTTATTTTTTCATTTTGTGTTCTACACAAATTTAAAATTTTAGCACTGGTTTATGTATTACGATAAAAACCGATATTTAGGTCCAGTTTTATAGTTAGAACTAAGATCGATTTTTGCTTAAAAATGGAACCAAAAAATTTATTTTTCTAGATTTTTTGTTTCTATGTAGATTTTCAGAACTATTCGCCCAGAATTACTTTTATAAAAAATTTAAAAGTGAGTACTTTTCACAAAAATTTTTAGGCAAATTCCCCTGAATCTTAATAAAAATATACACTAAAATATTATAAAGGGTGTGTGCGAACTGGCTAAATAAAATCAAAACTAAATTCAGATTTCTAAGGCACGATTACTGAATGTTCAGTTAGCTACTAACTGGGACTTTAACTGACAGATTTGTTGTTGTTTCCAATATAAAATTTGAATTTAACTGTTGGCTAAATTTTAACTGGACATTCAGTAATATAAAATATGAAATTTTAAAAAGTTTTCAAGAGATGTTCAAAGAAATTTAAATCCCTTTTTTCAATTTGTATGTAGTTTAGAATTTAATTATCCGCCTTGTACAGGGCCTGAATAGCTTTTTAACTTCAATTGCTATTTTTTGAATAGCAATTTTTTATGCCGCAACTACCTAAAAATAAATTATTTAATTTTCATAGTTGGATTTTAACTTAACATACAAAAAAACCACCAAAAAATTTAAAAAAAGCATTTGATGCATTATTTTAAAATAAATAAAATTTAAAAAATATGTTTTAAATAAAGGAACATCAATTTGAATAAAATTATTTGAAGTAAAAAATACTTATGTATATCAATTCAAAATACGAAAATATTACTAATTTTCTTAATTTTAATGCCGAGTTTTTGAAGCTATTTAGAACTGAAATACTGATGTTGAAATGTTGTATATATTGCTTTATTTGAAGGAAGATCATAATTTTAAAGAACAAGGTTTTTCCGAGGTACGAGAAATTTTGTTGGTAAACTTGATAATGGCTGATAAAATTTGTTTTCAATTTAACTAAACTAAATTCAACTGATATCAAAAAAAAAAAACTCGGCCTAAATAGTATTTTTTTAATACTAATTCTGTTTATTGAATTTTAAATCGCATTTTTTAATTTTAAATGTATATTTTATTTAAATTAATTTTAAAAAATCAATGCTTTAAATTAAAATAAAGCTTCCAAATTTGCAATATAGTAGCTAAAACTTCTTGTAAAAGGATAAAAAATCCCGGGAAATCCCGCACAAAATTCCTGGGATTGCGGGATTGAAAAAAGGGTGGGATTCCCGGGAATTCCCGGGACATAAACCCTACTTATAAAGCATCATGTGTAAAAAAACATCATTTTAAATATAGGGTAATTTATACATTTTTGTTTCGGTTCCTTTAAACAAATCTGCCACCAGATCTAATAAGATTCAATCATATATAATTAGATCTAAACAAATCTTTTTTAAATTGGTAATCTTTTGTTTTTTTTTTGCATCACAACACCACTCCTTATATTTATATCACTTTCTTGACGTTGGAAATAGTTAATATGGTAACGTCAAAGTTTTACGGAATTTTAACTTTCGCAACTGATTATAACAACAACATAGTTGTAGTAGTTTTATTTTGAAAGTACTTGAAAAAGAGTAGGCGAAAAGTATTTGCAAAAGTTTAAAATTTTCTACATACATAAGTGCTACTCAAAGTCATGATACTTGTTTTTTGTTTGTATTTAACTTATTATTATGACATTGTATGACTTGATATGCATAGGAAGTTTTGTTTTTAAAATATAGTCGTATAAAAAAGTTGAAATTTTATGCTTAACAAGCATGTTTGTAAAAGCAAATGAAGTGTGTTCCAAAACAATATTATATGAAAGTTTTTAAAATTTGAAAACGGAAAATAGTAAATTAAATTTGTGCAAACATATGTATACTTACAAGGAAGGTCTCAGTATGTGGTTCCTTTAGATTTGAATAAAATTTTAATATGTGGTAGAGATGGCAGAAAAAATAAGCATATTCATAATTTTAGCGGCCCAATGTCATATTTGAGGGTTAAAATGTGGGGTTAAAAATGTCCCCATTATTAAGTTTTTGTATTTCTTCATGTTTGTTCCAAGGAAATGTATACCAATTAGATATCAAATATATATTGAATACCTACTAAATGACGAACTTAAAATATTAAAAATTTTGAACAACTTCGAAACCAACTTTTATACCCTAAATATCAATTTGGAGCGATGTGTTTATAACTGAATTTTCTCCCTTCTATCACATATCCGAATTACATCAAAATCTGCAAAAAAACCCAAAAAAACACTCTCCTTGTTAGTTTAATAGTACGTATGAGTAATGGGATTTCATTTATATTAAGTATACGTATTCTTTATGGTATATCTTTCATCTAACAGTTTTCCCTTTTTTTATTATATTTTTTTTTGTTATTACAGATGTATCAACTCTTAAAAGCTTTTGCATAAATTTAACATTTAGCCAAATTGTTTTGTATAAACAACGCACAAAAATCTCCAATAAATTATCTTGGCATATAGAGTGATTCCAATTATATCAACGAGAGTGTGTTTGTATGTATTGGTGTAATGTATTTGTTTAACTTTCCTTTAAAAACATATGCCAGTATTTTAGCTTATCCCAGAATGAAAACTTGTGCTGAACAATGTGACTCTTCACAAGCAACAAGTTATTTAACAAACAAATGAGTTCAAAGGACTTGGCTTTGAAAGGATAATGGAAAGAAAAAAAAAATAACAAATGATTAAATTATATATTGGATTTAAAAGACATTAATATATTTATATACTCTTAATGTTAATGATGTCGTTTAATCAGAAAGGCAATTTTTTTTTTTATAAATAAACACAATCATGTTTAAAAAATTTTTCGGATATGAGATAATTTTTATAAACATTTTTACTGATTTACAATAAAACGAAACAAACTGTTCGAACAGAGTTAAAATACTAATTTTTTTTTTAATTTCGAATTAACTGAAATTTTCATTTCTATACTGACTATTCAGAGGTAAAAATTATTTCTTTCAATTTACAAAACAAAAAAAAACTAATGATTTTAATATACTGCAGTGTTTTGTGGCTAATAGTAAGCTCTATAGATTCCTAAACGAAAACTGTTTACCCATATGATGGTATGAATTACTTCTCCAGAACAGACTATGGAAATCTTTGGCTGGTAACTATTCACCATAATTTGTCGGATTAACTCTTGCTGATGATATGAAGAAAAAATAAGCTCCTTTTTTATGCTCGATTATAAAAAAAAAACGTGACACAAAAATTTATATTAAAAATCAGCTCAGGTCACGGATATGCTTCATATATACCTCGTTGGAAATCTATTGACTGCTGTTAACAACTTGTTCTCATTGTGTTACTTATTGTTATTGATCTTTAGTTTTTAAGTCGCCATTGTAAAGAATGAACAAACAACAAAAGATCAAACAACTTTTCGAAATTTTGAATTTTTAGCATTGAAAAACCTATAAAAAGGAGCTAGTGTGAACTAGGGATGCCGAACGGGACTGGTTTTTACAAATCCCGGGATTCGGGATTTTAAAAATTGAAATCCCGGGATCCCGGGATTTTTCGGGATCCCGGGATTTATCGGGATCCCGGGGTTTTTCGGGATTTCGGGATTTTTCGGGGTTTCGGGATTTTTTTGTTTCATCATATTTTTAATTTTAAAAATAAATTGCTGAAATAAATCCCACAAATTAAAATAATTCATTTAAAATGTACTTATTATTTCTTGCAGTATGAAGAAATAAACAAATTAAGCCGCATTCACAATGCTGGAGTACTCAACGCTGCAGAATGCAGTGTGTAAAATAGAGATTAAAAGTATGTAAGTACAAAAAAGAAAGGAACAAAATCCACTCAGAGTGGAGTACTACAGCATTGTGAATCTGGCTTTAAACAGAAACTACACTCATAGAAATAAGTATGTAAAAATAGCAGAAAAAGCTACTAAAAATAAGCAAAAAAGTTCCGCGATTAAAACTATACTTATGAGTTAAATTTAAGCAAATTGCAAATCACAATTTACCTCTGAAGAAACTTTTTAACTAAAAGTTTTTATTAAAACACAAATTTTTAGTTATATTTGGCTAAAATTAATTGAATGCAAATACAAACTACTCTGCTGAAATCATCAGAAATATTTAGTGACTATTAGTTTTTTGTTAAATCAACTAACATAAAATATTAAGCACATACCTCT
Source organism: Leucophora obtusa (assembly GCA_949987735.1). Classification (NCBI taxonomy): domain Eukaryota; kingdom Metazoa; phylum Arthropoda; class Insecta; order Diptera; family Anthomyiidae; genus Leucophora; species Leucophora obtusa. The sequence goes on from OX465299.1 coordinate 49,409,388, forward strand.
GCTGATTTCAGAAAGGGAGATTGTTAGATTTATCTAATTTAACAAGAATTTGCTGTTTTTAGTCGGCAAAATTATTTTGCATGAAGTTATGATTTTAGAAAATCATCAATAAAATAAATAAAAACATGTCCTTTAAGAGATTAAATAAACCTGAATTATGATTTTCAAAAGTTTCACAGCTGAATAAAAGTTTTTAAATTATTAATGTTTTTATTCAGATTTATTTAATCCGTAATCAATTATTTGAATGATTCAATTGCCAAATCGATTAACTCCATATAGAAAAATAAATGAGTATTAGTGAGAAAAATGAAAAAATATTATATACTGTTTTTTAAAATTCCCGTTAAATTATAGATTTTGTAATTTAGTAGTGTTAATATTTCTTAGCAGAGAAATTTGTTTTGTATATTTCACAGTTAGTCAATAAAGGGTTTTGAAATTAAAATTTTATAAAGTTCAGAAAATGGAGTTAATCGATTTGGCAAGTGAAGCATTCATTTATGAATGGGAAAAATTATTTCTTTAATAACATTTAATAAGATATTACATTTATGTGATTTAGGTCGAATATAACAATAAAAAAATACAAAAAGAGATAAAATATGGCAAATAATGAAATCGGAAATCCCGGAATTTTTTCAAGACCAATCCCGGGATTTCGGGATTTCTAAATCCCGAAAATCCCGGGATTTTCGGGATCGGGATTTCGGGATCGGTATCCCTAGTGTGAACTAACAAGGAAAGACTACCAAATAGACTACTTCGGATATGTTTTAAAGGAGAAAAATTTAAAGGGCACGTATTTGTTCTAAGCTGCCCAATCTCATATTTAAGGGGGTAAATACTGCAACAACAGCATTTTAAAGGACATATTTGAACGGTGGTCAATAACTCAATTAACAATATTTTTAATAGAGCATAAATCAGGAAGAAGAAGAAAACATTTTTATTGCCAAATTTAACAGACACAAGGGAATCACTAGACTGCCGCAGTTTCGTCTCACCCAAATACTCGTCAGTGGTTATTTTTAATATTTTATGTTTTTATTTAAAAATCATGTTATGGTGGTATTTTCAAAAAATATCAGTTTTATATTTTCCCAGCCAAAATCGCCAGAGTTGCCACTTCATTATTAGCCTTCTTTAAAAAAGGCCAAATCGGCTGCCACTGTACAGCGTTCATTAATTATTGGAAAATAAAAATGTAAAGTGATTCTTAACACCAGATAAATTCTCTAGTCTTTATCGTGGCCTAATTTTTATTAAAAAAAATTTTTTTTAACAAAGTCACCACAAAAACTTCAAAATTCCAAAAAAGGCAAGAAAAAACAATTTTATTTGGGAATATAAAATTTATTTGACTGAAATTCAAAAAAAGGGCCACGATAAGGACTACAGTTTTTTGTTGACTATGAAAGAAAAAAACCGGATCGAAATCGGTTTACCCACCTCGGCTATACAGTGCCAGCCGATTTTGAACTCATGGTTGTGAGAAAATTGCGTTTGAAGTCTAAAGTTAATTTTAAGCTAAGAAAACAGTAAAATTTCAAAAAATTGTGAATTAAAAAAAAGTTATATATCCTAGCTTACTACATACCTACCCGCTAAATTTGGGACGAATCAGTTAGTGGGTATTTGATATATTAAACCTTAATACTAAGGATGGTAGATATATTATTATACATAATGCTACTCATATTATTTTGTAAAAATGCTAAAATTTTGTCTATTTTTTAATTTATTTCGTATTTTTCCCCCATTTTTATATATATTGATTACATTTATAACTTATATTAAGTCATCAGCAACTGCCCCATATGACGTGTCTTCAACATCCATCAAGGAATCGTCATTGGCTTTTCTTTGAAAATTTCGTGCAATTCTTACATCTTTTGATGTAGTTTTTATCTCTTTATTCTGCCCTGTTGTAAGATATATATATGATTTCTAATAAAACCAAGTTAACCCGAGTAAAAAAAATTGATCTCGCGCAATATCTAATCATATCCAATTTGATATTGTTTAAGATCTGCTGTAATATCTAGGTGATCGAATTAGATCTCAAAATTGGGTGTATCCAATCATATCGTATTAGATCCCATTGTATATACATGGATAAACTGAGATCAAGTTATATCTCAAAATTGGGAGGTCCAATGATATCTTTGGGGATAAATGTAGATCTAATTTGATCCGAAAATTGGCGGATCCAGCTATATTTTTGCGGATAAACTTAGATCTAATTTGATCTCAATTTTGGCAGATCGAATTAGATCCATCAATATATTTGTGGATAAACTTAGATATAATTTGATCCGAAAAAGTGGCAGATCGAATTAGATCCAGCAATATATTTGGAAATAAAATTGGATCTAATTTGATCCGAAAAATGGCACATCGAATTAGATCCAGCAATATATTTGTGGATAAACTTAGATCTAATTTGATCCGAAAAATGGCAGATCGAATTAGATCCAGCAATATATTTGGGGATAAACTTAGATCTAATTTGATCCGAAAAATGGCAGATCTAATTATATAAAATTAGATTCAATACAAAAAGTTACATTTTATTTGATACCATTAGACAAAAATAATTCATTCAGATATCGCTCAGATTGCATTAAATTGTCAATTCAATTGAAATTACTTCTTGATTATCATTATGTCACATCCAATTTTATATAATTAGATAAACTCGTTTTTCGGATCGTATTTCATCATATTAGATCCAAGGTGGATCTAAGTTACTGCAGTACGATCCACCATTTTTCGGATAAAATTTTATTTTTTTGCAATATCAATTTCTTTTTATAAAATTATAATTTTTTTTCTATACATTTTTTTATAAAATTATTTTTTTTTTATTAAATTGAATTTTTATAATAAAATAATTTTATTTACATCCTTTTGACGCTCTACTCCATATCCAATTGTATCAAGATTTATCAATTGTGTTTCAGAAATAATCAATTGTATTTCAAAACTTATCAATTATTTTTCAGATTTATGAATTGCTTTTCAGAACTAGTCAATTGAATTTCAGTTTTATCAATTGTATTTCAGAAATTATTAATTGTATTTCTGAAATTCACAACTGTATTTCAGAATTTCTCAAAATGTATTTCAGAAATTATCAATTGTATTTCAGAAATTATGAAATGTATTTCAGAAATTTTCCTCTATTAACTATGAAATACAATCAACAAATTCTGAAATAGATTTGATTATCTCTGAAATGCAATTAATAATTTCTGAAATACATTCGATAATTTTTGAAATACAATTATAATTTCTGAAATTCAATTAATAGATTCTGAAATACAGTTAATATTGTAGTTGCTGATGAGTTATTATATATGACAATACATTGTTTAAATGGTACCATACATGGTATGTTGTTTAAATGATAGTTATATCAAAGTATATGGAACCTGTATAAAAAATGTTGTTCATGAGGTACCATATATGACCATATATTGTTGAAATGGCAACATATATCATAATATATGGTTTAAATGTCACCATATATGGTAATATATTGTTTAAATGATATATATCAATATATATTGCACTATATATAGTAGCATATATTATCATATCTGGAACTGTATTAAAAATGTATTTCATGAGGTCCCATATATGAGCATATTGTTAAAATGGCACCATATATGATAATATATGGTTTAAGTGGCATCATATATGATAATATATTGCTTAAATAAATAATTTACGGCCCTATGCTCCTTGCAGGAGTAAAAGGAACGAATAAATAACACCATATATAAATATATATGGCACTATATATAGTATCATATATTATCATATCTGGAATTGTATTACAAATTTTGATCATGAGGTACCATATATGACCATATATTGTTGAAATGGCAACATATATCATAATATATGGTTTAACTGGGCCCATATATAGTTATATATTATTTAAATGATACCATATATAATTATATATTGCTAAAATGCTACCATATATATTAAGATATAGCTCTATATACAACTATATATGCAATAAGATCAGCGATGCTATATAATATATAATCATATATACCATATCCAATATTATAAAGGCCGGTATCTAATTAGATGAAATTATATATGGCATAATATAAGGAAAAATTTTGGAAAAAGACGTCATATATAATTATATATGGATATACATAACGACATGTCTAATTATATATTGTAATATATGCCACATATGATTATATATAATTTTTTTTACTCGGGAATACAAATGCAAACAAAAAGTGTTACACAAAAATTTACCACATAGAGTATTACTTTGTGACTAAAATATATTTTACAAAAAACATGTAAAAATTTAATTCCTTCGAATTTTTTATTGAAATTTTCGGAGCATATAGAGAAAGGAATGCTCAATCTAATAAAAATATAAAAAAGATTCGAAAACAAATTTTTCCTAGAGGGTTAAAGAATGAGATCAAATATGGCCCAATTTTTGTTGCTTCAGTTTATTTCAGATTTGTTTCAAAGTAACTATAGAAAATTTTGAAGTCAAATGAAAGACCTATTTACCGGTGGATAACACATTCCTAAGCATTGGGATGTTTTACACATGCATGACTCTGCGTTGGGAGTGTTTCCTTGTGAGTAAAAATTGCAACCGTGCACGAAATCGCTAAAAATCGCCCTGATCTGCAAATACAATTTATGCTCAATATATTCAAGCTCGATAGGTCCTTATTATACCCTACACCACTATGTGGTTAGGGTATTATAAGTTTGTGCTGATGTTTGTAACACCAAATCGGCTCAGAATTTTTTTTTTATTTCGATTTAACGATGTCCGTCTGTCCGCCCGTCTGTCCATGCATTCTTGTGCGCATTCTACAGGTCGGAAATATTAAGATATTTTGATGAAACTTGGTACACCGACTTATGTCGGCCCAAGGACGACGCCTATTGATTTTGAAAAACATCGGTCCATGTTTAGACCTAGTGCCCATATAAGGGTCCTACCAAAATTATATTGTTTATACGCTGCAGGTCGCAAATATTAAGATATTTTGATGAAATATGGTACACCGACTTATGTCGGCCCAACGACGAAGCCTATTGATTTTGGTGAACATCGGTCCATGTTTAGACCTAGTGCCCATATAAGGGTCCTACCAAAATTATATTGTTTATACGCTGCAGGTCGCAAATATTAAGATATTTTGATGAAATATGGTACACCGACCTATGTCGGCCCAACGACGAAGCCTATTGATTTTGGTGAACATCAGTCCATGTTAAGAACTAGTGCCCATATAAGGGTCCCCCCAAAATTGGCTTGGTTACAAACTGCAGGTCGCAAATATTAAGATATTTTAATGAAATTTGGTGCGCTGACTCACATTATAGAAAATTTTGACACAAGCCCCATTTTAACCCATTCGAATTTCGGATCCAAACATTAGTTGGCTTTTAACCAGACTGGTGTAGGGTATTGTATAGTCGGCATGCCCGACTTTAACCTTTTTACTCGTTTTTTTTTTATCGATAAATGCCCTTAAAATTGTTCACGGTAGCCGGTTTTGCATCCCAGTAAATTAACCTGTGTTAAAGGAAGGTCCCATGTGAAAATCGAAATATATATGAACACACATGATCATATATTGGCTCGTATGTGATCATGTATGGGCATACGTAGTCATATACGTGCATGCATAGTTCAATATATAACCATATATGATCTCATATATTTCCATATACTTTTGAATCCGAAATTTGAGGGTATATGTCCATTTATGATCATATATGAGCATATGTGAATAATATATGAGCATATATGGTCATATATTATCATGTACGGTCATATACCCTCAAATTTTGGATCCAAAGATATATGAAAATATATGAGATCATGCATGGTCATACATCGTACTAGACATGGACATATATGACTATGTATGCCATGTCTAGTTCGATGTGTGTTACTAAATCATGGGGTGTTACTAAATTTAATATTCTGAAAGTCTTACTACTCCTCTATAATTATTTTTTTTTTTTCATTAACTACACTCAGATAAAAAAGTTAGTAAAAAAATTTATAAACAGTTTCCAATCGCACTTTACTATTTTTATACAGATTTTTAGTACAATTTGCTTTTAGTAATAATTTTTGCTATTCTCTTACGGATTTTTTTTTACTAATTTTCGATGCTGATTTCAGCAAAACATTTTACTAATATTTCAATACCGAGTGCTAAACTAAGCAGAAAAATATACAAATTCAAAAAATTTTATATATAAGAATTCGTTGATTTTTTACAATTCTTGTTTAGTTTATATTTGCTACTACTTATATATTCTTAGTTTGGAAATAACACTCAGAAAATTTTATTGTTTCTCCAATGCATAAAAAGCATGGATGGTAACCGAAACGAATGCGGTTATCGTTAGGGTAACGATATTTTAGGTTATTTCGGTAACGGTATTTTAAGGGTAACGCTATTTCATTTATTTCGGTGTCGGTATTTTAAGGATAACGGTATTTGAGTTATTTCGGTAACGGTAATTTAAAGTTAACGGTATTTCAGTTATATCGGTAACGGTATTTTAAGGGTAACGGAAGTCAGTTATTTCGATGCATCCCGTAATTTTTTTTTTCAAAAAACAAACGAGATTAGAAAAAGAACCAATTTATCAACTTAATGTAAAAAAATACTCAATGACCGTGACGTGAAATTACCAAAAGCAGAAATCTAAAAATAAAGGTAACGGTATTTTAGGGATAACAATATTTTATTTGTTTCGGTAACGGTATTTTAAAGGTATTGATATTTCATTTATTTGGGTATCGGTATTTTAAGGATAACGGTATTTCAGTTATTTCGGTAACGGTATTTTAAGGATAACGGTATTCTGGGTATTTCGGAAACGGTATTTTAGGGGTAACGGTAGTCAGTTGAAAGGGTATTGAATCGAAAACGGTATTTTAGTGGTATTGCCTGCCAACCCTGATAAAAAGGTAATAACTGCCCTGCGGGAAATTTTAACAAACTGTCACCCAACTGGCCCCTTTATATGAAATAGACTGGTCACTTTTATATGGCGTTGTCATAGGAGGGAGCAATTGACCCCTTGTGACATGTTACAACCGAAAGAAAAAAAGTATTATTTTTTATTTTTTAGATTCTACAGTTTGTTCATTTTTTTGTATACGTCTTTTTCTAATTTCAGAAGATTCGTTTTAAAGTACAGTTTACAACAATTTACAGAAATTTAGTAGCGTCTACTAACTATGTATACTAATTTCATTGTACTAAAATTATTGATATTTAGTAAGTTTTTTAACTGATTTTAGCAAATCGATTTTGAATTACAGTTTATAACAATTTTGCTAAAATTTAGTAGCGACTACTAATTTGCTCTACTAATTTTGTTGTACTACAAATCAGCGGACATGTGTTGTTAAAATTAGTAAAAAACACCGCTAGGCTCAAAACATTAAAATTTCCCGTAATAACGGCAAAATTTTCAGTTGCCATTACAGACTTTTTTGGTTGAGTGTAGTGTCTTGACATGCAATAAAATGATATCAAGCAATTGAAATGATTTCATCTCAAGTGAAGACACTCAATTTCAATTTTATTGCAATATCATGATATCGCTGACATGCAAGCGGCTCTTGCAATGATGCCAGCCATCAGATATCACTTTTTGTTTTAATTTTAATATTGTAGTAAAAAAATAATAGAAAATTTGGTGAAAAAGAATCGGAATGAGTATATTTATTTATTATATGTAGATAAAGATTAATGTTTGATTAAATTTTGTGTTTTTCAAAATTTAATCAATTCTTCTCCACCACTTTGCAATTGATATAATTTTGACGTTTCTCTGCAATGGTTTTGACATTTCATATAATTTGAATGCATTTGAAGACACCGGGTTACGATAGGGGCAGCCTTTTTAAAGTTGTACTAGGGCAAGATTTCGTACAAACATGTGGCCACATTCACATGTGAAAAAAATGTAGTACCATTTTGCAAAAAAGTAACATTTTCAAAAAAGTAAAATTTTTCAAAAAGTAGCATTTTTCAAAAAAGTATCATTTTGCAAAAAATTGCCATTTTGCAAAAAGTACCATTTTTCAAAAAAGTACCACTTTTCAAATGTACCATTTTTAAGAAAGTATGATTTTGCAAAAAGTACCATTTTTCAAAAAAGTACCATTTTTTAAAAAAGTACCAATTTTTAAAAGGTATCATTTTTTAAAAAGTACCATTGCTCAAATAAAAAGGATTCAGAATTAAAAAAGTACTTTCTTAATAAAATTTATCAAAAAAGTATCATTTGTAAATAAGTGTCCTTCAAAAAAGTTCTGTTTTCCAAAATAGTTCCATTTTTCAGAATAAGTAAACTTTTAAAAAAGTAGCATTAAAAACACAAAAACACAAAAAGAAATATTTTACAAAAAAAAAAAAAAAGTCGCCAAATTAAAAATACGCCAAAATTTTATCGTAGATTTTCAGTTGATCTGAATCCAGATAGAATTTGCAATTACCCAGTCAGGAATTGCCAGAATCACCACTGGGTGTAACCACGGTGTTACAAATAAATGACTGGCAAAACACTCATTTGGGATGTTGTTGCCAGCGTTTGCAAAAAGCATTTTGATAGTATTCGTTTCACAAAAATTTCGGTGGTTTATAAGAAAAACCACTGGCAAGGAATGGACATAGAGCGCTATGCCAACGTTTGCAGCCAGTGGTTAACCACTGCTACATAGTCAGAAATTGCGGTGGCACAAAAATCAATTCACTAGTACACTCATAGAAATAAATCCTTAAAAATAGCAGAAAAAGTTACTAAAGATTATTTAAAAATGATGCTGCAGAAAAAAATGCTAAAATTAGCAGATTTTTTTGCTAAATAATAGTAAAATAAGAACAGCAAAATTAAAACTGTTAAATTTACAGAATTTTAGTTATATTTAAGCTAACTTTTAGTTAATTGAAAATAGCAAATTGTACCGTAAAATCTGCAGAAAATTTTGCTAAATATTAGTAGACTAAAACTAGCAAAAATAAACTGTTATATCTACAAAATTTTTGCTATTTTTTTTAAACTAAATTTAGTTGAATGTAAATAGCAGTCTCTATAGTAAGCACCAATATTTGCTCAAAAATAGTAAACTGCTGTTTTCGCAAGGCTCGGTTTTTTTTGCTTTAAAAAAAATCAAAAAAAACTTCGAAAAAAATTTATTTTTTTTTTATTTTTTGGGCTAATAATTATTTAGCAAAATTTTTTTGCTGATTTTAGCAAGTTAATTTGCTATTTTCCATTTACAAAAATTTAGCTCTAATGTAGCAGATTTATTTTTGCTATTCCTATATTACTAATATATAGCAAACGCTTCGTTAAAAAAAAGGTCAGAAGGTTCCGAGTTAAAATTGTTTTTGTTTTATAAAATCAACGTTTTGCCAACGTTCAAAAATTTGGTTTCTCCAGTGCTTTTGCAGCTCTTTTTGAACAGCCGATCCTTTTGTATAATGATGCTATCATTTTGGAAATGCGAAAGCACTTTTTGCCAGTACCACCTGTTAAAGTGCTTTACCATCGCTTTCTAGTTTGTACTTCTTTGAATGGGCTATTTAAAAAAATGTGTGTTTTTTTATATGCAGAACTAGTTCCAAATTTATAGTGTAATAGAAAGACTCAATTTATCACAGAAAATTTCATAGTGTTACTCGGCTTGGTTTTGGTGAAAATATTTATTGAACATTGTAGTATATATATCGCAAATATTCTGTATGAATGGAAATGCTTTTTATAAATTATATTAAGGTACCCATACGTATGAGTGATATATATTTAGGTTATCGCTCATACGTATAGGTTTTTTCAAGATTCATTTCCGTATACACCGAATATTTGCGATATGCAATATTCAAAGAATATTTTCTCCAAAACCAAGCTGAGTAACGCTATGAAAATTTGTGTGTTGAAAGAAAAACATCTGAGTTTTTTTTCTCAAAGTAAGACAAAAAAATAAAAGAGGTGATGCTACACTGAAAATATTATTAAAGTAACTGACTGTAGTTTATTTAAAAAATTATCCATACATTTATTTTTAAATGATTATTCAGGTAAAATACAAAGAAGTATATATTTCAACTGTTTTTGTCGTTTATTTAAAAAATAAATTACATATAAATACGGATTTTCTGTTACAGTTAATATTTTCATTTAAAATATTTTGTTAAAAAAAGAATTCCTTTTCGATTTCTAGGTCAGTTAAAAAAACTAAATAAACTAAATATCATTTATGCTTACGGATTTTGTAGTTAATTTTTTGAAATTAAAAAAAAAACGAAATAAATGAAAAATTATTATTTTTTAAGGATTTTGTAGTTTGTTTATTAACATTTAAAAATAAATGAAAATTTCTTTTGATTTAAATGAAAAGTCAGTAGACCGGTTTTCAAGTGATTTTTCATTTATTTTAAATTAAATTTTCAGTAAATTTAAACTACAAACTATTTTGAGTGTACTAGTCACAGCCTGTGTAGAGGGCATTCGGTTGAATCCGCGGTCACAAAAAAGTTTTGGACATAGAACCAAATTAACAACTAAAATTATTTTGATCACGTGACACATAAACTAACCAGTAACGAGTCTTTGGGTGAGTCGAAACTTCGGCAGTCTGGTGAGTCCCTTGTGTCTGCTAAATTTTTCAATAAAAATGTTTTCTTCTTCATCTTCCTGTAAATCAGCTTCAGGAAAAGAATTCTTTAGTATTTAATTATAATGTTAACTACGATTGTCTTATACGATGGTTACAAACACTAAACTGAAAATAAAAAAAAAAAATGTTGGTCGTTTTTAAGATAAATTGAGTTTTCTATTACACTAAAAATTCAGAACCACCCTACGGGGAAAGGGACCGGTCCCAGGTGACACCTAGGATAGATCCCAAGGGGCGGAGACCGGTCGTTGATCGATCTTTTTGTTTGAAAGAGACATATCACTTTAACATGGCGTTGTCATTGGAAATGACCAATTGCCACATTTTAGACACCTTGTGACAGTAAGGGGGTGTGTCTAAAAATAGCTTTACAAATAAACTCATAAAAAATTAAGAATTAAAAATAATCTACTTGCCGTCGAAGTAGGGCTCGATAACACAACCTCCTGCTTGTAAGGTAAACGCTCTACCGTCTGAGCTAATGTTGCTTATGCGTGATGGCTGGCTGATGGTAAAGTTATATATTTTTCGTTGCTGTTCAAATAAAAAATAAAAAGAAAAAACAAACACTACAAGCAAATAAAAAAAATGGAAAAGAAAAAAATAGAAAAGAAAACAACACTAATACACACACACACAAATATAGTGGAAGTGCCTTCGGTATGCCCCCGATTGACCAGTCACGGGATAGGTCGGTCCAGTTGACTCGTTTTTTGCGTTGCCCATAATTAAATTAAAAAATCAATTAAAAATTAGAAAATTACCTTAAAAACTCTGATAATATAAATAAAAATTTTAAAAATTGCCCTTAAGTTAAAAAGGAAATTAAATGAAATACCAGTTGTTAAAACTAAAACCGCTTTAACATTATAAAACCTTAAAAATACAAAACTTAAAATTTTTTATCAAAAAATTATAAGAATTTACAATAAGAGCTAAAAAAATTGTCAATATTTAACCACGCCTCTTCTACCCACTTTTTACTTTTTGGAAATTCGTATCATATAGGATAACAAATGCTGTAAATTTATTATTGATATGGCATATTTTTTCGTATAGCGGCGCATTTGGCTTGGAAAGTATCATATATGAATAGCGTTGGCTGAAATTAGAAGTAATTAAATTGCATGCGCGGCTTCAGCAATTAATATAAGGGGAAAATTCATACACCACCGTACGCATAACAATGTGTTTGTTGTTTTTTGTCTACGGTGGCATATGATTTTTCCCCTTATATTAATTGCTGAAGCCGCGCATGTTAAATAGAAATTATAAACCTATTTTATTTAATCTTAATGGAATTCTTAAAGAAAAAATATTTGTTTTATAAACAAAATTCAAATTCAATTGGAATACCTGAACACATTGAAATTAAAGTTTGGTGATTATAAACCACTGTAAATCCACTGTTCGCCTTCCATGATCAAATATTGTAATTATATAATTAAATTTGCGTATAAATGCAATACATAAATGTTTGCTTCTCCTGCAAAAAATTATAAATAGAAAACTTAGTAACTTCACTTTCCATTTAAGCTAACGACACTTGTGTACAATGTTTGATTACAAAACCATTCTTTTGTTTAAAATATAAAAAAAATAAAAAATATTTGTTCTACATATGTTAGAGTGAATGAAATTTAGAAAGAAGAGAATGTATTTAGAAAAGAGTATATGAGTTAAATCTTCATTGTTTTATATGAATGACTAGCATAAAATCCCGATACTTCGTTATCGGTAGTTTTAAATATCAGAATGTATTTAGCAGAAAATTGTATTCTTTTTCAAAGGATGCTTTTCTTTTTTATAAATTTGTTTAAGATTTTTGTAGAGTATATTTTAAAGGTAAATTTTATAGTATTCGCTGAAGGGCTTGGCACAGCTAAATATCATGCTTCAGTCGATGTCTGTGTTAAAGGTAGAACATACAGGACAAATTCTAAATTTCGTGTTTTGCACCCTTCACCTATTCCACTTGTTCATTGTTCCATTTCATATCGTTGCCATTGTCAAGTATTTCAATGTCAATCTTTAAAATCGATAAACATAACGAAAATCCAGGCTAGACTCATTCTAGTTCGTTACTTATTTTAAGTTCCCTATACCGTTCCATTACGTTCCCATTGTCCACTGTTTCAATGTCAAATCGTTCCCCGTTCCATTCCATTTCTTTCCGCTCATCCAGTGTTTCAAGTCTACCCCTTCCCGGTTCCATTTCGCTTCCCAATTTTAGTGTTCCATTTCTACTCGTTCGTCGTTCGGTTCAATTTCCATCCCAGTTCCTTTTCATTTCTTTCCAATGTCAAACATTCTCCATTCCATTACATATCTTTGCACTTGTAGGGTGTTTCAATTCCACTCGTTCGCCGTAAACTTCAGTTTTGTTTCAAAAACTGAATGTTCCAATTCCAGTTGTTCACCGTTTTAGTTTTTTTCGTTTTCGGTTTCATTCCGCTCGTTCCCCGTACCATTCCATTTCCTTTCCACCCGTTATCCACTTGTCTAGTGTTTCAATTATATCTGTTTCTCACTTTTAGTGTTAAATTTACACTCATTCTTAAAATTTCAGATTTCTAGCCAAAAGAGTTTGCGCAGGCCGTTAAGGGGGTCCTTTCGTTTTTTGTACCCCAAGTTTCACAACGTTCTTGCTTAAAATTCCGAAAAAAAACTTTATCAGTGGATTAGCACTTACGAAAGGGAACACATATTTAAAATTTTAGGTTTCTAGTCAAATTCGTTTGGACAGGCCGCCAAGGCGGAGACTTTACTCCTTTTTGCTCCTCCCCATAGTAATTTTCTAAACTTCCATCGTATTAGATGTTTACGACAGAGGATAAACCTTGATCAAATATTTTAACCTCTAGCGGTTTGGGCTGGGCGCTGTTAAGTTAGTAAATCAGTCACGTCACTCTTTTAGGTATAGAGATTATAACCATGATTGAAGAGATGCAAAATATGTGAGTATAATATAATTGTTTTTTAACCTTTTTATACTAAAGACTGTCCACGATATAGTTTAAACCAACTGAGTAAAATATTTGTATATAAAAACAATAGGGATTTTCATATAAACTCGTATTCTTCCCGCAAACTTTGTAAACCTGGTATGATACCTGGGGGATTTTAATTACATTTCAATTACAATTACTTGTAATTTGTAATTGAAAATTTTCGATTGCAAATTACAAGTAATTGTAATTGAAAGTGATTTCAATTAAAAATTTCAATTCCATTTTCAATTACATTTAAAAATAAAAATTTTTTTTTTTTTCTAAATTTCGTAGAAAAAATTGATTGGGATAAATGGGATAGGCGTGGCTAAGTATTAAAAGAATACGTCATGTTCGGTTGACCCCTAACTTTTGTTTTTTTTTTTTTTGTTTTTTAAAAGAGAAGCAACACTCAGGAAATTCTTCCTATTAATTAACGTGCTGCTTTCTTTGGAAGGGCTTCAAATATGGCAACACTGTAATTGCGCGAGATGTTAAATCTTAGAACAGTTGTTGCACGCCATCTGATGAAGAGTTGGCGAACTTTGTTGAAGCTTTTTTAGTTCATAGCCCTGTTATATTATTTTACTTCGGTGGGGTTAAGTGCTATGGGAACAACGAAGGAGGACGCTGCGATATGTATGAGGGATAGAAAAAAAAACTCATACATATTACTATTTTTCATAAATTGATGTTGCCTTGGTTGGGGCTCGAACCCGCAACCTCACGTGTAACAGTCCAACGCGCTAACCATTACACCACAGCGCCCGCCCACTGACTTGAGCTTTTTCCCATTGTTTCTTTTCCCAAAAAAAAAAAAATGTTATTGTAATTGACATTTTTCAATTTCTTTTTGATTTGTCGTAGGAGAAGACTACTTCCACTCCAGCATTTTTTCTGTACATTTTGAACTGACGCCATTATTCCCAAAAATAAATAATTAGATTTTTTATTTTTAAAAATTTTCAAGATTGCTAATATAGCTCTCTACCGCTGAGCAAGTACTTGATATGAAAGTTGACTGGCAAAAAAACACCACCTTAGCATTGCGAGATATTATGTCTGATTTTCTTCAATAAAAGTTGTTATTAAATAAGTGCATAGGTGTATCTTCATAGGTGAATAGAAAGCTATTTTTCATCATTTTTATTTAATATTTTTTGGAAAAAGAAAATAAATATTAAATTTAAACAAATTAATTAGAACAATTTAAAAAAAATTATAAAAAATTTAAAAAAGTAAATATTGGTCCCGCCAGGAATCGAAACCGCGATCATCTATTTGGTAAGAAACTATATCAAAATCAATTATAGAACTAAAAGTGGAGAAATGATGCTTTAGAAGTAATACCTAAGTGATTTTTGGGATGTTGTTCGGAATTAGTTCTATACAAGCTGAATACGTTGGAAGCAATGAAAAAAGTAGGTTTTTTTTAAGTTGTGGAGAATTACGAGTACTTTTAGAAATACAGTGTATTTTTACTGATATTTTTGAAGCAATGAAGGAAGTGGTTTTAAAAGCATGACTTCGAATTTGGTTCTGCTGGAATGTAAAATTACTAGCAATACAGGAAATGCATTAAAATTTTTACGAACTTTAAAGTTTTGACAACAATTTCTTTGCCTTCAACTGAAGCCGATGAATATAATAGAACCCCAGATTAATTCAAATATTTTTAAAATGGTCTCATACCACTTTCTAATAAGTGATCCATTTAAATAATGACATATGGGATGATATTTAGCATAAAAGTATATGGCCTTTCGAAAAATAATAACAACTGTTCTAAATTTTTTTTTATTTTAGTTAAGTGTTTGTAACCGTTGCATAGGATAATCGTTATTAATATTAGAATTAATTACTAAAGGGCTGAACGATTCATCTTAAATGAGATTTCAAGAAACATGATAGCCTACAAGCCATAACAAGTTGTGTGGTTTTACTTTTTATAACGATTGAATCAGTACAAACAACAAAAAAAAAACACGATGGCAAAAAAGCATATGGATAGTGAGACGAATCCGATCATGAATCGTTTAGTGCGGATGACAACAGTACATTACCACATCATATTATTGTGAACTTAAGCAATCAACACAATATCAACACCATCGATTTAGTGTTACTGAAAACGTATGTATAACAGTGTTGCCAGTTTGGGGGATTTATCCCCAAATTGGGAATTTTATCATCAATGGGGATAAAAACTTCCGTTTGTAGAACTGGGGATTTATTGGGGATGATACGAAATTTTAGGGGATCATTTGGGGATAAAATATATTATTGCTTTTTCATATTTATATGAATTTAATCCTGATAATACTAAATATTTATATGTTTTTCTAAGAATGATGATAATAGTGAATGATTTTTAGCTACAAAAATTTGAGTCTGGCAAGGTAATGTTCGTAGAAACTATAATTCCTCTTGGTGAAAATTCTAATTCGTTTTGGTTCTAAAATTTTTAAAGTTATTTAAATTTAATAGGAGTTATAAGAAGTTCTTCTTAAATTAAATGTATACTTTACAAGATACTCAATTGTCAAAAGTTAATCCATCTGCTGAAATGCTAAAACTTTTTAATGCAGTACCATACACAACAAAATATCTGTTATTTATTAAATGTCTGTTTATTATTAAATATTTAAAATGAAAAATTTTGGTTCAAATTTTCTTTGCTGTTATTTAAATTTATTTGTTCTTTTTTTAATTTGTTGTAAGCACACATTTATTGAGTCTGAGTGTACAACTTACCGCAAAAAATAAACGAATATGGTATTTTTCCACTAATTTTTCGAAAAAAATTAACGAAAACAAATTTTTATATAAAATAAAAGTTGGGAATTTTTTGGGATGGCAAATTAAAAATTGGGGATAAGGTATGAAAAGACTGGCAACACTGATGTATGTAACCGAAATACATACCTACTCTGTTGAAAGCTATCATGCTAATGAATGGAGTATTTTTTTTTGTTATGCTTTTAGTTGAGAGTTTTGTTTTCATTCGTGTTGTGTAGGTATGAAAAGCCGATTATGATCGGCCAATGGTATAATGAAAAAATTAAAATAGACAAATGTCTACCCCCAAAAAATTCTTTAGTTGATCGTAATGAATATTTCAACTATTTAATATGTGAAATACTCTAATGATACCAAAAAAAAAAGCTCTAAAGCGACGAATACATTAAGGAACATTGAGTAGGGTTTTTAGCAAACTCTACTACGTATTGGTTTTATTATATTATTTATTTTTAATGTTATTTTTCAATATTGTTTAATTATACCACCCATTTTTTTTAAATGTTTTTTTTTTTTGTAATGAATTTGGTAAATTTTATTTTATAGAATTTCTTTAGGTTATTTTAAGGGTATCGGTATTTTAAGTTATATTGTTAAGTTATTTTAGGGTTAACGGTGTTTTAATTTATTTCGTTAGGTTATTTTAAGGTTAACGGTATTTTAAGTTACTTCGTTAGTGGTATTTTAGGGTTAAAAATAGTTTGTTGAAAGGGTTTCGAATCGTTAACGGTATTTTACGGTTAGTGTTTCCCAACCAAGTTAAACATTTTAAAATAAGAATTAATATAAATTATTTTTTTTGTTTTTATAATTTATTATGCATTAATAACATTATTAATTTATTTTTTTACTAACTTTTTTATATAATAATATAAAAATTGTAAAACAAACATTGAATTGAAAATAAAGAACAACTAACTAACTGCTAACTTTTTATCTGAGTGTACATTTATACTTTTTCGTTTTATAAAACCTACATATTATAACACAACACACCATCGCACCATAGTATTCATTGCGATACTTAAACACTAGTTCAAAGTACTAATTGCTATATTATGGTAGCGAACAATCGTGTGTCACAACAATCACTTATTGTTTTTTTCGTTGCCATGTTTAATGCTTAAGCTCGCTTACGTTTTGATTTGTTTTCTAGTCGTAACAGGGTGGTTTAAATCGTAATGCACACACACTAGCACCATGTGATTTAATGACTACAACAAACCGATTGCACTCATGCAGCCCTTTATTAATTATTAAAGAATTTTTTATAGAGCTGATTTATAGGAAGAAGAAAACATTTTTATTGAAAAATTTAACAGACACAAGGGAATCACCAGACTGACGCAGTTTCGTCTCACCCAAAGACTCGTCAGTGGTTAGTTTATGTGTCAACTGATCAAAGTAATTTTTAATTGTTATGAAAAACTTTTTGTGTATTGCCATGACCGGGGATTGAACCGGCAGCCCTCTGCACAGGCTATGATAATTTTGTTTTCACAAATTTTTGTTTTGATTGCTGAAAAATATCACGGCTTTTTATGTTTAGGTCAAAAGTATGTACGAGAACATCATTTTCCTTCTTATTCCTCATAATTACACTTCTAAAGCTGTTAACCACTTTCCTTCCTTTTTTAGGACATACGTCTAAATGGACTGGTCGGCTTGCCCGAAAGACGTTTAGTTTTTTTTTTGCAGATTTTATTTTTTATACCCAATATTTCCGAAAATATACGAGCAGCGATAAAATAATTACTTTAACATTTTTGTGTGCTGTACTATATACTGAAAATTTGAAAAAGGTTTTTCATGGCCATTCTCTGTAACATGATTCACATTATAAATATTTATATCTAATGTCCTAGTTAAGGAGTATTTTAAAACAATGAATGAAAGAATGAATGACAAGAGTATTATTTAAGATCATAAACGAAAAGAGGTTAATAACATATGAATAAACACAATCATCATTCTCTCTTTGTATGCCAATATATGAATGACAGTTGTTTAATGTATTTAAAATAAATCTTATTTACTTCATAGTTCACCTTTTTGTTCGTATTAATAATACATAAGACAAAGCACATAAGTAAACCCTTATAAAATTCCAGGTAAAATCATTTTTATTTATTGTGAAATTTATGCTGATATGATTCATCTTAAGTGATTCATTCATTTTATGCTATTTGAACTACATTTTAAGCTATTATATTATTTTACAAAACAATTTATAGGAATAACACAGGTAAACAGTAGAAGCTAGTATTGTGATTATTGTCAAATGTAGGGTATTAAAAACCAGTGTTGCCATTTCAGTGCTTTCCAGGTATTTTTTGGTGCTTTTTTCCTTCCCGTACCCGGTGATTTTTTGCAAATACCCGTTTAAAAAAAGCGGGTATTTACAGTGCTTTTCCAGATTTCTGGCAGTGCTTTTAGTGCTTTTTGTACAGTTTATATTTTTGGTATTTGTTCTCGTTTTTTTAAATTTTTATTGAGTTTTCTGTCAAAGTTGAAAAAAATAATACGAACTATACAAAAAATACATTTTTTCACAATGTTTGTAGTACAATTTTAAATAGCAACTTCGTTATATTTAAACTTAAACATTTTTAAATATTAGTTTGGTGCTTTTTTACCCCTTTTTTGTTATTTTTTGAACCTTTTTTACACGATTTTACAAAGCTAAAATGTGTTTTTAAATTCTTTATTAAAATTTTTAAAAAAATTAATATCGTGCTTTTTTACCCCATTTTTGGTAAATTTTTACCCTTTTTACCCGTTTTCATAATGCTCACGGTTCTTTCCTGCCTTCAAGAGTTGGCAACACTGTTAAAAACCAAACACGAAAACCGGTTAATCGATTTTTTTATTTTAAAAAAACTGACTATTTCGTGTTTTTGTCTATATTCGAATAAACTGAAAGACGGTCTTTATCTCGGTTTACCGGTTTATATTACAATATTTGTCATCATTTAAAATTAAGACGTCAATTTTGCAAATATTGAAAAAATCGCTCAAATTTAAAAAAATCACGAAATTAATAAAAAAAAATATATAAAATTGAAAAATCCTCAAAAAATATAAAAAATATAAGGAACTTGGCCTCGAACTAAATTAGGTCGGAAAAAACAATTTTTATTTTTAAATAAAAATTAAAAACCAACATTTTGACACCACTCATAGTACGAAAAAAAAATGTTTTTGGCTCTTCTTGTATTGACAAAGAAGTAAGGTTAAAATAAAATTTGTATTTATTTACACCGATGGTATGAAATACAAAAACAAAAAACTTTCATAATATTTCTATTGTAAGTTATGCTTTGCAGGAAACTTCGAAAACATATTCTATTGTTTGCTCTGTTTGCATTTTGATGATGTAGCAGACTACATTTAATATGAGATTTTCATGCTTCAAATTGCATTGCACTACTGCCACCACTTTCTACAGAAAACTAATAAAGGGGACCTGGAAAATCCCCGAAATGATCGTCTTTTCATTCCTAAAAGTGTAGATGTTTTTGAAAGAATAGCAGTTTTTGAAATTCGTAACAAGGAAATTGGCCTCGAACTAAATTAATAAATTTCTAAATATAAAAAATTTCACAAATTACAAAAAAAACCCAAAATTTTAAAAAGTCGCTGGAATTTGAAAATACGCTTATATTAAATATAAAAATTAGAAAAATCGTTAAACTTAAATAATCGCCGAAATTTAAAACAATTGGCGAAAGCTCTGTCCGTTTTAATTTATCTCATTTAGTTTTTGATATGATGATATTCCAAATAAAAGGCCTTATTTTAAATTTTGGCGATTTTTTTGTCAAATGTGGTGGATTTTTAATTTTGGCGGTTTTTTAAATTTTAGCGATTTTTTAGATTTATCAATTTTTTTTTTTTTCATTAATATCGATTTTTTTCTAAATCGAACAATTTTTTGGAATTTTTTAGATTTTCAAAATTTTGGTTATTTTATTAAGTTTAACGCTTTCTTCCATTTTGGCGTTTGTTTTTAATTTTGACGATTTTTTCAGTTTTAGAGAATTTTTAATTTTGGAATTTTAACTGAACTACGACTATGCGAGGAAAACGACCTGGGATATCACGTTTCCTCTGTTGAAAAAGTAGGTCAAAGAATCTTCAAGGATTACGGATATCCTGGAAGGATATGGAGGGAAGCTAGCAGAATATCGACAGGACCTACAATGATCTACGCAGGCCATTCAAGGGTGTATGTAGAAGCTACCTAAGAGGGCAAGCTTCCAGTATAGGATCTAGAATATAAGTGGAACTTATCTTGTTTTCTCGTTCACGACTGATCAAGACTTGTGATTAAATTAAATTTTACACTCATAGAAATAAACCTGTAAAAAGCTACTAAATAAAAATTGATTAAAAATGACTTTGCAAAAAACAGCTGGAATTAGCAAATCGATTTGCTAAATACTAGTAAAGTAAGAAACAATTAAACTGTTAAATTTGAAGAATTTTATTTATATTTCAGTTGCAGCTGTCTATATGACGGTAAAATAATACTGTACTAAAATACATTAAGAAATTTTCCCTACGACAACCCGTCTTCAATATATACGCAAGCTGCCTCCACTTGAACATAAAAACCGTACGTCAGTTTGGCAACATTTGCGAAAAAGGCGACACGGAGGATAGTGGAAGATAAAAAAATCTAAGAGTAGAATGTTTGTATGTGTCTTTGTTAGATCACTTCTGAGTAAAAACAATAACAGAAAGTGAATAGGAAAGAAAACTATGAAATAGTTACAATGAATTCAAGGCCTTAGTTGGGTAAGATGGCTAAGCGGTCACACCTTAGTATAGCTAAGTGTGTAATGTAGAAATATGCAAGTTCGATTCCTAAAGCCGACGAGTTGTTGAAAAATTATCATATAAAGAAAATTTGCAAAAAAAAAAAACAAAAATAGTAAACCGCTGATTTCAGAAGACTCAATTTTTGTTTTTATTAAAACAAAAATTAAAAAAAATTTAACTTCTAAAATTTAAAATTTTTTGTTACTTTTTAGCCTCTAGCAATTTAGCAAAATTTGCTGCTGATTTTAAAAAAAATTTAACTCAAATATAACTAAAATTCTGTAAATTTAACAATTTTATTTTTGCTGTTCCTATATTACTAATATATAGTAAAATAATATGCTACCTTTAGCAGTTTTTTCTGCAACATAATTTATAACTAATAATTATAAAAGCCTATTTAATTTGATCGAGCGGTTGTCTGAGATTTGTTTCTCGATGTTAGTCGTTTTTGGCTTTAACACGATTTCTAGCATAGCACCTTTTTCACCACTATTTCAAATATTTAAATTAAGTGGCAACCCTGGCACTCAGAGCAAATTTACCCAATTTGTAGTAGAAGTACAATTTCCTGTTTTAAGTTGGAAAAATATTAACAGAAATTAAATAAAGTATACTACTTTCAAAGCAAAATGCATTTCTGTAATATTAATCAGTTTTGATATTCATATTAAATGACACATAGAACATTTTGCATCCTGGTGTTATACATTGTTTAAGAAAACTAAAAAGATTAAGATATTATTTTTTCTTGTAAATAATGTTAAATAGTATTTAATTTTAAATGACACGATTTGCAGTCAACCATTAAAATATATTTAATATTTTTTCCTATTTTTTCTTCTTTTCTTTTGTATAATGAAATCGTTAAGTGTTTTATTTTTGTCTTAAAATAAGATATAATCCATACTGTCATAAAACATTCAAAACAGTTCATTTATTGTATGAATATTGTAAAGATGAAATGATTTTGTAATTTTTTTTTGTGTTTTTAATTTATGGATTAATGCCAACAAAATGCTTTATATTATTTTGTTTCTAAAAATAAAAATTACACTAATTACGTGCCGGTATTTGTTTTTGTTATTTATTAAAATATATTAATGCTTTTTTTGATTAAATATTTAATTACAGTTTTTAATTTACAAAAAGTTTTAGAAAACCACATAATTCGTTAATGGTCCATCAAAGGCAACTCTCGAAGGAGATGGGAAACAATCCCTACTACAAAGGTCTGCTATGTGGTTCACTTCAATTTGAATAAAATTTAAATGTGAACCATTTTAGTGGCACAATCTCGCGTTAAAAGGTTAAAAAGTGGGGTCAAAAATGAACACGCATTTAATTTTTTGTGTTTATTTGTATGTTTGTTTTAAGAAAATACAGTTGGATGGCAGTTGGATATCAAATTAAAAATATTTTTCAGATTTACCCAATGGAGTTCAAAAAAATATTTAAAAGTTTTGATACAAACAAGTTTCGAACAAATCTAGAAATAATATTTAAACTTTAACAGCCGAATGCATAAACCCTACGGGGAATGAGGAGTCAATTGCCCTTCAAGGACCTATCCCGTGACCGGTCAACCGAAGGCATATTACTAAATTAGTACAAATATGAACAAAAGAAAATTAATTAATTTTCTAAGTATTTTCTGATCCGTTATTTTCACTGTTGCTTTTAAAAAAACTTGACTGATACCGAAATAAAAACAAAATTCGCGGCATATTTTTAAAAATATTTTTTATTTATTTTACTCTTTTATTTATTTTTAACTTTATTTTATCACGATTTGCTTATTTTAGCTCTTATTTTAAATTTCTATAATGTTTTGCTAAGAAATTTTAAGTTTTGTGTTTTCAACGTTTTTTTAATGTTAAAGCTTTTTTAGTTTTAACAATTGGTATTTCATTTAACTTTTCTTTGTAACTTAAGGGGAATTTTTTAAATTTTTATTTATATTATCAGAGGTTTTGAGGTAATTTTCTAATTTTTAATTGATTTTTTATTTTAATTATGGCCAACGCAAAAAACAAGTCAACTGCCATTAAGGGACCTATCCCATGACCGGTCAATCGGGGGCATATTCAAGGCACTTCCACCATATTTGTGTGTGTGTTAATGTTGTTTTCTTTTCTATTTTTTTCTTTTCCATGTTTTTTTTTTATCTGCTGTGTGTGTGTTTGTTTTTTCTTTTTCTTTTTTATTTGAACAGAAACGAAAAACATATAACTTAACCATCAGCCAGCCATCACGCATAAGCAACGTTAGCTCAGACGGTAGAGCGTTTGCCTTACAAGCAGAAGGTTGTGTTATCGAGCCCTACTTCGACGGCAAGTAGATTATTTTTAATTCTTAATTTTTTATTAGATTATTTGAAAAGCTATTTTTAGACACACCACCTTACTGCCACAATGTGTCTAAACTGTGGCAATATGTCATTTCCAATGACAACGCCATGTTAAAGTGATATGTCTCTTTCAAACAAAAAGACCGATCAACGACCGGTCTCCGCCCCCTTGGGACCTATCCTGCGTGTCATCTGGGACCGGTCCCTTTCCCCGTAGGGAAGTTTCTAAACAGTTTAATTAAACGTTTTAAGCTAATTTTCCAAAAACAGTATACATAATTCGTTTAATAACACTGTGAGACAAATGGTAGAGGTCAGTGATCGAGAAGGGTTCAAACTACCGGGGAAAGTTATATCGGTAAAAAAGAAGTTATACGTGTCCCGGCGTTTCGCTGGGTCAACCCCTAGGAATCGAGATATATCGATTTGACCTTTGGTGGTCTTTTTTTTGACATAACTCGAGAACCACTAGCCCGATTTTGCTCAAACAATTTTAAAAAAATTAAAAATTACAATTCCTTTAATCTGTTCATATAACGTTTTTCTATATACTCAACAGTTTTGCCGCTAAAAATAAATGTATGAAGAAAAAAATATTTTTTGCCTAAAATATTAAACAAATGATTATTGATTTTTATGGTAGCGGTAACAAACATTTATTTTTACCGGTAAAACTGTTGAGTATATAGAAAAACGTTATATGAACAGATTAAAGGAATTGTAATTTTTAATTTTTTTAAAATTGTTTGAGCAAAATCGGACTAGTAGTTCTCGAGTTATGTAAAAGAAAAGATATATCTCGATTCCTAGAGGTGACCCAGCGAAACGCCGGGACACGTATAACTTGTTTTTGACCGATATAACATTTCCCGTTGGTTTCATCCCATCCCGATTTTGACTCTCGCATAGAGTAATGAACAATTTAACAATCTGTTAAAGTCCAAAATAAGCGTTTCATAAAACTTGGAAAATAAAAATCTCTGTTGAAACCAAAAATATTGAGTTTTCATTTATTTAAAGACTTTTTGAAGGACCATGTAACCTCAGAATATGTAGAATTTAACATTTTGTAGCCAACAAGTCAAAGAAACCTGAAACAATTGCACCATTTAAAACTTTGTTCATTGAATTTTCTCAAATTGGTGTACAAATAAAATAAACTAAAAAATAAATTAAACAAAATAGTGATGTTGGTGTAATCAAAACATATTCGTCATTCGAATACTTTCAGCATTCGTAGTATTTAACTGTCTTTAAAATATTATTTTACACTACTACCTAACCGAGTTATGTAAAAAAATTTATCATGATTTTATTTATTATAAATTATTTTTATTGATAAAATCTTCAAAACAACATCATTCACCTATGATTAACGAGTCAATCTTCTACCAACTTTATGAATCACTAACAATTTATTTGAAAGTGGAGACACACTATATAAGGGCGTTGCCAGAATAAAACGAGAAACTAACTGTTATTAAACGATTATGCATGACATTTTTTAATAAACGTTTCTTAATTTTGCGTTAAGGAATACAATTGATATGGTATTAATTATCCTTATTAAACGTTTATTAAAAAATGTCATGCATAATCTTTAAATAGCAGTTTGTTAATTTTTCGTTTTATTCAGGCAACACCCTTATTTAATGTGTCTCCACTTTCAAATAATTTGTTAGTGATTCATAAAGTTAGTGCGATTGACTCGGTAATCATATTTTATCAATAAAAATAATTTATAATAAATCAAAACATGATAAAAACAATTTTGATATCTATCTTTGTTATATAATAGTGTAAAATAATATTTTAAAGACAGTTTAATACTACGAATACTAAAAGTATTCGAATGACGAATATGCTTTGATTACACCAACATCACGGTTTTGTTTAATTTATTTTTTATTTTATTTTTACACCAATTTGAGTGAATTTAATGAAAAAAGGTTTAAATGGCCCAATTGTTGCAGTTTTTTTTTATTTGTTGGCTACAACATCTTAGATTCTAAATATTCTTGGGTGGGTGACCCTTGAAAAATCCTTTAATAAATGAAAATATTGGAAGATGACAAAGCAAATTGTGGAAAAATTTCTGTTGTTGTTTTTGTTTTTTCTTTGATATTTTAAATGTTTAAGAACGCTCCTAGACGAGAACAACAAATTCTCATTGAGTTTGTAATTTAACTTAACAAATATTTCCAGAAATTCTAAAAACGTCGTCCCCTGACGATTTCCTTAGGCAAGAATGAAATCCGGATAGGGACATGCCTGCAGCGGATTATTTTTCACAATTTGTTAAATACGTTTGGGATTTTTAGCATATTTGATTCCTTTGATGAAAACTCAATATATTTGGTTTCAGCAGAGATTTTTATTTTCCAAACTTTATGCAACCCTTATTTTAGGCTTAACCCTACTTTAACAAATTGTTAAATTGTTCATTATTTAATGAATTATGCATACTGTTTTTTTTTTTTTAATTTGCGTAAATACGTTTAATTAAACTGTTTAGAAACTTTATGCATTCGGCTGTTACTGTTTTATTCTTCATATAGTATGAAGAAAATTGAAGTACACAAAATAGTATATTAAACATTCTTAATGAAAGCAAAGCAACGAAAACTTTGTTTTTTTTTCATATATATTTTTGATGAAATTAATTGTCAATTTCTATCGTACAGACTCTTGTCGTAATGGAAAAACAGGCCTTAATTTATTGCTTTCCGAAAAATATAGTCTCTAAATCTCAAACAGGAAAAAAAAATTCCTTAAAACAAATATTTATTCCTTGATTACTTTTTAAATTATTTTCTTATCAAAATCTTGTTGTATCGTTACATTTTCTTATGTCAACAATAAAATATATTTTATGCATTTTTTTCCACTCCTTTCGACATGCATAAATTTGCATGTGCATGCATATGAAGTGTAAAATTTTCATTCTTTTCGTTAAAAAGTCATGTACTATAAACACTGAACGATTATCATAAATTTTCCATATATTCACAATTAATTTTTAAGGAAATGTTTTTAAAATTGTCATAAAAAGAAACACATATGGGTAAATATAATTTAAAATGTTTATAAATTATCAAAGAAGAGAAAATTGCGAGTCAATAAATTTCTGCGGTGATTGTTTTTATACAGTGAACTCATAGATTACAAAATATAATAAATAAATTTAATTAATTTTTAGTAGTCTTTTTAAATGTGAAATTGTAAAAAAAACGAATTATTTATCAAAAAAGAACCGTAAGCTGAAGAGTGAAAGGATTAAATTGTTCCACAGAACTGTTTCTTATAGTGTTTTACATAAGTTCGCTGAACACAGCCTATACATAAAATGGATGATTCACATGGTTTCTTACTAAAATCGTGGCTTGTGGGACATTTAAACTCAGAGATCAGAAATGAGTAGTAAAAAATTGAGTAGAGTTGAATCATGATTCATGATTTATTATTCTTGAAATGTTTTCGAACCTCATACTTCCTCTTAAGTTTAATGTACTCATCATACTCATACCTAACAATATTTATGACGTTGCTGATTTCGACTCTGCTTCACTCAATGTGTATGCACGATGCAAAATGAGTAAGACTCGAATACGAACATTAAAATAATATACATGTGTTTACTACATATGTGTTTAATATACTATACATGTGTTTATACATTAAAGGGCTGAACGATTCATCTTAAATGAGATTTCAAGACACATGATAGCCTACAAGCCATAACGAGTTGTGTGGTTTTACTTTTTATAACGATTGAATCAGTACAAACAAAAAAAAAAAAAAAACAACATGGCAAAAAAGCATATGGATAGTGAGACGAATCACATCATGAATCGTTTAGCACGGATGACAACATTACATTACCACCTCATATTATTGTGAACTTAAGCAACCAACACAATATCAACACCATCGTTTTAGTGTTACTGAAAACTTATGTATAACAGTGTTGCCAGTTTGGGGGATTTTTCCCCAAATTGGGAATTGTATCATCAATGGGGATAAAAACTTCCGTTTGTAGAACTGGGGACTTATTGGGGATGATACGAAATTTTAGGGGATCATTTGGGGACAAAATATATTATTGCTAAATTTATTTAAATTTAATAAGAGTTATCAGAAGCTCTTCTTAAATTAAATATATACTTTACAAGTTACTCAATTGTCAAAAGTTTAATCCATCTGCTGAAATGCTAAAACTTTTTAATGCAGTACCATGCCCAACAAAATGTCTGAAGCTGATGAATCAGACAATTTTTATTCTTAAATAATTAAAATGAAAAATTTTGGTTCAAATTTTCTTTGCTGTTATTTAAATTTATTTGTTCTTTTTTATAATTTGTTGCAAGCACAAATTTATTGAATCTGAGTGTACAACTTACCGAAAAAAATAAACGAA
Source organism: Leucophora obtusa (assembly GCA_949987735.1). Lineage (NCBI taxonomy): Eukaryota > Metazoa > Arthropoda > Insecta > Diptera > Anthomyiidae > Leucophora > Leucophora obtusa. The sequence goes on from OX465299.1 coordinate 49,437,491, forward strand.
TATGGTATTTTCCACAAATTTTTCGAAAAAATTAACTAATTTTTCCAGAAAATAAAAGTTGGAGATTTTTTGGGATGGCAAATTGAAAATTGGGGATAAGGTATGAAAAAACTGGCAACACTAATGTATGTAACCGAAATACGTACCTACTGTGTTGAAAGCTATCATGCTAATGACGGAATATTTTTATTTGTTATTCTCTTAGTTGAGAGGTTTGTTGTCTGTCATTCGTGTTATGTACGTATGAAAAGCCGATTATGATCGGCACTAGTGGCTATGGGTGACGACCAGTGTTGCCAACTCTTGAAGGCAGGAAAGCACCGTGAGCATTGTGAAAACGGGTAAAAAGGGTAAAAATTTACCAAAAATGGGGTAAAAAAGCACGATGTTAATTTATTGAAAAATTTAAGTCCAGAATTTAAAAACACATTTCAGTTTTGTAAAATGGTGAAAAAAAGGTTCAAAAATAACTAAAAAAGAGGTAAAAAGCACCAAACTAATATTTAAAAATTTTGAAGTTTAAATATAACGAAGTTGCTATTTAAAATTGTACTATAAACCCTGGAAAAAATGTATTTTTTGTATAGTTCGTATTATTTTTTCAACTTTGACAGAAAATTGAAGAAAAATTAAAAAAAACGCGAACAAATACCAAAAATATAAAGTGTACAAAAAGCACTAAAAGCACTGCCAGAAATTTGAAAAAGCACTGTAAATACCCGCTTTTTTAAAACGGGTATTTGTAAAAAATCACCGGGTACGAGAAGGAAAAAAGCACCAAAAAATACCCGAAAAGCACTGAAATGGCAACACTGGTGACGACCACTGATATATATATCACAAATTATACCAGATATGAATCAGCTGATTTGGGCAATATGACCGACAGAAAATGAGCAAAACAAAACGCAAAAATTTAAGAAAAACACAAAAGATAAAGCACAATAATCTAAAAAGAGACAGATGTATACAAAAAATGCGCAATACAAAATGTATGTAGATTTTATATGGTTATCTCCCTCTTGACTTGACTTCCATGTAAACAAAACCATACGGTTCGAGAATACTTTTTTGACACCTGTCATTGGTTTCATTAACCTGTGCTATATATAATGAAAAAACTAAAATAGACAAATGTCTAACCCCAAAAAATTCTTTAGTTGATCGTAATGAATATTTCAACTATTTAATACTCTAATGATACCAAAAAAAAAGCTCTAAAGCGGCGAATATATTAAGGAACATTGAGTAGGGTTTTTAGCAAACTCTACTACGTATTGGTTTTATTATATTATTTATTTTTAATTTAATTTTTCAATATTGTTTAATTATACCACCGATTTTTTTTATGTTTTTTTTTGGAATGAATTTGGTAAATTTTATTTTATAAAATTTCGTTAGGTTATTTTAAGGTTATCGGTATTTTAAGTTATATCGTTAAGTTATTTTACGGTTAACCGTATTTTAATTTATTTCGTTAGGATATTTTAAGGTTAACGGTATTTTAAGTTATTTCGTTAGTGGTATTTTAGGGTTAAAAATAGTTCGTTGAAAGGGTTTCGAATCGTTAACGGTATTTTACGGTTAGTGTTCGCCAAGCAAGTTAAAAATTTTAAGATTGCCAAAATTAAAAAAATCGTTTAAATTTAAAAATTGTCAAAATTTGAAAAAATTATAAAAAACCGCCAAAATTTTGAAAATAGCAAAATTTAGAAAAAAAAAACAAAAATCGGCAAAATTAAAGAAATCGTCGAAAATTAGAAAAAATCATCAAAATTAAAAAAATCATCGACATTAAAAAAATCGCCAAAAAGCTTTATAAAGAACAATTCGAAAGTCGAACAAAAAAAATCCTGTCAACAGAGTAGGTCTATGTCGCTTTGTTTGACAAAATAAGTACAAGGATAATATTTTGCAACAACCAATGAAATTAAAATATATGTATGAATAAAACTTAAAAATCTCTGCATTATAATTGTTTATATTAAAAACAATTACAACGCAGAGATTTTTAACTTTCTTGTATTTAATAAGAATTAATATAAATTATTTTTTTTTGTTTTTATAATTGATTATGCATTAACATTATTAATTTATTTTTTTACTAACTTTTTTATATAATAATATAAAAATTGTAAAACAAACATTGAATTGAAAATAAAGAACAACTAACTAACTGCTAACTTTTTTATCTGAGTGTACATTTATACTTTTTCGTTTTATAAAACCTACATATTATAACACAACACACCATCGCACCATAGCATTCATTGCGATACTTAAACACTAGTTCAAAGTACTAATTGCTATGTTATGGTAGCGATCGTACTTTGAATCGTGTGTCACAACAATCACTTATTGTTTTTTTCGTTGCCATGTTTAATGCTTAAGCTCGCTTACGTTTTGATTTGTTGTCTAGTCGTAACAGGGTGGTTTAAATCGTAATACACACACACTAGCACCATGTGATTTAATGACTACAACAAACCGATTGCACTCATGCAGCCCTTTATTATACATGGATGAGTTGAATAAGCTGAATGATGTAATTCAATAGTGAGTATTATAAGTATTTTTCTTAAATTATAAATAATAAAGAGTAGATTGATGAGTCAAACAGATTTGCGATGGTATGAGTATGATGACGAAGTGAGATTCATATCTATTGCAACTTAAAATTATAAATCAATTTCATTGTGAGTATGAGTACGTCAGAGTGGTTGACTTTCAATGATTTCTACTCATTGAAATTCAACCACTTAAATTTATTTCATGGTGAGTATGAATAGCAAAAAATCGATTCATTGCTGATCTCTGATTTGAACGCTAATTTTGAATAACCCTCAAACAGATTTTAAATTTTAACTTATTTCTGGCATTGAACATAAATTTGCACCTTTCATGCCTTCAGTGACTTATAGCAGAATTTCAGGGCAAATATTTTTGTGGAACATTTTAACCCTGTGGCTCTGCAATTAAAGGGACTTTTTGGCCCCTATTTAAATAGGGACATAAACGACCCGTAAGTTGAAGAGTTAGAGGGTTAAAATGTTCCGCAAAAATATTTGTCATGAAATTCTACTATAAGCCTCTGAACACGTCAAAGTTTAAAATTTAGGTTCAATGCCAGAAATAACTCAAAACTTAAAATGTTTTTAAGAGTTAATTTCGTGCTTATTCAGAATTGGCGCTCAATATAGCACCCATATGTGTAAAAGTGTTATTTTTCACTTCCCTACGCACTATCCGCTAGATTGGGCATAAAAAATAATATTCCCGTGAAAACTGATCCGGTCGCATTAAAACAGGCCAATCACTCGCTACTGTTAGCCCTAAAAATGGACTAAAGTTGGTTCAAAGTTTCTTTGCTTTATAACTCTTAAAGTAAAGGTTTTACAGAAAAATACTAAATGAGCATATCTACAGGCAATAATGTGGCTAGTGCTTTTCTCATACACACTTTTGACGTATCAATGACGCATCATGGCGATTTGAGTTGTTAAAGTCAAGGTGATTTAAGTGGTTAGACACAAATTTTTACTTCAAACACTTAAATCACCATGACGCGTCATTGATACGAAAATAGTGTGTATGAGAAAAATGCTAGCCACATTATTGTCTGTAGATATGCCCATATAGTATTTTTCTGTAAAATTTTTACTTTAAGAGTGTCAGCGTAAATAATCTTTGAACTAATTTTAGTCAATTTTTAGGGCTAAAAGCCGCGGGTGACTGGCTTGTTTTAATCCAAGAGGACAAATTTTTGCGGGCATATTATTTTTTACGCCAAATCTACTGGAAAATAAGTGGGGAGTTGAAATAATAACACTTTTGCACATTCCATATACTTCACGGTTGCTCTAATGTGCATTGAATCAAGGAACAGATCTTCTTTTTAAGTTAAAATATTTTATTTTATTTTGCTATAAATTCAATATTGGTTTATTTAAAAATAAAAATTTATGTCATTCTTTATTTAAACGTAGAAACATAGATTTATTATATCCTTTTTTTTTTTTTTTTGTACAATAAACATTTTTAATATCTAAATGATAAAACTAAAAATCTCTAATATTTATTTCATGTTGTACATATTTAAGTACAACATTTACCATTTTCACAATTTAAATGATTATCCTGACCTATAGCATTTTCTTTATCTCTCGAAAAATCTTTTACAATTTTTTTTTATGTTTTTTTGAAACCATAAACAGACATTTGTTGTTATATTTTTATTGTATTTTGGCTTAGGGCCAATACACATTCTTTCAATTTATATAGTACATAACAACGATGAGGCTGGTGCTCCTTTCATTCTACTCGCATTCACTTTCAGCGACAGAAAAAAATTAAAAGCTGAAAATTGAATTGAATACACATGTATTTACTTGGGTGTACGAGAAGGAAAAGAAAACTTTTATTGGTGACTTTGATTTATTGCACTTTTGAAATAATTTGTTACAATGTTAAACAACAACGTATTGTTTTCATTTTTAATTTCTGAATTTCCCTACAAATTTATAGACAAGTTAATAATTACAGCCAGGGATGAGGCACAATGATCATTGTTGTTGTTTTTAAAAATAAAATTAATTAAACAAATTAGGGAATACATCAACAACATTTTTAAATAATCCATAAAAATGATTTAAATCTGTTAATGTTTATTTGTTATGTGAAATGTTTATTGTGATTTTTGTGCAAACGCATCAATCAATAATATTGAATATAATTTAAATTTTTTTAAGACAATATTCGATATAACAACAAATATTATTTATCTAACTGCAGCAGAATAATTTTGCATATTTTTGCTATAACTATTAAAGTTTGGTTTTACTTTGTTTTGTTTTCACATTTAAAGTTTACGGCCATTTACTCTATTATTCAATATTTTGATATTTGGCCAAAATATTTATTTCTACTTTTTCATGGTAAAATTTTCAAGGTTAAAAGAACTTTTCGTTAAAAGGCATTGTCAAATTTATTACTTTAAAATATAAAAAGTTGCTTTGCTGATGCAAATATTTTTGCTGCATCATCTTCGTAAGATGGGAAATAAAATCGAAAGTATAACTTATTTATTGTTTTAACAAGTGTTTGTATTCAGGAGAGATTTGTGTGAGATTTAAATATGAATCTTTGCTTTTGCTAATTTTTTGTTATTAGGAAAAATACTACACTTCAAATATTTAGTTTGTAAATTATATAAAACAATAAATACAACTTAAAATATAAACGCTTTTTTGGAATTATTATGAAAAAATAGTCATTATACCCTACACCACTATGTGGTCAGGGTATTATAAGTTTCTGCTGATGTTTGTAACATCAAAAAATATTGGTCCTAGACCCACCTTATATTATACCGATCGGCTTAGAATTTTTTTTATTTCGATTTAACGATGTCCGTCTGTCCGTCCGTCCGTCTGTCTGTCTGTCCATGCATTCTTGTGCGCACTCTACAGGTCGCAAATATTAAGATATTTTGATGAAACTTGGTACACCGACTTATGTCGGCCCAAGGACGAAGCCTATTGATTTTGGTGAACATCGGTCCATGTTTAGAAACTGCAGATCGCAAATATTAAGATATTTTAATGAAATTTGGTGCGCTGACTCACATTATAGAAAATTTTGACACAAGCCCCATTTTAACCCATTCGAATTTCGGATCCAAACATTAGTTGGCTTTTACCCAGACTGGTGTAGGGTATTGTAAAGTCGGCATGCCCGACTTTAACCTTTTTACTCGTTTTTTTGCAGTTGAACAAACATTTTGATACATTTTACTTAAAAATTAATATTTAAGGCCAGTTTTGTAATCAGAACTAAGATCGATTTCAAACAAAATTTCTTACTTAAGCAAAACCTAATAAAAAAATGTGCTTAGTTGTGACTATAAAATTGGTCCTTATATCTTATAGTGAGCACTAAAGTTTTTTCTTAAAACTTAAGTCTATACACAGAAAACAGATTCGCAGTCCTAACTGAATTTTTGTAGATCCAGGTACAATTAATTTTATTAATTTTTATTACTGTTGTTATTACCGAAATTTATTTAAAACTTTTAAATTTTTGTTGCATAAATTAACTGCTTTAATTTTTATGAATTAATATTTCACAAATAGACAAATACCTTCAACAAAATTTATTTACAAATTAATATGTTTTGCCGCTAACTGGGATAGAATCGGCTGCCGTCTATATGTCAGCTTATTAATTTTCTTCTATACTCATAGAAATAAATCTGTAAAAATGGCAGAAAAAGCTACTATAAATTAGTTAAAAATTATCATGCGGAAAAAACTGCTAAAATTAGCAGATTTTTTTACTAAATACTAAATTTTTTTGGAACATTTTAACCCCTGGACATTTTTGACCCCTTCTTAAAAAGAGACAAAAAAGATCCGTAAGTTGAAGAGTTCGAGGATTAAAATGTTCCGCAAAAATATTTGTCATAGAATTTTACTCTAAGTCTCTGAAAACATCAAAGTTGAAAATTTAACTCAATGCTACAAATAAGTCAAAACTTAAAATATGTTTAAGGGTTAATTTACTACTTATTCAAAATTGGCGCCCAATTGTTCAATAAACCTCGATTCTAGGGGGAAACCATGTGAATATTCCATTTTAGGTATAGGATGGGTTCAGCGAACTTATGTAAAACACTACGTGGAACATTTTTGTGGGACATTTTAACCCTCTAACTCCTCAACTTACGGGACTTTTTGTCCCTTTTTATAAAGGGGCCAAAAAGTCCCTTTAATTGAAGAGTTAAATGATTAAAATGTTCCACACAAATGTTCCTCGTAGTGTTTTAAATAAGTTCGCTTGACACATCCTATACCTGAAATTAAATATTCACATAGTTTGCTATGCCGATTAACAATAAACATTTCAAAACGCCGACACACGTATATATTTTTTGGTCTACTCTACCAAAATTCATTGTCAACACCCCATAATTTTGGAAAAAGTTCGATATTTTTTTTATTTATTTTTTAATTTATTCTTGTCGGGTTATACATTAATTGCATTAAAGGAATTAATGCGAAAACCCCAAAATTTATTTGACAAATTGTGAAAAATATTCTGTTGAAGGCATGTCCCTATCCGGATTTCATTCTTGCCTAAGGAAATCGTCAGAGGACGAGGTTTTTAGAATTTATAAAAATATTTGTTAAGTTAAATTACAAACTCAATGAGAATTTCCTGTTCTCGTCTAGGAGCGTTATTAAACATTCAAAATATTAAAGAAAAACACAAAAACAACAACAAAAAGTTTACCACAATTTGTTTTGTCATCTTCCAACATACTACTCTGTTGTTTTGACAGATCTAGCAATGTAGTGACATCCATTCATGTATAAACAACAATAGAAAATAATATATTTTCTAAAGTCTCAGTAACATTTAAATTTTCGCAAGCACTTGCATATTACTGTTTTTTTTATTGTATACACTGTATTGCTGTACAGTGTATACAATAATACACTGTATTATTGTACAGTGTATTCAGCAAAAACTTTTATTGATCCTAGCATGGATTTTTTTTTATTTGCAATCGACTAAGTGTTAGCAAAATCTTTGCTGAGATTACCACTTTTTTGGTAAAAATCAGCTCGCTGATTTTCAGCAAACCACTTTTGTGAAATTACCAAGGTTTTTGCAAGCATGCACGAATTAAAAAAAAGATTGTGCTGATGAGAAATGGGTTAGCACGAGTTAAGAATAAATTCCTGTGATGATGACAAATAGGCCGTTTTTCAGGGTAATTTAAAAAAAGCAAAAAAGTGCAGACATGTGTTTAAGAATTCCTTGATAAATATCTGCACCTGCTGACTTATCACCTAAACCGCGTTGCTGACATTGTCCTTAAGACACATTTTCCAGCTGGGATGATAATGATTTGTCACTACTGACTTGCTGATCCGCTTCCAAAATACATAAAGATACCTGCTGACATTTAAATATAAATGTAGAAATGTCATCAGTAGGTCACTGTGATGAATGAATGATAACATATCTTTAGAAAGTCACCGCCGACGTTTCCAGCACGGGTCAGTAAGTTGTCATCGCCACCTCAACTTTGGAAAACCGCTAAAAAAATGTTTGTTTTTTTATCCTCCCTATTTCCTATAAATATTTTACTTTCTCTCTTCTCTTTTTTTTTTTGTAGTTAGTTTTCTTCTATTGAAAATTTTTCATTTGGTGTCACATTCACCAAGATTCGAACCTGAAGCATTGTCTTAGGTAGTTCATCGCTTTACCATTCGACCTAAACCATAATAATAGAAATAGTTTTATAAAGTTTCCTAAAATCCATTTTACAAATTCAAGTCATTAAATTAAATTTGAATCTTCCTATACTCAAATTCAAAATATATTAATTTTATTTGAAAGTTGACATATTGTTTTAATTAAAAATTAGTACATACTAATCTTAAATCGATTATGATATATACAGTGGTGGAAAATATAATAGGAACGATTCAAGTTTTTTCTAATTTTATTCTCGTTGCCTTTTTTTAAAGGTCAAAATAGCGGCTAAATTCGCCCCGAAAGGTCGATATCCGAAAGCGAAATTGATTTTTTAAATAATTATATAGCTACTCTGGATGACATTTTATCTTTATTCATTAAAAAAAAAATACAGCCGTTTAAAAGTACTGGGTTGAAAACGGCACGGCAGTTTGTCCAAAATTAGTTATATTTCAGATTTTTATTCAAAGAGATTTGAACATGCCGTTAAAGGGGAGATATTAAAATTTTAAATTTAACTTCAATGCCAGAAATAAGTCAAATCTTAAAATATGTTTAAAGGTTAATTTCGCCCTTATTCAGAATTGGTACTTAAATGTCCCACAAACCTGGATTTTAGGGTGTTAGTTTGTATGAGAAAAATGTCCTACATAAAATTACACTAAAAACTTGAATTCTTCGCATGCCAGAGCTTTGAAGAATTAATTTCTTTGTGAATGAATTTAGTACCAATTGAATTCAATTTTCTCTAGAATTGAACGAATTCGTTTTTTAAAGTAATTCACTGAATTCGTTTAACTGAACAAGTTCATCAAACAACAAATTCAAAGAATTAATTCAATTGCAATAATTCTCTTTATTTAATCAAATGAATTAATTCACTGGTGAACGCGTTCAATTTTATAAATCGAACAGAAAACGAGTAAAAAGGTTAAAGTCGGGCATGCCGACTATACAATACCCTACACCAGTCTGGGTAAAAGCCAACTAATGTTTGGATTCGAAATTCGAATCGGTTAAAATCAGGCTTGTGTCAAAATTTTCTATAATGTGAGTCAGCGCACCAAATTTCATTAAAATATCTTAATATTTGCGATCTGCAGTTTGTAACCAAGCCAATTTTGGGGGGACCCTTATATGGACACTAGGTCTAAACATGGACCGATGTTCACCAAAATCAATAGGCTTCGTCCTTGGGCCAAAATAGGTCTGTGTACCAAATTTCATCAAAATATCTTAATATTTGCGACCTGCAGCGTATAAACAATATAATTTTGGGGGGACCCTTATATGGGCACTAGGTCTAAACATTAACCGATATTCACCAAAATCAATAGGCTTCGCCCTTGGGCCAAAATAGGTCTGTGTACCAAATTTCATCAAAATATCTTAATATTTGCGACCTGTAGAGTGCGCACAAGAATGCATGGACAGACAGACAGACAGACAGACGGACGGACGGACGGACAGACGGACATCGTTAAATCGAAATAAAAAAAAAATTTTGAGCCGATCGGTATACTATAAGGTGGGTCTAGGACCAATACTTTTTGGTGTTACAAACATCAGCACAAACTTATAATACCCTGACCACATAGTGGTGTAGGGTATAAAAAGTGAATTAATGCCTTACTGAATTAATTCACCACTGAATTCGTTCAATTTAATTTATTTTTCATAAATTTAAAAGAAATTAAATTACGTTCAGCGAATTAAAAAAAATTACCCCCCCCCCCCCCCCCCCTACGATTTCTTGTTACAGAAATTCACCCTCCTACTAAACATATTATAAAACATCTACTTTTACATAGTTATACCCTACACCACTACGTGGAGAGGGTATTATAAGTTTGTGCTGATGTTTGTAACACCAAAAAAATATTGGTCCTAGACCCACCTTATAGTATACCGATCGGCTCAGAATTTTTTTTATTTCGATTTAACGATGTCCGTCCGTCTGTCTGTCTGTCCATGCATTCTTGTGCGCACTCTACAGGTCGCAAATATTAAGATATTTTGATGAAATTTTGTACACCGACCTATGTTGGCCCAGGGACGAAGCCTATTGATTTTGGTTAACATCGGTCCATGTTTAGACCTAGTGCCCATATAAGGGTCCCCCCAAAATTATATTGTTTATACGCTGCAGGTCGCAAACATTAAGATATTTTGATGAAATTTTGTACACAGACCTATGTTGGCCCAAGGACGAAGCCTATTGATTTTGGTTAACAACGATCCATGTTTAGACCTAGTGCCCATATAAGGGTCCCCCCAAAATTCGCTTGGTTACACGCTGCAGGTCGCAAATATTAAGATATTTTATTGAATTTTGGTTCGCTGACTCATATGTTCTCGAGAACAAAGCCGAGAGATTCTATATAGAATCGGACCATATTTGGACCTATCGCCCATATGAGCTTTATTTACGATTTTCTCTTCTTTTATTATTTTATAGAAAATTTTGACACAAGTCCATTCGAATTTGGGTTCCAAATATTAGTTGGCTTTTAACCAGACTGCTGTAGGGTATTGTATAGTCGGCATGCCCGACTTTAACCTTTGTACTCGTTTTTAAAATATGTATGTATGTATATTATACCTAGGGTATTCAATTAATCGGCTTTTTATTTTAATCGATTAATCGTGCAAATAATTATTCGTGTTTTTTTTATCAACCGGTTAATCGAACAAAATTTTAAATTTAATCGATTAATCGAACAAATTTATTGTAAAATAATATACATACACTTATTGTGTTTTTAATAATTTTATTTAAAAAAGGAACAAAAATAAATTCAGTAACTCTTCTGAAATTCATAAAAATAAAAAATATAATAAGTGAGTTCAGATTTTGTCATTATTTTTATTTTTTATGCCCCTCTTTCACATATTAAAATTTTATGCAAATCGGGGAGAACCACACCGCAAAGAGTTAAAGAGTTAAAGAAGAATATAAGACCCCGTACATTATGAATACATAAAAAAACGTAAATACATTTCCATATCTCTATCGCTTTATTTTATTTTATTAATTCAGAGTGCTCACTAATCAAGCTTTATTACATTGAGTATTAATTATAATTAATAATTATAATAATCATTAATTACAATAATTATTAATGCTTTCGTTTAATATCAACTTTTAAAAAGTCGTAAAAAATAATTAGAAATTTATTATACGTAAATAGATATCACTACTTTACTACATAAGTTACAATTACTACTTCGTTAGTAATTTGGAAGATGACAAAGCAAACTGTAATAATTTTATGTTGTTTTTGTTTTTTCTTTGGAATTTAAGATGTTTATTAAGATGTTTATTACTTGAAAACATGAAATTCTCATTGAGTTGAAGCTAACAAATTTTTATAGAAATTCTAAAAGTTCGTCCCTTAATTATTTTCTTAGGCCAGAATGAAATCCGGATAGCTACAAGCCTACAGCGAATTATTTATCACAATTTTTTAAAAAAGTTTTGAGATTTTAGCACATTTACTTTATAAAAAAATTTATATTTTTTAAACATTTTTGTAATTTTCTTCCAATTTCGATTAATCGGTTAATCGTATGAAATTATTCGAATTATTCGTTATTCGAAATTTGGGCATTTTAAGTTATTCGAACAATTTTTGAGAAAAATTGTTCGATTAATCGAATAACGATTAATCGATTGAATACCCTAATTAGACCTTACCTCAAAAAAAAAAAAAATTTCGCCTTACACCGTTCAATCTAAATTATTTTTGTAAGGAGGTTATATCTCTGACATTTACAGTCGGATCTTAAATTATAATACATCAATGTTTTTTTCTCGAGGGGACCAATGTTTTGCTCAAAGGGCAATCGACCTCAAGTATCCCGTTCTAGTAGTTACCCACCAGATCTCAGTTGCTACAACCCAAATGTACAACCCTAATATCAGAAAATTAAAGCTCGCAAAAAATCATTAAACTTTTGCTAAGTAAGTTTTTCGATAAATCCAGCACAAATTTTTTTAATTTTTTTTGTTGCCGAACATAGCCCATCAAAATATTGGTAATGACACCTCATTACTATCTGCATTACCAAAAATGATACATCTTTACCTTTTGCATTATTTTGTAATATAAAATAATAACGTCCTAATAACGACCTATTACACAGTACAACAGCCAATCTGGGGGGTGAGAAATTCCAATTTGCCTAAAAATTTAAATTCATAAAAAATTTTAATTTTTAGGCAAAAAAATATTTTTTTTTCTCCACAAATTTATTTTTACCGGCAAAACTGTTGATTATAAAGAAAAATGTTATATGAACGGATTAAAGAAATTGTAATTCTAAATTTTTCTAAATTTGTTTCATCAAAATCGGACAAGTGGTTCTCGAGTTACAACTAAGCGAAAAAACATCAAGATAAGGAAAAAATTTAAAAGGTCATAAAAAAAAATGACACATACGAACGCCAAACCCTTTGATGGTTTTACTATACTGACCTAGTACCATCACCCTGACTTGGAATTTCTCACCCCCCAGACAATAATCCCAAAAATGTTCCATAGTGTTATATAAATATAAAATAATGACTTACTCGTAATAGTTTAAATTAGTATTTTTTACACAGTTAAATTTTTTACATTTTTATTTATTTATGTAAATATGTTTTATGTTTAAATTTTTATGACGAGTCCTAAAATTGCACACTAGAAAGAACTTAAATTTTTATGAATGTATTTCCTTAAGCTAATAGTATTTATGTTACTCCTTATTTTTAAAAAGCAAGTAAGCACCCGGATAACCACTTATAATTCAACTTTTTGTAAGCATGTGTGTAACCATTTATTATTCAAAATCTCATAACTACCTACTTCTCATTTTTTCGTAAGCGAGCGGATAAGCGTGACTACTTATAAAAACGACCACGCCAAAGAAAAATAATGAGTTTAGACGCCAAAAAATAAGTTGTGCGGAGCTATAAATTTCTATTATATAACCACTTATTTGGTAATGAAAGATTTTGCTGGGAGGTGTCGCCTTTTTAAATTTTTTTCATTGGATTTTTCATCTATAGCAAAACTGATCTCCTCGAGGCAAAAAAATCGATATATCACACTTTAAAATTCGACTTTAAATGCCGAAGGTAAAACGAAAAATTAACGTTCGGCAAAAAAATTTTTTCGGAATTGCCTTGCAAAATACCGCACACATTTTTTTGCCTGTGAGGTGGTACGCCCCCCCCCCCCTTTGAGTGAGTCCTGTATCCGCCGCTGATGATTGCCACACTTTAACTTAAATTCCTCATTTTGTTGTATAGTGTAATTAAATAACCTTTTGATGAGCATCTTTGCTTTGGTCCAAATACACAACCCACAAAATCTGATGTACAAAATATGAGTAATACAAAATTCCAAAGAAATAAAAATTATGAAAACATGACAGCAAAACGACATTAAAATAAATTTTTTAAGAAAAACATTAAACAGACAGACAATAAATTAAATATGCATTTTGTAATGTTGTTGTTGCCATTTTACAATAACAACAACATAACATAGCATATTTTATCACTTAAAATGTGTGTGTTTTTTGAATGACTCTGGAGCTTTTCTGTGACGTCATAGAGGAAAACAAATGGATTTAGAAAGCTTTAATTTTTGTAAAGCCGAAACATGCGCATTATCAACATAAATATACGGCTGAAATATATTCAGCCATTTGATTTCACTTGTTTACACTCGTGTTCACTACATATTTTATAGTGTTCTTCAGATTTTAGCATGAAATTTTCTAAAAAAAAATTTATAGAAACTTCAGTGCAACGCGGACATTGGCCCCTTTAACAAGCATCGCGAAAAGTGAAACGGAAAACTCTTTTGGTTTGAAGTGAAAAATATATAAACGCCACGAGAAAGAAAACAACAAAAGTTGTAATGAAACATACAACAACGTTTTAATGGAAAAAAAATTACTGAAATAAGAAGAAAAAAAATTAAAAGTGAGAAAAAATATACAACATTTTGTATGCACAAAAGGCTGTTTGTTCTTTTTGCAAACCAGTTTAAAAAAAAAGAAAAGAGTGAAAACTTTATGCAATATTTTTTTGTAAATCATTTTAACGGAAATTTCAGTTTAAGCGTAAAGGTCTATTTGAAATGCAGCAAATGAATACAGTTTATTTTAAATAACAAACCATTGAACAACATACAGATCAAGAGATAAAGGAATTTTCAAATTAAATAAGATAAATTAAAAAAAAAAAATATTTATGGATAAATATACAAATTAAAAAAATTAAATATTCTACAATACAAATTTAATAACAAACATATTTTTTTAATAAGAAATTAAAAAAAAAAAATTAAAAACAAATCCTGTAAATTGTAAAATAAGTGATTTTTTGAGTTAAAAAAAAAATACAAATTTGACTAAAAGTAATAGCGATTTTCCTAAAATTTTGATTAAAAATCGCCTACGTCTCCAAATTGAAGGAAAAAATCAAAATAATTTGTGTCATTTTGCGGTCTGTGTTTTCGTGTGAGTGTGCTGCAGAAAAATTTAAACATTTCGTAATTTTTCTTTGTGCGGGATTTAGTTGTTTAACATAGAGGTTTGTATTTTGATTAATTTACTGCCTTAATTGTGTCATTAAGTAAGTTGATGTTTTGGTGTCTAGTAGTAGTTTTATTGTTGTTTTGTTTGACCTAAAATAACAAAAAAGAATGTTACTAAACCGCAAATGAACAACATTCAATTATACCAAATAAAAAAAAATCATAAAAAAGAATTAAATATAGTAAAAAAAATACTACAAAGAAGGTATGCCACATAATGCAATTGGATTTTGAAGAAAGTAATGTTGAAAATATTTAAATTCTAACGAACATGCCCCCCAACAGGTTGCCGGTTTTTGCTCTAAATATTTTCTGTTTGACCCTCCGAGGACTTAATTTAAAACTGGTCATCCTTCTCTTAGCACTTAGCTGTCACAATAGAGTATATATCCCTAAGGCTCTTACAACTTGTGACACACTAAGTAAACAACTACCTAAGACTCCAGGGTCCTAAACAATTCACATAACGTAAATTACAATTGTTGTAATATGGGGTAGTTTTTTTATGATTTAAATCGCATTAAGGAAAAAATTAACAAAGGCAAATTGTCAGTAAACATTTGTGTTAAAGAAAATTTTCAATTAAGTTGCAATACGAAGATAAGGATTTTTGTTTTAATGAATATTAAAGCAAAGATATAATTTTCTATACAAATTGTATTTAACTAAATTTGTATGGTCTATTTTTAAGAAATATATATTTGAATATTGTCCAAAAATATTTTAAAATTATCCAAAAATGTTTTAAAATTATCCAAAAATGTTTTAAAATTGTCCAAATATATTTTAAAATTGTCTAAAAATGTTTCAAAATTGTCTAAAATGTTTTAAAATTATCCAAAAATGTTTTAAAATTGTCCAAATATATTTTAAAATTGTCTAAAAATGTTTCAAAATTGTCCAGAAATATTTTAAAATTATCCAAAAATGTTTTAAAATTATCCAAAAAAGTTTTAAAATTGTCCAAATATATTTTAAAATTGTCTAAAAATGTTGCAGAATTGTCTAAAATGTTTTAAAATTATCCAAAAATGTTTTAAAATTTTCCAAAAATGTTTTAAAATTGTCCAAAAATCATTCAAAATTGTCCAAAAATGTTTTAGAATTGCCCAAAAATCTTTCAAAATTGTCCAAATATTGTTTAAAATTGTCCAAAAATCTTCATTATTTGTCCAATTGCATTTCAAAATTGTCCAAAATGTATTTTAAAATTTTCAAAATGTATTTCAAAATTATTCATTTGTATTTAAAAATTTTAAATCTGTATTTGAAAATTGTTCAAATGCATTTCAAATAATTCCATTTATATTTGAAAATTCTCCAAATGTATTTGATAAAATTCCAAATGTGTTTAAAAAGACTATATGTGACGCGCAAAATAGAAAGGGGCCTAAGGTCCCCTTAGGTCCCTTTCTCAGGAGGGCATGGGATCGGTCTCATTCGATGCTCAGTTGTTGTCCACATCAAAAAAAAAAAATTGATTTTTTTACCCTTAGGTCCCTTTCTCTATGCGCTGTCACATATTTGTATGTATTTAAAAAGACTATATCCAAATGCATTTCAAATGGAATTATTTGAAATGCGGCTGCCCAGTCTTCCCTGGTCGGTACAATCACCTAAAAAGTCCTCTGGAAATTCGTGATATTATTACTTAGTACACTTAAAATAATACGTCAGTAGAAAAAACCGGTTTCAAATCGATTTGACTAATTTATAACAAATTTTTAGTTGAAACACTGATAGTAGAAAAATCTGTCAAACCGGTTTCAATTCGATTTGACTAACTTTTAACAAATTTTTAGTTGAAACACTGATATAAGCAAAGATTTTAGTTATCTTCATTTAACAATATACTAAAAATCCTCAGTATTTTAACTAATTTTGAGTGTTAATTTTCAAGACTATTTATAACTTATTTTTAGGAACCCATTCGTTAAATTTTACGAAATTTATTGTAAAAAAATATAATATTTTCGTGTTACTGTTATATGGCGAAGTTTTAAAGATGGCGCTATTTCTTTCCCTCCCGATCTTTTAAAATGGTCCATATCTCGCAAACTAAGAGAGATAGAGCAAAATTGATGAACATTTTGACTACCCCTAACCGTATAATACCTCATCTCTATCCAAAAATGAATCTTGGTGGGGCTTTGGACCGTCAGAAATTTTTAATTAAAATTTTCCATTTCATAAAATGGCTCATATCTCGAAAACTAAGCGAGATAGAGCAAAACGGACAAAATGTTTGCTCCAGCGGAGCGCCCTTACATGCCTTCACATGATATGGGCTAGGCCTGGGGAGGGTCCCGAGACCCTAAATTTGGATAAATTCTACGCCACAGTATAATTACAGATAACACTAGTTTTACAAATTTTTTACAGAAATTTTGTTTGAATGTTGGCTGAACAGAAAAATTTGTTATTTTAACAAAATTTATTCCTGTTTTTTTGGCTTAAAATAAAATTTGTTGATTTTAACAAATTCTTTTGTTAAATTTAACAAATCTAAATTTAAGTAAGAAATTATTAAAACTAGTTTTATTTGTAATTATAATGAGTCGTGAAATTTGTTGAAATTAAGGTCTCGGGACCCTACCCGGGCCTAGTCCATAACATCTTAAGTCATGTAAGGGCCCTCCAAAGGAGCAAACATTTTATCCGTTTTGCCATTTTATGAAGTGGAGAATTTTTATTAGAAATTCCCGAGGGTCCAAGGCCCCACCATGCTTCATTTGTGGATAACCCCTTTCGCTGGGGTACTATATGGTTAGGGGTAGTCGAAATTTTCGTCAATTTTGCTCTATCTCTCTTAGTTTTCGAGATATGGACTATTTTAAGAAATCGGGACGGAATGAAATAGCGGTATCTTTAATATTTCGGATACACTGGTGGCGCCATCTGCCGGGTAATAACAGTAACATGAAAATATTTTATTTTAACAACAACCCAGTCAGAAAAATACAAACGGGAAAGCGGTGGCAAAGCACTTTAACAGGTGGTACAAGTACTGGCAAAAAGTGCTTTCCCATTCCCAAAATGATAACATCATTAGACAAAAGGACAGGCTGTTCAAAAAGCGCCGGAAAAGCACTGGAGGAACAAAATTTTTAAACGTTGGCAAAACGCTGGCAAAATTAATAAATAGGTGGTTTGGAAATATATTTTCCAAAATAAAATTAAAAAAAAGTTCATATGTATTTTTTTGGTCCTGCCGTGATTTGAACCCAGGCCGTCAGATTGGCAGACGATTGCTCTACCCACTGAGCTAACGAGACATATAATATTTAATGGCTAAACATATAAATGAGTGATAATAGCTGGACAACTACTGGCTGTGCCAAAATGCTAGTACTGGCAAACAATTTTTAGTAACTAGTATGCCAGTGTTGGGAGGGCAAAAAAAAAGTTGGTCTTGAAGGAGCTTTCACACAAACAAAAAAATTGATTTTATGAAACAAAACAAATTTTAAATTAAAAAAAATCCAAAAAAAATTTTTTGCTTGCAACCGGATTTGAACTCGGAACCTTCCGACTACAAACATTTTTTAACGAAGCGTCAGCATTTTTATAAAATCATTGGTTTTCCAGTGAATTGATTTTTGCACACCTGGTAGCATTGCCTAGGTAGCACTGGATAACCACTGGTTGCAAACCTTGGCATATCACTCTGAGCCAATTCTTTGCCAGTGGTTTTTTTATAAACCACCGAAATTTTTGTAAAAAAAATACTGGTAAACCGCTTTTCGCAAACGCTGGCAAAGCGTCCCAAATGAGTGTTCTGCCAGTCATTTATTTTTAATACTGTGGTTACCCAATGGTATGCCAGTGCTTGATTTTTTGTACCACTGGCGATTTCTGACTGGGAAATTTTGTAAAATTTAACGAATGGGTTCTTAAAAATTAGTTATAAATAGTTTTGAAAATTTACACTCAAAACTCATTAAAGTACGGAGGATTTTTGAAAAAAACGCCCTTTTGAAAATTTCAGGATTTTTTAAGATCAGTTAGAGATTTTATTTAAAAATTAATTAAGCAAAAAAAAAATAGGTTTTTGAGGTTTTTGATTTTTAAAATTGAAAAATTTTTAATTTTTTTATTTTTCAATATTTTTGTTTAATACGCCTAAATTCCTATTTAAAACGATTCTTGTAGCTATTATAGTTTTCGAGATATTCAAAAAATAACCTCGTAACAAAAGCAAAAAATTACGAAACTTTTTGAAATTTTAAATATTGCATAACTTTAGAAAAAAAATTTTGTTATTTTTTCCTTTGGCAGAACTTCGTTATATGATGAAAAAAAAGTTCCGGCCAAAATTCATCCAAATCGAAAGGGGTCGATTCCAACCATTGGTCGATTGGAGATGGAATAACCCATACATATATATTTTTGTTTTTATCTAATCTTAACTTGGAACAAGTGACCCTATTATTTTGTCCGTAACTGAACTGTATGATGTTTTGGGTCTATTAATACTCCACAAATTTTATTGCTGATTTTAGCAGGGTATATTGTTGCACTTAAAAAAATATAGCTAAAATTTTGTAAATTAAAGAAATTTTTTCTTGCTGTTCTTGCAAGGCCCTAGAAACACAAATTTTTTGTAATATTCTTGATTGTAAAAATTGTCATATTCTATTCATCAAAAGTACATCAAATTTTTATATTTCACTCATTGAAATAAACCTGTGAAAATAGAAGCAAAAATTATCTTGCAGAAAAATCTGTTGACATTAATAAATTTTTTGCTAAATACTAGTAAGATGAGAAAAGCAAAAATTGAACTGTTAAATTTACAGAATTTTAGTTACATTTGAGTTAACTTAAAATTATATCCCAAGTAAAAAAGTTTTGATATAGTCATATATTATTATATAAAATTTTTTATAATTATATATTGAAACATATATACCAAGATATAATTATATAAAATTTTACGAAATTATATCCTAAATATATAACTATATGTTGTTATATATTGCACAATATATAGTGCCACATATTACAATATAAAATTATATATAGACTTATATATAGTTACATATGCCTCATATAATTATGTATAATTGTATCGAATTATGTAGCATTACATCTAGTTAGATATGATTATATTATATTTGATACATTTGGATGAGGACAAAATCCGGATAAAATTGTATCAAACCATATCTTATTCTATCAAATTTGATCTAATTGTGTCAAATTAGATCTAATATTATCATAATACGATATAATTTGATACAATTAGATGTTCTCATTTTTCGAATATAATTATATATATGTAATATCAAAAGTCATATAATTTTTTTTTAGTAGGGATGATAATATATGAATATATCAGAACCTTTTTACTTGGGTAGTTAAATAAAAATTACAAATTAGACTGTAAAATCTGCAGAAAATTTTGCTAAATATTAGTTCCATTCCGTTCCTGTGTTTAGTGTTTTAGTTTTATTCGTTTCCCGTTCCATTCTGGACCATTCCCATTTGCAATACTCTTTCATACTATCCATTCCATTACATCCAAAATGTTTTTCTTATTATTACCCTATAAACATTTTCACTGGAATTCAAGTTGAAATCAAGTTCAATTCCAGCCCTGTTTTCCAGTTTCAAGGCTTGAATTCAACTTTTATTACATTTTATTTCAATAGCATACTCCAGCAAAAGGGAAACAAAAATTCAAGTTTGAAATATTTTTGTTAAAAAAACAAGTGCTAAAATTTGAAATATACTTTACTTCAAGCAAAATCTAAAGCACTTGAATTTTTAAAATCTATGTGCTTATTGGGTTAGATAGTGTGAATAGTTAGTGATAATTTTTATATGTGTTTTTATGATAATTATCACAATTTTTATACATCTAAGTTTTCAAAAATCAGTTTTATTTTCAACAAAATTCATTGATGTTCTTTTTCAATAGTGAGGATATCTCTGCGTATCCTTCGTGCAACATGCGATTATATGTCCAGGTATTTAGCCTTGTGTCGACAGTGTCATGAATGGCGCCTACAAACGAATTTGTCAACACCTGAAATGATGGTTTGCGTCCTTTGACACTTATTTTGAAGATAATTTTTTTACCTGTAAAGAATTTCTACTTGTTAAAGGAGGTAAATATATACTGTAAGAACAGCATCACAAAGGAAATATTTAGACGGTTGTCAAAATATCAAATCCCAAGTAACAAAATGTAGTAGCTTTTATTTCCTGGACAGGAAAATTTTCTGTTCCAAAGAATCGGTTGTAGAATAGCTACTTTTCATTCACAACCCCTTCTACTGTCGAATCTAACACCGATTCTTTTTGTTTGAAATAGTCCCAAAAGCAACCCCTTCTATAGCTCCAAAGTGGAACCGGTTGCTCTAGAATCAGTTCTGGAACTAGTTCTGGATTTGATTCTATGTCACCCCTTCCATATAGGATCCCAGGAACTGGTTCCGGAACCTAGTGTGTAATTTTAGGACTCGTCATAAAAATTTTAACACAAAACATATTTACAAGTAAGAAATATAAATGTATAAAATTTAACTTTGTAAAAAGTACTTATTTAAACTATTGTGAGTAAGTCATTATTTTATATTTAAAAGCAATGACTAAAATAGGCCGTTATTAGGAAGTCATTATTTTATATTACAAAATAATGCAAAAGGTAATGATATATCATTATTGGTAATGCAGACAGCAATGAGGTGTCATTACCAATATTTTGCTGGGATATTATAGTGGATTATTAGTTTACAATGTAGAATCAAAAATAAGTGCACGAAAGACAAACTATTCAAAATTATCCATTGTGGACTTAAAAAAAAATTGCATCATAAGTACCCGTGACCAGTAAATGTTTTTCCATAGTGGTCAAAAAGTTCAACAAGGAGCTAATAATTAAAAGAAAATCTGGAACGGCTAAAGTAAAAGGACCCTGAAACGAAAAAAAGGCAAAAATGTGGGGAAGATATTGAAGGTGATTCCAAACATTTCTGGCTGCGAAGTGGCACAGCAAGTGCATTGTTCGGAAAATTTTGTGAGCACATTTAAAACATATGTTGGGCTTAAAGCATTTAAATTTCAGAAAGTTCCGGAGAGAAATTTGAAGACGAATGTTGAGCAAGCAAAACTTCTCAAATATGATGTTGTTTATCAAAACTTTAAATGTTGTGTGATGGACAACGGAAATTACGTTTTAGTAGACTTTGCGCAGCTTACTGGTCAGGAATTTTATGTGGCAGATAGTCAAAGCAATGTTTCTGAGCGAAAAACAATCGCAATTTCCTAAAAAATTCCAAATTTGGGAAGTCACTGGCAGCTGCGTAGAAAGGAGTCAAGCTAATGTTACATTGGGCTAAATAAATTCACATGTTTAGATTGAAGAGTGTCTTCAAAAGCGATTAATTACTTCCATTTCTAGGACAACGTAACATATAAAAATTTTTCTGGTCATATTTAGCAACTCGCCATTACAGTAAAAGTACAATCAAAATAATGCTCGTAAAGTGTTGTTCTTTCAAACGCGGCATAGAGACCAACTGCAATTAATATTGTAATTAATATGCATTTTTTATTAATTTTAATTTTGTTTGAGGTTAAGAAGAAGAATAAACATTTTTTCAAAAGTTATAAAGACATTATTAATTTGCAAATCAGACCAGATCAGGGGTGGCAAGGCTTTTTTCGCTGCGTGCCAGAAACGGACAAATTTTTTTTGTAAAAATGTCTCGCGTGCAACCTTAAAATTTTAGTTGTCTTTTAAAAGTCCTTTTTTAAAAATTTTTAAAATTTAAAAAATTTCTCTTAAAAATATCATCCCAGATGTATAAATTTATCAGCGCTACGGATAACCCCATGAAATAACGCCCAAAGGGAAAAATTAAATAACATCCAAGAAATGACGTAAAAATGTTTGAAGGTTATTTAATTTTTGGGGGTTATTTCATATTGTTAAAAAAAGTTAAATTATTGGGCGCCATCAGTAATTTAAATATGTAAGAAACTAGTTGAAAAATGTGCTTCGGGATCAAAATTTGATTTTGTTAAAATATATTGCGCGGTTTTTATCATCATAATAATGAATAAAAACCGAATATTATGTATTTGAACAGACAAATTTTTATTTCAGATGATCAAAACCCAATTTCAAATTCCAACAAGGGGGTTATTTTATTATAAAACTTTTTTTCAGCCTTTATTTAATTGAGGGTTATTTCGTATCACCTATTTTCCCTTTAAAAAACCTTAATTTTTTAGATCCAATTTTATTACAAGTTGTTTTCCATTTTTGTGCAATTTTCTGGTACTTTTTAATTCTCCGATTATGAGGCATTTTCTCATCGAAACATTTAAACTGCTTTCAATCTAGAATTTTACAAATATTCCCAGAATTTTATGATAATCGAATTTGCGAGTTCTATATTAACAATATTTCTTTAAACAAAAAATGCCAATACTGAATTTTTTTCCTTTTAAAAGACGATTTACAAGCTCTTTGAAAAATTTCACCATTATGGAGTTAAATCACACATTTTTGTAGCGAAATTTAACATTTAACTGCATTTTTTGCTAGTCTTCTAATAGTTTAAATTTTTTGAAAATATCCAACAAAACGTCGCGTGCCACTACTGACACGCGTGTCATAGTTTTGCCAGCCCTGGACTAGATCTAGTTTCTGCGTTTTTTATGGGCAGGCTTCATTATGGATTTTCTATTAAATTGTATTATTGTTTATATTTTATTGTCAGATTGTCTCTATATGATAATTTTTTCAAAAACCTATCGGCTGTAGGAATCGAACCCATGCACTCCTACATTACAAATGTAACTATACTAGAGTTCGATATCTTAGCCATCTCACACACGTAAGGCCTTGCTTATAGTGTGGCTAATTCATAGTTTTCTTTCCTATTCAGCTTTCTGTTATTGTTTTTACTCTCAGAAGTGATCAAACATTTACACAAACATTCTACTTTAGATTTTTTGTTTATCTTCTTATCTCTTCCTGTTATTTGTGAACCAAAAGAGACCAACCCACCAAACTGCCCAGAACTGTGTCCAGTTGTAAGATACTGTACTCTGATCAAAAAGAGAACTAAAGAAGACCACATCAGTGCCTAAAACCATTACAAATTTTAGAAATGGATAGTTGGTACCAAAAGTGTCACCGAAGGCACTGTAAAATTCCTTATGGAGGTCATATTAAATAAAATTAAAAAATTTATGTATATCACTAGATCCAAATATTATGTAAAATGATACAGAATATAAATCTATAAAGAAAATGTTTTAAAAGTAGTTTTAATTTTAACTTACTCCGGTTATTTTTTATTAAATTTTTTATATGTTAGACTTTTCAATGGCGCACACCTTATATCAATTAATTTATATTTTGGTTTGCTAAATCAAGAGGGGCCATATGTTTAGTTTCATAATAAAATATATTATTTGAAATTTATTTGTTACAAAAGCTAAAAACGACAAATCGTCATGCCTCGTGCTACAAGTTTTGGATTTTGTTTTTCAATGGTTTTTCTGTAGACTTTTTTATGGGTTTTAAACAGATTAACCAACTTAGTATAACACATGGACAGAATGATATGAAAAAAGTATCAAAATTAAATGAAAATAATAATATTTGTGCTATTGTAAAACAAATAAATTATATTCTTGTTTTGTGGGGATTTACTCGGCATATTTTTCGTCATTTCTGTTTTTGATTGTCTGTCTAGAAAAACTTTTGCTTTGAAATAGTGAAAATTATAAAAAAAAAAATAATGAAATAGGGGTCTATACGTAGACTATAAGCAACATATAAAGTAGCGTTGCCAGATATTTTGTTTATCAAAAAACGGGACAATGTTAAATGGCGAGATTTTAAAACTTTTAGCGGGACATATAATTCATAATGTGGAATTTTAAATTTTAAAAACGTGAAAAAATTATAGTGGACTGCCATATAAATTAGGCATGAAAATCGCACTATTTTTTTTAACATTATATCGGATTCGTAATTGTTCGGGTAAAAAATAAGGCATTGTGGATAAATTGTGATATTATAAAGATATTTTAAGCCGCATTAAAACACCCGATAGTATTAAAGGTTAAATTAGTTAAAAATGATGCTATAGAAAAAACTGCTGAAATAAGCAGATTTTTTTTTTGCTAAATACTAGTAAAATAAGAATAGCAAAATTGAAACTGTGAAATTTATAGAATTTTAGTTATATTTAGGTTAATTTTTAGTTAATTGAAAATAACAAATTTTACTGTAGAATCAGAGAGAAAATTTTACTATATATTAGCAGACTAAAAATAGTAAAAATAAACTGTTATCTGCCCTCATAAACTGTTATATCTACAAAATGTTTGCTATTTTTAAGCTAAATTTAGTTGCATGCAAATTTAGCAGTCTATCCTGCTAAAATCAGCAGAAATATTTGCTAAAGAATTGTAAACTCCTGTCTTCAAAAGGCTAGATTTTTATTTGCATTTATACAAAAAAAAATCAAAAGAAAACTTCGAAAATTTTAAATTTGTTTGTGATTATTTAGGCTACAAATTATTAAGCAAAATTTTTTGCTGATTTTAGCAGGTGAATATGCTATTTCCATTAACAAATTTAACTTAAACACAACTAATATTCTGTATATTTAACAGTTTTAATTTCGCTGTTCTTATTTTATTAGTATTTAGCAAAAAAATCTGCTAATTTCAGCTGTGTTTTCTGCATCATTATTTTTAACTAATTTTTAGTAGTTTTAACTAAATTTTTTAGAGACTTTTTTCTATAAGTGCATATAAAAATCACGCAATATCTAGTTTGATACGAAAACTGGGTAGTTTTTGACAGTGTATTTTATATAAATGTATATTTTTCCGGAGAATATATTTTCAAAGATTTTGATATACAATAAAAGAATCAATAATCTTGGAGTTTAGTTTAGTAACTTAAATATATTGTCGAAACTCTATATTTTCTAAACTTTATACGATATTTCAGGTTAAAAACATTGTAAATTTATCAACAACAACTGTTATAAATCATTTCAACATTTGTGAAAATTTTAAAAAATACTGAATCAATTTGCTTTTAAAGGCACAAAAATGCAAAATTTCCATTTAAAATTAAGAATCTCTTAATTGGTATACAGGTTTTTCATTTTAAATTCAAAAAATAACATTTCAAATTTAGAAAATATGATTTAAAGTTCAATAAATTGAATTTCATAAAATATTATTTGAAGTTTAGAAAATATCAATTTAAAAATAGAAAATATCAATTGAAATTCACAGAATATCAATTGAAATTCAAAAAATATCATATAAAATATAGAAAACATAGTTGTAATCTAGAAAATATCAATTGATATTTAGATAAAAATAAATTCTATTTTAGAAAATATTAATAAAAGTTCCAAAATTATTAATTGGAATGTAGAAATTATCAACTTAAATTAAAAATACACTCATAAAAAAAGTCCGTACAAATAGGTCAAAATTGTGCTGGCGCAAATACATGTACTATTTCCTGTTATTTTAGCAGAATTTTGACCTATTTGTACAGACTTTTTTAGAGAAAATAACAAAAAAATTAGTTCAACTAAATCAAAACGCGTTTAACAGACTTTTGTAACAACTTTTTTTTATAAGTGTATCAATTAAAATTCAGAAATCAAGAACAGTAACTGTTATTTTTTAATTTCTATTAATAAATTTTACATTCCAATTGACATTTTATGTTTTCTGTATTTCAAAAAATATTAAATGCAATTTAGAAATCAAGAACAGAAAATATTTCTAAATTTCAATTGATATTTTCTTAATTTCAAATTCAAATTCGGAATATCAGTTGATAAATTTAAAATAAAAAATCTAAATTTCAATTGATAGTTTCTGAACTTCCAATGGAAATTCTTAATTTAAATTAATATTTTCTAAATTTCAATTGAAAGCTCTGTATTTTACTTAATTGATATTTTCTGAGTAACAGTTTCAAAAGTTGTGATTTCCCAAAAATTTGAATAAATTTAGAAAAAGCTGGAATTTGTTGTCCCGCGCGGGACAATCCCGCCGAAAGCAGGACGTCCGGTAACTCTAATATGAAGTCAAACCACTTATTGAATAATTATTAAAAAACGGGACTGTTTACACATTCCTTGGATAATTTTGGCATAATGACATTTTTGTATAGTTTTTGTGTAATTTCGTTTTTTACTGAAAAAATCACTAAATTCCATGCTTTCAAGTTCCACTGCAGATAAAATGTGTTTGTTTCTAGTTTCCGGTGAATTATTTTTTTTTAATCTGTCCAAAATGATCTCCAATTTAGTTAGAGAAATTCAAAAATGTTGTTTTATATTTTGTATTTGTATTTAAATCCCGTATTTGTTCATTGTTTGAGAAAATATTTATCAAACTGTATACAAAATAGATATTTCGGTCTTGGGTGGCAAGACCATTGGAAAATGAAGCGAAACAAATTTGGGTTTGTTGTGATTATAAATTTCTCATGTCTGCAAAAACTAGTAATTTTCAAAGATTTTATAACAGTTATAACAGTTTCTAACAGCAGCATAGTAGGGCAGATAAAAACAATTCATTAATTCAGTCTTAGTTTATATGCAAAGTCCATTTTTATTAAAATGGCCCTTTTTACTATAAATTGACTATTTATATAATTGGCAGTCCGTCTCCAATATACACAAATTGCCTGCACTTGTACGTAAAAACCATACGTCAATGTGGCAACATTTGTGAAAAGGTGACACGGAGGAAATAAGAAGATAAACAAAATAATCTAAAGTAGAATGTTTGTATATGTCTGTTTGATCACTTCTGAAAGTATTCATATAGAGACAATCTGACAATAAAAATACCCAGCAAGCATGGCACCCCGATCATATTACCAAGAAGAAAACATTTATTGCCGGCAATATCAATTTCGTATTGCGGAAGTTTCTTCCGTCGGGAATAACTGTTACCCGAAAACAATACTTCCAGGCAACACGAAAGCAATACCCCAGGAAGATAAATCGGCGATATCGCTAAGTTATCATCTGGAAGAGAAAAAGGTGATATCGCCAAATAAACTCCCCGGTACAATATAAAGGTTTTATTTTTTAATTATTAAATTTAAGCCTGAAAAAGAACATCTGCATACATAATCCATTAACCAACACATTAATTTTTTTTTTTTTTTTTTTTTTTTTTTAGAGAAGCAACACTCAGGAAATTCTTCCTATTAATTAACGTGTTGCTTCCTTTGGAAAGGGGATAGAGAAGAAGTGAAACGTGGTGAAAGATGAAGGGCTTCAAATATGTAATTACGCGAGATGTTGTTGCGCGCCATCTGACGGTGAGTTCGCGAATTTTGTTGAAGCTTTTTAATTCATAGCCCTGTTATATTATTTTACTTCGGTGGGGTTAAGTGCTATGGGAACACCGAAGGAGGACGCTGCGATATGTATGAGGGATAGAAAAAACTCATACATATTACTATTTTTCATAAATTGATGTTGCCTTGGTTGGGGCTTGAACCCTACGTGTAACAGTCCAAGGCGCTAACCATTACACCACAGCGCCCATGGTAGCCGATTTGTTCCTCGCATTAAATCTTGATTTTTTCAAGAAATTTCTTTCCTATGTGTTTGTTGATTGTTTTTGTACAAATTTTGTTTTAATTTTTTCCAAAATGACAAACAATTTCAAACAAATTTTTTTTATCTTCCGGATGCCGCAATATTATCATAAAAATCTATGACAAAAAATTCAATTTTTGAATTATTTTTTTCCAAATATCACCAAATTATCTTCCAAATAATAAAAGGAAAACAATTTTAAAATACTACTTGATTATTTTCATTCGAATGAAAAATAGAAGATATCGCTTTAATATCTTCTTGGAAGATATCTTCCAAATGCTTGCAGGGTATAAACAATAATACAATTTAATGGAAAATCACTGATGAAGCCTGTCCATAAAAAATGCAGAAACTGGATCTAGTCTGATTTGCAAATTTAATGTGTTTATAACTTTTGAAGAAAAGGTTTATTCTTCTTAACCTCAAACCTACTAAATATTTGTTACTTAAGCAAAATTTATTCCTGTTTTTTATCTTATAATAAAATTTGTTGATTTTAAAATATTTTTTGTTAAATTTAACAAATCTAAATTTAAGTAAAAAATTAGTGAAACTACAGTTTGTCTGTAATTATACTGATTGTGAAATTTATTAAAATTTAGGGTCTCGGGACCCTCCCCGGGCCTTGTCCATATCATTTAAGGGAATGTAAGGGCACTCCAAAGGAGCAAACATTTTGTCCGTTTTGCTCTACGTCGCATAGTTTTTGAGATACGGGCCATTATAAGAAGTGGACGATTTTCAAATAAAAATTTCCGAGGGTCCAAGGTAATAACGGTAATATGAAAACATTATATTTTAACAATAAATTGTGTAAAATTTAAGGAATGGCTTCTTAAAATTAGTTGTAAAAAATTTTGAAAATTAACACTCAAAATTACTTAAAGTACTGAGGATTTTCAGTATTGTGTTAAGTGAGTATAACTAAAATCTTTGTAAAATCAGTGTTTCAACTAAAAATTTTATAAAAATTTGTGAAATCGATTTGAAACCCGTTTGACAGATTTTTCTACTGTCTTATTTTAAGTGTAGGTTAACTGATTCTAAATATTAACCGATTTTCTCCAAACTTACATAGAATATATTAGTCGAATGTAAATCAAACATCATTTGGCAACTTTCTATCGAATGAGATGAAAGTATCTAATAACCGTAAAAAACCGCGGTAATTTTTTGTTACTTTTTTTAAATCTGTTGAAAAATCGAAAATTGTTAAGCTGTCAAAATGTTTACATTTCAGTGGAACCTTTCTTTCGACATGGCACAGCTCCCGTTGGGTCTATTGATTCGGCTGCACTGTGCGCAGGAGGGTTCAAAATGCCACATATGGGCATGTATTAATTTTTAATAAAAATAACAATTATATTATACTAATAAAAAAATATTAATTTTTTATGTAATTTCATAAGGATCTGCGAAATTTTTGTTTTGCTGGTGGCAACACTGAGTCATATACAAGAAGAAGAAATACACAATGAAAAACGTAACAAAAATGCTGTAGCATCCATTTGCTTTTCTAATCTTGTAGAAGAAGATGGCAAGTAAATTAAAAGTTTGTTATGAAATACTCGTAGGTACCAACACATAGGCTGAGAAGGTAATATTAATGACAGGGCAAGGAATTCCCATGCAAATGCATGTTTTTTCTCGATTGTCCAAAACTAATGTGGAATAAATATTTATCCGAATCGTCTAATTTACACAAAATGGCATCGATTTGTAGTTGCATATATTCGCATATTTTGAGAAAAATGCATGTTCTTGCATATTTAGATTTTAAATGCATATTTGTTCCATTTTTTGTGAATATTTTCTGATTTTTTATGCATATTTTAAATTTTAGTAGCAATTTCTTTTTTTAATTTTCAAACAATATAAAACTGATATTGTCTTATTTTGATTCAAACAAAATGTTTGCTTTGTTATCGCTATTTAAAAAAAAAAAAAACATTCTTAAAAATTAAGTTAACCTAAGCTTTAAATTCTTTGCACTCAAAAAAAGTCAGTAAGTCAACAAAAAAATGAGTGCTGAGTCAGCAAAATTTTAGTCAGGAGGACGCTAGGAGACAATTTGCTAATTTGAGCAAAATCAAGAAAAAAAATCATTAAATTCAGCAAGGTCGTGCTAATGTCGTTAAGTCGATTGCAAATGAAAAAAGGCTTGCTAAAATCAATAAAACTTTTTGCTGAATATTAGTAGACTGAAAAAATTCACAAAATTGCAGAGAAATTTTATTTTAGTTAGTCTTTCTTGCTGAAAATTGAAATCTAGAATTTGTATTTTGTTGATTCTCTTGAAATTATTTACAAAAACTTTGTCAAATTTAAAAATGTCCGGACTTCCGCACTGTTGATAATATAACACTATGCGACAGTCAAAATCGGGATGGGATGAAACCAACGGGAAATGTTATATCGGTCAAAAACAAGTTATACGTGTCCCGGCGTTTCGGACACGTTTTACCGGCAAAACTGTTGAGTATATAGAAAAACGTTATATGAACAGATTAAAGGAATTGTAATTTTTAATTTTTTTAAAATTGTTTGAGCAAAATCGGACTAGTGGTTCTCGAGTTATGTCAAAAAAAAAGACCACCAAAGGTCAAATCGATATATCTCGATTCCTAGGGTTGACCCAGCGAAACGCCGGGACACGTGTAACTTCTTTTTTACCGATATACCTTTCCCCGGTAGTTTGAACCCTTCCCGATCACTGACCCCTACCATTTATCTCACAGTGTAATTCAATCAAAAATCAAAAAATATATAAGAACAATTTAAAATAAAATATAAACAATAGCCGTTTCTTCTAATCACTTGGATTTAATAAATCCAAAAAGTATTTCTAAAAATGCTCAACAGATGGAGTTAGATTCTTCCTATTTTAAAAAAATTTTCTGTCCGACACTTCTTTCACCCTAATTTTTAATACCGAATCCGATGATGAAGGATTTTACTTTAACTTTTAATTTATAATTATATTTTACATAAAACAGCGATAAACAGTCTGCCTTTTCAGTTTTATCACTTCAATTTATATTTTTACACAATTGAAAAATTCCATTGCAATATTTAATATTCACTAATTGGATTTAATTAAATTACTTACTGTAGAGTGAAAAATTGCCATTTCTATTTAAGTTAGTTCTCCATGTCCAAGATGAAAAATATGTATTTGGTGAGGTGTAGTTTTTTTTCTAAACATATTTCATAAAAAAAATTTAATAAAAACCTTTTGTTAGTTTTTCAATTTTTTTGTTTCTCTTTTAATTTTCATTCGTATTTTTTTCTGACATTAAATTAATAGGCTGTTTCATATATTTGTGCTTTTGTTGTGGATTTATTAAATCCAGTTTTTTTTTTTGGATTTAATAAATCCATTTTTTTGTATTAAAAATTCTAAATCCAGGTGATTAAAAAACACGCTAAATATTGCATTTTAATTACGTTGGTATTCTAAATAGTTCCAAAAAAGGAAATAAAATATCGCTTTTATATTCCTTTTTCTTTATAAATCGAAAGGTAACAAAAAAACCTCATGTGTTTATCAGCACAACTTGGATAGCAAAACAAATTAGTAAAACACTAGTTCAAAGTTAGTTTAGTACTGAAAAATGTTAATAAAACTCTTGCTGAAAACACAATTTCAGCAAAAAAAAAATTGCTAAAAACTGGTACACTTGGTATATTAGACGTTTTACTAATTTGTCTACTAACTTATTTTTTTGAGTGTATTTAATTGCAAAGTAAGTAACTTAATTTTTTTATATTTTAGAATGAGTTATTTTTGTAAAAATAATTGTTTTAAGTGCATTTTATAGACACATATTTTAAATTTTTAGAAGCTGGATATTCCTTGCCCTATTAATCAATAAATCTCCACTACATTAAAAAAAATAATTTAAAACTATAATATAATGATTCGTTAAAATTACAAAAAACTGAATAATTAATATAAATTTAAGAATGAAAACGATTGTTCTAATTTACTATTAAACATATTTTAAACATATAGAAAAGTCCTATAGAGCACTTTAGGCAGGGATGCACCAACTCTTTGTAGCTCCAGGGGCCATCTGGTGATTGTGCCCCAGAGACAGGCACTAATTTAAAATTAATATTTTTTCACACTTTTTAAGCATTTATTAAAATCAAGTTATTATTTTTAGAAACCTTAGGATCGTATGAGAAAGTCTAACATAATGAAAAATAATTTTCTTATCACACGACTTGAGCAAGTTATTGCAAAATGTAGTTGCTTTCTATTATTTTTTTGGCACCCCAAAAAACACAAAAACTCGTCTGTCTGCGACCACATGTGATATAAATTCATCAAAATGGATGTCAAGGAAAGGTAATTGAAAAATGCACAAAATATATTTTTTCCAATTTTTTATCTCCCTTAATAGCGGAGAAAAATGGGATTAGTGTATGTGCCCCACTGGCAAAGAATCCCCCCTCTACCCTACCTGTATCTGTATACTATACTGTTATATTTCGTTGATGTTAGTCTATGTTGAGTTGTTAACATATTCGATTTGCTTTCAACTTTCACATAGACGTAGACGATTATCAAAGTTTAATCCATCAAGACAAACTACACTGATGATGGCTTTGTACCGAAAGCCGAAAATACGTATTCTGTCTTGCTGGCCTTATCGAATTCTTTCAAATTTTTTATTCTTTGTAATTTACTTGTGAAAATTGTATTATCTTTCTTTAAGTTGAAAAATAATTTAAACAGAAAGTGAATTAATTTATGAACTAAAAAACATTCATACTAAGTACTTTAAAATCTAAAATTTTTTCGATACGAAAAATGTTTTAAAAGTGAGCTTTTGAACTTTTTCTTTCGAACAATTTATTTATATGGTGAATTTTCAATACACACATAAATAAAATTGTTTGCAATTTTGCGGTACGAGTATTACAGGATTATTTTCTAAAACACTTCGGTGAAGTGTTGCGTTATTTCTATAGAAATTGTTTTTGTTACAAAATCAATTTACACTGAAAGTTTCCTTCACTTCAATCAATCAAATAAAAAACTAAAGTTTAAGAATTTTTCTTAAATTACAGTTGCCACCGAAAATCAGGTGATTTTTAAATTTTCTATTATGATTTTCTGGTTATAATAATAAAAAGATGTAATTATTAAAGTTTTGATGATTTTTAAAGCAATGACGATTTTGACGATTTTTTTAAAAATATTTGACGACCTAATTAACCTGGCAACATTGGCGGAAACATGTTTTTTCTCTTTTCCATCTTCGTGCAACTTCCGATCTTATCGAATATATCCGACCCCCTTTTTTTGTAGGTTTTGCAATAACTTGGCATATTAAACTTCCTCATTTGATGAATGCATTATTTTTATTATTTTTTTATATGCCTTATTATTTATTTATGTCCAATTTATGTGGTTTTAGACCTAAAAATTCAAGTGAATTTAAAAATTCAGTTGGAAAGTTAATTTATTCGGTTTCTTACACCACTTTATCAATATAAAGCTTCAAAGCCCGGACAATTTTCATTCGTTTTCCCAATTTTAGTGCTCCAAATCCGCTTTCACTACAATTAGCTTCAATTGTCTAGTGCTTCAATTTCGCTCGTTCCACATTCCAATGCATTTCGTTTCCTTATTTTCTAATTTGAACTCGTTTCCCGTTCCATTTCATTCCTATTATCTTGTGTTTCGATATCAATCGTTCCCTGTTCGTTTCCCAATTTCAGCGTTCCAAATAAACTCGTTCTTTCAATTTTAAGTTTGCAGCCAAAAAGGTTTTGTATAGAGATAGGAAATCAAAACTTACACTACTCACCGGTAGAGGGCGCTGAAATTTAGTATTACCTGAGCAACTATTTAGTATCGGTTTAGTATCAGCTGAGCCTATATTTTAAAACTCAAAAACTGCTGAAAACTGCTCAAAATAGGAAAAAACAAACGCGGTATATATTCAAATAATAAAATCCGTTTGTTTTTTTGCTTTGTTGTTTGTTATTATTTAAATTTAAATAAAAAAAAAAGAAAATTGTCAATTTTTTGAACAAAGTGCCATCTAGTGATTACGATATTTTTATAACTTATTTTTTTGGTGATGCCATACCCCTCGGTTTTGTCAGGCTGTTAAGGAAGGAACTTCTTTCCATTTGTACCTCCATTTTTACAACGTTCGCGCCAAAAATTCAAAAAGTGAAGTAGAAAAACCTTCAAACTAAACCAGGAAGTTCAGTTGTTATGCCTGACAAGCTTTTTAATCCTTTAAGTTATTTTTTCAAAACTAACAATTCAAAAGGATTTTATTAAAAAACTCTGCATTTTGTGGCCAATATTATTTTAACCACCATGCAAATTATTAATTATTTTTAAAGTAGAATAAAATAAATATGCCATTTTTAACTCTACTATTTTCTTGAGCTTAAGGTTTGGTTTTTATTTATAAAAAGTTTTTTATTTTCGATATTTCATTACACATTGGAGTAGCGAAATATCGAAAATAAAAAACTTTTTATAAATAAAAACCAAACCTTAAGCTCAAGAAAATAGTAGAGTTAAAAATTGATAAAGAAGGTTAAATAAACGAAAAGAATTTAATAAATATGCCATACATTTTAATAAATTTTGAAATATAAATACACATACCAAACATATTATGTTACAACAACAATGTGACTATAACAATAAATTCTTTAAATACTTTCTAAAACAACAACAAGAAGCAAATTTATACTATAGCGAAAAATAAAAGTTTTGTGTTTCTGTAGGTGATACACATACTGAAAATATTTTCAATATTTTCTTGTATAAATATTTTAGTTGGAAAATTACATTTTTGTT
This sequence comes from Leucophora obtusa, assembly GCA_949987735.1. Lineage (NCBI taxonomy): Eukaryota > Metazoa > Arthropoda > Insecta > Diptera > Anthomyiidae > Leucophora > Leucophora obtusa. Next base: position 49,472,818 of record OX465299.1, read on the forward strand.
GAATAACACTATGCGACAGTCAAAATCTGGATGAAATGAAACCAACGGGAAATGTTATATCGGTCAAAAACAAGTTATACGTGTCCCGGCGTTTCGCTGGGTCAAACCCTAGGAATCGAGATATATCTTTTTTTTTGACATAACTCGAGAACCACTAGTCCGATTTTGCTCAAACAATTTTAAAAAAATTAAAAATTATAATTCCTTTAATCTGTTCATATAACGTTTTTCTATATACTCAACAGTTTTGCCGGTAAAAATAAATGTTTGTTACCGCTACCATAAAAATCAATAACCTTTTGTTTATTACTTTTTTTTAATATTTTAGGCAAAAAATATTTTTTTCTTCATACTGTTGAGTATATAGAAAAACGTTATATGAACAGATTAAAGGAATTGTAATTTTTAATTTTTTTAAAATTGTTTGAACAAAATCGGACTAGTGGTTCTCGAGTTATGTCAAAAAAAAAACCACCAAAGGTCAAATCGATATATCTCGATTCCTAGGTGTGACCCAGTGAAACGCCGGAACACGTATAACTTTTTTTTTACCGATATAACTTTCTCCGGTAGTTTGAACCCTTCCCGATCACTGACCCCTACCATTTGTCTCACAGTGTAATTTATATATTCTTATGTAAAAACATTCCAGTAATGAGTTAATTTTTCACATAAATACATTTTATTGCAATTACCAGAATGTTTGTAAGTGAAATTTATTTTGAAAAAATATACAACGCGCAGTAATGAATAAATAAGTTTTTAATATGTTCCTAACAAATCAACTGTATATACCTTTGATATTTTCTCAAGGTTTGTTTTCATTTCCAGATTGATGTTTCGCAAAAAAAAAAAACTTTTTCCATTTAATCCCAAATATGTTATAAACTTATACAAATTTATATACAATATATGTACTCGTATATATGTATAATATATACATACGTATTTGTATACTTGTATAGAATATTGTGAACAGTATATAGTTTTTTTATCTACTTGCTACATTCGTTCACAGCAAACAAACAAAAATATCAACAGGTGTCATGTTACCATAGTAAACATTAGAAAAGATGATAAAAATAAACAACAAATGCCTGATTTTATTAAAATAAGCATAAAGAAATACATTGTGTTATGAAGTGTAGTACTTAGTTGGAGTGTAGAAATAAATTTTTGTTTTTAAACGAATATTTAAATTGGGGTAAATACAATAAATTTATATTCTTCTTAACACTACACTTAAAATAAAAGCTTTCTAGCTCAATAGGAATTGGTTTTAATTTTTGAGCACCAAAATATTTTGTAAATATATAAAATATTTTTTACAGAGAAGAAAAATTTTAAAAATTCGGATTTTTAAAAAATTTGTAATTCTGATCAGATTTAAAAATAGGTGTGTTTTCGACTTAACAATATCCGCTAAATCTTAAAAAAACGCAAAGTGCAGAAAAATTTCTTTAATACGAAAACTAACATGAAGGCTTGTTCAACAGGGACGGTGCAAAAGTAGAAAGACAGGGACATGAAACGACGCCATATTTCTTGCCGCTCTTTCGACATTTCTCTTCAGTAAGGTTTGCCATTTCATGATGGAAAGATATAGGAGCCAACAACGAGTCGAAATTATTAAAATTTACTACCGAAATTCGGAGTCAGTGGCCTCAACGTTAAGAGCGCTACGTCCAATTTATGGCCGTCATAATCGTCTTAGCAGATCAACAATTGAGCGTTGGGCTACGTCAAATCTATGGTCTATGCCAACAAGCCAGCGACGAGTGATGAACTTCGTACGAATATCGAGCGTGAAATTGCAGCAGTATCGGCCGATTTATGCTTGAAAACCGTCGAAAATTAGGTTCAGCGTCTGGACTTCTGCAGGCGTGCCCGTGGTGGCCATGCAAAAGAGATCGATTTCCATAAATAATGGCATTGAACGTACTTTCACAGGAATAAAGAATTTCATTGATATCCAAAACCGTTTTTTGTTTTATTTAAACTTTTTTACTTTTGTAGCGCTCTTATTGAAAAACCCTTTATTACTTTTCGGGTGCACATTAACTTTAACCGTGGATAATTATTCGCGTTAAAACTTAACGTTTATACATTTACACAGTAGCCATATTTTTATGCATATTTTGCTATAAATGCATATTTTGCTATAAGTGCATATTTTTAAGCATATTTTCACATTCAATATAAATAGATCATCATCAATTATTAACCTATAAAAGTGTAGGATACTGAAGATGGGTCTGTAGCAGTAACCGAAAATAAGAATTCTATCCTGCTGGCCTTAACGAATTTTTTCAATTTTTATTCCTTATAATTTATTTGTAAAAATTTTGTCAACTTTCTTTAATTTGAAAATAATTGAGAAAGAAAATGATATAAATAATATTTGATCTCAAATCGAACAAAAAACATCCATTTACCAATTAAAATATTAGCGGATTTGAAATGGTATTAATTCCAGTGTATGTTAGCAGCATGCGCGGTTCCAGCAATTAATATAAGGGGAAAATCATACGCCACCGTAGACAAATACATTGAGTTGGCCACTGAGGTGTATTTTGACTATCCAGTTAACTATTTTCCATTTTAGAAATCGAATTGAAATTAAAAAAAAATTCTTTGAATATACAAAATCCATTTTTTTCTTTGTATATTTTTGCAGGTAAAGAAAATACACAGAAAAAATTATTAACCTTAAATATCTAACTAAAAATATGTTATAAGTAAATTTTGTTTTTAAACAAATAATTAATTGAATCAATTAATATTTTAACCGACTTTTAAATATTTCAGTAAATATTTTTTTAATACATAATTTCCATATATATATTTTTTAAACAATTTGAATAAATAGAAATAATTTTTTTTTCTAGTAGCCGTCGCATAGGACAATCATAATTAATATTAGAATTAATTACTATGAATTTTTTCCAAAGCTCATTAGATTTGAAGAAGAAGAAGAAGAAAATATTTCTAAAGAAAATTTTAACCGACACAAAGGTATTACCAGACTGCCGCAGTTTCGACTCACCCAAAGACTCATCAGTGGTATCAAATGATATTTTTAATTACACTGTGAGACAAATGGTAGGGGTCAGTGATCGGGAAGGGTTCAAACTACCGGGGAAAGTTATATCGGTAAAAAAGAAGTTATACGTGTCCCGGCGTTTCGCTGGGTCACCCCTAGGAATCGAGATTTATCGATTTGACCTTTTGACATAACTCGAGAACCACTAGTCCGATTTTGCTCAAACAATTTTAAAAAAATTAAAAATTACAATTCCTTTAATCTGTTCATATAACGTTTTTCTATATACTCAACAGTTTTGCCGGTAAAAATAAATGTATGAAGAAAAAAATATTTTTTGCCTAAAATATTAAAAAAAAGTAATAAACAAAAGGTTGTTGATTTTTATGGTAGCGGTAACAAACATTTATTTTTACCGGCAAAACTGTTGAGTATATAGAAAAACGTTATATGAACAGATTAAAGGAATTGTAATTTTTAATTTTTTTTGTTTGAGTAAAATCGGACTAGTGGTTCTCGAGTTATGTCAAAAAATGATATATCTCGATTCCTAGGCGTGACCCAGCGAAACGCCGGGACAGGTATAACTTGTTTTTGACCGATATAACATTTCCCGTTGGTTTCATCCCATCCCGATTTTGACTGTCGCATAGTGTTATTACTTATTAAATTCCATGACCGGGAATAGAACCGGCAACCCTCTGAACAGGCTATGACTTTTACCATCACCTCTTAACGAGATACACCACGGACGGCACAGCGATGAGTGTGGCTAATTGAAGTTTAGTGAATCACAGCCCACATAATGTATGTTTTGCATTCAGAAGATCATATTTTTTATATTTTCAATTAATTTTTTAATTGATATGATTACTACTTTAATCAAATTTTATTTCAATTATTCGTATACATTTCATACAATAATTAGTATTGTCATTTGAGTGATAAGTGCGAAATTAATAAAAATTTTAATTAATGTAATCAATTTCTTAATTAAAACTCATTTTTAGTATTTTTTTTTTTTGTTTTAAGTGTTATATTATATATTCCCGTGTTGTCTTAAACTGACAATCAGAATTTATGTTTTATTACCAGCAGAATTATGTTTGGGAGAGGGCATTGTTTTAAGAATCTTTTTTTATTTTATTTTTACCTTTTTTGTTTTATTTTTATCTTTATCTTTTTCTTAACTTGACGTTTTTATACCAAAATTTGTATACAGTAGACGCTCGCAAATTAGAACCGCTTTGTTTTTGAGGCAATTCTAATTTCTGAATTATTTTAATTTCTGGACGTTTTTTTTCGTTTCGTTTCCAATGATAAAGTGTTTTTTTTACGTTTATTTAACATTTTAAATGATACACTTTCACTATTTAATAGAGACTGCCAAATAATATGTACACGCGTATCAAATTTCACAAATAAACTAGCCAAAAATGTACATAAATGCGACAAATAGGGAAAAACATATATAATTTGGTGATTCCCCTTTTTAGTTTTACTTTATTCAAACAGAATAAAAATAAATTGGGAATTTCCTGTGTATTCAAATAACAAAAAAAAAAAAAAAACGCTCAGAAATTAGAATTTTAAATTCGAATTTCAGAGCGTTTAATGTATTGCAAACATTGATTCTAATTTCTGGACGTTCGAATTACTGAAAGCTCTAATTTGCGAGCGTCTACTGTACTTTGATTTTTGCTTTAAATAAGCAGAAAAAACATTAATAAAAATGTTAATTTTTTTGCGATAAAGCAGACTTAAATAATGATTTTTTTTAACAGCTATTTGGTTGAATTATTTTACATGTTGATTAAGTCCTTGTTTAATTTGCATAAAAGTTATACTTCCCATATTCTGTTTTTATTTTTTTTAAACTTTAACAAAAAACCAACAAAACCTTTGTTGTTTGATACAGTGTTTTCTTCTTTTTTTTTTTTTTTGTTTTCCTTTTTTTTTGCTAAAAACCAAATATGCTAGCATATGTATTCACACCTACTAACATACAGAGCATATAGCAAACGTGACATGTATACTATAAGGCAACATACAATTAAGGCGATAAGCGATTGGCAAATAAGGACTAAAAAAATATCAAGTAAAAATCAATGGGTCGTATGAATAAAACTTAGCAATCACTTCGAAGCAATAATTTTTGGCTTAGGAATGACTTTTAACACCAAATTTATCTATAGACTTTTAGAATAGAAGGAAATTTAAACGCAAATCGAAAAATTAAAATTTTATTCTCCTCCCAAGCAGACTAGAATTGTGAAGTTAAAACTTAAAAACCCCAATATTTTCACCTATTTATTAGTAATATCTATTTTTTTTTTAATTTTAAAAATTTTTCTAAATATTAGTAAACTAAAAATGGCAAACATAAACTGTTATCTCTACAAAATTTTTGCTATTTTTTTAAGCTAAATTTAGTTGAACGCAAATAGCAGTCTATACTGCTAAAATCAGCAGAAATATTTGCTAAAAATTGTGAAATGCTGTTTTCAAAAGGCTTGATTTTTATTTGCATTAAAAAAAAAAACAATCAAAAAAAAACTTCGAAAATTTTAAATTTTTTTTTATTATTTTTTGGGCTATTAATTATTTATAAAAATTTTTTGCTGATTACACTATGCGACAGTCAAAATCGGGATGGCATGAAACCAACGGGAAATGTTATATCGGTCAAAAACAAGTTATACGTGTCCCGACGTTTCGCTGGGTCACCCCTAGGAATCGAGATATATCCTTTTTTTGACATAACTCGAGAACCACTAGTCAGATTTTGCTCAAACAATTTTAAAAAAATTAAAAATTACAATTGCTTTAATCTGTTCATATAACGTTTTTCTATATACTCAACAGTTTTGCCGGTAAAAATAAATGTTTGTTACCGCTACCATAAAAATCAATAACCTTTTGTTTATTACTTTTTTTTAATATTTTAGGCAAAAAATATTTTATTCTTCATACAATTATTTTTACCGGCAAAACTGTTGGGTATATAGAAAAACGTTATATGAACAGATTAAAGGAATTGTAATTTTAATTTTTTTAAAATTGTTTGAGCAAAATCGGACTAGTGGTTCTCGAGTTATGTCAAAAAAAACCACCAAAGGTCAAATCGATATATCTCGATTCCTAGGGGTGACCCAGCGAAACGCCGGGACACGTATAACTTCTTTTTTACCGATATAACTTTCCCCGGTAGTTTGAACCCTTCCCGATCACTGACCCCTACCATTTGTCGAACAGTGTTATAAGTAGCAGGTTAATGTGCTATTTTCCATTTACAAAAATTTAACTCAAATATAACTAAAATTCTGTATATTGCAGGGGACGACGCACTATGCTTCGTCCCATGGACAAAATTAAAAAAAATCTTTGTCTCAAATTGTGATTAAAGAAGGATTTTTTTAAAGATAAGAAAGTAACTCAAACAAATGTGAAGAAAAATATTTGGTTTGATTGCTTTTACCGCCAAGAGAGGGCGCTAAACTCAGAGAATTTTATGCAAAAATGACTTAACAGAAAAATGGGTTTTAAATGTTTTACGAAAATAATTCTCAAAAATACATTTTTTTTAAAAACTTATTCGAAGGTTTGTTTTTTAATTACTTCAATATATTTGTAGTTAAACTAAAATATGGATATTACAAAACAATAATTTTTTGTTGCTCCGAAAAACACATTTTTTTGTTGAAAAGGCAAAAATTACTTAAGTTTGATGGAGTATAAAAAAAAATAAAGAAAATTAGATATTTTTTTCCTTTCAGCTTATACTGTTATATAATAAACCATTAAAAAATTAGTTACTATTTTTTGCCACAAATTAAAAAAAATGGATTTTTTGAAACGCCTAAATTTATGATTTTTACACAAAATTCACGCATTTAAGAGTGTTTAGTATTCAAACCATGTAAACCTTCCACTTTAGGTATAGGATATGTTGAGCGGACTTTAGTAAAACACTACGAGGAACATTTTTGTGGAACATTCTAACCCTCTAACTCTTTAATTAAAGGGAATTTTTTGACCCCTTTTTAAAAAGGGACAAAAAAGACCCGTAAGTTGGAGAGCTAGAGGGTTAAAGTGTTCCACAAAACTGTTCCTCGTAGTGTTATACATAAGTTCGCTGAACACATCTTATACCTAAAATGAAAGATTCCCATGGTTTCTCCCTAAAATCCAGATTTGTAGGACATTTGAGCACCAATTCTGAATAAGTTCGAAATTAACCCTTAAACACATTTTAAGTTTTTACTTATTACTGGCACTTAAGTTAAATTTTCAATGCTGATGTCTTCAAAGACTTATAGTAGAATTTCATGACAAATATTTTTGCGGAACATTTTAACCCTCTAACTCTTCAACTTACGGGTCGTTTTTGTCCGTTTGAAAAAGGGGCCAAAAAAGTCCCTTTAATTGAAGAGTTAAAAGGTTAAAATGTTCCATAAAAATATTCCTCGTAGTTTTTCACATAAGTTCGCTGAACATACCCTATGCCTAAAATGGAGGATTCACATGGTTTCCTATTTAATCCTATTTAATTTTTTTTTTTGTTTTAGAAAAATCATTTTAAGCGTTTCAGGGGGCATCGACTCTAGGAAAAATTTTGTTTGTTATATATTATTTAGATAGAGCATACTCTTCAGTATATGTTCAGAAAATATCAAATAATAAAAAAATTCGAAAAAATAAAATTTCCACATGTTTTTTTGTAAAACATATTTTAGTCACAAAGTAATATTCTGTGCATTAAATTTGTACACAAAAAAAATTTTTTTTGGGAGCGTTTTTTATCATTGTCTTTATTTTAAATCTTATTTTGCATAATACAGCAGAACAAATAGAAAAAAAACTACATCCAAAGATGCAAGAATTGCACGCAGTCTTTAAAGAAAATCCAATGACGATTCCTCGATGGTGGGCGAAGGCACGTTATACGAGGCAGCCATAAAAGTAATTAATTTATGTAAAAAATAAACAACAAATGCAAAACAAATTAAAAAATGTACGAAATAAAAGATTTTGACAGAAATGAAATGTCTAATAAATTCTCTACCATCGTTTTTAAGAATATTTGGGTTAATTTATAAAATACTCTTTATCCGATTCTTCCCAAATTTGGTGCACATGTAGAAAATTGAGAGGTATAAATTTTGTTCATACACGGTTTTTTGAAATTTTGCTGTTTTCTTAGCGTAAAATTAATTTTAAACTTTAAACGCGTTTTCTCACAACCCTGAGTTCAAAACTGGCTGCCACTGTACAGCCAAGGTTTTTTTTTCTTTCGTAGGCAAGAAAAGACTTTAGTCCTTATCGTGGACTTTTTTTTTGAATTTTGGTAAAATAAATTTTATATCCCCGAGCAAATGTGTTTTTTCTTGCCTGTTTTGAAATGTTTAAGTTTGTGAGGCAACTTTGTTAAAAAAAATTTTTTTAATAAAAATCAGGCCACGATAGGGACTAGAGAATTTATCTGGGATTAAGAATCACTTTACATTTCTATTTTCCGATAATTAATGAAGTCTGCACAGTGGCAGCCTATTTTGCCTTTTTTAAAAAAGGCTAGTAATGAAGTGGCAACTCTGGCGATTTTGACTGGGGAAATATAAAACTGATATTTTTTGATAATACTAAAATAACATGATTTTTAAATAAAAAAATAAAATATTCAAAATATTGTTAATTGAATTTTTGACCGCCATTCAAATATGCCGTTTAAAACGCTGTTTTTACAGTATTTAACCCCCTTAAAACCCATTTTTTGTGAAGGGCATTTTTTTTATTATTAATAAATCGATTTTACCCAAATTGGGCACAAATATGGGTTGACCTTATATCATCAATTCACTTGCTAAATTTCATCGCAATCGGATAATTTTTGCAGGTTTTATAAAGATTTTAAAATAAAGGATATATGGTAGGGCTAAGTGTCCTTGCTTCGATATTGATAAAAATTGACACAAACGTTTCCAGTTTTATGTGCATCTCAGTGGACACTTTTTTATAATTTTACGTCCATATATTTAGCTAATATAATATTTTTAAATTTCAGGACCTATGGGAGGTGGGCGTGTCCTTGGCCCGATATTTTCAAAAATTAAAATTTTTCTTTACTAAGGGGTTCTATGTCAGTATACCAAATTTCAAAACTCTGTATCCACTCCTTCTATTTTTGTCCAATCGTTATATGGGATCAAAGCACTGTGCGACGTTTTTAGAATTTCTGGAAATATTTGTTGAGTTGAATTACAAACTCCGCGAGAATTTCTTTTTCTCGTCTAGGAACGTTATTAAACATTTAGAATATTAAAGTAAAAACAAAACGAACAACAAAAAATTTACCACAATTTGCTTTGTCATCTTCCAATATACTACTCTGTATATTTAACAGTTTTATTTTTGCTTATCCTATATTACCAAAAAATAATCTACTAATTTAGCAGTTTTTTTCTGCAGCATAATTTTTATCTAATTTTTAGTATTCTTAACTAAAATTTTTACGCACTTTTTTCTATTAGTGTAGTTACAGTAAGATGCCCAGTAAAGGTAAAGTTTTGAATTTTTCAAACCCTACCTTCCAAATATGTTTCTTTTGATGTTAAAAATTTATGGCAATATTCGCAGATTTTTAAAAAATATTTACAAGTCGATACAGTAGGTTTTTAATTTAAAAAAAAAAATTTTCATTACCCTCAATTATGTTCTTTTTGATGAAAAGAATCTTGATAATTTTTTTTGGATTTTGTAAATATTAAATATTTATTATCAAACTAGAGCATGTTTGATAATATTTGATTTTTACAAAATCCAAAAAAGTTGTCAAAATTTTTTGTTTTCTCAATCTCACCTTTAAGGGCTAAAAATATGGGCTCAAAAATTACACTAGTTCCCTTGCGTATTTTTGACTGTTGTCTTAAAAATGGGTGTCAAATAAAAGGTAGTTTAAAGACGGCATATTAAAACATTAAAAGGGTTGTACTAGGATGTGCCTTGAATAAAGAAGCGTCGAATTTCAATGCTGGCACCCGTCGTGTTTTTTTTATTTTTTTTATTTAATAATATTTTCGAAATATTCTTAACTTTCTTAGATTTTTAAAAAATTATTCGGAAGTAGCGCAAATGCGTTTATAAAAATTAATTTTTTTTTTGTGAAAAAAAATGCGAATGCGCGTACATTTAACACCAAATGGAACTAAACAGACGGGGGCTAGCACTGATACACTCAAAATAATTGGCATTTTTTTTAATCATTGGATTTATTTTATTTTGTTAAAAAATCCACATTTTGTTATTTCATTTTCAAAATTTAATATTTTTAGCAAAATCTAATTCTTATGCGCTAATATAATGTGAAAGAAAATTATTAAATTTTGTAAAAATGTGAGCACAGGAATGGAATTAAGCTAAATCCAAAACGGATTTATAAATTAAATAAATCCGTTTTGGATTTATAAATTAAATAAATCCGTTTTGGATTTAGCTTAATTTAATTCCAGAAATTGCATTCCCGTAAAATTTAAATTTTTCTTTCACATTATAATAGCAAATAAGTGATAGATTTTATTAAAAATATAAAATTTTTAAAATTCATTAACAAAATGTAAATTTTTTAGCAAAATAAAATAAATCCAAAAATAAATCCAGTGATTAAAAAAAAGGCCTAATATGTCTGTTGGCTGGACAAAAAAATTGGTTGCTTTAACAAAAAATTGTTAATTTAAACAAAATTTTTTGGATTAAAATAAAATTTGTTGATTTTAACACTTTTTTGTTAAATTTAACAAATCTAAATTTAAGTAAAAAATTTATAAAACTACAATTTTATCTGTAATTATACTGAGTCGTAGAATTTATTTAAATTTAGAGATAAATTCGGGGACGCTTCCCGGGCCTAGTCGATATCATGAGAGGGCATATAAGGGCACTCCGATGGAGCAAACATTTTATTCTTTTTGCTCTATCTCGCTTAGTTTTCGAGATATGGGCCATTTTATGAAATGGAAAATTTTTATTAAAAATTTCCGAGGGTACAAGGCCCCGCCAAAGTTCATTTTTGGATAGAGATAACCCCTTTCGCTGGAGTATTGTACAGATAAGCGTAGCCGAAATGTTCATCAATTTTGTTCTATCTCTTTTAGTTTTCGAGATATGGGCCATTTTAAAAAATCGGGAGTGAAAGAAATAGCGCCATCTTTAAATTTTCGAATAGATTGGTAGCGCCATCTACCGGGTAAGAACAGAAACATGAAAATGATATATTTTAACAATAAATTTTTTAAAATTTAACGAGCGGGTTCTTAAAAATTAGTTTTGAAAATTAACACTCAAAATTAGTTAAATTACTGAAGATTTTTAATATTGTGTTAAATGAAGATAACTAAAATCTTTGCTTAAATCAGTGTTTCAACTAAAAATTTGTTACAAATTAGTCAAAACGATTTGAAACCGGTTTGACAGATTTTTCTACTGACGCATTATTTTAAGTGTAGATATTTAAATTACCTTTCATTTGACACCCATTTTTGAGACAAACGCGAAAGATTCACTATAAAGGAAACAAGGCTAATTTTTAACTCCACCTTTTTAGCGTGATGAATGAAAATCGACAAATCATATTTTAAGGGACAGCCTTCCAACAAGGCAATTTTTTTTCGCGTGTACCAACTCGTTTGTAGCCTATCGCTCCCGTTCAGTCAAAGCAAAAATTTTTAAACAATATGCATATAGAATAGTACATTTTGTAGGTTGATTGTATTGAAAATAATGACAAACAATATTTACAAAACGTAAAACACAACACCTACAACATAAAAAGGGTGGATTGAAAAAAGGGTGTAAGAGTTTTAATAAACATTAAAGCAGGATACAAAGAAAAAACAAAATAGGAAAAATAAAATGCTCATCATAGTGGAAATAAACTCAGCAACATTTCTTTGAATAATAAAGATGAAACCAAAATGAAAAAAGTCCTCAAAGGATGTTTGTAAAGATGGCTTTCCATACCAACTGTAAAAAGAATATTTTATCAATAACAGACTTATACACGTAGTGGAAAAACATTGTTGAATATGTTTACAAGCAATTATATATATGTTTACAAACTATCATTTATTTAACACATCGGCTGAAAAGTCCGTAGGATAACCAATAAAACAAAATTTTTTTTTTTTAGCAAAATTCGACTTTATTCACCAACATACCCAAGAAACATTTTTACGGACTCTCCGGCACTTACGGAGTAATGAATCCGGCTTTTACGGCACGTTAACTGTCCGTAATGTACGTATCCGTCAATGCTTGTACGTATACGGAACATTAACGGACCGTATAAATGGATTTTCGAACACAATACGTTTTAACTCCGTTTTGGTTTATCGGTTTCGGTACTTTTAAATACGGATTTCATCGGTTGCAGTTTGTTTACAAAATAAAAAATTATATTTTTGAAAAATCGGTGAAAATATTATTATAACGGGAATATATATGGAGAATTCTTTATAGAGGGAATTCTTTCTATCACACCATTAATCAAACAACATCAGGTAGCAAGGTAAGATTTATGAAACTTAATGTTTTTTGTATAATATGTGAGAATTTCCATCATGTACAGTCAATTAAACCATAACTATTGTCTCTTTTTCATATAGATGTTGGATTTTACTCGGGTTCCTAAGCGCTGGATAGATAGGTAAACCGAGCCGGATGTGCTAAATATTGTAATTGTATTCATTAGAAATTTTATAATAGTAATTGTAAATAATAATTATTAATGAATTTATAAAAAAGGAAAAATGTATTGTGTATTGAAAATAATAAACATATGGTCTATTTTTGTGGAAAAAATCGGTAGGATACAGACAAGGAAATACTCAGTTTTTCGCATGACATAACGGTCCGAAAACGGTCCGGAATTGACGGACTTTCAGCGGACTAGTCCGTTTTTTACATGACATAACGGTCCGTAAACGGTCCGTCATGGACGGACTTTAAACGGACTTGTCCGTTTTTAACACGACATAACGGTCCGTAAACGGTCCGTCATTGACGGATTTTCAACGGATTCGAATCAGTTTCGATGTTCCTTATGTTCCGTTTTCTGGTCCGTATACGGATCCAGAAAACGGTACGTAAACGGAGTTGGATTCCGTTTATGATGGACCGAAAACGGTGCGTAAACGGAACGAATTGTTTGTTGGGTAGTCTCCCTCAAGAGCGATACAATCATTCCAACGCCTTTCTAATATTTCGATACCCTTTTTATAGAATCTTTGGCCCCTCTTCATTCGAACCAAATCTCTTTCCAGCGAGCATTTTTTTTTTTAAGTCCGAAAACAGGTCAAAATCGCTAGAAGGCAAATCTGCATGCGAAAACAATTGAAAGTGTGATTCGTGCCAAAGTATAATGCATACTACAATTGATTCGGTTGCTGCAACCTCGTAATTCGGTTACAGCAACCGAATTCAGTTACAACAACCGAATTCGATTTCAATTCGATTGCGACAACCGAATTATCGGTTGCAGCAACCGAGTCAATTCGGTTGGAAAAAATTCGGTTGTCACAACGGTATTGTTTTGAGAGTGCACACTTTTGATGTATTAATGGCGCGTCTTAGTGATTTAAGTGGCTAAAATCAAATTTTGTGTTTAACCACCTCAATCACTTTGATTTTAACCACTTAAATCACCATGACACGTCATTGCTACTTCAAAAGTGTGTATGAGAAAAATGCCAGCAACATTATTGTCTGTAGATATGTCTATTAACTATTTTTCTGTAAAAGCTTTACTTTAAGAGTTATAGCGCAAAGAAACTTTGAACTAATTTTAGTCCATTTTTAGGGCTTAAAGCCGCGGGTGACTGGCCTGTTTTAATCCGAGAGGATCAATTTTCGCGGGAATATTATTTTTACACCCAATCTGCCGGAAAGTGCGTGGGGAGGGGATAAACTAAAATTTTTGTAATGTATATGGGTGCTCTATTGAGCGCCAATTCTGAATAAGCACGAAATTAACCCTCAGACACATTTTAACTTTTGACTTATTTCTGGCATTGAACTTAAATTTTAAACTTTCATGTCTTCAGAGACTTATAGTAGAATTTCATGACAAATATTTTTCAGGAATATTTTAACCCTCTAACTCTTCAACTTACGGGTCATGTATGTCCCCCCTTTCAAAAAGGGGTCAAAAAGTCCCTTTAATTGCAGAGTTAGAGGGTTAAAATGTTCTACAAAAATATTTGTCATGAAATTCTAGTATAAGTCTCTGAAGATATCAAAGTAGCAAAGTTAAGTACAGTGCCAGAAATAAGTCAAAACTTAAAATGTGTTCAAGGGTTAATCTCTTACTTATTCAGAATTGGCGCTCAAATGTTCCACAAACCTCGATTTCAGGAGGAAACCATGTGAATCTACCATTTTAAGTATAGGATGTATTCAGTAAACTTATATAAGAAACTACAAGCAACATTTCTGTGGAACATTTTAACCCTATGACTCTTCAACTTAACGGTCTTTTTTGTACCTTTTTAAAACGGGGCCAAAAAACTCCCTTTAATTAACGAGTTTGAGTGTTAAGGTTTTCCACGAAAATGTTCCTCTTAGTGTTTTACATAAATTCGCTGAACACAACCTACACCCATAATTGAAGATTCACATGGTTTCCTAGTGCACATATGTAATAAATCCATAACTCAGAATCAGTTTTTGGCCTTTCTGTCATGGAATAGACGAAATATTTAAAAAAAACTTATTTCGCTTTTAATCTACGCTAAATTTCCTATTATATGATAAAGAGTATACGTATTTACAGATCTACAAAATTAAATGAGAGACATTCAAAATTTAGTTTTGACACAAATTTTGAGGTTTACCGCTTAAACCACCTCTAAAGGTCATGAAAGGGTTAAAAGGTGGTATAAAGAACATGTTTGCCTTTTCATTTTCCAAGCAACAGCTATGTAAGTTAATCACCAGAAGCTTCTAGTTTAAGAGTTATAGATGGATAAATGCCTGAACTTTTTTTAGGGTAATTTTTAGGACATAAGTTTAAACGGGCCGGCCGATTTTCACCGCAGAAACCAAATTTTTTGCATATATCTTATTTTTTACTCTCAACCTATTCGAAAATTTGCGTGAGGTTGGAAAAATAAGACTTTTGCACATTTCTTACCGTTATTTTCTTTTTTTTTTGTTATTAATTTATAGACAAATTTGTATACAAGTCCATTTAAATTCATTGAAATTTCGGATCCAAACATTAGTTATAAAATTAGTTATTAGTATGAAATGCCCCATAAGTATACAATGAATGTCTAGCGACATTCATTCTACTTTTAGCAGGTATTTTAAAACTCTTTAAAATCTATACAATTTATTATCCTTTTATCTTTATTGAAATTGTGGAAGAGCAAGGGGAAATTATTTTTTTTTTTGTGTTTTTGTTTTACTTTGACTTCCGTTCAAATATGCTTTAACCAATAAACATGTGCCACAGGTGGATTTTCATGTTATTTTTAAGTAAAAATTTGCCGGCAGGTGGGATAAAGAAGCCATATTTTGAAATATTTCTCAACAACGTTTTTTTCTAACATATTTCTTAAGTTCTGTTATGTTTTTGTTGTGTTTGTTATTTGCTATTTTATCACATAATTTTCTAACCACCATCATCGCTGTCATTAGATGTGCTTATATGTAAATTTTTTGTTTTGAACAATGTTTAGTTTATGTCTGTATATTACCTCCTGCTATCAATTTCCTCTCTAGATAAGCACTTGTGGCTTCAAGGGTGGTATCTTTCCTACAGGCATTAGCATCATCATTATCATCAGCATCATCACTTGTAACACTCATTAGCCTTATTTAACAGGTTTGAGTTTTGCAAGGGATGTATACCTCTAATCACTGGCAAATTGTGCAGACAAGAGTTATTTATTTAAATAAACATAATATTTTATTTAGTAACCAAATCTTTTATATAAGGGCTAATGTTGAAGTTATCTTAAAAAATCTAGTTTATACTAAATTATAAATTATACTAAATTCCGATTACATGGTACAGTAGAGCGGTATTTTTTTTTTTTTTTTTTTTTTTTTTTTTGAGAAAATTCTGTTTTTCTCTGTAGTTCTAAGGACTAAAATTTGAAAATGAAATTTAAATTTGTGAACATTTTAACTTTAAAGTATTGATTATTTGATTGAAAAATTGATTAATAACACTATGCGACAGTCAAAATCGGGATGGGATGAAACCAACGGGAAATGTTATATCGGTCAAAAACAAGTTATACGTGTACCGGCGTTTCGTTGGGTCACCCCTAGGAATTGAGATATATATTTTTTTGACATAACTCGAGAACCACTAGTCCGATTTTACTCAAACAATTTTAAACAAATTAAAAATTATAATTCCTTTAATCTGTTCATATAACGTTTTTCTATATACTCAACAGTTTTGCCGGTAAAAATAAATGTTTGTTACCGCTACCATAAAAATCAATAACCTTTTGTTTATTACTTTTTTTTTAATATTTTAGGCAAAAAATATTTTTTTCTTCATACATTTATTTTAATACATTCATACATTTAATTTTTTTAAAATTGTTTGAGCAAAATCGGACTAGTGGTTCTCGAGTTATGTCAAAAAAAAGACCATCAAAGGTCAAATCGATATATTTCGATTCCTAGGGTTGACCCAGCGAAACGCCGGGACACGTATAACTTCTTTTTACCGATATAACTTTCCCCGGTAGTTTGAACCCTTCCCGATCACTGACTTGTCGCACAGTGTAATTAGAGTAAAAGCAGCAGTGCTTTAATTACCATACATATTTGCATTTAGTTTTCAATTATATTTTTATTTTCAAAACTTAATTTATTTTATATTTTTAAAGGCAAACATACACGTTCAATATTATTGTTCAATGTTTTTAAAAACAACCAATCAGTACAAAATATTTAAAAATAAAATGTTCTGGTTGCTTGATTTTTGAAAAATTTATCAATAATATTGAACGTATATGCCCTAGTTAATATTCATATTTATAATTTTTTTTTTCAATCCTTTTGTGTTTCTAAATACTTTTAAATTGGTAAATTTAGATGCGTTAAGTTTCGATTATAAATGTATCAAATTAGGGGCCAGTTTCATAGTCAGAGCTAGAAACGAAGTTTTTATAAAATTTTATTTAAGTCAAAAAATTTTCAAGCAAAATTTTTAACTAACAAAATATTTAAGAAAATGATCATTCTTAATTTTGACTGTAAAACTGGTCGTAATAGAGAACAAATTCTGAAAATTTTATATAACTGAATGTATTTTAATTTGACTCTAAATCATAATTAATATCACTTTCCGTTTTTAAATTATTTTCAAATTATAGAAAGATGATACAATTTTCACAAGTAAATTACAAAGAATAAAAATTTTAAAGAATTCGATAAGGCCAGCAAGACAGAATACATATTTTTGGCTTTCGCTACAAAGCCATCATCAATGTCATTTGCCTTGAATGTGTTAATAATTTTCAATAATAATTCGATTCGATTTCGCTTAATAGAGCTAAATATACTTTCTTAGACAACATATATTTTGAATACTATTATTGATTTTTTAACCCAAAAAAATTTGTTCAGTATGTACTTCATTTTAACCCAAATTGGCTATCTCTTAATACAATGCATTTAATATTACGTATACGTACTGTATTACTAATATTTGAATATTACTCATACGTCACAGATGACAGCACATTTACTAATTGTGTTAAAAAATATTTATTGAAACGTTTCAAAAGGCAATTAAAATATTAATTGATTCAATTAAATATTTCTTTAGAAACAAATTTCATTGTTAAAATATCTTTTATTATATAAAGGGTTCTTCAACAGGGACGCTACAAAATTAGAAAGACAGGGACAGCAAACGACGTCATATTTCTTGCCGTTCTTTTGACATTTCTCTTCAGTAAGGTTTACCATTTCACGGTGGAAAGATATACGAGCCAACAACGAGTCGAAATTATTAAAATTTACTACCGACATTCGGAGTCAGTGGCCTCAACGTTAAGAGCGCTACGTCCAATTTATGGTCGTCATAATGAATGGCTTCGTCAATAAACACGTACTCCATGAGTCATGATTGCATCCCGAAAAAATTACGGTTTGGTGCGGTTTATGGGCCGGCGGCGTCATTGGGCCGTACTTCTTCCGTGATGATCACGACCGGCACGTTACTGTGAATGGGAATCGCTACCGTTCAATGATAACCGAATATTTTTGGCCCCAATTGGATGATATGGACTTGGAGGACATGTGGTTCCAACAGGACGGCGCCACAAGCCACACAGCGAATGTCACAATCAATTTATTGCAAACCAAGTTTGGAGAACGTGTTAATTCACGAAATGGTCCAGTCGATTGGCCGCCTCGGTCGTGCGATTTGACGCCGTTGGATTATTTCCTGTGGGGCTACGTCAAATCTATGGTCTATGCCAACAAGCCAGCGACGATTGATGAACTTCGTACGAATATCGGCCGATTTATGCTTGAAAACCGTCGAAAATTGGGTTCAACGTCTGGACTTCTGCAAGCGTGCCCGTGGTGGACATGCAAAATAGATCGATTTCCATACATAATGGCATCGAACGTACTTTCACAGGAATAAAGAATTTAATTGATATCCAAAACCGTTTTTGTTTTATTTAAAAAAACTTTTGTAGCGCTCTCATTAAAGAACCCTTTAATTAAGGTCAATAATTTTTTCTGTGTATTTAGTCGAAAATAGAAAATAATCCGTCACAATTTTTACAAAAAAAATACTAACCGTGGAAAATTATTTATTCAATTTAATTCCTAAAATGGATTAATGTAATTTAATGAAATAAATTATAATAAAACCAATTAATAGGGCAAGCAGTTTAATGCAAATGCATGTTTTTTGCCGATAGTCCAAAGCAAATATGCACACAAATTATTTTTTTAAAGATAAAATTAAATAAAATAAAATCTAAAACCAGGCACCGGATTTTACAAACAAAAAACTTTATTTTTAAGTTTTCATCAAGAAATAAAAAAGTATTCAGTATTCTGTTCAAAATAAAGTAAATTTCTAAATTATTTCTTTTTATATTCATCCAAAATTGAAAAAAAAAAAATTTACAAATGATATTTTTATACAAATGATATTTTTTTTATTTTCAACTCCAAACAAAAAAAGAAAAAGAAAAAATAACAAAAATTTTTTGTACAAAAAAAAAGAAGTTTTTCTTTGTATAAAAAAAGTTTTTGTATAAAAAAAAGAAAAGTTTTTTTTTTTGTAGAAAAAAAAAGTTTCTTTATTAAGCACCGTAAGTTGTTTTGCACGTGGAAAAATTTCACTCGAAATTTAAAGGCCTCAAATTGCAATTTAATTTATAAAATCCCAGCCAGCAATTTCGAAGCGCTCATAAATAAGATTCTTAAATGGCTCATCGAAAGGATTATTGTTTTTTTTGAAAATAATCTTTTTTTCGGTAGAAAATATGAACCCTCAGAAAACAATCCAAAAAGTTGTCTCTACAATCTAAAAAGCTGTCTCAAAACGAGGGTTCATTTTTCGGACTCAAAGAAGATTCCAAAATTATTTAAATTTATGAAGAAAATTTCATTTCTGTACACAGGGGGCTCTTTTAGACGAACCACTTTCATAGGAAAAGGTGGAAAAATGGTTATGTTTTTGGAGCTCATTGCTGAGTCATTAATGATAATCTTTGTTTGCTGGGATTTAACAATTTTTTAATTTTATGACAAAGACACAATCACAATAAATACAAAATGTCACTTTTTCCCGAGAAAAATAATAGTCTTGCACATTAAATTTGCGTGAAAACAAACTCTACACAATTTTCACGTAAAATTCATTCTCGTAAAAAATCATTTTTTTATATGGAGTATAACAGTTTTTTCACGTGAAACTTAAACAACTTACAGTGCTTTAAGAAAAACGATCAGCAAACGAATTAATGATGCAAAAATTTTACATTTTGCAAAATTTTGTCTTTTACACGGGTTTTGTTTTTTTTTTTTTTTATTTTGCAACAAAAAACTAAATTTTGCAAAAAGTAAAATTTTTCCATCATTATATTCGTTTGCAGAACATTAATCGCTGATTAACTTTTTTATTATTTTTTTGTGCCATAAAGCATTTTTTCGCGTTCAGATATTATTTTGCAATTTTTTAGTGTGGTTCTTTAAAATCATAATCTAGGGACTATAATACCCAATTCATAGAACAAAGTTTGTTTGCAGAATGAAAATCGCTGATTAAGTTTTTTACTTCAATTTTTGTACCATAAAACGTGTTTCGCGTTTCGCGATTATTTTGTAATTTTTTGAGTGCGGTTTTTTTTTTTTTTAATTTATAATCTAGGGCCTATAATACCCAATTCATAGTACAAAGTTCGGTAGCTAGTTGCAAAAAGAAATCGCGAAAAAAGTCGCGGAAAAAAATATGCAAAAAGGAAAATTCTTACATCAGTATATTTGTTTGCAGAATGAAAATCGCTGATAAGGTTTTTTAATGCAATTTTTTGTTATTTTGAAAAATAGACATTCTTAAAAATCTTATTGATCTAAGGGAAAGTGTTGAGTTCTGTGGCTATTGAAAAATCACAAAATTTTTATGTTTTAAAATGCGTTATTTTTACAAAATACGTGCTTTCGATCCCCAGCCAAGGCAATATCAATTTATGGGCATATTTTCATTTTTTTTTTAAGTGCACGAAATTCCTTACTCTTCCAATTAATATATTTTTGAGTATAATTATATGGAAAATGTCCGCGTTAGCAACATACATATTTGTCGACAGCGCCAAAATATTTTTGCGCAGTGTCTTAAAGTTAATTTTTATCTGAATTCGTATATATGTTTTTAGGATTGCCAACCGTCATTATAACAAAATCCAGCGTTGCATACAATTAGTAATATGAATACAGATTCGTTTAGAAATAGTAATAACAGTAAAACATCTTATTCAAAAAGATTAATATAGAGTTTGTTTAGTGCTTGATTAAGCAGTTAATCCGACTTTGTGAGATTAACTTTTATGTCTGCAGGTGATATAAACCATTATAAAACTTTATATAATTGAATAAATTTGATTATTACCAGCAAACAAAGATGATCATTAATGGCTCAGAAATGAGCTCCAAAAACATAAGCATTTTTCCACTTTTTCCTATGAAAGTGGTCCGTCCAAAAGAGCCCCCTGTGTACTCAGAAATGACTCAGAAAAAAGAACTTATAAAATCGAAATTTTCCTCATAAATTTAAATAATTTTGGAATCTTCTTTGAGACCGAAAAATGAACCCTCATTTTGAGACAGCTTTTTAGATTGTAGAGACAACTTTTTGGATTGTTTTCTGAGGGTTCATATTTTCTACCAAAAAAAGTGTTTTCAAAAAAACAATAATCATTTCTATGAGCCATTTAAAAATCTTATTTATGAGCGCTCCGAAATTGCTGGCTGGGTTTTGAAATAAATTTATTTTATCTCGGGTAAGAAAATATTTTCACCTCAAGCTCGAATATTTTTGTGTAGTTCCTGTTTCTAAAAAGAAATAATTAACAAAAAATGTTATACAGCCAGGAAAAAGAGTTTTTTTGTGTTAAACCTACACTCGAATAAAAAATACCATAAAAAGTTTTAAAATAATTGCTGACATGAAGCCCTAAGAATACATTCTTTGTTAGATTTTAGGTACACTCAAGGGGATTTTTTTTATTTGTAGCCTTTTCATCCATCCATCTTATCGAACGTCTATGCCGAGGAGGAAACTACATACCAAATTTCAACGCCCTAGCTCCAACGTTTTGTGCTGGGCGATGTTTAGTCAATTAGTTATTGACTCCGTCAATCGGTCAGTCATATTATTCTGTTATTCTCTTACATGTAAATAAAGACATTGACAAACATTTATTGACGATGATTATTTATATTGCTCTTGTTTTGCACTATTTTTATTTGTGTTATCTTTATTTATTTTTTTTTTGTTGTTTTTGTTTTTTGTGATTTACATAAAAGAGTAACAGTTTTTTTTTTATAACATACATTTAAAGATTTCAACTTTATTTCATTTTTTTTTTACTCTACTTTCATTTCGATTTTTATTACACTAGCAGATGTTATAAACTAATGTAAATGTACCATAAAATACAAATAAAGCACAAACTTTAGTGTTTTTACTTAAATAACGACAACAGTTGGTAAAAAAAAAAAACATTTTATCTATGTAATCTACTTTAACATGTTTTGTGTGGCAAGAGATAGTTGCGTGATTTATATAAGTTAAAGTATAAAGGTATTTTTTATATTATATAGTGTATTTTTTATTGCAATACTCTTTTATTGAAATACTTCGCTTTTTACTGGAATATACCGCCTAAAAAAATATAACATATTATTTAGATTATTTAACAAATTTAGAGCTAAATAAATTTTTGTAGATAAAATATTTTTATATATCTATTATTGGTATTTTACCCTAAAAAAAATTTGTTCTACAATACATGTATTTAATATTGCGTATACGCACTGTAGTAGTACTAATATTTTAATATTACTCATACGCCACAGATAACATCAGTTTTACTGTTTAGAAGAAAACAAAAAATATTCCACCACTATTTTTAACTAGAAGAGACTAATAAAAACACTTTTATTGCATTTTTCGAAAAAAAACGTTAAATTTAGGAATTATAGCGCGAAAAAGCTTTAAACAGTTTTTAGGTAATTTTTAGTGTTAAAGGTCCAAACCGACCCGAGGGATCCAATTTTTGAAAATATGTTATTTTTTATGCCTTATCTATCAGAAGCTACAGGTGGAGCTAACAAAAAAATCCCATATCTTCCATAAAAGGTCTAACGTAGAGTGTAATCTCTGAGAAAGCTTGTTAAATTATCGACACCAAAAGCAATAAGATTCAGGGTTGGCAGGCAATACCGCTAAAATAACGTTATCGATTCAAAACCCTTTCAACTGACTACCGTTACCCCTGAAATACCGTTACCGAAATATCCGGAATACCGTTATCCTTAAAATACCGATACCGAAATAAATGAAATACCGGTATCCCTAAAATACCGTTACCGTTATTTTTAATTTTCTGCTTTTGGTAATTTCACGTGGTTATTGAGTACTTTTTGAACATTAAGTTGATAAATTGGTTCTGTTTTTAACCTCGTTTATTTTTTGTAAAAAAAATTGTGGGATGCATCGAAATAACTGACTACCGTTACAATTAAAAATCCGTTACCGATATAACTGAAATAACGTTAACCTTAAAATACCGTTACCGAAATAACCCAAATATCGTTATCTTTAAAATACCGTAACCAAAATAACTCAAATACCGTTATCCTTAAAATACCGATACCGAAATAACCTAAAATTTCGTTACCCTAACGATAACCGCATTCGTTTCGGTTACCATCCATGATAATATTTGATGTAAGTGCACCGCGCCACACACAGTCGAACATCATAGAAATGTCTAGAGTAGAGATGGGCGCGTGACACGAAATTTGCCTGATTCACGCGTGAGCGTGAGTTAAAATGCTAGCACTCACGTAAGTCGTGCGTGAGTGTGAGTTGAAGAAAATGTTCGTGAGTGAGTCGTTCGTGAGTTTGTGTGATTATATATATTAAACCAGATTGCAATATTTTACAATTTTGGAAAAATGCCAGAGATTTTCCCCTCCTTCAGAAACTGGCTACACAAATAATGTGTATTCCAGTATATTCAGCTACTACCGAACAGGTGTTTTCTACTTCTACCTGAATTCCTGAGGAAAGAAATCGACTTCTTTGACAAAAGTTTCTTCAACCACAAAAATTTGGAATAACCCCAAGAAACATTTTAACGGACTCTCCGGTACATACGGATTCATGAATCGGGCTTTTACGGCGCGTTAACTGTCCGTAAGGTACGTATCCGTCAATGCCTGTACGTATACGGAACTTTAACGGACCGTATAAATGGATTTTCGAACACAATACGTTTTAACTCCGTATTGGTGTATCCGTTTCCGTACCTTTAAATACGGATTTCATCGGTTTGTTTACAAAATAAAAAATTTTTGTAAAGTCGGTGAAAATATTATTATAATGGGAATATATGGAGAATATGCAATAGAGGGAATTCTCTCTATCACACCATTAATCAAACAACATCAAGTAACAAGGTAAGATTTATGAAACTTAATGTTTCACAATGTTTTGTGTATAACATGTGAGAATTTGCATCGTGTACACAGTCAATTAAACCATAACTAATTTATTGTCTCTTTTCCATATAGATGTTGGATTTTATTCCGGGTCCCTAAGCGCTGGATAGATAGGTAAACCGAGCTAGATGTGCTAAATATTGTAATTATAAATAATAATTATTAATGAATTTATAAAAAGAAAAAAAAGTACTTTGTATTGAAAATAAACAAATGGTCTATTTTTTTGAAAAAATCGGTAGGATATGGACAAGGAAATACTCCGTTATTACACGACATATCGGTCCGGAAACGGTCCGGCATTGACGGACTTTCAGCGGACTAGTCCGTTTTTACATGACATAACGGTCCGTAAACGGTCCGTCATTGACGGACTTTAAACGAACTTATCCGTTTTTAACACGACATACCGGTCCGTAAACGGTCCGTCATTGACGGGTTTTCAACGGATTCGAATCAGTTTCGATGTTCCTTATGTTCCGTTTTCTGGTCCGTATACGGATCCAGAAAACGGTACGTATACGGAGTTGGATTCCGTTTATGACGGACCGAAAACGGTGCGTAAACGGAACGAATTGTTTGTTGGGACATTTAAAGATTTGGGGCGAATT
Organism: Leucophora obtusa; assembly: GCA_949987735.1. Lineage (NCBI taxonomy): Eukaryota > Metazoa > Arthropoda > Insecta > Diptera > Anthomyiidae > Leucophora > Leucophora obtusa. The sequence goes on from OX465299.1 coordinate 49,497,745, forward strand.
TTTTTAAATTATTTAAAATTTTACGAAACTTTTTGTGTATAAATAAAAAATGCGGAATTTTTGGCAAATTTTGAACTTCTGTTGTGAAACATTATCGGAAAATCTAAAAAGAAGCAAATATGAAGTAAAAAAAGCATAAAAATCAAAGAAGGCAAAAAAAAGCAAATTAACCTTCTTTGTTGATTACAGACGCAACTAATGATGGGTATTGGCAAAGGAAGACTGTGGTGGCTATTCCTACTTGTGACTCATTGTGACCGTCATAAGACTATTTTTAAAACTAACAGTGGGTCTCATACTGCAGGTTTAAACATAGGTTAATAGTTAACCCAAAAATTTGTTGTTATTTTGTGTATATCTTTTTGACATTTTATTTTGTTTTTAGTTAAGTTAAAGTTAAACCCACAGTATGAAACCCACCGTAAGAGTCTTCACTTTTCATACAAAACAACAATAAAATTCTAAAAATTTAAATTTTATTTGTCAATGTTATGATTGTGTCATACCAGGTCTTCATTTTTTTTTTTAAGTTTTCAAACATAAGCTGTGTTTTTGCGGCAAACTATCAACGTTGGCTTATGTCATTCCCATACAAATTTGACATTAGTAACGTTTAGAGGTTAACACTAAACGTTGGCTGATGTCAAAATTATATGGGAATGACGTAAGCAAACGTTGATAGTTTTCCGCACAAACACAGCTATAAATTCGAATAAATATAATTTATTGTAACTTTGCCACAACAAATACATAGGGAATACAGTCACGTCTAAGAGTCACAGACTTTTCGTAGGAATATGCACCTATATTTGTTTTTCTATACAAAATATTTAAATTCCAGTAGGCAGAAAGTATGTGGAATGTAATTTTTAATTAGATAAATAAATATTGGCTTTCACGACTAAAAATATAATTTCAAATAAAGATGGTTGTCGTAATCGCCCGAATTCGATGGACAACAAATTCGTTGTCCACAGCTTCGATTGTTTGCTGGGTATATAAAATAACAATTTTATTTCTGCAAATATTATTGTTCATTTTAATTTTTATTTTTTTAAATGTGTATATTTAATTTTTTTATACAATCATGGCCAAAGCTCAATCATTTAATTAAATTTTAATAACCCAATAAAAATTGCACGGATTTGCTTGATTTGTTAATGTATCTAAAACACTAAACATGTGGTAATTTTATTACCACATATTTGTGAGTTTTAAATTATATTTCTTTTTTGTTTACATTATTCAAAACTTGGCACAATTTTTAATATTCTTTGATTTGCATTAGTATTTATAGAATAACAGAAAAGTGTATATTTAGGTGGAATATTTCAAACTTGAAAATTAAATGACTGAAATAACCAAAATTTTTAATTTTTTCTAACCGAATTTGTTCGGTTTCTGCAACCTTGTAATTCGGTTGCCCCAACCTAGTAGGCCTGTCTACCAAATTTCACTGAAATATCTTCGTATTTGCGACCTGCAGCGAGTAAACAAGCCAATTTTGAGGGGACCCTTATGTGGGCACTAGGTCTAAACATGGACCGATTTTAACCAAAATCAATAGGCTTTGTCCTTGGGCCAACGTAGGCCGGTGTACCAAATTTCATTGAAATATCTTCGTATTTGCGATCTGTAGAGTGCGCACAAGAATGCATGAACAGACAGACGGACGGACGGACTGACGGACATCGTTAAATCGAAATAAAAAGTGATTCTGAGCCGATCTCTATACGATCGGTATATTATAATTGAAATTCGTTTTTAATTTTTTCTGTGTATTAGTTGCATTTCCCGCTTTTTATTTCTATTAATCGATTATAACTAATTCAAGGTTTTTATCGAATTTCAACTAATATTTTCCCTGGGTCCAATATTTAAATATACAACTTAATAATGGCCTTCATGACTAAAAGTATAATTTAGTATGTATAAAGATAGCTGTCGGTGTCGGCAGAATTTATTTGGGTAGTAACTTCTTTGAACAACTGAGACTGCTTTCTGGGTGTACTTTCATTTTCGTTTCGATAGAGACTTTATAATTTGTACACTCAAAATATTAAGTCAGTTGGCTGAACAGAAAAATGTGTTAATTTAACAAAATTTATTCCTGTTTTTGGCTTAAAATAAAATTTGTTGATTTTAAAACTTTTTTTTTTTTTGATAAATTTAACAAGTCTAAATTTAAGTAAAACATTAGTAAAGTTACAGTTTTATCTGTAATTATACTGAGTCGTAGAAATTATCCAAATTTAGGCTCTCGGGACCGTGCCTGGGTCTAGTCCATATCATGTGAGGGCATATAAGGGCACTCCAATGGAACAAAAATTTTGTCCATTTTGCTCTATCGCGCTTAGTTTTCGAGATACGGGCCATTTTATGAAGTGGAAAATTTTTATTAAAAATCTCTGAGGGTCCAAAGACCCATCGAGGTCCATTTTTGGTATTGTACGGTTGGGAGTAGTCGAAATTGTCATCAATTTTGCTCTATCTCTCTTTATTTTCGAGATATGGATACATTGGTGGCGCTATCTACCGGTAAGTAACAGTAACATGAAAATATTATATTATAACAATAAATTTTGTAAAACTTAACGAATGGTCCCTGAACTTTGTTTTTTATGAGAGTTCAGTTACCTGTCCTAGGATTTGTCTTGTGACATGTCACAAGGGGTCAATATTCCCCTCCTATGATAACGCCATGTAAAAGTGACCAGTCTATTTCATATAAAGAGGCCAGTTCGGTGACAGTTTGTTAAAATATCCCGTAGGGTGGTTTTAAATAATTTTGAGGAGTCAATTGCCCTCCAAGGACCTATCCCGTGACCGGTCAACCGAAGTTATATTACTAAATTAGTGCAAACATGAACCAAAGAGAATGAATTAATTTTCTAAGTATTTTCTGATTCGTTGCTTTCACTGTTGCTTTTAAAAAACTTGACCAATACCGAAATAAAAAATAAAATTCGCGGCATATTTTTTAAAATATTTTTTTACTTATTTTACTCTTTTATTTAGTTTGAACTTTATTTTTTTGCGATTTGCTTATTTTATCTCTTATTTTAAATTTTTATAATTTTTTTATAAAAAATTTTAAGTTTTGTATTTTCGACGTTTTATAATGTTAAAGCTGTTTTAGTTTTAACAATTGGTACTTCGTTTAATTTTCATTTTAACTTAAGGGCAATTTTTTAAATTTTTATTTATATTATCAGAGTTTTTGAGGTAATTTTCTAATTTTTAATTTAATTATGGCCAACGCAAAAACTGAGTCAACTGCCATTAAAGGACCTATCCTGTGCCCGGTCAATCGGGGGCATACTGAAGGCACTTCCACTATATTTGTGTGTGTGTTAATGTTGTTTTCTTTTAAATTTTTCTTTTCCATTTTTTTATTTGCTTGTAGTGTTTGTTATTTTTCTATTTTTTTATTTGAACAGAAACGAAAAATATTTTACTTTACCATCAGCCAGCCATCACGCATAAACAACATTACACTGAGAGAATTATCTAAATGGTATTAATGAATTTTTGCATTAATATAATGAAGTTGCACTGGAACTCGTCCATTGAAACTTTTCATTGAATTAATGGAATTTTTCATAAAATGTTGTAAAAAATTTCATTTCATTTATTAAAACTTTCATACACTCAATGAAAAAGTTTCATTAAAACTAATTTCATAAAATATATGAAGCTTTTTCATCATATTTATGAAATTTTTCATTTACTTTGTAAAGAAAACTTCATTAGTTTATTGAAAATTTTCATTAAAACTCGTCCAGGAAAATTCTTTCTGTGTAGCTCAGACGGTAGAGCGTTTGGCTTACAAGCAGGAGGTTGTGTTATCGAGCCCTACTTCGAAGCCAAGTAGATTATTTTTAATTCTTAATTTTTTATTAGTTTATTTGAAAAGCTATTTTTAGACACACCACTTTAAAGCGCTATTTAAAACATTGAAGAAAAGGGTGTAACTAGATACGTGTCAGCGAATTGTCAAAAAAAAAAAAATCAAAACTATTAATTTATTACGGTTTGCCACGTTCTTTTGGTCTCCCGTAAAGTTTTCTTTATGTATTTTATCCCTTATTGGAGCAAAACATTCATTCAAATGTTGTATTTGCATTAACAAGCTTTTTAATTAATTTCTATTTGTGTGGTTTTTTTTTTTTTTTGTATACTCTTAAGGACTTGTTGACCAAATATCCCTAGGTAATTTAAAACATATACATATACAACAGGAAGTCATTTATTTATTTTGTTTTTTTGTAAAAAAAAAATTGTTTTTGTTAAAATGTTAATTAGTTTAGACATGTCTTTATTACACGTTTTATTTGTTTTTCTGTAATTTGTATTCTTTTACCCGGCATTTCATTAACTAAATTTAACAAATCCTTGTTATATATTTAAGTAACTTTATTTAGTTTATAGCAGAGATTTTGAAGTAAATTGCGTTTTATACCCTACACTACTCTGTGCATGCAGAGAGAAAATATAGTTGAACTTAGTTGAGGAAATGAAATTGACATACTCGTAGTCTGGCTCTAGTGATCATAGATATAATTCTTACACTAATAGAAATAAACCTGTAAAAATAGCAGAACAAGCTACTAAAAATTAGTTGAAAATGACCTTGCAGAAAACACTGCTGAAATTAGCTGATTTTTTGCCCAATACTAGTAAAATAAGAATAGCGACAATAAAATTATTAAATTTAAAGAATTTGGGTTATATTTGAGCTAACTTTTAGTTGATTTAAAATGACAAATTTTAGTGTAAAATCTGAAGAAAATGTTGCTTAATATTAAATAGTAGAATAAAAATATCAAAAAAAAACTGTGAAATTTGCAAATTTTTGTTATTTTTAAGTTAAATTTAGTTGAATACAAATAGCAATCTATCCTGCTAAAATCAACAGAAATATTTGCTAAGAAATAGTAAGCTACTGATTTTAGAAGGCTAGATTTTTATTTGCATCAAAAAAATTTTTAAAATAAAATTTAGGAAATTCTGATTTTTTTTGGTGTACTTAATATTTAGCAAAATCTTTTGCTGATTTTAACAGGTTAATTTGCTATTTTCCTTTAAGTAAATTTAACTCAAATATCACACAAAAAAATAAAAACTAATTTCAATCATGAAAACCACCTATTCAATAAATTTTGTCGTTGAAATTCCTCCAATCACGAAAATTGTTCATTCAATTAAAAATTTGTAGCACTTTAATTGAATAAATTTTCAATAAAATAGTGATACAATTGATTAGGATTTTTATTGGTTTTTTATATGAGTTTGATTAAAAATTAATTCATTGGATTAAAAATTGTTTTTTTTTTTTTTTTTTTTTTTTTTTTAATAATAAATACAGCAAAAAAAAAAAAAAAAAAAAACAAAAATTGATCAATATTGTAGAACTTCTAAATAAACTATCAGCTGGATAAAGTGGCAGTTGCAATGCCAACCAAGGTTGCCAACACTTGAACTGAAAAAATGGCTAGAAATGACTAAAATTGGAAAATAATGCTAAAACTTAATAATTTTAAAATAAATCAGTGATAATAAAGAGTTTTAACACGACTTTCATAAAAGTGGCCTTTAAATTTTAATGTTTTCCGAATTTCTAAAATATGTTCATTCAAGTTTTACAAAAAATATGATTTTAATTCGAATGTAAAAATTACTTGTGTCTGTAAACCCAAATAAATATTTCAAAAATTTAAATTTTTGCACTAAAAATTTTAAAATCGTAAAAATTCAAGCATTTTTGTATGAAATTTACTGTAAAACATTAAAAGAAAAAATGGCTAGGGGAAAATAAAATGGCTAAATCTTCCGGCTAGATCCAATCTAGCCATTTTTTTATGGCTAGATGCAATTAAAACGGCTAAATCTAGCCAGAAAATGGCTAAATTGGCAACCTTGATGCCAACTATAAAAAATATACCTCTTTATTTTTAGCTTGAATGTCATTAAAATAAAAGCTGCATTCCATTTTCATTCAGTTGATAGATTTATTTAAGCCCAAATTAGTTTGGAAGTATCGTAAAAAAAGTAACGTATCATTCTCATAATGAATAAAAAGAGTATAAAAAATAAAAATATTGCATTTTTTATCTTTTTCTTGTGCATAGAATTAAATGTCAAGTAATAAAATAGAAAATTTCTATTTTCAACAGAACTTTTTTACGATTTTACTTGACAACAGTTTCAATGCATAGAAAAAAGATAAAAATATATTTCTATATTATTTTAACACATTGAATTGATTACAGATACGTTTTTTTACTTTACGATTAAACTAATGAAGCCTTTATACTTATGTGAAAAGTTCTCTCGTAGAAATTAGTTTTCTTCTTTTTTCTGAAGCATAAGGCCTCTGTTAAAATTTTTTGAAAACTAAAAAAAAAAATATATTTTGATTTAAAATAATTTTTAATATTTATATTTTTTTAACAAAATTTCAAATTTAAAATTTTTTTGAATTTGTTATAAATTTTTTTTTTAAAACTAAATTAAAATATATTTGTTTTAAAATAATTTTTTAGAATTCTTGTTTAAAAAATTTTTAAACAAAAAATTTCAAAAATTAGATTTTTGTTTAAAAAAATTTTTAATTTTTTAAACAAAAAATTTTAAAAATTACATTACTATATTATAGTAATGTTTTAGAATAAATGAATATTCAGATTTAATATGGCAAAATTGAAATATTTAACTAAATAAAATAACAAACTCAACGAGAATTTATAAAATTTATAAAAAATAATTTAAAATACTACCCAGGAAAAATTTTTACAATTGGTTGCCAACCATGCTAGTTCCGCAACTGGTTCCAATGCAACCGATGCCATGGAACTGGTTCCGAAACCAGTTCCAGGGATCCAATATGGAAGGTATGACTGACGTAGAATCAGTTCTAGAACTAGTTGCAGAACTGATTCCAGGGCAACCGGTTCCACTTTGGAGCTATAGAAGGGGTTGCTTTTGGGACAATTTCAAACAAAAAGAATCGGTGTTAGAATCGACAGTAGAAGGGGTTGTGAATGAAAAGCAGCTATTGTACAACCGATTCTTTGGAACAGAAAATTTTCCTGGGTAGTTACTAATCAGGGATGATAAATGGGATTTTCAAAATAGTACCAACCTGCTTAAAAAATAGTACTTTTTCGACCCGCAAAGTACTTTTTTTTTAATTTTTTATTATAAATTAACAAAAAAAAGTACATATATGAAAGTGCTTTTGTACCAGTGTTGCCACCAGTAAAAGAAAAAATTACACAGCTGTAGGTCAAAAATTACCCAAAACCGTATGAAATTACACAAAAAATTTTTCAAAATAAACTCTCCTGAGCACAGTGGGGAAGAATATAAATATTTTATAAAAAATTTCGCCATTTCTTACCAAAGTTTTGCATTTTTTCTATTTATAAACCGATTTTTAAAGACTTAGCATTTTTTCATCTGCAATGTGCAAAAGTTAATTGCTTTTTAAAACTAAAATTTTGCATTTTTGCAATAACCTGTTCTGGATTTTTACCTTCAGCAAAAGCAAATCCAGGCCAATTTCCCTTAAAAAAAAATTAAAAAATATATTTTTGACACTTGCTTTAATTCTATATTCTTTGTAACAGGGTGTATCGAAAATTAGTTATAAAAGAAATCGGGTGTATTAAAAATACAAATTTACTTGGTTTTTGGCAAAAAATTTTTTGCCCAGTACAAAAATATTATTAATAAAATGGTATTTTATCCATATTAAAAGCTTCTTTCAGAAAAAAGTATTTATGTTTTTTCAAAAGGGTACTTCATTCAGATGCTAATTATTCTCTCCCATACCCCTCAAATTTTAACCATATATAAAATTATAATAATTTCACAAAAAATTACCGATATTTTTTTCAAAAATTTTATACGATTCTGTTGAAATCTGGAACATGTTGGATTTACCGAATTCTAAAATATTTTGATTCTGCTCCACCTTGCTGCGTTCACAAAATGTTCGTCTGTTCAAAGCCCAGTGTCATGTTAACTACAGCCAAAAAAATTTTCAGAGAATGGAAGGCAACAATCATAACAAACCTAAATTTTCCCACTCACTAAATTTTTATATGGTTTTGCAAACCAAGAGAATTTTTAAAAGAAGCTTGACAATTATTTTCGCAAAAAATAAACAAAACAATAAAATACATAGCACCATTTTTGATTTCTTCTAAACTCGGTTTGGCGTTGTAAAAATTTATAAAATCATTCACCAGAAACTGGAAATTTGTGGTAAATGGTTCATAGAGAATCTCGTTTCGTCTATATCGACTAATTTTTATTAACTTTCAAAAATTTACGGAACTTTTAAAAATTAGCGGAAATTTGTGTAAAAAGTGAAATTACACAAAAACTACACAAATATGTCATTATTCAAAAATTATCCAACGAATGTGTAAACAGTCCCGTTTTTGAATAATTATTCAAAAAGTGGCAACACTGTTTTGTACATTAAAACAAGGTTCAAAATATAATATAGATCCACTTCACTCTGTATAGTGTATTTCGTTCTTTCTTCTTCCCAATTACCTTTTTTATATTTTTCTATCGCTTTTGTTCTTGCATCCAATCTTCAGCGTTGACTATTATTTTGACGTCCCAGTCTCATCTTTAATATTTAAAAAACGGGGTCAAAAATTATAAAATTTTAATCTTTTTTTAAATTTATTTCTTATAATTAAAAAAAACTATATATGGATTGGGTATTAAAACAAACAACATGCCCGAACATGTCCAATTTACTAAAAATTAATTTACCGCACAATTTAAATTAACTAATATAAATTCAGAAAACTAAATCAAATAAAACTAAACAAAAAACACAACAATTTAAAGATTTTCTCCTAAATTCAAATAAATGTTTAATATTTTTTGCAAAATTTTAGAAACCTTTCCTTTGAATTACGTTTCTTACGATTTTTTACTATTTATTTTGAATAATTTAAAATGGTATCAAATAATGATAAGGAGTAACATAGTACTTTTGAGGTTCTAATAGTACCATAAAAAGTAATATAGTACCAACTTTATCATCCCTGTTACTAATACATTAACATTTATAAAAACAACTACATAAATAAAGCAAACGAAAAACAACAACAATATGCTGATGTTTTTCTCTTGTTTTATGAAATGCTTTTGAGTGGTAGAATAAAAAAAAAATGTCAAGCAAATTGCAGTTTTGAGCAATTATTTAATCCATTGGATTAATTTTTAATTGACACCTTTTGAAATAATTTAACAAATCGTTTTAATTGAAAAAAGTTGAACAATATTTTTTTGTGTGATAACTAAAATTCTGTATATTTAACAGTTATATTTTTGCTACTACTATTTTACTAAAATTTAGTAAAAATAATTAAATAATTTTAGCAGTTTTTTTCCACAAGGTAATTTTTAACTAATTTTTAGTACAGCCAAAAAAATAAGTTAGTAGAAAAATTAGTAAAACTTCTTGTATATCAAGTGTACTAGTTTCCAACAATTTTTTTTGTTGCAGAAATTCAGTTTTCAGCAAAAGTTTTAGTTATATTTTTTTCCAACTTTTGTTGAAGTAGATAAATAAATTGTACCAATTTGAAAAATATAACTCAATACCCAAATAATGGGCCAATCACTTGACTTCCAACTCCGCCAGAAACCGAGAATTTGAACTTTTTAAACACGTTTTATAGAATTATAAAAATACTTGACCGAGATATTTTTATATATTCCGCTATATTTATTGCATCGTTAATTGAAATCTGCTTTTCGTAATATGACCCAAAGCATACTGTACCCAGGAAAATTTTTTACAATCGGTAGCCAACCACACCCATTCTACAACTGGTTCCACTGCGGCCGATTCCATGGAACTGCTTCCGGAACCAGTTCCTGGTATCCTATATGGAAGGTGTGGGTGACGTACAATCAGTTCCAGAACTGATTCTAGAGCAACCGGTTCCACTTTGGAGCCATAGAAGGGGTTGCTTTTGGGACTATTTCAAACAAAAAGAATCGGTGTTAGAATCGACAGTAGAAGGGGTTGTGAATGAAAAGTACTTATTGTACAACCGATTCTTTGGAACAGAAAATTTTCCTGGGTATTGTAATGCATCATATAGTCAGCCTGACCGACTTAAATTTTTTACTTGAATTTTTCTGCAAAGATTTTTTCCTCTTGAGTTAATTTTTTCTTTCTTTTCTAAAACACTTATCTAGGAAGGTATTCTTATAAGAAAACTTGCTTTACAATTAACATTGTAAGTGCCCAGGAAAATTTTTTACAATCGGTAGCCAACCACACCCATTCTACAACTGGTTCCACTGCAACCGATTCCATGGAATTGGTTCCGGAACCAGTTCCTGGGATCCCATATGGAAGGTGTGGGTGACGTAGAATCAGTTCCAGAACTAGTTCCAGAACTGATTCTAGAGCAACCGGTTCCACTTTAGAGCTATAGAAGGGGTTGCTTTTGGGACAATTTCAAACAAAAAGAATCGGTGTTAGAATCGACAGTAGAAGGGGTTGTGAATGAAAACTACTCAGGAAAATTTTTTACAATCAGTAGCCAACCACACCCATTCTACAACTGGTTCCACTGCAACCGATTCCATGGAACTGGTTCCGGAACCAGTTCCTAGGATCCTATATGGAAGGTGTGGGTGACGTAGAATCAGTTCCAGAACTAGTTCCAGAACCGATTCTAGAGCAACCGGTTCCACTTTGGAGCCATAGAAGGGGTTGCTTTTGGGACAATTTCAAACAAAAAGAATCGGTGTTAGAATCGACAGTAGAAGGGGTTGTGAATGAAAAGTAGCTATTGCACAACCGATTCTTTGGAACAGAAAATTTTCCTGGGTAGCTATTCTACAACCGATTCTTTGGAACAGAAAATTTTCCTGGGTGTGTATCAGATGAAGTTTAAAAAGTTGAAATGAATGAATGAATCTTAATTCTAGCAAGTTGATATTTAATAAAATTAATTTGATAGCTTTTGGAGCGTATGATTAATATGTATTTAAATTACAACCATACCCAAGAAAATTTTTTACAATCGGTAGCCAACCACACCCATTCTACAACTGGTTCCACTGCAACCGATTCCAAGGAACTGTCTCCGGAACCAGTTCCTGGGATCCTATATGGAAGGTGTGGGTGCCGTAGAATCAATTCCAGAACTAGTTCCAGAACTGATTCTAGAGCAACCGGTTCCACTTTGGAGCTATAGAAGGGGTTGCTTTTGGGACAATTTCAAACAAAAAGAATCGGTGTTGGAATCGACAGTAGAAGGGGTTGTGAATGAAAAGTAGCTATTGTACAACCGATTCTTTGGAACAGAAAATTTTCCTGGGTATGGTGCGGCGTATATTTATATAGGCAGATGGAATTCATAACAACTTGACTAACAAAAATTTCAATTGCGGTTATCAATATGATTCATTCGGCTGAACAAAACTTTAGGCTTCTATGATAAAAAAAAGGTTGTTTTTTAAATTTCCCGGTGTTTTTGATTGACCCGTAAAAAAAATTGGTTGAGTGATTATTATTCACCACATTAAATTTTATTACTCCACAAAACTGTATTATTTTACAATTAAACTTAAAAGTTTTATAAACCATTTTTTAAAACGTTTATTGACCTTTTTTGCTTCTCATTTAAATTTTGAATTCTATCTCACGTTTTCTAGCTCCACCAAAACAATGCAAATTTTTTGCATTGGAAAACTATGAAAATTGAGTAAATATTTCAGAATAATGTTTTGTTATTTAAACAGGATTACAAATTATATTTCTTATATTTTGTAAGACTTTTAAATTTAAAAACTGCTAAAACTGGCAATTTTTTTTTTTTTTGCTAAATGCTAGTACATACTGCTAAATTTATAAATTCTTTATTATATTTGAGTAAACTTTTAGTTAAATTTTTAGTAAATTTTTAGAAAAATTAGTAAACTAAAAATAGCAAAAACAAACTGTTATATCTACAAAATGTTTGTTATACTGCTAACATCAACAGAAATATTTGCTAAAAAGCAAATATTTGCTAGCACACCTTCCCTTGTCCAAGTTAATAGTTTATACTCATTTATATTGTTAATGCCGTTACAGCTGACACACCCACTTTTTCTCAGCTGTCTTAAACGGATATTATTGGTATGTTGCTAGTTAGATTTTTCCAACCTTTTTCCTGTTTATTGTGTTAATGACACTAATTGAATTTGAACTAGTACATTTTTTTTTTAAGATTATACAGAGTTAAGAGTAATGATGATTAAAGGAATGACTGTTATAAATCAATTGGCTTGTTTTGTACGTTTTTTTTTATATAAAATAAAATAGGATTTCAATAAATTAAATATATCTCCACAGTAATAGAAAAAAGTCTGTAAAAATTTTGGTTAAAACCACTAAAAATTAAGTAGAAATAACCTTGTAGAAAAACGGCCAAAATTAGCAGATTAATTTTTCTAAATAGTAGTAAGACAGGAACAGCAACAATAAAACTATTAAATATACAGAATTTGTTAAATTTGAGTTAAATTTCAGTTAATAGAAGAAATAATTTAGCTGCCAAAATTAGCAAAACTTTTGACTAAATAATTTGTAGAAAAATTTCAAAACTTTTTTTAATTTATTATTTTTTTATGCGAATAAAATTCTAACATTATGGAATCAGCAGCATACTATTTTTTAGCAAATATTTCTGTCGATTTTAGCAATATAGACTGCTATTTCCATTCAACAAAATTAAACTGAAATATGGCAACAATTTTGAAGATATAACAGTCATACTTTTTCCATTCATATTCAACTCATTCCTTTAATTCTTGTTTATGATTTCATATTATTTTATTCTTTTAATTATCTGAAACACTGTAAAATTTTCTATGATCGTCTGATTACAATATTTTTTATTCATTTTGAAAACAACTGAAATTGTATAAAAGCAGAAAAAATTGTAAAATATTTTTAATTAGCTTTCTTATTCTAAATAAGGAACTTTGTTCGGTCTTCGGATACGAACGGGCTTCCTGAGTAAAAGTTCTGACAAACAATTTTCAAGTGTTTTAATTTAAACCGAATGAACTCCTACAATCTTCGGAACAAGGTTGTTTTAAATTTTATTTGTTTTTGCTATTTTTAGTGGACTAGTATTTGGAAATTTTACGGTATAATTTGTCATTTTCAATAAACTAACAGTCAACTAAAATATAATTAAAATTCTGTAAATTTAGCAGTTTCGTTTTTGCCGTTCTTTTCAAACTAGTACTTAAATAGCGAAAAATTTGTTCAGCATATTTTAGAGCGTTGTACTATTACACATATGGTTTAGGGTTTGATCCCCAGCGACGGAAACATCAATTAAGAAAAATAATATATATGAGTTTTCTATCCCTCATAGTGTCCACATTCTGTTTTCCGACATCACTGACCCTACCGAAGTAAAATAACATAACAGGGCTATGAACTAAAAATGTTCAACAAAGTTCGTCCTCTCTCCATCAGATGGCGCGCAACAAATATTCTAAGATTCCACACTTTGCGCAATTACCTGCATTATTACTAGTTTTTGGCTAAAGAACAATTTTTTATTAAAACACCCAGCAAAAAAACCGAAGCAGTAGAAAACGCCCTACAATTGATGATCTAGATGTACTTCTTTTTAAACATAAACACTAATAATTTTAACATTGAGTTGTTATAGGAGAGTAGTACTCCCACTTCAACATTTTTTCAGTACTTTTTGAACGAGTGCATATTTAATTGGAGCTCTTTTTCACCAGTTAAATGTTAAAAAATATTCTTCACAAAAAAAATTATATTTTTTTTATTTTACAATAGTATTTTTATTGCTGCCACCGGCTATCGAACTTGCGACCTCATTTATGCTAGTCCAGCTTTCTACTGCTGAGCTACTCTTTGATATGAAAGTTGACTGGCATAAAACACCACTTTGTCATTGCGAGATATTGTGCTTTATTGTTTTCAATAAAAGTACTTTTTAAACAAGTGCAAAAGGTGCACTGCAATTCAGTACTTATTTCAATACTATTTTCATAAGCGCATAAAAAGCAATTTTTCATCATTTCTATTTTATATATTTTTAAAAATTCTAAAATTAAAAAAAATATGGAATTTAAGCAAATTAATTATAGATATTAAAAAAAAAATAAAAAAAAACGAGCATGCCGACTATACAATACCCTACACCAGTCTGGTTAAGAGCCAACCATGTTCCGAAATTCGAATGGGTTAAAATGGGACTTGTGTCAAAATTTTCTATAAAATTATAAAAGAAGAGAAAATCGTAAATATAGCCCATATGGGCGATAGGTCCAAATATGGACCGATTCTATATAGAATCTATCGGCTTTTTTCTCTGGACCATGCAGTGTTGCCACTTTTTGAATAATTATTCAAAAACGGGACTGTTTACACATTCCTTGGATAATTTTTGAATAATGACATTTTTGTGTAGTTTTTGTGTAATTTCACATTTTACTGAAAAATATAATAAATTCCATGCTTTGTGTAACATCTACCACATATTTCCAATCTTTAATGTATTAGTTTTGTAAATTTTTTCAACACGCAACCCAATTTAGTTAGAGGAATTCAAAAATATTGATTAATATTTTATTTGTATATAAACCCCGTATTTTGTTAATTTTTTGAGACATTTGTCTAACTGCTTGCAAAATAATACTTTTATCTTTCGAAAGAAATTTAGGTTTTTTTATGATTTTGACTTTCTCATGACTGAAAAAACAAGTAATTCGATCAAGTAATTCGATGAAAATATCATTTAAATAATTAATTCCGCCTTATTTAACATGTAAAAGCCCTTTCTATTATAAATGACACCCTATAATTGAGTATTTATATGACCAATTTCTTCAAATTTATATCACTTAGTGGAATGTAAATTAAACGTCATTTGCTAACTTTCTACCGAATGAGATGATATTTTTCGAGATCTGTAAAAATTTCGGTAATTTTTTTTCACGATATTAGTTGATAACAAAATGGCAGGCTTCAAAGTTTTCACATTCTAGATGTGTCTTTCTTTAGAGATGAATGGCACAACTCTCGTTAGGTCACAAAAATTAACCCTTATTATCCTAGTAACGTCATATGTTGTCTCAACTTCAAGATCCGATATTTTCAAAACGGTATTTGATTTAACAGCACAGTGAGATAATACAAAAGATTGGCAATATCCTCAAATAAAAAAAATCGCCTTGACATTACAGGGTTACCACACATTGCTTTCAAATTCATAATGTCGAATTTTTTTTAAAAACCTTAAAAAAATTAAAAAAAACCCTTAAATTTGTGTATTAATTTTTTTTTATTCTTGATTTTTTACGTAGATTTAAATTGAGAGAACAAAGTAAAAATAAAATTTTGAAAAAATCTGGACGCATTTAGGAATGGGTTAACATTTAGAATTTGGTTCCTAATATCTCCGCAAGAGAAAGGGGTGCGATAATAGAAAGTGCATAAAAATATAAAAACTCGCACGATTCCTTAATTTTGTAGAATACTTGTTAAGATCTACGACTGTGTGAAATTTCATGGCCATCCAACCAGCCGGTAAGAAGTGGCTGAATTCTTTCCAAATTATTTCGATTCTGGACCACTGTGAGCAGTCTAAATGCATGCATTAATTTTTTTTTACAAAAATAGTGATTATTTGAAACTAATAAAGGAATATTAATTTTTTGTGTAATTTTTTACGGTTTTGGATAATTTTTGACCTACAGCTATGTAATTTTTTCTTTTACTGGTGGCAACACTGGGACCATGTGAGTCAGCAAACCAAATTTCGTAAAATTATCTTAATATTTGCGACCTGCAGCGTGTAACCAAGCCAATTTTAAGGGGACCCTTATATGGGCACTAGGTCTAAACATGGATCGGTGTTAACCAAAATCAATAGGCTTCGTCCTTGGGCCGATATAGGTCGGTGTACCAAATTTCATCAAAATATCTTAATATTTGCGACCTGCAGCGTATAAAAAATATAATTTTGGGGGATCCTAATATGGGCACCAGGTCTAAACATGGACCGATTTCAACCAACATCAATAGGCGTCGTCCTTGGACCAACATAAGTCGGTGTACCAAATTTCATCAAAATATGTTAATATTTGCGACCTGCAGAGTGCGCACAAGAATTCATGGACAGACCGACGGACGGACGGACAGACGGACATCGTTAAATCGAAATAAAAAACGAGTAAGAAGGTTAAGGTCGGGCATGCCAACTATACAATATCCTACACCAGTCTGGGTAAAAGCCAACTAATGTTTGGATCCGAACTTCGAATGGGTTAAAATGGGGCTTGTGTCAAAATTTTCTATAATGTGAGTCAGCGCACCAAATTTCATTAAAATATCTTAATATTTGCGATCTGCAGTTTGTAACCAAACCAATTTTGGGGGGACCCTTATATGGGCACTAGGTCTAAACATGGACCGATGTACATCAAAATCAATAGGCTTCGTTCTTGCGCCAACATAGGTCTGTGTACCAAATTTCATCAAAATATCTTAATATTTGCGACCTGCAGCGTATAAACCATATAATTTTGAGGGGACCCTTATTTGGACACTAGGTCTAAACATGTACCGATTTTAACCAAAATCAATAGGCGTCGTCCTTGGGCCGACATAAGTCGGTGTACCAAGTTTACCATTCAAAGGGTAAAAAAATCAATTTTTTTTTTTGATGTGGACAACATCTGAGCATCGAATGAGACCGATCCCATACCCTCCTGAGAAAGGGACCTAAGGGGACCTTATGTCCCCTTAGGCAAATACTTAAAGCAATTAAAATAATTAATTAAATTACATATTATTGAGCCTAGAATTTCGAAAGGGTTCATCTCTTATTTTACAAAATTCTGTATTTAATTCTAATGAACAATTTCTCCATTAAATATTACTTTCAAGATTTTTTGTTTTTACTACTACAGATAATATAAGCTCAGGATTGTAATTTTAGTAAAAAATTGCACCAAAAGTCATGTAGTTTAAGAGATATTGAGTTTCACGTATTCAGTCCAGATTTTCACCGCTTATTTTTCAAAAAGTTTAATTTCGTAGTCCGCGAAAATTACTGTATAAAATTTCAACTTTATATTGTTTTAAACAAACTGCTAAATTCCAAATTTAAACTCTTTAAATACAGTTTAATCTGCCGAAAAAAGAATAAAAAATTTTAACTTATAACGGTTACCGCGTTTTTTTCCCCGGCAATGGTGTTACTGCCTTTATTCGAGTGAGAAATTCAATCGAATTTTAATAAATATCTTGAATGTATTAAAATATTTAATTATTTAATATTACATATTAAATTATTTTAAAACAATTCTATTAATATCACAAGAAAACCGAAAAATAACCGAAACCGCGGTTTTTATAATTTTAAAAAACAGAAACCGCGGTTTTCAAATTTTTCGGTTTTTAGCAAACTCTACTATAAATGCTTTTGTAATATTAACGGACCAGCCAGTATTATAGACAGCGCTTAGTAGGATTTTTTTTTAACTTTCCTAAAGTCAAAAACGATTAAACAAAATTCCTTATTTAAATAAAATATTAGCAAAAAAAAAAACTCGTGCTTAGTAAGTGCTGACCATAAAACTGTTCCAAAATGTAATAAATTTTGTTTTATAACGAATTAATTCAGCTCGTTAAATAAAAAATTATTATTAATTTTAAAAATATTGCCTGAAAAGTTAATATTGCCTAAAGGCAGCCTGATGCTTTACAAATTAAATATTCATAATCATGTTTGAAGAGCTATTCAAAATCTGTTTATAAGAAAAATGCTACAGATTTTAAGGGGCTTCCAAGTAAACATTTTTTTTATTTTAGAATTTGTATTGTTAAAATTTCTGCTACAAAAATCTCTTACTAAATATTGTGTTTATTTTCATATGTATTCAGTTTTCATAATCTTTATATATATTAGGGTGGGCCGATTTGTAAAGACAAAAATTTGTCGGTATTGTGCCATCGAATTTTGGATAGCTTTTGGCATGAGGAAAAAAAGTTCCACTACGACATATCAAACAAATCATTTTCGAGGCGCCCAAATTTCAAAAAATATCATTTCAAATTACCAAAAAAAAACATTTTTTTTAGAAAAAATGATATCACCATCGTTTTAAGCGTACAATTTTACCTTGGATAGGATATATTTAAGAAATTTTAAATCGGCGAATTTTTTTTTGTTAAACATACCTACTAAAAAAACCTTAATAATTAACGCGTAAAAAAAGATCTAAAACCTCAAGAAAAACTGCTATAGCCATCGTTTTCACCTTGGAAAGGTAATATTTAAAAAAATTAAATCAGACGATTTTTTTATTACCTACTAAAAAAACCTTAAAAATAAAAGTTGAGAAAAAGTCAAAAAATTGAAAGCTGGCGCCTTTTTTTGACTTTTTTGATATGTCGTTGTGGAACTTTTTGTTCGTCATGACAAAAGCTATCGAATAATCGATGGCACAATATCGATTGCTAAATCGACCCACCCTTATGTATATATATGTATGTATTTCACCTTTATTTTATTACAAGTACCCCCAATTTGAACAGGTCTTGTACTCTTAATCGCAATAAAAAACAAACTCATACATATAAAAGTAGTATATAAATTTCTTTTTCTCCATATATCAGTATAGCTTCTCTACCTTAAAAATAACTGAATGAATATTTAGCTTTAACGTTTTTTCGTCGTCAATTTCGTTCAGTTTTCTTTTTTTTTTGTAGTTGTAATACTTGTATCCATAAAGTCGTGACCAAGTGTTAGTAGCTAAAAATTTCTTTTCTTCCGGTCTGTTGCCATTTGTTGTTTTATTTTATTAATGCTCCAACATGAATATGAATCTTTCCATATGAACTTTCCAGCTAAAAAAAACTATCAATGCTAAAAATACATTGTATATTTTCCTATATGATATCAATAAATATTGGAACGACTTTTCAATTTTGTAAAATATGTTGTTAAATATTGACCAATTTAGCGTGTATTTTTTATAATTTAATGGAATTTAGAAAATGTTTGAAATGTGACTATGTCTATAGAGGTTTTAAGGGCAATTAAAAACAATTTTTCAAACAATACAGAACAAGTTCTGAATTTTTATTATTTATTTAAAAAACAGTTCAGTTTTTTTATATTTCTTTTACAGTTCAAATGTTTTCTTAGTTAGGATATTGTCTATTTCAAATGTTCCGCAGAAGCTCAAATGCTTCAACTATAATCAGTTTGCCCCTCTGTATGTCACTGTTGGTAAAAGTGGCACAAAAGTGCCATTTGTGGCACTATTGAATGTTCAATGGCACCATGGCACTCTTCATAAAATTTTGGCACTTTTTAAGAAAATTTCTATATAATTTGATAAAAGGTCGATATCGCTGGTTTTTCATTAAAAGCCACGCCTACTTAGAACGGGTAGCAAAATTAAAAAACAAAACACTAAAAATTTCTACAATTTTCTGGACCAGCTTCCAGTTCTTCGGGGACAATTTAATCATTATTTTGATCTTTAAAAATGAAAGCAATGGGGATAAAATAAGAACAACTTTATTGATTCTATTGTATTGTCCGTCATTGGAATTTTTCAAAAATTTGTTATGGTATTCTAGTTTTTTTTGACAAGCAAAAGTTTTAAAAATTTCACCATACAATGGTGAAAGCTTTTTCTGCCAAAAATAAAATAATATTATCAAAAAATTGTAATTTGTGAAAAATTACGAATTTTTCGATAATGATATGAAAACTTAAAAAATGTCCAGGAACCGCAGAACACGAGAGAACTAGCACCCTGAGCTTATTCCTAACAAATTTAGCCCCAAAAATCCCATGTTAATACGTAATCTTTTGGAGGAATTTGCAGGAATGTCAGAATTGGTAAAAGGTTCGATGCATCTTAAAATAATATCTCAAAATATGAATGAGGTATTTCATATTTTATTTCTATGAAGAAAAATTTTGAAATTCTTCAAAAGAAAATAAAATTTTTATATTTTAAATCGTTGACAATTAAAAAATTTGTTTGTTATGTGCTTTTTATTATAGGTGTGTTTCTTTACTTTTTGGGTAAAGTTCGGTAAAATGAGAGTAAGCACAAAATCCTCTCACAAAATGACAAAATTACCCAATAGTACAGGAACGCAAAAAACCACTTTTCTAGCCCAAAAACTTATTTCAAAGAATAATGTTAAACAGTGATGGGACTTGAAAAATTTTGTTTTGTGCCAAGTGTGTGACTAAAATGTGCCAAATGGGCTTTTATTATGCCAAAACTCAATTTTCACTTAGAAACCGTGTTTTCAATGCATTCTTATGGAATTATTTTGAATTCTTATAGAATTAATTATATTTGAATGAATTAAAATTTTCTTTTAATTAAAAGGTGAATGATAAATTAAATTCATCCGATACTTATTAAAGATTTGGTAATGCAGCCAATGAATGAATTCTTTAGGAATGGTTGCACGGAATGGTATACATATAAACATTTTCTAAAACTGAATTAATTTTTTTATGAATTAAACTTAAATTAATTCTTTCAAAGCTCTGAGATAAATTTATAGCATATGAATTTTTAAAATTCTATGGATTAAGCACCGTAAGTTATTCAGTTTTCACGTGAAAAAACTGTTATACTCCATATAAAAAAAATTATTTTTCACGACAATGAGTTTCACGTGAAAATTGTGCAAACTTAGTTTTCACGCAAATTTAATGTACAAGACTATTATTTTTCTGGTGAAAAAGTGACATTTTGTGTTAATTGTGATTGTGGCTTTGTTATAAAATTAAAATATTGTTAATTTTTTTAACTTAAATTGCAATTTAAAGCACTTAAAGTCTGAGAGAAATTTTTTCACGATAAAAACAACTTACGGTGCTTTATTCGGTAATATCTTCGATGCCATTTTTTAGTTTTGCTTTATTCGAAAAGGTATTTTAATACCAATAAATGCTTAGAAACTAAAAATTAAAGAATTGTTATTTTTTAAATTCATTTTCTATTAAATTTTATAGATAACCAAAATGTGCCAAAATAGTATCGGTTGTGCTATTGTACCAATCAATCTTAGATTGTGCCAAAAATCCCACCACTGATGTGAAAATACGTATAATTTCAGTTTGCAAATCGGCACAAATAGACATATCTATTCCCATTTAAAAGTTGTTTTTGATTTTATTCAATTAATTTTAACAAAAAACCAAGTTTCTTTTGCTTATTTCTTTATTTAATTACAATTTTTAATTTAATTTCACAATTGTTTTTTGTTTATATTTGCATCAACTGTTTTACCAAAGTTTACCCGAAGAAAAAGTCTGGGTAAATTTTGGTAAAAAGAGAAGCACTAATACACTCTCATTAGCGCTCTCATGTACCCAATTCTCGAGTACGGGAACGCTTTTAGGTAAATTTCGGTAACTTTGGGTAAATTTCGGTAACATTGGGAACGTACGGGAACACACTGTATATGACAATTTTGTCAAGGTTTTGCTGTGACAATTTTTCTGAGAATACCAAAATTATAATAATTTCCATTCACACCAGTTTTGTGACAATTTTGTTATTGTTATAAAGTTTAGAATAAGGGTGTAAATGTATAAATATTTGAAATAAAAGCTGAACATATTTTTTGAAACATTTGCACGTTGCTTAATTTTTTTGTGGCACTTTTAAAGCTTTTTTGGCACTTTTTTGGCATAATTTAGGCACCAAACGAAAATTCTCATATACCATCACTGCTGTATGTATGATCATCATTATATTTATCATACGTTCGGGTGTGCCAAGTATACATATATAACAAAAATATTAATTTTTACTAAATATTTGCGATGTACAATACTAAACGAGTCTTTTTTCCAAAACAAAGTTTATAGAAAACATGCAAATTTTTTTTTTATAAATAAATAACCAATTTTTTTTCCGATTTTTTTATATATCGAATTTTTTATAAATATTCAGATTTAGTTCAAAATTTAAAAAAAAAAAAATCTTTTTTGTTAAATTTCCTATATAAAACTCTTTTTAGAAAAATGAAAAAAGTTGTTCCGTTTTTATTCATATTTTATCATATAGTTAGTACAATAAATTCTATTACTTTGATACAATATACTTTCTCCAACTAGCTGGTCAGTTGGTATGAAAAACCATATAAGTATTTTGTGCTTTAAATGTAGGTTAGGTTGTTACTTCTCTATAGTATGTATGAATGTCTATAATATTTTCTACACAGTAGACCACATCATAAAAACATAAATATAATTTTGTGTTCTATCTTTTTCTGTTTTTATTTCATTCTTTACTTTAAATGTGTATTAGGTATCCAACTAATGTTGAATATTAAAGAAGAAGAGCATGAAGTCAAGTTGTAAATTTTCTTTTTATGGTTAGAATTACTTTACTAGTGTGCTGGTCGATTTTTGTGGTTTTATTTATGTATAAAGAACTAATAATGTTAAATAAACTTAGTTTAGATCTAAAAATACTCATACATATATTACTTGTATACCTAAATTTATTTTCGAATTATTTGTAGTAATAAAATTATGCAAATTTGTGTATGATTTAATAAGTTTGTTATACCAACATATTATTAGATCATAAAAATTATATACTTGTAACACTAAATGTATTTTTTAAAACAATATTACCTTTTCCACTCCTTTAAGATTTTGAGAAGTGTTTTTTATTGGAAACCCACTATATTTGAAGAAATATTTTGTAACCCAAAAGCAGTTCTTTTTTAATTTGCAACAAATTATTGTTGAATATTTTTATATAGTTTGTTAAAATTGCCTGATTTTAGCCATTTTTTTTTTTAGTTTTGCTAAAAAATGTTACTTCCCGATCAAAAAAATTCATATATAGTCATATATGGTAATATCTTGTTTTATCTTATAATATGTGAATATATATGTTGTCATGAATAGCTATATATAATTATATGTTTCTTATGTTGTACCTTATATAAATATATATTTTTGTATATTGTCTTTTATAAAATTAGATACCAACCGTATATGCTATACATAATGAGATATGACATATCTATTGTCATATATAATAATAAATGATCATATATAACATAATATATGATCACATATGGTGGCATATAAGCCATATATAATGATATATGTCCTCCTATAAAAATTGTTGGTTGTATGATGTAAGATATTTTTATATATGATTATATATTATATTAAATAGTCTAAGATATAGTTATATATTATTCCATATATGGTGCAAGATTAACAATATAATTTGAGATATGATTATATATGGTCTCACATCAATAATATTTTTTATGTGTTTAATATATAATTTTTTTTTAACTCAATTTAATTTACTTGTAAATATTTTTTTTACAGATCTTAAAAAAATTAACCCATTTTCTGCCAACAGCACCTAAAAGTTATGTTTACTGCAACTTAGGATTAATAATATTTTAATATGTTATTATATATTGTCATATATAACCCCACACATAATTATATATGTGACTGAGGTACTACTGGGTTCTTCAACAGGGACGCTACAAAAGTAGAAAGACAGGGACAGCAAACGACGCCATATTCCTTGCCGCTCTTTTGACATTTCTCTTCAGTAAGGTTTGCCATTTCATGATGGAAAGATATACGAGCCAACAACGAGTCGAAATTATTAAAATTTACTACCGACATTCGGAGTCAGTGGCCTCAACGTTAAGAGCGCTACGTCCAATTTATGGTCGTCATAATGAATGGCTTCGTCAATAAACAAAATATGCGTTATTGGTCACACAGCAATCCACACGTACTCCATGAGTCATCATTGCATCCCGAAAAAATTACGGTTTGGTGCGGTTTATGGGCCGGCGGCGTCATTGGGCCGTACTTCTTCCGTGATGATCAAGAACGGCACGTTACTGTGAATGGGAATCGCTACCGTTCAATGATAACCGAATATTTTTGGCCCCAATTGGATGATATGGACTTGGAGGACATGTGGTTCCAACAGGATGGCGCCACAAGCCACACAGCGAATGTCACAATCAATTTATTGCAAACCAGGTGTGGAGAACGTGTTATCTCACGAAATGGTCCAGTCGATTGGCCGCCTCGGTCGTGCGATTTGACGCCGTTGGACTATTTCCTGTGGGGCTACGTCAAATCTATGGTCTATGCCAACAAGCCAGCGACGATTGATGAACTTCGTACGAATATCGGCCGATTTATGCTTGAAAACCGTCGAAAATTGGGTTCAGCGTCTGGACTTCTGCAAGCGTGCCCGTGGTGGCCATGCAAAAGAGATCGATTTCCATACATAATGGCATCGAACGTACTTTCACAGGAATAAAGAATTTCATTGATATCCAAAACCGTTTTTGTTTTATTTAAAAAAACTTTTGAAGCGCTATTATTGAAGAACCCTTTATTATCGAATCCCAGCTCGGGCACAAAAAAAAAACTTTTTTTTTACTTTTTTTAACTCAATTTGATTTACTTATATATATTTTTTTACATATCTTAAAAAGATTTAACCATTTTCTGTGAACAGTAACTGCAAATTATGTTTTCAATTAATAGTATTTTAAATATATAATTAGATATCGTAATATATAATAATTTCGTTAAAGTTCTGAATTTGAGTTCTTGCCAATATTCTTATTTTTTTACTCCTACTTTTATTTTAATACCAACAAAAGAACTTGTGAAAAAGTGTTGAATAAGAATATTTTTTCCAAAGGATTGCTACCCAGTATAGAAACGGTAATGACATATCATTATTTTTTGGACTACCAGTAATGATACCCACTTACCTTCTGCATTATTTTAAAACATATAATAATGAGTTATTGATAATGACTTATTTTTTATCATTATTTCAAATAGAAAATAATTTTCTTGATTTTTTTGAATATTTTTTGAAATCTATTTTTAGACTCAATATTTTTTAAACATTGGTAAGGATATATGTAACCACATATTTTTTGATTTTTTGTATGCTGGCGAGTAAGCTTACTTGTGTGCAGCAGGTCAATTATGTTTTTATCTATTAAATATTACATGTCGATATAGCTCAAATGGTAGAGCTATTGACTGGCAATCTGTAGACCCAGGTTCGATTCCCGCACTAGCAAATTTTATTAAAAAAAAAAAAAATACAATAAAAAATATTTTTTTAATATAATTTATTTTTTTGAAAATTTATTTTTGGACTCATTATTTTTGGCAGTACTGGTAAGCACATACATAACGATATATTTTTGGATTTTTCGTATGCTGGTGTGTAACCATAACTCATTATTTTTCGCGATATCGCCATATAAAGGTACCCGTGTAAAAAAGATCAGATCTGGCCAGATCTCAGCACATCTTACCAGATCTAATTAGATCTCAAAATTGGGGACAAATTTGAGATCTAATTAGATCTGATCAGATCTAGGCATATCTGGCCAGATCTTCGTAGATCTTACCAGATCTAATCAGATCTCAAAATTGGGGACAAATTTGAGATCTAATTAGATCCGATCAGATCTAGGCGTATCTTGCGCATTTGTCCAGATCACTTTAGATTTGAACAAATTTGGCACTAGATCTTATCAGATCTTGCCATAAGGTTTTATCACATATGCCATATCTGATCATATTTGATGTGATCTGGTACAGGATCTAATTAGATTGAATCATATCTATTGAGAACCAAAAAGATCTAGTCAGATCTAAACTTTTTTACACGGGTAATAAGAAATGTAATAACAAAAGTAACTAGTTACCATTACCAAGTATGTAGTTACATAACTACATATCTGGTAATGATTTTCTACACTGGGTAAGCTTATATGTCATGTCATACCTTATTTAAAAGACATTTTTTATATTACCTTTTCAAAAACATGTATATTGTTCTTAACCCATTATTAATTTCGCAAATACAGACTGTTGTTATTTCGACTTTTGAGCCATATAAATCGGTGCCTAGACCATTCAACAAACATTTTTTATCTTCTTCACCAAAAAATTCCAAAAGTGAAAAAAATTTAAGATTTTTAATTTTTGTTTCTTTTGCAATAATGTTATTAACCCGAGTAAAAAAAATATATATAATCATATGTGGCATATATTAAAATATATAATTAGACATGTCGTTATGTATATCCATATATAATTATATATGATATTGCGCGAGATAATTTTTTTTTACTCGGGAATTTATTTTTTCATCTAGATTTATAAATTTATATAATTTTATATAACTCAGTAACACGAACAATGTTGTCTCATATAGTGAGTCATTTTGTATAGCAGTATGTGGCTGAGTGAGTTAAGTGATCGACTACAACGCCAGCAATCTAGATTCAAATCCTTCCAATGGAGTTTTTTTTTAATAAAGTAAATATTTTTTAAATAATAAATATTTTTTTTTTTAATTTTTTGTGTTATTTTTTAAATTTTATTAAAATTTAAATAATTCGAAATATATCATAGGATAAATTTTGATCTCAAATTATCCAATACCATCTGCCAAAATTAGCTTATCCGTTTGTATTTAATTGGATCTAAATTAATCCCACAGGATATTTTGGGATCTATCAGGATCTCAATTTTATATTGTTGGATATTATTGAATTTCCCAATTTTGAGATCTATTTGGATCTAATTTAATCCTGTAATATATTTGAGGGATCTGATTGGATATTACTGGATAACCCAATTTTGAGATGAACTTGGATAACATTAAATGCCGACCTATATCAAATGAGATATGACTACATATGCTAGATATAATGTTTTTTTAATCGGGTTAAAAGAAAATTTTTAATATGTTAGCAAAATTTACAAGTTATCTATTTTTAATATTATTTTTTTTGTAAATTCATCAATATATTTCGAGACCCTATATTCAATACTCTATATCTGCAATTTTGGCTAAAAATTAGTTTTTGATGGCAAAATCACTGTTGCTATTATATCCATCTGTGATATCAATTTGGAAGCAAAATATCCATTCTTTGCCACTTTTTTGGACATTTTACATTTTCCCATATCCACAAACAAATTTATTTTCAAATACAGAAGTCTATATCTGCATATAAATGTAAATTATTTGAATTATATTAGGTATACATAAAAGTTTTTTGAGAATATTCTTTTTCGCAAAGCAACTAACCACCAAACTTTATTTTGGGAGATGTGCATTATAATCCCTAAATTAAAAATTTAAAAAAACCGCACTTAAAAAATTGCAAAATAATAGCAGAATGCTAAAAAAGCCTATATGGTAGAAAAAAATAATTTAAAAACTCAATCGGCGATTAATATTCTGCAAACGAATATGGTGTGGAAATTGGTACTATATTCCCAAGATTATAAATTTTAAAAACCCACACTTAAAAAATTGCAAAATAATCCCGCAAAAGGGCGAAAAAAGGATTTATGGTGCAAAAAATGAATTAAAAAAATTAATCATCAATTTACATTCTGCAAACAAATATATTGATGCAAAAATTTTGCTTTTTGCAAATTTTATTTTCCGCGATTTTTTCTTTTTTTTCCAACTAACCACCAAACTCTGTTTTATGAAATGTGTATTATAGTCCCTAGATTATAAATTTTAAAAAACTGCACTTAAAGATTTGCAAAATAATAGCGGAACGCGAAAAAAAAAATTTATGGTACAAAAATTTAATTTAATTTAATTTAATTTTAATTTAAATTAATTTAATTTAATTCTCATTATACTCTACACCACTATGTGGTCAGGGTATTATAAGTTTGTGCTGATGTTTGTAACACCAAAAAATATTGGTCCCAGACCCACCTTATAGTATACCGATCGACTCAGAATTTTTTTTAATTCGATTTAACGATGTTCGTCTGTCCGTCCGTCCGTCTGTCTGTCTGTCTGTCTGTCTGTCTGTCTGTCTGTCTGTCTGTCTGTCTGTCTGTCCATGCATTCTTGTGCGCACTCTACAGGTCGCAAATATTAAGATATTTTGATGAAACTTGGTACACAGACCTATGTTGGCCCAAGGACGAAGCCTATTGAATTTGGTTAACACAGGTCCATGTTTAGACCTAGTTCCCATATAAGGGTCCCCTCAAAATTATATTGTTTATACGCTACATGTCGCAAATATTAAGATATTTTGATGAAATTTGGTACACCAACCTATACCAGCCCAAGGACGAAGCCTATTGATTTTAGTTAACAGCGGTCCATGTTTAGACCTAGTGCCCATATAAGGGTCCCCTCAAAATTATATTGTTTATACGCTGCATGTCGCAAATATTAAGATATTTTGATGAAATTTGGTGCACAGACCTATTTTGGTCCAAGGACGAAGCCTATTGATTTTGGTGAACGTCGGTCCATGTTTAGACCTAGTGCCCATATAAGAGTCCCCCCAAAATTGGCTTGGTTACAAACTGCAGGTTGCAAATATTAAGATATTTTAATGAAATTTGGTGCGCTGACTCACAAATTTTGACACAATCCCCATTTTAACCCATTCGAATTTCGGATCTAAACATTAGTTGGCTTTTAACCAGACTGGTGTAGGGTATTGTATGGCCGGCATGCCCGACTTTAACCTTTTTACTCGTTAACCAAAAATTTATAAAAATGTAAGGAATAATCTTACAACAATGACATTTTGCACATTAGTTTTTTGGGCCCCTAATGACTCAACCAAACTTTCAAAAAATTTGGACAAAGGTTACCCATCTTACATATGCATGCGGAGCTTCAGCATTCAACAATCATACGCCACAGTGCCCAACTCAATGTGTTTGTCTACGGTGGCGTATGATTTTTCCCCTTATATTAATTGCTGGAGCCGCGCATGCCCATATGTCCTTGTAACCAAAAATTTACGAAATCAGAAAACTTTAAACTACATTGAAGACGTAGTTTTTAGTTTGTTTTAATTATTTTTAATAAAAAAAAAAACAATTACATTCAACAAAAATTATGTGATTAAATTCCGATTTTACTTACACTCCCCGTGATCACGTGTGATTCACGTGAATCACGCAAATTCACGAAATAATATCTTAATCGAAAAAAATAAAATGAAAAAAATTAAAGTAAATTATGAATATTCAACTCAAAGCTGCTAGAAATATGCAGTTTTTTTAATTTATTTTATATAAAATCGGCAAAAAATTTATGGAAATATTTATTAAACGCTGAAAAATAAATTTGGTAAAATTCGAATCACTCTTACTCGCTCAAGCAAAAATTTCGCTCACGCACACTCACGAACAAACTTTTTCTACTCACACTCACTCATGTTCACGTGAGTAAATTAAGATTTCACTCACGCCTGATTCATGGGAATTACGCAAAATTCTGCTCACTTGCCCATCTCTAATATTTGAAAAATTGAATTTTCTCTTTTTCCTTAAATTTTCTTCAATAATCAGTTGTAAATAAAAAAAAAATTAAAGGGTGAAGAGGGGGGTGGGAAATCAAGTTTTGTTTAGAAGTACATACTTGTAAAAATATTACATAAAAAATTTAAAAAAAGCCATTTTGATCTTTTTTTATAGTCCACTGAAGTTGTAACTTCTTGATATACAGGGTGACCACGAATTTAAGGACATTCAATTTTTTTTTTAATTTTATTGTTGTTGCCTTTATTTTTAAAGATCAAAATAGTGGCTAAATTCGCTATGAAAGGGAAGGAAATGGTTCAGAAAATTGTACAGAATTTTAACGTAATGTTTGTTTTTTTATTTTGTCACTTGTTTTAAGTGGTCGTGGCTTTTAACGAAAAATTAGCGATATCAACCTTTTATCAAATTTCATAGTAAATTTTAGGCAGTACTGATCGGTTCTGCACAAACTGTATATTTTTGAAAATCCCATAAAATTTCCTTAAGTCTTGCATTATTTTTATCTACAAATAGTCGCCACACTTAAAATTGCAGCACTTTAAACATGACCAAATTTTTCTTTGTTTTTAGCGATTTTAAAAGAAAGTTAACAACACTGAAATTTTAATATTTTTTTTCACAGTAGCACTTTAAAATTTGTCTATTTTTTAGAATTTTTTCAATAATTTTATACTCACCAAAAGCTATTAATTTTAAAGTATCATTCATAACCCTTTAAAAAATATTTTTTTTCCAAAAATTTATTTCGATTATTATTAATTGAAATGTTTATTTTAAAATGCCATTAAAAAATTTTTAAAATTAAAAAGGTAAATTTTTGGCCGCCCTTGCGACTCTGGGCAGCGCTCACAAAAAATATAATTTTTTTGCGAAGAATATTTTTTAACACTTAATTGGTGAAAAAGAGCTTCCTTTGCACTCGTTCAAAAAGTGCTCAAAAAATGCTAAATGGGAGTACTTCTCTCGTATGACAACTCAATGTTAAAATCATTAGTGTTTATTAGACTGTCCCTTAAAATATCGCTTTGTCGATTTTCGTTCATTACACCCCCTAGTTTTATTGGAAATGGTCCCAAATGGAAGAAATCAATTTTGTTTTTTTTTTGGAAAACGTTAACCCGTGCCGAAAGTTGGACGAAAATGGCCCATTTTGGAAGAAAAGTGTATTATTTATTATTAAAAATTCCCAAAATTCGAAATTTCCAAAAAAAATTATATGTTATTTCATTTATTCATTTAATATAATCAATATGATTCAGATATGGAATTTTGACTTCATCGGATATCATTAACCCACTTTAGCCTGCAATCCAAAATGACCCACGAATTTGATAAAAATGCAAAAACGTGTTTTTTTTTTTTAATTAATTTTAAAGATTTTCTAAAATGCCTGATTTGGAGATGTCGATTAATATTTGTACCACATAATAGTTGATATTAAAGAAAAAAAAAAAATTTGAAAAATTATAATTCGAGTTTGTGTTTGGAGTGACTGCTTTCCAGGACATTTTGCAAAAATTGCTCATTTTGTCTAAAATTTAAAAAAATTTTAATGTTTTCATCAAAGTTTAGATAGTTTTCGGAAAAGTATCACTTAAATTTGTTAAGACTATAATTATCTTTACATTTGTTTAAAAAATCGTTAACCCTTATTGGCCTGGGGTTAGAAGAGACCCATGAAACTTAATATTAGTTATGACTACGAGTTTGTAAAGTCTTTAAATTTGACAAAAAAAAATCACAACTAGATAAAAATAATTATTTTAGGTAACATTATCCATGTAGGGTTAATTTTTACACTTTCGGCCAAAAACGACCCACTAGGAAATTTACAGAATAACACCTTTGATAATTTTTGAAAAAATATCTCTACAAATGGATAAAAAAAATCTTTTTTCCACTTGATAAAAATTATTATTTTGTGTAACTTGATCCATATAGGGTTAATGTTTTCACTTTTCGGCAAAAACTACCCACTAGGAAATTTAGTTAGTTATTTTGCAAACAGACACAGAACTCGAAGATTTTCCATATGTCAGTAAGGTTTTTAAGAATGTTTATTTTGATTGAATCAAAATATGAAAACGTATTAATTTTTTATATTTTTTTACAAAATGAAAAAAGCTCCTAAAAATTAAAAATATGCACAAATATGCGTTAAAAAGCACAAAATATGTATTAAAAGTCAACATATGCAAAAACATGCATTTTTGACAAAATATGCAAAAATATGCAACTACAAATCGATGACATTTTGTTCTAAATTTGATGATTCGGATAAATATTTAGTCCATATTAGTTTTGGACTATCGAGAAAAACATGCATTTGCATGGAATTCCTTGCAAACGACTAAGGATCTAATTAGATCTCAAAATTGGGGACAAATTTGCGATCTAATTATATCTGATCAGATCTAGGCATATCTGGCCAGATCTTAGTAGATCTTACCAGATCTAATTAGATCTCAAAATTGGGGACAAATTTGATATTTAATTAGATATGATCAGATCTAGGCATATCTGTTGCACTTGTCCAGATCACTTTAGATTTGAACAGATTTGGCAATAGATCTGATCAGATCTTGTCATAAGATATTATCACATATGCCATATCTGATCATATTTGATGAGATCTGGTACAGGATCTAATTAGATTCAATCATATCTATTTTGATCCAAAAAGATCTGATCAGATCTAAACCCTTTTACACGGGTAGACTGAAAAAAACTCAAAAAAAAACTGTTAAGAAATTATATTTACATATATTCAGTTAGAATATTGTTCTACCTCAAGTGCAAATTTTAAATGTGCTACTGTCATATTAGATTTTATTTGTTGTTTCAAAAAGGCATACACCACATCTAGTCCCATGCAAAATATTTATTTTATTGCGATAATCTCGTTGTTTTTACAAATGTGTACCCCAAAGGGTACATTTATGTAAAATATTGCTCTTCAAAAAATTTTCATTTATGGTTGGTTTTACCAAATCAGACAATTCATACACAAAAGTACAAAATGCTCGTCACAAAAATGGGTTAAATATTTTTTAATGGGTTAAATATTTTTGTACATGTCTTTATCGAAATCAACATATCATTTGTATTATGCCGCTCTTTGTTATACCCGAGTAAAAAAAATTATATATAATCATATGTGGCATATATTACAATATATAATTAGACATGTGGTTATGTATATCCATATATAATTATATATGACGTTTTTTCCGAAGAATTTTCCTTATATTATGCCATATATAATTTCATCTAATTAGATATCGGCCTTCATAATATTAGATATGGTATATATGATTACATATTACATAGCATGGCTGATCTTATTGCATACATAGTTATATATAGAGGTATATCTTAATATATGTGGTGGCATTTTAGCAATATATAATTATATATGTTATCATTTAAACAATATATAAGTATATATGGCGCTAGTTAAACTAGATGTTATCATATATGGTGCCATTTAAACCATATATTATCATATATGGTGGCATTTAAACAATATATGGTCATATATGGTACCTTATGAACAAAATATTTAATACAGTTCCAGATATGATAATATATGCTACTATATATAGTGCCATATATATTGATATATGGTGTCATTTATACAATATATTACCATATATGGTGCCATTTAAACCATATATTACTATATATAATGCCATTTAAAGAATATTTGGTCATATATGGTACCTCATGATTAGGGTTTATGTCCCGGGAATTCCCGGGACGGGATTCCCGGGAATCCCGCCCTTTTTCGGATCCCGCAATCCCGGGAATTTTGTGCGGGATTTCCCGGGATTTTTTTTATTCTTTTACAGAAGTTTTAGCTTATATTATTGCAATTTTGGAAGCTTTATTTAAATTTAAAGCATTGTTTTTTTAAAATTAATTTGATCAAAAAATATTTAAAATTAAAAAAATACGATTTAAAATTTAATAAACTGAATTAGGCCAAATTGCTTTTAGATGCCAGTTGAATTTGGTTTAGTTAAACCGAAAAAATTTTATCAGCCATTACCAAGTTTACCAACAAAAATTCTTGTATGTACTTCGGAAATTTCTTTTTCTTTAAAATGATCTTTGTTCAAATAAAGAAATATTTGTATAGGCTGGTTTACACTATATTTTCTGAAAAATTCTGCAAACTTGCCTATTTGTTTTGCATGTGTACTAAAGTAAAATCGTACCGAAAATCTTATAGTGTAAACCAGCCTTACCCAAGTAAAAAAAAATGATATGGAGCCATATAAAGTTATATTTAATTATATATAATCCTCTATGTAATTAGATATATTTATATCCGAAAAATGAGAACGTCTTATTGTATCATATTGTATCGAATTGTATACAATTGTATACAATTTGGTACAATTTGATACAATTCGATACAATATGATACAATTGTATCCGAATTTTGTCCTCATCCAATTACATAAAATTATATCTTTTTGTATAAAATTATATAAAATGTTATAAAAGTGGACATAGTTTGATACAATTATACCTAAACATTAACCCTATATTTTTACCATAATATATATGACAATATACAAAATTATATTTTTAAATAAAAAAAGATATACAATATCTGGAGATCAGACCTGAATAGGGTTACCGGTAGGAATACCGCCCTTTTTTCGATCCCGCAATCCCGGGAATTTTGTGCGGAATTTCCCGGGATTTTTTTATTATTTTATAGAAGATTTAGCTAGAATATAATGCAATTTTTGAAGCTTTATTTAAATTTAAAGCATTGATTTTTTTGAAATTAATTTAAATAAAAAATATTTATAATAAAGATAGGATTTAAAATTTAAGAAACTGAATTAGTATAAAAAATATTATTTTGGCCAAATTGTTTTTGGATGTCAGTTGATTTTGTTTAGTTAAACCGAATACAAATTTTATCAGTTAAACACAATACAAATTTTATTTACCAACAAAAGTACCTACTCGTGCTTCGAAAATTTTTTTTCTTTAAAATGATGATATTTGTTCAAATAAAGCAATATATACAACATATCAACATCAGTATTTCAGTTCCAAATACCTACAAATACCTGTGCATTAAAACTAAAAAAATTAGTAAAATTTTCGTATTTTCAACTGATTTTTAGTTTTTTACTTCAAATAATTTCATTTAAATTTCAATTGCTTTTGCTTTATTTCAATTCAGATGCTTTTTCAAATTATTTTTGATTTTTTATATGTTAATTTAAAATGCAACTATGAAAATTAAATAATTTCTTTTTAAGTAGTTGTGGCATAAAAAATTTCTATTCAAAAAATACCAATTTAAGTTAAAAAACTATCTAATATTAATTTGGTGAATATTTTTATAAAAGTATTTAGGCGAATTTACCTAAATATTGGTGTGAAAAATACTCACTTTTACACTTTTTAATGAAAATAATTCTAGACGAATACTTCTGAAAATCTGCATAGAAACAAAATATCTAGAAATAGAAATTTTTAAATTCCATATTTAAGAAATATTTAATCAATAAAATCGATATTAGTTCTGACTATAAAACTGGTCCGACACCAGTTTGTACCACTTAACAATTCCAATATATCTATAGCAATTCGTTTAACCGTTTAAACCGCAAATTAATATTTAGTTAATATATTTCTAAGAATACAATTATTTTAATTTTTGCATTAAAAAATACAAAAAATGTTTTTCCGGACGGAGAATATTCTTCTACCTCAAGTCCAAATTTGAATATGATGTTGTCATTTAGGTTTTATTTGTTGTTTCTCGTCACGTTGAATTTTTGTACCTTATGTAATGTCTCGGTTTGTATGTTCCAGTCATAGTTTTCTTATTGCGGACAACTGATGAGTTGGGGTGATTCCCACGAAACAATAGTATTATCTATCATGAAAATCATCAACCTTTTTGAAACAACAAATAAAATCTAATATGACAATATCATGTTAGAATTCCTATCAGAATATATTAAGTAGATTTTTTCATTGGTACAACCAAAAAATGAATTTTGTCGGACGGTGTTTTAATAGAAATCGAGTTTTTCAAGTAGAACATATGTCGGATTTATTTATTTCCTAACGAGCGGGAATTCCCGGGATCCCGGGAAATTCTGGAAAAAATCCCGTTGTGCCGGGAAATGAAAAAGTCCGAGAAAAGAAAAACCCTAGACCTGAGGGATTTCAATTACAATTACTTGTAATTTGTAATTGAAGTTCCAAGTAATTGTAATTGAAAATTTTCAATTACAAATTACTAGTAATTGTAATTGAAAGTGATTTCAACACTGAAATTTTTAACTTAATAGGATTGTGATATACAACCAAGATATAACGAGATCAGTCAAGTGTGCGTTATAGTATAGAGAATTCCATATTAAAGCTTCAGTATTGTTAATTTTATGGGCGCTTTAGCCATTTTGAATCACGCTCCTAAACAAAAACAAATTACTCACGCACGAGCATTTCATGTCTTACTCACGCAGACATGAGTATATTAAAAACTTACTCACAATCAGAAAATTCTCACGCAAAACAGTAAAAATTACTAAAAACATATGATGCAAAAAATAAACTCACACACGAATCATGCACGGGTTATATATTCTTACTCACGCTCACGTACGAATTATATATTCTCACGCTCACGGGCGAATTACTGTGGTATAGTAATTATTACTCACTTGTGAATAACTTCACTCACGATCGTGTCATGCGCCAATCCCTAGTAATTACAAAATCTAAAACTAGTTCAAAATCATTTTTAATATGGAACCACATTTAATACAATACGGTTTTAAAATGACCTTATACATATATTTTTATATAAAATCACTTTGAAAAAATTGCTAATGTGGGATGATATATAATTATAGATGATTTTATAAAGAACGTTATATCGTTATATATAAAAGAAATCATGAAATATTGTAGATATGAAACCATACTAAGTTATATATGGGTTCATATGCGTCAATATATAATAATATATAACACCTATTATATAATATTTCTTAAATGGCTCCATATATAGTTTTATATTATTATGTATAGTGTCATACTAAATTATATATAAACGTATATGTAATTATATCTTTTATATATTACTTTGTGTACTTATATATAGCACATACACTTATATGTAGGCCAGTATGTAATAATATAAAATCACATATGTCTCAATATTAAAACCTTTGAGGAAAAAATATTTAATATATGACTATATAAAAGTCTATATGCTTCAATTTAAAAGCATATGTGGCCATATCTAACTATAAGTTACTATATTTAATTACATAAAATAATATATGATTATATCAAAACTTTTTTACTCGGGTATTCAACATTCCAACATCATTATTTCAGTTCCAAATACCTCCAAAAAACTAGACATTAAAATTAAAAAATTTGTGATGTTTTCATATTTTCAATTGACAAGTATTTTGAGTTTCTTTTATTTAAAATAATTTAATTTTAAGTTCAATTGTTATTCCTTTATTTCAATTGTATTTTTTAAATATTATTTGTTTTCAAAATACTCCATCAGATGCTTTTTAAAATTATTTTGGATTTTTTATGTGTTAATTTAAAATGCAACTAAATACGAAAATTAAATAATTTATTTTTAAGTAGCTATGGCATAAAAAATGTCTATTCAAGAAAACCAATTAAAGTTAAGAAACTATTTAATAATGTTGTAGTGTCTTTTTTTATAAAACGATTTAGGCGAATTTGCCTAAAAATTTATGTGAAAAATACTCACTTTTAAACTTTTTTATAAAAATAATTCTAGACGGATACTTTTGAAAATCTGCATAGAAAGGTATATATAAAATATCTAGAAATAGAAATTTTTTGATTTCATATTTAAGAAATATTTTAGCAACAAATCGATCTTATTTCTGACTATAAAACACAATTTTGCACCCATTAACAATTCCAATATATTCTGAAAAAGGGGATGAAGATAAAATACCCGTGTCTTTCACTTTTTGGTTTAACCGTTTAAACGACAAATTAATATTTAATTAATATATTTCTAAGAGTTTTTTAAAATTAAGACGGCCTTCCATATAAATATATTACCTAAATATTAATTCACGATTTAAATTGTTAAACGAATTGATCCAGAAAAAGTGGAAGACATGGATATTTTATATTTAGCCATCCTTTCAGAATATATTAAGTGCATTTTCTCATGGGTACAACCAAAAGATGATCTTTGTGGGACGGTGTTTGAACAGTAATCGAGTTTTTCAAGTGCAACATATGTCGAATTTATATATTTTCTAACGAGCGGGAATTCCCGGGATCCCGGGAAATTCTAAAAAAAATCCCGCTGTCCCGGGAAATGAAAAAGTCCGGGAAAAGAAAAACCCTACTCATGATCAACATTTTTAATACAGTTCCAGATGTGATAATATATGCCACTATATATAGTGCCATATATATTTACATATGGTGTTATTTAAGCAATATATTACCATATATGGTCCCATTTAAACCATATATTATCATATATGGTGCCATTTCAACAATATATGCTCATATATGGTACCTCATGAACAACATTTTTTATACAGTTCCAGATATGATAATATATGCTACTATATATTGTATAATACCATATACTTTGATATATCATATCATTTAAACAACATACCATATGGTGCCATTTAAACAATATATTGTCATATATGGTAACTCATCAGAAACTACAATATTAACTGTATTTCAAAATCTATTAATTGTATTTCACAAATTATAATTGTATTTCAGAAATTATCGAATGTATTTCAGAAATTTTTAATTGTATTTCAGAAATAATCAAATCTATTTCAGAATTTGTTGATTGTATTTCATAGTTAATAGAGAAAAATTTATTAAATACATTTCATAATTTCTTATATACAATTGATAATTTCTGAAATACAGTTTGATAATTTCTGAAATACAATTGATAAAACTGAAATTCAATTGACTAGTTCTGAAAAACAATTCATAAATCTGAAATATAATTTATAAGTTCTAAAATACAATTAATTATTTCTGAAACACAATTGATAAATCTTAAAAACAATTGATACAAATGGAAATGGTGTATAGCGTCAAAAAGATGTAAATGGGCGCTGTGGTGTAATGGTTAGCGCGTTGGACTGTTACACTTGAGGTTGCGGGTTCGAGCCCCAACCAAGGCAACATCAATTTATGAAAAATATCAATATGCATGAGCTTTTCTATCCCTCATACACATCGCAGTGTCCTCCTTCGGTGTTCCCATAGCACTGAACCCTACCGAAGTAAAATAATATAACAGGGCTATGAACTAATAAGCTTCAACAAAGTTCGCCAACTCACCATCAGATGGGGCGCAACAACTGCTCTAAAATTCAACATCTCGCGCAATTACAGTGTTGCCATATTTGAAGCCCTTCATCTTTCACTACCTTTCACTTCTTCTCTATCCCCTTTCCAAAGGAAGCAACACATTAATTAATAGGAAGAATTTCCTGTGTTGCTTCTCTTTAAAACAAAAAAAAATATATTTTATTAAAAAAATTCAATTTAATAAAAAAAAATATAATTTTATAAAAAAAATTTATAGAAAAAAAATTATAATTTTATAAAAAGAAATTCATTTTATAAAAAAAAAAAAAATGCATAGCCGTGAACGGTATCCAACTCGAGACCTTCTGAGTTTAAAGCGTATTTTAACAAAATATTGTAATTTTTATAAAATCAGTGCTCTGTCAGTGTATTATTTTTTGAACAGTTGGCAATATCTGGCTGGGATCTTATTTAATCCCAAATAAATGAAGATCTTACATAGTACCCAAATATAATGCGGGATCTATTTTTATCTGTAATTTCTGTGGATACCCTATTAAAAAAATTAATGAAGTACAACATACAATCATATCTTTTTTTGATACCGGCCAAAATAAAATTTTATTCGAAAAATGGTGGATCGTACTGCAGTAATTTAGATCCACCTTGGATCTAATATGATGAAATACGATCCGAAAAACAAGTTTATCTAATTATATAAAATTGGATGTGACATGATAATCAAGAAATAATTTCAATAGAATGGACATTTAATGCAATCTGAGCGATATCTGAATGATTTCCCAACAAACCAAACGATATCGATTCGAATTCGTAACGATATCATTTCGATGATACGTTTGTCCGAGAATGATATCATTAACGTTTCATAAGTAATAAGTACTGTGAAGAAAAGTGCACATTCGTTAATGATATCGTTTTTTCATGAAATAACGATATCGTTTTGATATCGAAAATTTCAGGCAGTCATATTGCAAAATTTTTGTCGTTATTTTATCACCATTCTATGAAAATATGATATCATTGACAATATCGAAATAAAGAACTATATATGATATCTTTAACGATTAAATTAGAACAAGCAAATATGATTTTTTCAGAAAATTTATCGTTATTTTGAAAAATTATGATATCATTACGAGTTCATATTTTTGTATCATAAACGATAGCAAATATGATACTTAATATGAATTCGTTAACGATACTGTATCGTTTCATGGTTTATTGGGTTATTTTTGTCTAATGGTATCAATTAAAATGTAACTTTTTGTATTAAATCTAATTTTATATAATTAGATTAACCCATTTTTCCGATCTGCCATTTTTCGAATCAAATTAGATCTAAGTTTATCCCCAAATATATTGCTGGATCTAATTTGATATGCCATTTTCCAGATCAATTTATATCTAAGTTTATCCACAAATATATTGCTGGATCTAATTCGATGTGCCATCAAATTAGATCTAAGTTTATCCCCAAATATATAGGTAGATCTAATTCGATCTGCCACTTTTTCGGATCAAATTGGATATACGTTTATCCACAAATATATTGCGGGATCTAATTTGATCTGCCAAAATTGAGATCAAATTAGATCTAAGTTTATCCCCAAATATATAGCTGGATCTAATTGGATCCGCCATTTTTCGGATCAAATTAGATCTTAAAATATCCGCAAATATATAGCTGGATCCGCCAATTTTCGGATCAAAATAGATCTAGGTTTATCCCCAAAGATATCACTGGACCTCCCAATTTTGAGATATAACTTGATCTTAGTTTATCCCCATATATACAATGGGATCTAATACGATATGATTGGATACACCCAATTTTGAGATCTAATTGGATCAGCTAGATATTACAGCAGATCTTAAACAATATCAAATTGGATATAATTAGATATTGCGCGAGATCAATTTTATTTACTCGGGTATTTTTAAATATTTTTTGAAAAAAGTGTTTTGAAAAAAAGTCAAAAATAATTTTTTTGGATCATTATATGGCAACCCTGGAAGTTGAAATTTTATAATTTTTTAAACATCGTTTAAGCCTAAACCACATAAACGCAGTGTCGACCGCAGTGCGACGTTTTGTCGATAAAGCAATGTGTGTATCTTCTCTGTTTGTCACTGCCGAGAAATTAGAAAAGTTTCTAAATAAAGAGGAACTGTTTTTAAACAAAAAGCGATAAGAAATTTTTAAAAATATTAAATCGTTTTTGCGAAATTCAAGAACAAAGTTTGACAGCACTGCCACTGTCCACTGGCACTTTCACTATGTGGTTTGGGCTCTACAGTCAAGGCCTGAAAGCATCACATACTTCCTTTGTAATATCTTCTTCCTATCAAAAGTTATAGACTCCTTAAAGTAGATGTGACTTTAAAGTCACATTGGTAAGAAATGGGTTAAAAACAAAATCATTTCTGTTTTTACTTAAAATGAAATTTATTTTCTTATGCTTTAATATACACTGTATTCTATTTTTATGATTATTTTTTTGATTATTCATTTCGGGCAGTTTAGACACATGAAAATAAATGACCCACATTTTTATTTCAAGAAAATTTATGTTGTTTTTGTTATTTTTATGATGTTATTTTTAAATGGAAAACATAAAAAAAAAATTTTTTTTTTTAATAAATAAACACAAAAATTTAATATTGCCCAGCCAGCAAATTCGGAGCGCTCATAAATAAGATTTTTAAATGTCTCATAGAAATGATTATTGTTTTTTTGAAAACACTCTTTTTTTTAGTAGAAAATATGAACTCTCAGAAAACA
Organism: Leucophora obtusa; assembly: GCA_949987735.1. Lineage (NCBI taxonomy): Eukaryota > Metazoa > Arthropoda > Insecta > Diptera > Anthomyiidae > Leucophora > Leucophora obtusa. The sequence continues at coordinate 49,539,358 of OX465299.1, forward strand.
ATCCAAAAAGTTATCTCTACAATTTAAAAAGCTGTCTCAAAACGAGGGTTCATTTTTCGGACTCAAAGAAGATTCCAAAATTATTTAAATTTATGAAGAAAATTTCGATTTTATATGTTCTTTTTTCTGAGTCACTTCTGAGTACACAGGGGGCTCTTTTAGACGGACCACTTTCATAGGAAAAAGTGGAAAAATGTTTATGTTTTTGGAGCTCATTTCTGAGTCATTAATGATCATCTTTGTTTGCTGGGTGATGTTTTTTTTTTTAAATACAAAAACGCATTTAATAAATAAAAACATAAATATTCTTTTCTTTGCAGCTTCATCATATGGAAATATCTATAAAATTGAATACCATTTACATAAATGTTTAAAACTTATTAAAAATATTAAATAAATTTTTTATTAAAAAACAAACTTTAAACAAATTTTGACAATATGGCTGACGATATATCATCACCCATGCGTATGCAAAAGAAAACACGCAGTGCTTCCATATGTGCCACCGGCGGAAGTATAGAAAATGCAATTTATAATATGCCCTCGGGTAATAACACCCCAGAATCACAAGGTACTCCAAATTATAGAAGACGTAGACCTGCCACCAGATCACAAAGTGCTAGAATTACAGCAACGGCGGGTAGATCGGTAAGTTTTGTAATAAATATTAATGCAAATTTTCTTTTTAAGTTTTAATTACATTTAGTGTGTGAAAGAAATAAATGTGATTTATTTCTTTCCCCCTAACAATTTATACACCACACATCTTAATTTATTCATATCATAGTTATTTTATTGTAGCAATTTTACTGTTGTGATTTATGCGTAATGTTTTCATATGAAAACTTTTGTCATTTGCCATTTCATCACATTTATAGCACATAATAAATTCTTTAAAAAGTCGAGTTGGAATGTAGGCGACAGGATTAATAATACGCAATTTATTTTCAAAAAATATTAAATATAAAAAAACGAATAAAATAGTTAAAGTCGGGTATTCCGACGAGTCTGGTTTTTAGATACGAAATTTGAATGGGTTAAAATTGTGTCAAAATTTGTCTATGAAATGGTAAAAATTAGAAAATCAGTTAGAAATTTGCTTAACGTTAGGTGTATTTAAGAGAAAAACGCAAATTTAGTCTATCTTAATTCAACATACTCTATCCTTGAGTCCAGATGAGTTAGCGTACATATATTTTTTTTTTTATATTTGCGACTTGTTGCGTGCAAACTAGCTTACAGCCAATTTCTGTGGGGCCTTTATATGCTTCGTTCGTCCCTTGGCTGATATAAGTCAGACAATTGGACGGGCGGATAGACGGACAGCGCTAAATCGAAGTCGACAGTTATGCTAAGAGGTGGGTGTAGGTCTAACATTTTTTAATATTACGAACATGAGCATAACATTAATATGCCCCGTCCACCTACACTAATAGAAAAAAATCTATCAAAATTTTTTAAATAAAATACTAAATACTAAAAAAATACTAAATACTAAAAATTATTTAAAACTGACCTTGCAGAAAAAACGGAAGAAATTAGCAGATTATTTTTGTTAAACTGTACACTCAAAAAAAAAGTCAGTAAAGTCAGCAAAAAATGTTGCTGTGTCAGCAAATTTTTAGTCAGGAGCGTGCTTGCAAAAAAGTTGGTAATTTCAACAAAAGGTTTGCTGAAAATCAGCCAGGTGATTTTTTCCAAAAAAATAGTAATCTTCAGCAAAAGTTTTGCTAACACTTAGTAGACTGCAAATGAAAAAATTCCTTGCTAAAATCACTAAACTTGTTGCTAAATATTAGTAGACTGAAAAAAACTCAAAAAACTTGTAGCGAAGTTTTACTTTAGTTAATTTATTTGCTGAAAATTTAAATATGTGACAGCTCATAGAGAAAGGGACCTAAGGGTAAAAAAATCAATTTTTTTTTTTGTGGACAACATATGAGCATCGAATGAGACCGATCCCATGCTCTCCTGGCCTTAGGTCCCTTTCTATCCTTAGGTCTATTTCTATTTTTCGCGTCACATATAGAATATGTGTAGAGTTGTTACTCTTTTTTTGACATTTCCATTTCCAGACAAGCTGCGACATCTACATCTTGTCTATCTGGTCGTCGTCCACACTATGAGTGCGGTTATCAGCACAATTTTTGTAGCAAAATAAATTAGTAAAACATTAGTTCAAAATTAGTTTAGTGCTAAAAAAATATAACTAAAATTTTTGCTGAAAACGGAATTTCAGCAAAAAAAAATTGCTGAAAACTAGTACACTTGATATACAAGACGTTTTACTAATTTTTCTACTAACTTAGTTTTTTTGAGTGTAGTAAGATAAGGACAGCAAAAACGAAACTGTTAAATATAAAGAATTTTAATTATATTTGAGTTAACTCTTAGCTAATATAAAATACCAACTTATTCTGCTAAAATCAACAAAAAATTTTGCTAGGTAATTAGTAGACTACACTTATAAAAAAAAGTTAGTACAAAAGTCTGTTAAACGCGTTCTGTCGCAAATGAACTGATTTTTTCTGTTATTTTGTCTTAAAATTTAGGATTGAACTAATATTTTTGTAAATCCCATTTAGCATAACAATTACTTTTATCCGTAGTAAAGTGTTGTTTTTCAAACGCGTCATATAGACCAACTGCAATTAATATTGTAATTAATATGCATTTTTATTAATTTTAATTAAGTAGGTTTGAGGTTAAGAAGAAGAATAAACAATTTTTCAAAGTTATAGACACATTATTAATTTGCAAATCAGACTAGATCTAGTTTCTGCCTTTTTTTATGGACAGGCTTCATCAGTGATTTTCCATTAAATTGTATTATTGTTTATATTTTATTGTCAGATTGTCTCTATATGAAAATTTACTCTCAGAAGTGATCAAACAGACATACAAACATTCTACTTTAGATTTTTTGTTTATCTTCTTATCTCCCCTTTGTCACCTTTTTCACAAATGTTGCCACACTGACGTATGGTTTTTACGTAGAAGTGCAGGCAGTTTGTGTATATCGGAGACGGACTGCCAACAGGGCATTTTCATTTTTCTAGTAAAGTGTTGTTTTTTCAAACACGCCATATAGACCAAATGCAATTAATATGCATTTTTATTAATTTTAGTTAAGTAGGTTTGAGGTTAAGAAGAAGAATAAACATTTTTTCAATGTTATAGACACATTATTAATTTGCAAATCAGACTAGTTCTAGTTTCCGTATTTGAACTAACTTTGCATCCTAATTTTTAGTAATTTATGTTTCTTAATTTTACAAATTTTTCAGCTAATTTAAACCCCAATTATTTTCCAAAGTTTATATCTTTGTGTCTCTGCTATCAATATCACATAGAGATGGCGCTATATTTTCATAATTTTTTTTATTGTATAATCATAAAATGGCTTATATCTCGGAAACTAAGCGAGATAGAGCAAAATGGACAAAAATTCGATACTATGAACTTGTTAGCCGTTATAAGCCACATATACTCTCAAAAATTAATATGGGCCTGTCTCGGGACAGAGCCCAAAAACCAAGACCGTAAGCGACATTTTAGCAGAAATTTTCAGTTAAATCAGGTAATGTTTCTGTTAAATTAAGCTCAAATTCCTTAGCTAAGTTAACTAGAATTGTCTGTGTATTTAGCAGTGTGTAAAATTTAGCTTGCCTAAATTTAGCAGACCTTAATTTTCAACTTCATTGAAAATTCTGCTGGCGCAAATACAGGTACTACTTCCTGTTATTTTAGCAGAATTTTTAACTATTTGTACGGGCTTTTTTTATGAGTGTACGAAATAACAAAAAAGAAAATAAACTTTTCAAAGTTTTTTTTTCGATTTTTCTTTAATGCAAATAAAAATTGAGCCGTTTGAAATCTGCAGTTTATTGTTTTTTTTATGGAAATATTTCTGCTGATTTTAGCAGGATATTCAACTAAATTTAGCTTAAAAACAAAACAAAAAAACTTTGCCGTTATAACAGTTTGTTTTTGCTGTTTTGAGTCTACTAATTTATAGTAAAATTATTTGTTGATTTTACAGTATAATTTATCATCTTCAATTAAAATTCTGCAATTTTAACAATTTTATTTTTGCTGTTCTTATTTTACTAGTATTTAGCAATAAAATCTTCTAATTTCCGCAGTTTTTTCTGAATAAATTACCATTCAACTAATTTTTATTAGTTTTTTTTTCAATCTTTAGTTTTAGTCAGCTGTTGACCAGCGTTACTATTTATTCGTGCAAAACCTCTACAAATTAAGCGAAACACAGTGTTGCATTTTGTAAAAGTCTCCAAATTTGTGAGATTCCCATGAGACCTCTTACAAATCTTGTGAATCCACGGAATCTCAGGATTTCGCATAAAATGTTCATTTAAATCTCAATTTTAGTCGAAATATCGGGTTTTGAGTGCAGATGTAAATGCAGCTTTACTTCTAATAAATGTGATTTTGAACCCTGATTAGGTGTAAGATGTATTACATTGGACAGGTTCACCACTGAAACCCGCTACCCATACAATTTATATATAGCACTTTATGGTTACTAGGGCAAGGAATTCCATGCAAATGCATGTTTTTCTTGATAGTCCAAAACTAATAAGGACTAAATATTTATCCAAATCATCAAATTTAGAACAAAATAGCATCGATTGGTACCCTTAAAATAATACGTCAGTAACAAAATCCGTCAAACGGGTTTAAAATCGGTTTGGTTTTAGCTGAAAAACTGATTTAAACAAAGATCTTAGTTATGTAGAATAAATTTTACCTATTTATTGTTAAAATATAATATTTTTATCGTTACGATATTACCGCCAGACTTATTATTTTGAGTGTAGTTTCATAAATTTGCATATTTTCACAAAAATTCATTTTTTTTTACATATTTTGACTTAAATACATGTTTGTTGCTTTTTTTTTTTTTTTTTGTAAAGAGAAGCAACACTCAGGAAATTCTTCCTATTAATTAACGTGTTGCTTCCTTTGGAAAGGGGATGGAGAAGAAGTGAAAGGTGGTGAAAGATGAAGGGCTTCAAATATGGCAACACTGTAATTGCGCGAGATGTTGAATTTTAGAACAGTTGTTGCGCGCCATCTGATGGTGAGTTGGCGAACTTTGTTGAAGCTTTTTAGTTCACAGCCCTGTTATATTATTTTACTTCGGTGGGGTTAAGTGCTATGGGAACACCGAAGGAGGACGCTGCGATATGTATGAGGGATAGAAAAAACTCATACATATTACTATTTTTCATAAATCGATGTTGCCTTGGTTGGGGCTCGAACCCGCAACCTCACGTGTAAAGGCTGACTTACCCAACCGTAAACGTATCTGTAACGAATCAGCTGTTTCGATACCACAAGAAGAAATGTATACGAATGGTTACTAACACGTAAATGTAAACGAACTTGCCGGATCATTCTGTTGAAATCAGAATTTTCTATCCGGCATCGAAACAGCTGAATGATTTTAGTCGAAAAAAATATGAAATAAATAAAGAAAATTGATTCAAACATCAAATAATGAATAAAAATTAACAAATAAATGGAAAATTTTTGAATAAAATATAAAACCACATGAAATAGATGCTAAATAGTAATGTCGTTTACGATAATCTATAAGTGTACTTTTTAGCTACGGCACGGTACAGTTATATTACATTTACGTTTACGGTCCCATAATCCGCCCTTAACAGTCCAACGCGCTAACCAATACACCACAGCCATTAGTAAATATTTTTGAATATTTTTAATTTTTAGTAGCATTTTTTAATATACAAAAAAAAATATAAAAAATTTATAGGTTTTCATATTGTGATTCATTCAAAATAAGGTGCTCGTCAAAAAGATAAGGTCACTTGCGCTTTGTTCTTTTTCTATAAAAATAAAAAGAGTATTGAATAGTACCGTTACCTAAAAAACTTGTTCACTGAGAGAATTATCATCACTTCAGTAATGAATTTCTTCATAGTTTCAATGAAAATTGTCACTGGAACTCGTCCATTGAAACTTTTCATAGAATCTATGAAAGTCAATGCTTATGAAAAGTTCATAAAATTAATGAAACTCTTCATAAAATTAATAGGCCACTCGTCCAAGAAATAAATCATTATGCCAATGAAGAGCTTCATAAAATCTATGAAGCAATTTCATTGACTATTATTTATTATAGTTGGTTGTTGTCGTTGCTATGCTGGAGTGGATAAATAAAAAGTACTTAGCAAATGCAAAAGGCGTAAAAAAATCGTAGCATATTTTACATATGTACAAAATATATATAAAGAAAGAATTCATTAAATTAAAGTTTCTTTTTTTTCATAAAAAAAAGTTTTGAAAAAATTAATATGATTTATAAAAAAATTTCATAGTCCAAAATTAATTAAAAAAAAAAAAATAAAAATTATAAAAGATTATTCTCTCAGAAAATAACGATATTTTATAATAAAAAGTAAATACTAATGCACAATTTCATATATATAAAGAACATTTTCATTAAATTTATGGAGATCTAATTTATGAAATTCAATGAATTTTTTTAATGAAGTTATGAAATGTTATGAAAGAAAAGTTATAAAAAATTTCTTAATATTAATTAAATATTATATACATTATGAAATTCTTCATTGGTTCTACGAAAAAAATTCTTTGAAATTATATCATTAATATCATGAAGGATAATTCTCTCAGTGTTGCTCAAAACTTGTTTATATATAAATTATTTGATTACAGTTGCTTACCGTTAGTTCAATTTATAAATCAGAATATTAATAATGTGCATTTTGGAAGCCTTTTAGGCGTATATTTTCGATTTTTGAGTGAATGAAATTCCTTGGCCTAACGATTACCTTAATCTGGTGAACGATGCTGCTTTTGCGTTTGTCTTAAAATAAAAATATTTTTAAAGATTTTTTTGATTTTTGTTTTTATATCTTTTGTTCTTTCGTAATTGTGTTTGAACTTGTTTATTGTTTTAAAAAAAATTTAAAAAAGCAAACGACAGCTGTAGGTAATCAAATCGTTCACCAGATTGTTGTGTAGAAGATTATTAGGGCAAGGAATTGCATGCACTTAAAAATATGCGCCTAAAAAATATGGCTAGAAAAGACAAATATGCATTAAAAATATAAAAAAAAATATGTAAGTTAGTTAGTTTGCAAATAGACACAAAACTCGCAGCTTTTCCAATTAGATTTTTAAGAATGTTTATTTTCAAAAACAATAAAAAAAAAATATTTTAATTGTACCAAAATATGAAAGCTTATATATTTATATTTTTTATAAATTAAAATATGAACCAAAAATGAAAACTATGCACTAAAATGGCACCAAATATGCATTTAACTCGCAATATGCAAAAACATGCATTTTTCTCAAAATATGCAAAAATATACAACTAGAAATCGATGCCATTTTGTTCTAAATTTGATGATTCGGATAAATACTTAGTCTATATTAGTTTTGGGCTCTCGAGAAAAAACATGCATTTGCATGGAATTCCTTGCCCTAGTTGAGCGTCTGCTAAACGTCTGTGAGGCCTTTTTCGAAGTAATTTTTGTAGTTTGTAACCAGTCGTTCCCATTGCAACTGTTACTTAAGTATGTGAAAAACTACACTGAGAGAATTATCCTTCATGATATTAATTATATAATTTCATAGAATTTTTTTCGTAAAACCAATGAAGAATTTCATTATCTATATAATATTTAACTAATATTATGAATTTTTTCATAATTTTTCTTTCATAATTTCATTAAAAAAATTCATTGAATTTCATAAATTAGATCTCCATAAATTTAATGAAAATGTTCTTTGTATATATGAAATTGTTCAACAGTATTTACTTTTTTTTCATTTTTTTTATAAAATATCGTCATTTCCTGGGAGAATAATCTTTTATGATTTTTATTTTTTTAATTAATTTTTTATTATTAATTTTGGACTATGAAATTTTTTTATAAAACATATTCCTTTTTTCGAAACTTTTTTTTATGAAACTTTTTAATTTAATGAATACTTTCTTTAGATATATTTTGTACATCCGTGAAATATGCTACGATTTTATTACGCCTTTTGCATTTGCTTAGTACTTTATATTTATCCACTCCAGCTTAGCAACGACAACAACCAACTATAATAAATAATAGTAAATGAAATTGCTTCATAGATTTTATGAAGCTCTTCATTGGCTGCATGATTTATTCATTGGACGAGTGGCCTATTAATTTTATGAAGAGTTTCATTAATTTTATGAGCTTTTTATAAACATTGACTTTAATGAAACCTGTTTCATAGATTCTACGAAAAGTTTCAATGGACGAGTTCCAGTGACAATTTTCATTGAAACTATGAAGAAATTCATTACTGAAGTGATGTAATTCTCTCAGTGTATTCTGTGAATTTTATTACAAACTATAATATAACAAATAGTTTCTTTTTTTATAAGACTGACTTTATCTGTCTATCTTTCTATATATTTATACGGTATGTTTGTCTGTCTTTATGTCCTTTTGTGAATATTGTTGGTTTCATATTCCCTGGTGTGAACATTCCATCATGAACATGATCTTCATACTCATTCACACATACCAAACGCTGTCTTGTGTGTGGAAAATGATTTGATTATGTCAGTGGAAATATATCATAATAGATTATGCCGATATTAAAAAGAACCAAATTGATTATAAATTTGGGCACAAAATTTGTATATGACTCAAATTTAAAACTGTAAATATTCAGAAAAGATTTTCTAAATTTCTGTAACCAGAAAACTTATTTGAAATAATAGTAAGATAAAACTAGTTGTTAACGTGATTGGATACGATTTTGAGTGTAAAAGCCTATGGCTTCACTGTTCGGCCGGAAAAAGTTCGTCAGCCAAACATTTGACTTTACAACTTAACTTCGGATTTTTCTCTTTAATTTGGCTAACAAAATCGCATTAGATTGGTTCAACAAAAATTTTTCAATATTATAATTTGAAAATGCCTCGTTATTAATAAAAATTAATTAATTAATTAATTATAATGAATTTGCTTAAATTCAATATTTTTCAGTTTTTAAAAATATATAAACTAAACTATGAAAAATTACTTTTTATGCTCCTGTGAAAATAGTACCGAAAGAAAAAAATATTGAATTGCAGTGCATCTTTTACGCTTGTTTTATAAGTACTTTTATTGAAGAGAATAAGACACAATTTCTCGCAACGACAATGTGGTGTTTTTATGCCCGTCAACTTTCATACCAAAGAATAGCTCAGCGGTAGAGAGCTAGACTAGCAATTTTGAGGTCGCAAGTTCGATACCCGGTGGAAGCAATAAAAACAATTGTCTCACATAAAAGAAATATATGTAAATATAATATTTTTTGGCAAGAATTTTTTTTTAACTTTTAATTGATGAAAAAGAGTTTCCTTTGCACTCATTCAAAAAGTACTGCAGAAGTTTTGAATTGGGAGTACTCCTCTCCTATGACAACTCAATATTAAAATAACTACCCAGTCAGAAAAATACAAACGGGAAAGCGATGGCAAAGCACTTTAACAGGTGGTAGAAGTACTGGCAATAAGTGCTTTCCCATTGCCAAAATGATAACATCATTAGACAAAAGGACCAGCTGTTAAAAAAGCGCCGGAAAAGCACTGGAGAAACAAACTTTGTGAACATTGGCAAAACGCTGGAAAAACCAATAAATATGTGGTCTGGAAATATATTTTCCAAAATAAAATTTAAAAAAAGTTCATATGTATTTTTTTGGTCCTGCCGTGATTTGAACCCAGGCCGTCAGATTGGCATACGATTGCTCTACCCACTGAGCTAACGATACATATAATATTTGATAGATAAACACATAAATGAGTGATAATCGCTGGACAACTACTGGCTGTAATAAAAAGCTAGCACTGGCAAACAGTTTTTTGGAACAAAAATGCCAGCGTTGGGAGAGCAAAAAAAAAGTTGGTCTTAAAGGAGCTTTTCCAGAAACAAAAAAATTGATTTTATAGGACAAAAAAAATTTTAATTAAAAAAAATCAAAAAAAAAAATTTTTGTTTGCAACCGGATTTGAACTCGGAACCTCCTGACTACAAACCTTTTTTAACGAAGCATCAGCATTTTTATAAAATCATTGCTCTACCAGTGAATTGGTTTTTGTACCACTGGTAGCACTGGATAACCACTGGCTGCAAACCTTGGCATAACACTCTTAGGCCATTCTTTGCCAGTGGTTTTTTTTATGAACCACCGAAATTTTTGTAAAACAAATACTGGAAAAAGCTTTTTGCAAGCGCTGGCATAGCGTCCCAAATGAGTATTCTCCCAGTCATTTATTTTCAACATCATGGTTACCCAGTTGTACGCCAGTGCTTGATTTTTTGTACCACTGCCGATTTCTGATTGGGTAGTGTTTCTGTTAAAAAAAAGTACACCTACATCATTAATTGCAGTATGCTTTTTCTACTGCTTTGGCATCTCCTTTTTTGCTAGGTTGTGAATTTCGAACAATTTTTTTAAAGTGAACTAACAACAGAAAGCTTTATCCCTGAAAGCATTTGGAAGATATCTTCCAAGAAGATATTAAAGCGATATCTTCTATTTTTTCAGTTGAATGAAAATAATGAAGTAGAATTTTGAAATTGCCTTCCTTTTATCATTTGGAATAAAAAATTCGGTGATATTTGGAAAAAATAATTCAAAAATTGTTTTTCATAATTTTTTATGATAATATTGCGGAAATATTACCTTCTTATCATCCAAAAAATAAAGAAAACTTGTTTGAAATATTTTATCATTTGTACAAAAACAACCAACAGATACACAGGAAACGAATTCCTCTAAACAATCAAGATTTAATGCACGGAAAAAATCGGCTACGATGAAATCAAGATAACTAATGTGTTGGTCAATGGATTATGTATGCAGATATCCTTTTTCAGGTTTAAATTTAATAACGAAAAAAATAAATCGTTTATTTTGCACCGAGGAGTTTATTTGGCGATATCACCTTCCAGGTTAAAAATTTGCAATATCGTCGACTTATCTTCCTGGGTTATTGCTTTCGTATTACTAATTTTTCTACCAACTTTTTCTGTGAGCGTAAGAGTTCATTTATTTGCTGAGATTCATCCAAATAATAAAAGGTTAAAAACGAATTACACAACTTTTATATAACAATGTGATTTTTGTTAAATTGGCAAATTAAATTGCTGTAAAAAAATTATAATTCTTTTATTTACTTTAAAATAAAGTGATTGACAAAACGGCAAATAGACATTAACCTGGAAATGTTGTTTAAAAATTTAAAAGTCATGCTGTAGCTTTTGCGTGTCAATGTTAATAATATTAAACTAACTTTTATAGGCAAATACAAATTGAACTGAAACATTGTTAAATACAATTGTAGGTTATGGCAGTTTTTTAACAGTAAATGAGCGTTTTATAAATATATTTAAATATATAATTTAATTTGCAACTAAAGTTGCAATTACGAATTACTCATAACACAGTTGGAAATAATTCATTGACCAAATATCAAGGACTGCTATTTGTGAGGTTACTCAGAACAATAACATTTCAAAAACCAGAAACATGGTCAAATTTAATGTTGAGTACACAACTTGATTTACTTCAGCTCATTGTATGCCCTAAAGGTTTTAAAAATAATTAGATTATTTCATTTAAATTGAATTGAAATTAAAGTTCTCGCAATTATAAAGCAAATTATTAAAATTTCTTGTATATTTTTTAAACTGAAATATTTTATAAAAAGGTAATGGCAATTAAAATCAAATTTAAAATTACTTTATGTAATGGTAATGAAGATAAAACTTTATATGTAATTGTAATGACTTAGAAATTAAAGTTTTTCTAATATTTAACTTTTTTACTAGATTTTCTATTGTGCTTTGTATATATTCAGCTTTAAGAATTTCAAAAACCCTTGCAGAACGCTCTAATGGCTGTAAACCCTAAATTGTTTCATCTGAGATGGAAAAATTAATGAAAGAATTTCATTCACTTTGACAAATAACATATAAATGAAGCTCGTGGATTATTTCGTAGTTTAAAAGAATAAATAAAGAAAGCAATCATGCGAAATTCCTGCTAGCGTGAATTTTTTTTTATAATTTTCAATTTTGCCGCCCAACGTAAGGTCAATACATGCAGAGGTTTAATTGTATGAAAAAATTTAAAATATGTAGAAATTCTGTTTAAATTTTAAAACTTATTCTTTATTTTGTAAGTGTAATTTTCGATATAATGACTGTACTAAAAATGAAAATTTCTAAACTCCATTTTAAAAATTTGACCGGAGACGAGAAAATCGTGGGAAACCGTATTACATGAATATTTTTGTTTATCGACAGTTCCTTAGGAATAATTTTCATGCATACGTAAGTTGACGTTTTAATTTAAAATTCTCACTGAACATACATAATTTTGTGACATACATAACTGCAAGTTATTTTAATTTCACTTCGGACATAAATGGATAATATGTTCCACCATTTTTTTCCATTTAAATGACCACACGAATATTCGTTGCACGACCAAATAAACACATACAAATGTGTTTCTATCAATGTCCAAATAGTGAGCAGCTTACGACATTTTTATTTGCGTTTACTACCACCCAGTTACTGTTATTTTACCTCTTGGCTCTAGAAACAACAGCCCAAAAGTGAAAATTTACTCAAATATTAGTGAATAAATAAAAAGTTCAAACACTGAATAAGTTGTTAACAAGAGTGACAAAATGAAAACTAGCCGTGAATGTGTTTATGATAGGTGTTGTGTATACTATATATGTTTCTATAACGTGGCACAGTGGAACAAAGCAGAACAAAAAGTGGAGAGAAATCAAAAATTTCTTAAGGCACTCTATGTTAGTAAAGAAAACTTCTATCATTAAATTGATATAACTATAGTGGGTTGTGAATGATTTTAGCTATTCTTCTTATAGTACGTTATCCGCGTTTAAAGTTGGCCTGTGTAGTATATTTATTTTTTTTTTATAATTCTTTTCTCGAATTTTTGCAAAAGAATAGTGCTCAAAAGTTTATTAGGGCTAATCATATTATGGAAAAAATATTTTAGAAAATTCCATAAGAGTAATTTTGCTCCACCACGGAATTTTTAAAATATTTTTCCTATAAAAGATTCACCACTACTAAATTTTTGATTCACCACTACTATTGTTTCCAGAAATTAGAGAAAAAATGTTAAAAAAATATGCTACAAAGGCCGACTTCAAATGCAGGTAGCGAACTATATTTGCTCTCAAAAAAATTGGTTCATATTTTTTCTCTAATCAACTCAATAATACATTTAAAGACTATTACGCCACGAAATTCGAACATTTTCGAAATTCGCAACTACTTATTGTATAAGATTTTTTTTTTGCTATAAAATTATTTTTACCCCACTGTTGGCGAATTTTGCTTTAATTTCAAACAAGTCAAAAGTCAGAGGATATTTTTTGATTTTATCCTTTGTCTATAGTTCGTGACCATTAATAGACGCACACTGTTATTACTTTTTTCATATTTTGTTCATTTTGGTTTTGCGGTATTTTTAGATGTCCTGTTTTTTTTTCATAATAGATTATGCCATATAATCGCTTGTAATCTATTTATCATGCAATCATATTTTTTGTTAGCTTGTATATATTTTTAAAGGTATTTTGCTGTCGTGTGTATGTGAAGTAAAAGTTGTCATATTATATAAGTTTCTTAATAAATATATATTGTTGTTTCTACTTAAGTCTGATGTTTTGTTATTCATAACTTAGATATACGACAATTTTATCGTTATTAATTAATTGAAATAAGTATTGCAATTATAACTAAAAAAATATTAAATGACCTATAATATCCAGTGTTTTTTGGCATGTGCCAAATTTAAATTTTTCATTATTATATACCACACCACTCTATGGACAGGGCATAATAAGTTTGAGCTGACATTTGTAACACCAAAAAATATTGGACCTAACAGAGACACATATTTTAGTATACCTATCGACTCAGAGTCGCTTTTTGGTTCTACTTAACAATGTCCGCCTGTCTGTCCGTCGGTTACAGGTCGCAAATATTAAGATATTTTGATGAGATTTGGTATGCCGCAAATATTAATATATTTTGAAGAAATTTGGTGTACCGACTTATATCGGCCCAAGCTGATTAATTTCGGTTAAAATTGGTCAATGTTTAGACCTAGTGCCCATATAAATATTCCCCCCCCCCCTCCCCCAAAATTGAATTTTTGCCACGCTGCAGGTCCCAAATACGAAAATATATTAATAAAATTTGGTATACTGATTCACATGGGTCCTTTGCCTTTGTTTATAGTCGGTCCATGTTTAGACCTAGTGCCCCTATAAAAGTCTCCCAAAAATGGGCATTTTCGCAAGCTACAGGCAGAAAATATTACGATATTGTTATCAAATATTGTACGCCGACTTATATCGGCCCAAGGATGAAGCCTATTGATTATAGTTAAAATCGGTCTATGGTTAGACCTTGTGCCCCTATAAAGGTTTCCCTACAAATTGATTTTATCGCACGCTACAGATCGCAAATACGATTATGTTTTCATGTAATTTGTTATGCTAATTCCTATGGGCCCAAAAATAAAGCCTATTGATGCTAGATAGCATCGGTCCATATTTGGACTTATCACCCATGTGGCCTATACTTCCGATTTTCTCTTAAATATACATTAAATTAGATAAAAACAAAATTTCTTTTCGCTTTTCTATTTTTATAATTTTTTAGACAAATTTCGATACAAGTCTTTTTCAACCCATTCGAACTTTGGATCAAAACTTTAGTTGGCTTTAAACCAGACTGGTGTAGGTAGGGTTGCCAGATACCAAAAGTCAAATAACTGGACAATGGAAAAATTCACCTAGGTTTTAGAAAACAACTGGACAATTTAAAAACGCAATCACTAATTTGTGAATAAAGTTTGAAGTTTTGTTTTCTTTGAAAACAAAATAATCAATTTGAAAAACTAACTTTTTAAGTTGGTAAAAAACGTATCTCTAATTTATTGAAAGACATAATCAAAGTGTATGCCTTGGCTGGCATTGCTGGCCTACTTACACATCGTATTAGTTTGTTATAATTTTGTTTTACTTTTTTGGTTACTTTTTAAACTTTGGAGAATTCAGAATTCTCATTTATTTAAAAATTGGGGCTCGGTATAAACTCTGATATTCTTTTATGGTTTTGATTGTTCGCGGATACTGATGAGGGGGAGTAACACCCACCGAAACAGCTGTCTATCCTGTTTGCAAGAACAAAATTTTGAAAAACTAATACGCACAGTTTTTATTTAAATAAATAAAAAATAACCAACCAGAGGCTCAGTGTTGCCAGTTTTTCTTGAGACCTTATCCACAATTTGCAATTTCTCATCCCCAAAAATCCTCAATTTTTATTTTCTGGAAAAAATTCGTATTCCTTTAGTTTTTTTTTTTTTAATTTATCTAAAAATAACATATTTATTTATTTTTTTCGTTAAGTTCTACACTCAAATTCAATAACTTTGTACGTGTAACAAATTATAGAAAAGATAAAATAAATTTAAATAACAGAAAAAAATATGAACCAAAATTTTTCGTTTCAAATATTTCCGAATCAAAATTTTCTAATTCGCAAGCTTCAAACATTTTGTTGTGTTTGGTACTGTATTAAAAAGTTTTAGCAATTCAGCAAATGGATTGAATTTTTGACAATTGAATAACTTGTAAATTACATATTTAATTTAAGAAGAGCTTCTTATAACTTATATTTTATTTGAATAACCTCAAATATTTGGAACCAAAAGGAATTAAAATTTTCATCATTTGCATAAAAGGTGACAAGGAGGAGATAAGATCTAAAGTAGAATGCTTGTATGTTTGTTGGATCACTTCTGAGAGTAAAAAAAATAACAGAAAGCTGAATAGGAAAGAAAACTATGAATTAGCCACACTATAAGCAAGGCCTTACGTGGATGAGATGGCTAAGCTGTCGAACTCTAGTATAATTAAGTTTGTAATATAGGAGTGCATGGGTTCGACTGCTACAGCCGACAGGTTGTTGAAAAAATTATCATATAGAGACAATCTGAAAATAAAAAATATAAACAATAATACAATTTAATGGAAAATCACTGATGAAGTATGTCCATAAAAAAAGGAAGAAACTAGGTCTAGTTTGATTTGAAATGAAAATTAATAATGTGTTTATAACTTTTGAAAAAAATGTTATTCTTCTTCTTAACCTCAAACCTACTAAATGGTATTAAGGTTTGCATGCACATAAGCCTGCCAGACACAAATTTGTGTAGCTTAAAATCATTCACTATTATCATCATTTTTAAAAGAAATATATAAATATTTAGAAATTATCAGGGTTAAATTCATAAAAATATAAAAAAGCAATAATATGTTATCCCCGAAAAATCCCCTACAATTTTGTGTTATCCCCAGTAAATGCCCAGATCCCCAAACGGAAATTTTTATCCCTATTGACGAAAAAATCCCCAATTTGGGGATAAATCCCCTAAACTGACAACACTGTAGAGGCTGAATAATATCTGCTCTCACTAATTCGTGAATAAAGTTCGAACAAACAAGTTTTGGTTTCTTTGCAAACAAAATAATCATTTTCTTTTTTTTTTTCAAAAATAAAAAAATAATAACATGGTTTATTTCCTTTAAATAAACAGGGTTGTTTTCTATTTGAGAACCGTTGTATCTACTGCGGGGTCGCTGAGACGTTTAAAGGATAATTTTAACCTCGAAAATCAGCTGATTGTCCATTTTTTCTATATCGTTGCAACTGATAAACTTAAGCTTTTATCTTTTATTCTAAGATTTTCTTTTTGCATTATTTCCAGCATTAATAATTTTAATAAAATTTATACTCTATAAAAAAATAACTTTGTCTACCACAAATTAAAAGTGTTTAATTAAGAAATTCATTTATAAGTTTTATTTCAAACTCATCAACATTTCATAAACCTGTAAACATCTTAATTTCACAAAAGTTCATTACAAAAACAAAATGATTTTAATCGTTTTATATTTTTTAGTTGGAAATTTTCCACTATTAAAATGCTATTTTTTTTTACTTATATTTTGTTAATTTTCCTTTTGCATTATAAACTTTTGAATTAATATATTTGTAGGTAAGAAGGCGACCACAACAACAGCAACCAATGCAACATAATTTACAAGAAGCCCGATCATACTGCAATAGTGAACCAAGACTTAGCGAAACGGAAACACCACCACAAAGACGAAAGTTATCACAAAGAAGACCACAACAACACCGTAAGTAAACTAGTAAAGAGAGAATAAGAAAATTTGTGTACTTACGGCTAACAAGGACGGTATCCCCGGGGTCAGCCACCGTTTTCGATGAAATTTAAATATGTTATATAGGAGGGAAGGCGCAATCTAAAGTCTTCGGGGTAAAAAGTTACGATAAAATGTAGTTATGTTTGTATAGAACATATCTGGATATTAACAAAATTTAAATTAATTTGCACCTTCATATATGTAAAGTACCTACTCCAGAAAAGAAAAATATTGAAACAATCAAAAAGGTTTGGCAGTTGTTTGCATAGTAATCAGTAGTTGTTGCTTTTAACTGTAATTTAAATTTTTTTCCATTCTTACAGTTATATAAGAAAATAACTCACGAAAAGTTCTATATTTGGTAACTGTTTATCAAAACTTGTTATTTTTAATATTACAGTAAACAACTACCAAAGCAGTATTTTTGCAGTAAATAGTTATTATTGTTATTTAAAAAATAAAAAAATTTTGTTTAGTTTTTGAATATTCTTGTTTAGTTTATATTTGTTATGATTGATATGTATAAATAGTATTCTCAGGTTGCAATTAAAAATCACAAAATTTTATTGTATCTCCAATGCATAAAAATGTAATAACTATAGAACCGTTTATTTTTACTCCAAATTTCCAGTACGAAGAAGCAATTATATACTTTTATAATCGACAGAAAAAAATTTTTTTTATTAAAATATACTTTTGTAACATTAACTAAATTAACTATAAAAACAGTAGTTCTTAAATAGTTTTTCAGTTGTTTTAAAATTTTTATAATAAAAACTTATCACTTAAATTTACAACATGTTAGTTATTTTTAATGCATTTATTAGTTATTTTTCTCCATTAAAAAATAACTACATTTTTGGTTATTTTAAAGCTAAATAACTGTAATTTTCAGTAGATTCTACCTACAAGCTTTTTTGAGCGTATGTTTTTATGGTCCAGATATATATATTTATTTTAACTGCCACAAAAATTGGATAACGATTTCAAAACTGACTTCTCTAAAGCGGTCTATTGAAAAAAAAAATTCTTTCTAGATTCGAAATCAGTGTAACATACTTTATTGGAAAATATAAATTGCGAGAGGTGGTTCTTAAAAATCACATGAATTTTTCGAATAGGATAATTGATATCAACTATTAATTGAAACCAACTATTTATCAATTAATCAATAATTAAATGAAACCAACTATTTTTGTCAAAAATACCCTACTAAGCAATTGTTGTTTTGATAAATTTTTGTCCATTTATTAACAAAATTGAATTTGTTAACTCTAAAAAATTTTGTTAAAAAGGCACTAAAGTTAATTTGATATAATGTTTCTTCAGTTTCAAAAAAAGTACTAAATCTGTGGAAAAAAGTTTGTTGTGGTAATTTTTGCCGTATCATTCCTCGTGCTATCACGTGGCAGCTATTTGGAGATATCAATATGTAAACATTAGGTGTATTTTTTTCTTTTCAAAGTATTGATAATTATAAAATTCAGTGACTTGAAGTGAATTGTTAAGTGAATATTTATTAATTTTATTTTAAATAAATTTAAATTTCCAATTAAAATGTAAATTCTGTCAATAATTTTTGTATTATTTTCTTTTATAGCGAGGCAAGCTATTTATTTATGTGCAGTAGAGCGTACCAACTTACAGGCAAAAAAAAAAAGGGCGCCGTACACCCTCCAACATGAAGTATTTTTGCAAGGAGGTTTCAAAAAATTTTTTTTTTGCTGAACGTAGGGTCGCCATTTTACATTTTTTGTTTTATCTTTACAGTCGGATCTGAAAGTATGATATATCGATGTTTTTCTCTCGAGGAGACCATTGTTTTGCTCTAAGGGCTCAAGTTTCCCGTTCTAGTAATTACCCACCAGATCTCAGTTTCTATGACCCTAATGTACCACCCTAATGTCAGAAAATAAAAGCTCGCAAAAATTATTAAACTGTTGCTAAGGAAGTTTTTCGATAAACCCAGTAAAATTTTTTTTTTTATATATTGGTTGTCGAACGTAGGGGATTTTGGATTTTGGATTTTTTCTTTATACACTGAGAGAATTATCCTTCATGATATTAATGATATAATTTCATAGAATTTTTTTCGTAGAACCAATTTCATTATGTATTTAATATTTAATTAATATTATGAAATTTTTCATAACTTTTCTTTTTCATAAAATTTCATAATTTCATTAAAAAAATTCATTGAATTTTATAAATTAGATCTCCATAAATTTAATGAAAATGTTCTTAAAATATATGTATATGAAATTTAGTTTTTTTTAATTTTTAGTATTTACTTTTTTTAATTTTTTTATAAAATATCGTCATTTCCTGAGAGAATAATCTTTTATAATTTTTATTTTTTTTAAATAAATTTTTTATTATTAATTTTGGACTATGAAATTTTTTTATAGATCATATTAATTTTTTCGAAACTTGTTTTCTATGAAACTTTTTAATTTAATGAATTATTTAGATATATTTTGTACATCCGTAAAATATGCTACGATTTTATTACGCCTTTTGCATTTGCTAAGTACTTTTTATTTATCCACTCCATCCTAGCAACGACAACAACCAACTATAATAAATAATAGTAAATGAAATTGCTTCATAGATTTTATGAAGCTCTTCATTGGCTGAATGATTTATTCATTGGAGGAGTGGCCTATTAATTTTTTGAAGAGTTTCATTAATTTTATGAACTTTTCATAAACATTGACTTTAATGAACCCTGTTTCATAGATTCTGTGAAAAGTTTCAATAGACGAGTTCCAGTGACAATTTGCATTGAAACTATGAAGAAATTCATTACTGAAATGAAGAAAATTTTCTCAGTGTAGCAAAAATTGTGGATGGGAAAGTTGATACGATCGTACTTTTTTTATACTATTGGATTCAGAAAAGTACCGTAGTACTCCCGCGTCAAATTTGATACCTTTGCACATTTGGCCAGTTTTGTATTGATATCTACTTTTTTCTTCTGCTGCCAATTTTGCTAATTTCTCGTAAAATCTAGTGATTTTAAAGCATATTTAGTGCAATTATTGTTTGTCCCGATAAAAATAAATTTGAAATAACGAATATGCAAGTGCTTGTGCAAATTTAAACGTAAGTGCCAATTATAGAAAACATACGATTTTCATTTATTGGTTATACATAAAAAGTTGTCACTACATTGCTAGATCTGTCAAAACAACAGAGTATTATTTTGGAAGATGACAAAGCAAATTGTGGTAAAATTTCTTTGTTTTTTCTTTGATATTTTAAATGTTAAATGACGCTGTTAGATCAGAACAAGAAATTCTCATTGAGTTTGTAATTTAATCTAATAAATATTTATAGAAATTTTAAAATGTCGTCCCCTGACGATTTCCTTAGGCAAGAATGAAATCCGGATAGAGACAATGCCTGCAACAGATTATTTTTCACAATTTGCTAAATAAGTTTTGGGATTTTAGTACATTTAATTAATTATTGTTTGTCCCGATAAAAATAAATTCAAAATGAGGAATTAAATAGATTTGTTATTAGAGGGAAATCTAGCGATTTTTGCAAGTGATTTCTGCATTTTTGCAAGCAACATTAAATTTGTATTCAAGACTTGAATTGAAATGTTCAAAAAATTGATTTTTAAGAAAATTCGAATGTTTTTGCATTTTTCACAAATTTTTGCACACTTTCTGCAAAACTTTGAATAACATTTTTATAATTTGCTAGGCATTTATAATTTTTAATTAAAGCTTTTTCAAACAATCTCTTGTTACAAAAATAAAAAGAAATAAAAAAAGGATTTCTGATAAAAAAAAAAAAAAAATTAAAAATCTACTTTGAAACTATCAACTACACTCAAAATGTATTATGTTTCGACTCATTTTACCTCAATTTAAATTAATTTAATTAATTTTTTGCAGATCATTCTCTAAAAACCCCTAAATAAACACATTAATATTTTCCCCTACAAATGTTTAATATTTTCGCCTAAAAAAGTTTCGTTTTACTGAAAAAAAAAATTAAGCCACCTAATTTAAATACTGGTACTTAAAAAAAATCTTCTTTAAATATAACAAAATACGCAACAGAAAGTCGAAACCATTCGGTTTCAAATTCTTATATTTGAGAAATTATTTGATGAAAATCGTTTTTCGGCTACATGAAATTGCATGAAAGTTGGTACATTGTAATAAGTACTCACATTATATCGAAATTCTGCTAAAAACTAGTAAATCAAGGGTTTATATAATTTTCTATTTGTTATTTATTAAAAAGGGTTAGAAAACGTTTTAGTACTCTGAAGGTCGAATAAGTATTCTACAAAAATTGTTTTGATACCGAAATGAAAATCGCCGTTTCCCTTCCCTGTATCACACTTTAAAATCCGACTTTAAATGCCGAAACTATAACGAAAACTTAATAAGGCGACCGCTAGGTTCTGGAAAAAAAATTTTTTTTTTGGAATTGCCTTGCAAAAACACTTTATATTTGAAGGTGTGCCGATCACTTTTTTGTTTTGCCTTCAAAGTGGTGCGGTCTAATATATAGAATAGATCTTTTGATTTTTTAGCTTCTGATTTCAGATTTAAGATCAAAAACCTTCAAAACTAATTAAAGGGCATATTTTGTAATCATACTATAGTTCTTAGCCGAAAGTTGTTACATTAAAATCTAACGTAGTGTAGAAGTGAGATGTGAAGGCCGTTTTTCAGTTAAAGGGCAAAAATCTCAAAATTTTATGAACGGTCGCAAACGGTAGCAAAAACCTAGTTAGAAGACATCTTAAGGAACACATTGGCATTCAAGTCTTTCAAATATCTCTTGGAACATTTTGTAGCTTTTTTTTTGAAAATTTGGGATTTTGAAAAAACTCGTATTTTTGAGGTAAAATTAATAATTTCGTTACTTTTTTCGTAAATATTTAACAGGTTTTTATTTTTTTTTTTTTTTTATAACTAGTTTCAGTTTTATAATTTCAGAATGATTTTGCAACTAGTTATAGTTTATTTACTAATTTTTTATAGTATCATTACAAAATAAAAAAAATGTCACAAAATTATAAAACTTTGACTTGGAACTCTCGCCAACTAACGACGATTTACCATAATGATACAATATTTCTCTCATAAAATACACAAGAATCCTAGATTTTGAATATACAAACATATTTTCCCTTTACCTGAATTGTACTTTTGGCCAAAAAATGGCGATCTTGGCCCACAGTGACATGTAAAGAAAATGTGAATGTATTTATGTATGTAAAAAAGAAACAATTGCCACAGCAGCCGCTACCATCTAATTAGTTTTTTCTCACCGCATTGGCATCCGCAGCCGCAAGCTTGTATATGAGAAGTGATACAACACTGCGGTTGCGGCTACGGATTTTACTGCGGTGAGAAAAAAAAACAAATTAAATGACTGCGGTTGCGGTGACAGTTGTTTTTATATATTTTCTTTAATGTATGTGTGTAAATTTAGTGTAAGTGTGGAGAGCACCAGGGATGGGAAATGAAGATTTTGTTTCGTAGAGTACAATTTTTAATTTCTTACAATTTTTAATTTTAACTTCGGCAAAGATCATTAAATTAAAATGATAGGCTCGATGAGTTCGAAACTCATAATAAAAAAATTAAAAATAACGGTTTTTAAACAAAAAAAAAATTAATTCTATCTATTCTAAAACTTATTTTAATTGCTCTGCGGTTTTTCTCATACTGTGATTTTATTCATTTTCATACTCTTTTAAATATTGCCATATTTTCAAAAAGTAATCCCATTATTTAGTGTTGTTCGGAGATGGTAAAATTGATACAATCGTTCTTTTGTTTTGAAAAATCCCCTTTTTCTTCAAGTTTATTATTCGTTTCGAACTCATTAGGCCTGTAATTTTAATTTAATGATATATACGAAAATTTAAATAAATGAACTGAAATTTTTTTAAAAATATTCTATACGGAATAAAAATTGCAATTAAAAAGTCCCTTGTCGCAGCCACAGTCATTTAATTTATTTTTTCTCACTGCCGCGGAAATCGCAGCTGCAAGGTTGTATCTCTACTCTAAATAAGACTAAAATTTGTACTGAATTAAACAAAAACAAACTTTTTATCAATATCCTTCCTCTCTTGCGATTAAGTTTTTTTTTTAAGATTAAAGTTTCATAAAAATTCATTAGGTTTGACATTTTTTTTATTATTATTATTATTTATTTACGTGATAAATTTAATTATGTATGTAAATTACAGAATTTAAATCAAGAGCATTAAAAAAAATAAATAAGTTTTCTACTTAACGTATGAATTATTCTAAATTGTCAGCCTATGGTGCGTGTAATTAATATGGAATTTAAAAACATATGGTGTTTACAAGTGCTGTTAATTTAATTCAATTTAGATACAACAAAGATACTTTGCATACTTAATATGTGTTAATATATTCTGAAAACTTCTATGGAAAGCGAACAGGAAGTTTTCCTGTTTGTTTTTTAATAAATAATTTGCATACTTATGCTGACAAAAAAAATGTCAAATACAGTTAAAGAATACAAAATTTAACACAAAAACTAAAGATAATATTATAATAAAGTTGGGAAAACTCAAAACAAAATCAACAACCAGTATAAAATACACACTTTCCTCGAGGCTTCGCTCTAACCAATAGATGTAGAAAGTAATATGACTTTATGAAGCGTACAACTTGTAATAATTACTTAACAAGCAGACTGACTTAGTAAGTAAATGCAGGATGACACTAGAGAAATATTAATATAAACTTTGCTGCTATATTTGTATTCCACTTATACTACTTATATTTAATATGACAAACAAAAACTTTAATATCAACTGATTATGACTAGTACGTTCTATTAGTAAAAGTACTAATAACAATGTTTAATAATAATGATGTCTTTTTGCTCCCTGTCTATGTCATAGAATATGTAGTACTTAGTACTCGTATAATAAGTATTTGTATTAACCCTGAAGCAGATGTTAAGGCAACTTAATATTAAATGGATAAATTATGCGTTAGCAATAAAAACAAAATTATAAACTTTATTTGTTTGTTTGTTTGTTTTTTCATAATTTCTATATTTGCTTCTTATATATGAAATTCTCTAGAGGCATTAACCAAAAGTTAAAAGGTTCTTGATATGTATTTTATTAAATTTTCATTATATCTTGATAACCTTTTACTTGTTTATAGCCAAGTTTCTTAAAGAATTTGTAAAAAAAAATATGGTTCAGTAAAAATTTAATTAACCTCTTCAGGACACAAGTCTAATTTTAGCAAGGACAACGACATTTTACTAGGAATACCAAGGCTTTAAGTCGAATATGGATATTTCCTTTTCAAGTAATCTGAACACTAAAAGCACCGAAAAGAATTGTATATATTTTTATCATATGAATTAAATTATTTATTGTAGATTCGTTCCTAAATTGCCAGATCGGTTGATATATGTTATTTTTTTTTTAACTAGGTATTCTACATATCTGCAGGAAATCTTTTGTAATTGAAGCCCGCTCTGTATATACTAGAGGGCTGAATGAATGTCTTACAAAACATTCTCTTGCATGCGCTGATGAGAGATTTGACGATTTTTAATACTAAATGTAACAAAAATTGACCATTTTACTTATTTGTAGTTATTTACAAGATGTTAAAATTCTGATCATTACAAAAAAAAAATAAATAAAACAGAAAACAAAAAAAAATATTTTGGTGTTGTATAAGAAAATGTTTTGTGAATGTCTTGCAAAACATTCATACTGGCCTCTAGTATATACCACAGATTATAAAATGCCTTAGCCCGGGCGTAGGACGCACAGTGCTTTGATCCCATATAACGATTGGACAAAAATAGAAGGAGTGGAGATAGAGTTTTAAAATTTGGTACACTGGCATAGAACGCCTTAGTTAAGAAAAATTTTAATTTTTAGAAATATCGGGCCAAGGACACGCCCACCTCCCACAGGTCCTGAAATTTAAAAATATTATATTAGCTACATAAATGGACTTAAAATTACAAAAAGTATCCATTGAGATGTACATAAAACTGGAAACGTTTGTGTCAATTTTTATCAAAATCGAAGCAAGGACTTTTAGTCCTGCCATATATCCTTTATCTTAAAATCTTTATAAAACCTGCAAAAATTATCCGATTGCTATGAAATTTAGCACTTGAATTGATATAAGATTAAGCCATATTTTTGCCAAATTTGGGTAAAATCGAGTCATTAATAAAAAAAAATGCATTTCATAAAAAATGGTTTTAAACGCTTAAAACGAAAGAAAATTAAATCGGATTGAAATAGGAAACCATGCGAATCCTCCATTTTAGGCTTAGGGTATGTTCAGCGAACTTATGTAATTTCATAGAATTTTTTTCGTAGAACCAATGAAGAATTTCATAATGTATATAATATTTAATTAATATTATGAAATTTTTCATAACTTTTCTTTCATAAAATTTCATAATTTCATTAAAAAAGTTCATTGAATTTCATAAATTAGATCTCCATAAATTTAATGAAAATGTTCTTTACATATACCAAATTGTTCAATAGTATTTACTTTTTTTTAATTTTTTTTTAAAATATCGTCATTCCCTGAGAGAATAATCACTTATAATTTAATTTTTTTAAATTAATTTTTTATTATTAATTTTGGACTATTAAATTTTTTTATAAATCATTTTAATTTTTTTTATGCAACTTTCTAATTTAATGAATTCTGTCTTTAGATATATTTTGTACATCCGTAAAATATGCTACGATTTTATTACGCCTTTTGCATTTGCTAAATACTTTTTATTTATCCATTCCAGCTTAGAAACGATAACAACCAACTATAATAAATAATAGTAAATGAAATTGTTTCATAGATTTTATGAAGCTCTTCATTAGCTGAATGATTTACTCATTGGAGGAGTGGCCTATTAATTTTATGAAGAGTTTCATTAATTTTATGAACTTTTCATAAACATTGACTTTAATGAACCCTGTTTCATAGATTCTATGAAAAGTTTGAATAGACGAGTTCCAGTGACAATTTTCATTGAAACTATGAAGAAATTCATTACTGAAATGAAGAAAATTCTCTCAGTGTACGATATTTTTGTGGAACATTTTAACCTTCTACCTATTCAATTAAAGAAACTTTTTTGGACCCTTTTTAAAACGGACAAAAACGACCCGCAAGTTGAGGAGTTAGAGGGTTAATATGTTCCGCAAAAATATTTGTCATGAAATTCTACTATAAGTCTTTGAAGACATCAGCATTGAAAATTTAACTTCAGTAAAAACTTAAAATGTGTTTAAGCGTTAATTTCATATTTATTCACAATTGGCGCTCTAATGTTCCACAAACCTGGATTTTAGGGAGAAACCATGAGAATATTCCATTTGAGGTACAGGATGTGTTCAACGATCTTATGTAGGTTATAATGTTCCACAAAAATGTTCCTCGTAGTGCTTTTAGCGGTGATGCTTTAGTGAATTTGCCCCAAAGTTCAAAAATCGATTTTTTTTTATCAGCTGTTAATTTAATTAAAAAATTAAATAGATGTAGCTTTTATTACGTGAATGAGATATAAAAAAGTCTTTAAAAAAACATTTTTTATTTGATTTCTGTAAAAAAAATTGGTAGATATTTTTTTTAAATATAACTACTAAAGGCTAACAAACAACAACAATAAAAATAACCTAACAAAAAAATAACAATATGAAAATCATAACATAATTTTTTTTTAATATATTATTAAACTTTGGTAATCTTTAGGATTTTAACCAAAAATTAAGTATATATCGTATAAGGATTTATTAATGAAATGGATACTTCTTTTTTTAAATAATATTACCCCAATTTTTGGAAAAAAAATTATACCATTTCATTAAAATCTAAGAAAGTTGGAAACTTTTTCGTAACCCATAAAAGATGAAATTACAAAAATACATTTTTTGACACTTGGAAATTTTTTTTTATAGTTAAGAAATTGGTTCTTTTCTTTATTTTTTTTTATACAAAATTATAAAAGCATGACAAAAAATTGGAAAATCAATTAACATAATTTTTTTGAAGTTCCATTTAACTTTTGATATTTTTACATATTAATTGCAATTTTATTATCTTTTATTGATTCGAGTATATTCAAATACTTAAAAAAAGAAAAATTTTAAAGATACCTCTAAAAATGAAGTTTTACCAAATTTTTTTTTGTAAGATCCAAAAAATTCATTTTTTTTCATTACATCCTATTTTAAACGACCTCTAGTGTAGACTGAATGAGTTATACCAGAAAGGATAATATTTAGAAGATTAAGTCATTTTAGTACCATATAGAGTTTGCTAAAAGCCGAAAATTTTTAAAACCGCGGTTTCGATTTTTCAAAATTATAAAAACCGCGGTTTCGGTTATTTTTCGGTTTTCTTGTGATATTAATAGAATTGTTTTAAAATCATTTAATATGTATGTATAACAATGAAATAATAAATTTAAGATATTTATTAAAATTCGATTGAACTTCTCACTCGAATAAAAGCAATAACACCATTGTTGGGAAAAAAACGCGGAAGCCGTTATAAATTAAAATTTTTTATTCTTTTTTTTGGTAGATTAAACTATTTTTAAAGAGTTTGCAATTTGGAATGAAACAATTTGTTTAAAACAATATAAAGTTGAAATTTTATACAATAAATTTCGCGGACTACGAAATAAAACTTTTTGAAATATAAGCGTTGAGAATCTAAACTGAATACATGAAACTCAATATCCCTTAAACTAAGTACATGACTTTTGGTGCAATTTTTTTCTAAAATTGTAATCCTCAGCTTATATCGTATTATCTGTAGTTGTAAAAACAAAAAATCTTTAAAGTAATATTTAATGGAGAAATTGATCATTACAATTAAATACAGAATTTTGTAAAATAATAGCTGAATCCTTTTCGAAATTCTAGGCTCAGTAATATGAAATTTAATGAATTATTTTAACTGCTTTAAGTATTTGCTAAAAACCGACTTATTTTTGTCGGTTTTCGGTTTCGGTTTTGAGGCCTCAAAAACCGAGATTTCGGTTTCGGTTAAAACCGAACAGCAAACTCTAGTACCATATACATGAATACAAAAAAATATTTTTGTCGAAATCGGAGACACATTTTTTTTTTATTTGTGTCTATGGGACAAAGCACTGTGTGCCGGTGAAGCGAACAAAAAAATACTTTTGCAAATTTGGGTGGTCTGCCGTCCATGTATACTTATACGCACGCTGCAGGTGGCAAGTATTAAAATATATTGATGGTACATCCACTCATATTATCCCATATTGCCCATATAGTGGTACCCAAGAATTGGCCCTTATAATAGTTCTCATGCTGCAGGTCGCAAATAAGAAAGTTTGGGAACCTGATTCAAAAGGGCGCAAGGAGAGCCCCTTAATTTTGGCTTGAATATGTTCACTTATAGACCTAGCGCCCCTAAAAGTTCCCCTCAATAATAGATTCTCATGTTTATTGGCATGCTACAGGTCGCAAATATATGGACCTGTCATGCGTTTGGACTCTATTTACCCCACTTTGTTTTAAATACACCTTACATTGAATAAAATCAAAATTTCTGACTGATTTAATTGTTTTCTTTTTGTAGACAAATTTTCGAATAAGTCCACTTCAACTCATTCAGATTTTAGATAAAAACATTCACTGACTTTCCATCAGACAAATCAGCTTATCATATAGTCGACGTGACCAAATTTAACTTTTTCACTGTTTTTTTGCACTTGCAAAAATACCGTATACACTCATAAAAAAAAGTTAGTACAAAAGTCTGTTAAACGCGTTCTAATTCAATTGAACTAATTTTTCCTGTTGTTTTCGTTTAAATCCGTTGTTTAGCTAAAGTTGTTAGTTATCAAATTTCACCACAAAAACATATTTCTGCTGTACTTGAACTAATTTTTCCTCCTGATATTTAGTTATTTTTTTATAAATGATTTTGACAATGTTAACAGCTAATATAGATAAATTTATTGGCAACTTTTTTAATATTTGTGTTTTCAAAAGAAGAAGGGGCGCTAGTGTATAGTGATTGATGGTGCTTGATGGCGCTTGATGGTGAAGTGTGTATTGGTGAGTTTGCCGACCAATACAAATTAGAAAATTTCTAGTAAGTGTATTTTAATGTGTGTGATGAGTCCTCACTGATGACGCTTACCAATACAAATAAAAATAATATGCGCTTGTTTAGAAAGTTCTAGTAAATAAAATAATATGAAAAGAGCATGTTTTCTTTTGTTTCTGTTAGTCAGCAAAGGAACGCAAAAGAAAACGGAGGTATACTGGACATTAACATTTCGCAGCTAAAATTGTATTTAAAAAATAAAATAATAGAGGTTTGTTTTATAATATAAACTATATTTAAGGGAATACTATTAAATATGTTATTTTTTTCCTTTTATTTCAGCCCTTTAACATTTTCATCTAAATTCGACCCGCAGGTAGACGAAAAAAAGGAACCAAATAATTCAACTCCAGCGGAAGTTTAACATATTGGCAAGAAAATAAATAGTGTTTTTAGATTGTGTAAT
Organism: Leucophora obtusa; assembly: GCA_949987735.1. Taxonomy (NCBI): domain Eukaryota; kingdom Metazoa; phylum Arthropoda; class Insecta; order Diptera; family Anthomyiidae; genus Leucophora; species Leucophora obtusa. The sequence goes on from OX465299.1 coordinate 49,569,278, forward strand.
TTATTTGAAAATAAAATTAACAATATTTACATTAATTTGTTTTTATTCAATTAATAACAAAAAGTGATTGTAATTTTAGCAGCATGTTTTGCAGATTTCAACTGACCCACTTTCATTTCTATTAAACGAAAATTCTTCTAAATTTTTGAATGTTAACTAAATTTTTTACCTGTTTATAACCAACTAAAATTTAGCAGAAAACATGTGCTGATTTCAGCTGAGTAATTTTCATTTCCATTAAGCAACATTTCTTATAAATTATTGTATTTGAACTAACTTTTTTATCTAAAATTTAGGTCACCTAAATTTAGCAGACCATGATTCTCAACATCATTGAAATTTCTGCTGGCGCAAATTCAGGTACTATTTCCTGTTATTTTAGCAGAATTTTTAACTATTTGTACGGGCTTTTTTTTTATGAGTGTAGGGTATAAAAATAAATCCAGTAAAACCTACTTTAATACATCAACGCTTTCTATTTTTCTGGGTGTTTTATAGTCTTGGTTTTATTATGTTGAAATATCCCTTTCATTGGACAAGCCCAATGATTTATATCAATTAATATTCCAAAAATAAATTTTAATTTATTTATAGTTTTTAATACATTTATAGATTTTCCTCGTATCCTAATTAAATCCTTGGAATTTAGGTTTTAATCAAATATCCTTTATTTTGTTGCATACTATAAGTCTGCATATCGTATTGTTCTAGTTTTCCATATTAATTTTAATACATTTATCCTTGATTTTTATTTAAAACTAAAACTTTCTTCGTATGTATTTCTTTGGAAAATATCTTAATTCACTTTAAAGAAAATGTAGAAAAAAAGGATCATAAAAGTAATTTTAAAATATTATCCTTCGGTAGCTTATTGTATTGTGTTTTGAAATTTTTATCTGTTACTGTAAGTTCATCGTCCTTTTAAAGTAATACAATATGTTGTTTTTTTTATAAAAAAAAAACCGTAAACATATGAGACTTTCCTTTAAAACCTGTCCAGCTAAAAGGAAAGTACATCGTATCAATATTAAACTTGCTGTATTTATTTATAATAATTAAAATTTAAGCAACTTTTCTAGTTTTTTTTCAAAAATGGCCGAAATGGGCGTGGTTATTGACGAATTATTATAACAATATTTTTTAATAATTTAATGAAATTTGCCAGAAAATTGACTCTATCAGCAGAGTTTTTATCCAATCAGATAGAAAAGTTTGTAAAAAAAAATGTAAACAGTTTTCAATATATGTACTTTACTATTTTGTACTGATTTTTAGTACAATTTTTTTTACTAATAATTTTTGATAATCTTTTATTACAAAGTACTGATTTTTTTTACTAATTTTCGTTGCTGATTTCACCAAACCATTTTACTAAGCAAAAAAATATTTTTTTTATATTAATTTGATTTTAATTTTTTCTTTTTTTTTTTTTTTTTAATTTTACAGTTCTATATATTTTAGGACACTTTTTTCTAATTTCAGCAGATTGATTTTAAATTGCAGTCTATAACAATTTACTGAGATCTAGTAGCGTCTACTAATTATTTATACTAATTTCATTGTACTAAAGTTATTGATATTTAGTAAATTTTTTAACTGATTTTGGCAAGTCGATTTTGCAATTTACAACAATTTTACTAAAATTTAGTAGCGGCTACTAATTTTTTATACTAATTTTTTTGTACTAAAGATCAGCAGACATGTGTTGGTAAAATTAGCAAAAAATACCACTGGGCTCAAAACAGCTAAATTTCCCGTAATAACAGCAACATTTTCAGTGCACTCAGTGTACTCTGCAATTCAAAATCGATTTGCTAAATCAGTTAAAAAACTTACTAAAAATCAATAATTATATTAGTACAATGAAATTAGTGTAAATAATTAGTTGCAGCTACTAAATTTTAATAAATTGTTGTAAACTACAATTTAAAATCAATCTGCTCAAATTAGCAAAAACTGTACTAAAAAATAACAACTGTAACAAGCGTATAATTACTTCATCGTACTTGAAATTTGAAGTCAAAATTGCAAACGGTTCTCCAGTTATTACCTTTTTATGCATTGGAGATACAATAAAATTTTCTAAGTGTTATTTACAAACTAACATAAACTAAACAAGAATTGTAAAAAATCAACGAATTACACTGTGGAATAAATTCAGGTTATCAAAAGTTAGGTCGATTCTGAGAGTGAGGGGTGAAAATAGAGGCTAAATTAGAAGACCCGTATCGCGGCGTTTGCTTATGTTAGTTCGAATTTTTTATATGGTTTTTTGGCTATAACTCGTCGACTAATTGATATTATTATTTTAAATTAGTATATCTTTCTTCTAAATTTAGCACTCGGTTTTAAAAAATTAGTAAAATGGCTTGCTGAAATCAGCAGCGAAAATTAGTAAAAAATCCGTAATTTGTAATAAGAAAATAGCAAAAATGATTATTAAAAAAGAACTTGTACTAAAACTCTGTATACAAATAGTAAAGTGCTATTGAAAATTGTTTACAAATTTTTTTACTAAACTTTTTTACCTGAGTGTAGCCATTACAGACTTTTTTGGTTGAGTGTACAGAATATTTGCGATGTGCAATCCCAGCACAAATGTGGAAGCAGTAAAAACGATTACTGCTTCCTTACTGCTACTTTTACCGCTTCTAAAAATTTATAGCTTCGTAAACAGCACTAATGCAAGGCCTAAGTTGATTAATTGTTTACATCGCTTTTTGCTGTGCTTTGAAATGAGCAATACATTTTAATTGCTTAAATATTTTTGCAGTTCTTTTATTAAAATTTTTAAAATGTGGAAAAAAGTTATTTTAATGAAAATAAGAGGTTTTACTAAAAATAAGAGGAAAAATATGCAGGAATATTGTGGTTTTGAGAAGGCATGATTTTAAATAGTTGAAAAGCTTTATAATATGCACTTCCGAGAAGGCATGAATTATCGACATTTTAAAGGAAAAACAGGAGCACTAATTAAAAGCGATGAATTCATGCCTTTTTGGATCTCACTGTTCAACTTTCCCTGACAAAACTGCTTCCAAGCAAGCAGTAATTTCTGCTGGGATATTAAATGAATAATATCTTCATGGGGGCAATAATTTCCAAAATACAAACTAAGCCACAGTCAACCTTAGTCAGGGTTTCCTCAGTCAACGTTGACAAGGCTCTGATGACCGAGTTTGGGCGGTATAACCAAGTTTCCACGGAAATCGAACTATGTGCCGAGACTATTGAGATTTATTGGAATTTTTTTATTTATCCGAGCAAAGACTACCAAAAAAATATGAGATATAGACCCATACTCCAATATACCAATCGACTCAGGATCACTTTTGGTTTCGATTAAACGATGTCCGCCTGTCCGTCCCTACGTCTGTCTGTTTGACTCTATTTCTGTACATGTATATTAAAATATTAACACATTTTGATAAAATTTAACACACCGACTTATGTCGGCCCCAGGACGAAGCCCACTGATTTTGGTTAAAATCTGTCCTCCCAAAATTGGCTTGTCCGAACGCTACGCATCGCAATTACAAGGATATTTTAATGAAATTTGATACACTGATTCATGTACATTAGAGCGTACCACCTTACAGGCAAAAAAAAAAAAAGTGCGCCGTACACCCTCCAATATGAAGTATTTTTGCAAGGAGTGTACGGCGAACTTTTTTTTGAGGTACGGTCTAATGTCCATATAATATGAACGAGCTTTCTAATCAAACTACAGGTGGCAATTTTGAAGATAATTAGACAAAATAGATTAAAATGAGTCCAAACTTTAACATAGTAGCCATGAAAAGGTTCTACCTGAGCTTAAATGTATTGATATTAAAAGTGTTACCAATCCAAAGCGATTTTCACCAATGTTTTCACACGACCTACATAGTATTATTCATTATTCAAATAGCGATTATTCCAGTCTAAAAAAACCCGGGTCCACCTTTATCTCAGTACCTCCTGGTTCTTTTTCGACAGCGTTTTAAAGAACAAAAAGTTTGAAAAATTACTAAAATATTTATAGAACTAACAATAAGTATACATACACTGATCCATAGTGTGAGGTATACTTAGTTCACTCATAACACTATGCTACAGTCAAAATCGGGATGGGATGAAACCAACGGGAAATGTTATATCGGTCAAAAAGAAGTTATACGTATCCCGGTGTTTCGCTGGGTCAACCCCTAGGAATCGAGATATATCCTTTTTTTTGACATAACTCGAGAACCACTAGTCCGATTTTGCTCAAACAATTTTAAAAAAATTAAAAATTACAATTCCTTTAATCTGTTCATATAACGTTTTTCTATATACTCAACAGTTTTGCCGGTAAAAATAAATGTTTGTTACCGCTACCATAAAAATCAATAACCTTTTGTTTATTACTTTTTTTTTAATATTTTAGGCAAAAAATATTTTTTTCTTCATACATTTATTTTTACCGGCAAAACTGTAGAGTATATAGAAAAATGTTATATGAACAGATTAAAGGAATTGTAATTTTTAATTTTTTTAAAATTGTTTGAGCAAAATCGGACTAGTGGTTCTCGAGTTATGTCAAAAAAAAGACCACCAAAGGTCAAATCGATATAGCTCGATTCCTAGGGGTGACCCAGCGAAACGCCGGGACATGTATAACTTCTTTTTTACCGATATAACTTTCTCCGGTAGTTTGAACCCTTCCCGATCACTGACCCCTACCATTTGTCTCACAGTGTAATTAAGAAGGATTTTTGTCTAAAGTATTATTTAAGTAATAAATGTTATATAAAAACTTCTGACTTAAATAAAGTTTTACAACGAATTCCTTCTTAGTTCTAACTATAAAACTGACCCTATGTGTTATAGGATACAATAATTTTAAAGTTACTACCAAAAGTACTTGACCTGTATATATTACATCATTACTTGAAATTCTCTTCCCGGTATTAAATCTATTTTTTGTACTATGGCCCAAATCGTATAGTGGTGTAGGTTTACATATAGTCGGCATGCCTGACTTTAATTTTTTTTACTGGTTTTAAGTACTTTGTATGTGTAATAAAATTCCTTAATGTCGTACCGTACTATTGTTCTCATTTTTCGTAACCAATACAATTGGTATCTTGCTGTCTGAAGACAGTGCTGTTTTATATATTTTTAATTACATGTGTAAATGGTTTCTTAATTGGTTTTGATAGCAATAAAATATATGGGTATTAAGTGGAATGTTATTGCTATACTGAGTAATACATAAGACCTTTAAAAAGGTTAGAAACATTTTTAAACAACAAAAGGATCGCAAAAACCCGATGTATCTTTAATAGAAAACAATTATTTAGTATTTCTGTTTTATGGAAAATACTGGGAAATTATTTTCTCTACTGGAAACTAATCAAACGCATTATTTTAGAAGTTTTTAGGGTTCATCGTTTTATATTTAGAGTCTGGCTATTTAAAACTTACTGTTAAACAACTTGAATCTTAGGATTTTAAAAGTGGAGTAAGTTTTCTTAGTTACGTTCTGTTTTAAAAATATGATGTCTGGTAAAACACTTATTTAAAGACTTCAATTACAATTTTTATAAAACTTTATAATTACACTGTACTAGTTGAAAAATCCGACAATCGTGGCACCCGATGGTTAAACCTAACTCGCGTACGCTGAATCCAGTAGTGCTATACATTTTTATAGGTTAGCTCTAAAAAACAAGATATTTGTGTTTCAGAATCATGGTTTCAGGGACCCCTTATTTTTATCCAGGTTGTTCCCCCAATAAAAGTTGGATCAAAATTGATCAAAATCGGTGCAAAATAGTACACTTTATTGCCTTCAGAACCAGTTATGTACCAGTTTATTTGAACCAGGCAACTAGTACGAGTTCTACCGCGTCTCTATACAAACAACTATAGAATTTAACATGGATATGTCAAAGGAATGGGGACAATTTTCGCCAAACTCCCACTTTGGTACTAGTTTTAGAACTAATTTAAAAATTAAAAATTTACAAAAATAAACAAAACTAGAATTTCAAAACTCTTATTTAAATTTAATCTTTCGAAATAGTCTCGTATTTTTTCAATGAAACTAATAGATACACAAATGGTTCAAAATTATTGTTTTAAGAATAAAAACAAGCTGTGTTCGGAGTGAGTCTTTGGTACCAGTACTGTACCAGTTGATTTACATCTCAAGTCAATTCACAGCACTGTTGGTAAAAGTGGCACAAAAGTGCCATTTGTGGCACTATTGAATGTTCAATGGCACTTTGGCACTCTTCATAGAATTTTGGCACTTTTTAAGAAAATTTCTATATAATTTGATAAAAGGTCGATATCGCTGGTTTTTCATTAAAAGAGACGTCTACTTAGAACGGGTAGCAAAATTAAAAAACAAACGCCACACTAAAAATTTCTACAATTTTCTGGACCACCTTCCAGTTCTTTGGGGACAATTTAATCATTATTTTGATCTTTAAAAATAAAACAATGGGGATGAAATTAGAAAAACTTTAACTGATTCTATTGTATTGTTCGTCACTGGAATTTTTCAAAAATTTGTTATGGTATTCTAGTTTTTTTATGACAAGCAAAAGTTTTAAAAATTTCACCATACAATGGTGGAAGCTTTTTCTGCCAAAAATAAAATAAAATGATCAAAAACTGTAATTTGTGAAAAATTAAGATTTTTTCGATAATTTTATGAAATCTTAAATGGAATGAAAACTTAAAAAAAATTTCCAGGAACCGCAGAACACGAGAGAACTAGTTGTAAGCACTTGGAGTTTCCTTTAAATTTTAGCATCAAGTATTTTGAGCTTATTCCTTACAACTTTAGCCCCAAAAATCCCATGTTACTACGTAATCTTTTGGAGGAATTTGCAGGAATTTTAGAATCGGTAAAAGGTTCGATGCATCTTAAAATAATATCTCAAAATATGAATGAGGTATTTCGTATTATACATATTTCTGTGAAAAAAAAATTATAAAATTCTTCAAAAGAAAATAAAACTTAAATTTTAAATTGTTGACGAATGAAAATATATGTGCTTTTTATTACATGACAATTTTGTCAAGGTTTTGCTGTGACAATTTTTCTTAGAATACCAAAATTATAATAATTTCCATTCACACCAGTTTTGTGACAATTTTGTTATTGTTATAAAGTTTATAATAAGGGTGTAAATGTATAAATATTTGAAATAAAAGCTGAACATATTTTTTGAAACATTTGCATTTTGCTAATTTTTTTTTTTTGGCACTTTTAAAGCTTTTTGGCACTTTTTTGGCATCATTTAGGCACCAAACGAAAATTCTCAAATACCATCACTGATTCACAGTAAAAAAAAATTAAGCATTTATTTGCAAACTCTGATGTTTTATTAAATACAAATATAAACAAAATGAGAATTTAAAATCTCTCATTTTAATTTAATTTTTTTACAGTCCCTACATGTATCGTATTTAACTAGTACACAACTGGTTCAAAATGGTTATTTTGAAAACTAGTTTTGTATATAAGTCAAAAAACTAGTACTTTTTAGAACTAGTTCGACCATTTGCTACTGGGGGGTTTTAAAATGTACAGAAATTTATATTGAAATGAAAAATTTGTACGGAGATATTTAAGGTGTCCTCACATTTTTCATCACAACTTTTGAACCGCCAGACCGATTTCGACAATTTTTAATACAAAGCTGCTTGGTAGAGTAGCAAATAGCCCAGATAGAAATTTATGGTAAACAAATAAAAAAATCGAGTGATCTTGGATCCTTGGAACCATAATGTTCATATTCAAATATCTTTTTTTAAGAACTAACCTAGAAAAACGGCTAGCAGAACTGGATTCAGCATAACCCAATTAGTTTCACCCACTGGATGCCCCATTTGTGCGAAAAAAATGTTTTCGATTTGAGCACAGTGTTATCAATACCCTACACTCAAAGAAATAAATCTGTAAAAATAGCAGAAAAAAAACTAAAAAAAAAACTATTAAATTAGCAATTTTTTTTATTGCAAAATACTAGTAAAATAAGAACAGCAAAAATAAAACTGTTAAATTTACAGACTTTTAGATATATTTAAGTTAACTTTTAGTTAATTGAAAACAACAAATTGTACTGTAAAATCTGCAGAAAATTTTGCTAAATATTAGTAGACTACAAATAGCACAAACAAACTGTTATATCTTCAAAATTTTTGTTAATTAATTGAATGCAAAAAGCACTCTATTATGTTTACTTAACGGAAATATTTGCTAAAAAAAATTGTAAACGTCTGTTTTCAAAAGACTCGATTTTTGTTTGCATTTAAAAAAAATTTTTAAAAAACACTTCGAAAAATTTTTAATTTTTTCGTGATTTTTTAGGTTACTAATTATTTAGCAAAATTTGTTGCTGATTTTAGCAGGTTAATTTGTTATTTTCTATTAACAAAAATTTAACTAAAATATAACTAAAATTCTGTATATTTAATAATAAAGCAAAAATAATAATGGGTAAAAAATTACCCAATTTTTGGTTTTCTCCGGGTTATTTTATATTTTTGAAGTAACTATAAGAAAATTTGGTGTCAAACGAAAGGTATTTGAAAGTACATTAGGATGTAGAAAGACATGGCATGTTGTATGAAAACCAAAAAGATATGTGAAAAAACCCCACTTTTCATACTTTTTTTTTTGTCTGAAATTTATGAAATTTTAAATTATTACAATAAGTGTTAGTTTTGTTCGGTTTTAAGATCAAATGACAAATACCGAAAAGAATTTACAATTCATTTTTCAACAAATAGAGAAAAAACTTAAGAAAAAAACTTTCCTAGAAACCAATGTTTGAAAATTAATGCATTTTTAAGTGCAGCCAAGCACTTTCATCAGATTTTATTTATGGGGTTCTCTCTAGGTTATAATGTAGATTTTAGTTTTTGTAAATATATTAACTTTCAAAGTGAACAACATTTGGAGAAGTAAACTGAAACATTTTTACTTATTTATTTCATATTACAACGAAAATCATATGTTTTTTAACACAGCTAAATTATTTTCACATAACCGGAATGTACTATCAAAAAGAAACAGTTTGATACCCATTTTGCCTATATTAGGTAGTCAGAGGTTCCCAAATCTTTAAAAATATAGACCTTCGGGAAAATTCGTCTCAAACCCGAAGTAGGCTGAATATCGAAGAAAACCGAAACAAACCCTCATTTAATTATAATTAAATTAATTAAAAAATAACTGTTTTGATTTAACTGCCTTTTTCTTAAATGCACATTTGGTATAACTGCACAAAATTTTGGTTTCTTTTCTATTTTACAATATTATGTACGCTATTATCTTCTTTAAGTACACTTTTTGTACCTGCGCATTTAAGATTACTGCCTCATATTTTTGGCAGTTTTACATTATTTTCATAAAAAAGATCACCGTTAGCTGCCTCTTCTGTTTTACTTTGTTTTTCAATTCTAGGAAAAAAAACACACACATAAAATAAATGTGTTGTCAACTTTTTTTGTGACAAAAATGTCCTACTTTAGTCGTTTTTTAACCATAAAAATCGCAAGATTTGGTGCAAAGCACAATGTTGTCATCATTAGCTTCATTTGTTTTGTTTGTTTTCAGTCGGTATTGGCAAAGAGTATACATAATAAAGAGATTGGGGGACTCTCTATCACTGAGAAAGCATTTGTTCTATTATGTGCCTTGGAACAGGAACATACTCAAACCAATATCACCCAGCAAACATAGCAATACGAAGAAGATTCTCCGAAAATATCACCAGGAAGAAAACATTTATTGCCGGCAATATCATTTTCTTACTCCGGAAGTTTCCTCCGTCGGAAACAACTGTTACACTAAAACAATACTTACAGGTAATATGAAAGCAATAACTCATATGGAAGATAAAAGGGATATCGCTAAATAAACTCCCGGTACAATAAAAAAAAACGATTTAATTTTTTCATAATTAAATTTAAGCCTGAAAAACAATATCTGTATACATAATCCATTGACCAACTTATAAATTATCTTGATTTCTTCCTAGCCGATTTTTCCCGCGCAATTAATCTTAACTTTTCACGAGTTTATTTCCTATATATCTTTCGATTGTTATACCCTCCATCCCACTGTGCAGGAGGGTATATATCATTTTGTCATTCCGTTTGTAACTCATCGAAAAAAAAATCTGGGACATAAATAAAATATATATTCCTGATCGTTATCAATAGCGAAACCGATATAGCCGTGTCCGTCTGTCTGTCTGTCTGTCTGTCTGTCTGTTGAAATCACGATCACGCTCAAAATAGTTGTGCTAGGATGTTAATTTTTAGTGAAGATTTTGGTCCAATTTCTTAAGCAGTTTGCTATTGGAAATGGGCATATTTGGTCCAGACGTTTAAAAGTTATGAAAGAAAATGTAGAAGCACCTCTAGAATTTTCCACATTAACATGAAAAATATATTAACTGTGTGTTGTTGTTGTTACTGAATAAGAAAAAAATACAAACATACACACCCAGACCTTGAAAGAGTTAATTCTTTTTTTGAATTTATATGCATAAAATTGGATTCATTTTATAAATTACCGAATAATTCATAATGCCTTTAAATCAATGATTGGAAATTGAATAAAGTGAGATAAGATTTGTTCAATTAGTCAAAATTTTTGTCCAATTTCTTAAGCTGTTTGGTATTGAAAATAGGCATATTTGGTCCAGACGTTTAAAAGTTATGAATAAAAATGTAAAAGCACCTCTAGAATTTTCGATATTAACATGAAAAAATATATTAACTGTGTGTTGTTGTTTTTACTGAATAAGAAAAAAATACATACATACACACCCAGACCTTGAAAGAGATAATTCTTTTTCTGAATTTATATGCATAAAACTGGATTCATTTTATAAATTACTGAATAATTCATAATGCCTTTAAATCAACGATTGGACATTGAATAAAGTGAGATAAGATTTGTTCCTATTTGTGTTGATTCAATTTTGATTCGATTGAATAATTTGGACGTATGTTGGCTTTAGACGCACCTCACCGATTGATTCTAAATTTTTACTACTGATATAACTCTCTTTTGGGGGCCCGAAGAAATTTTTTTTTTCACCGAAAAGCGTGTATGGGGAGTTACTTCGGTTTAAAGTTTAAAAATGAACTTAACTATATTTTCTTCATTTATGATAGGGTTGGAACAATATGTACACCATTGGAAAGGTAATAAAAATATCTTTAGAATAGCATTTTTTGTTGACCCATTATGATTCGGCGTAGGAATTTTAATTTTTTTGTTTGTTTAATGTTTTATTCCATAAAAAACCTATATAAGAACAAAAATTGTGCTTATTAGAATGTTATCAAGACGAAAAGCTTTTATTTCATATATAGATCAAGTTTTGATCACTTCAAACACCGAAGATATTAGAGGTCAAAATCGTGAGATTTTTTTTCTTTCAAAGTATGGCTAACTTTTGACAAATGAAAAATCTCAATACCGACAATAGATTTAAAATGTGTTTATTTCCAAAATAGGCTTGCCAGACGTACTGTTTTTAGCAGTACGCGTACTTTTTTTTACTGATTGTACGCAAAGAAGTACGCAAATGTACTTTTTTTAACCTGTGTACTTCTTTTTGTACTTTTTTTTCTTAAAAACATTAAATAATACTAAAATGTTCGTTATTTGATAACACTATTAAGAAAATTTATTTTTTTTGGATTTCGTGCACTTGCAATACATCTTATGTTTATAATATTGACGCGTCAAACACAAATCGGCAAAAAAAATTGAATGGGGCGAGCAGTTTTCCAGATTTTTTCGAATTTACATTTCATTTAAACCCCTGTTTTCGGCAGTTTTGGTTCAATTTTTTTACGTTTTTGAAATCAACAGAAGTTATGCTTCAATAAAGATGTTTCCTGAATTTTGTAAGAATTGAGAAAATTCTATTTTTTGGTTTAATCCTTAAGTGGAGTATACACGAAGGAACATTCGTGAAAAAATTCCCATTTTTTACGAATGTTCATTTGTGCATGTTAGTGTGTCGTTTTGACATTCGTGCAATTCGTGTTATCAAAATTTTTTGATTCTTTTTTGTTTCCAAACTCAATGTTCCTTCGTGTATACTTCGCTTTATACTACAACAGTTAATTGATTTCGTTGTTTTGTATTAATATAAAGCTACACACTTTAATGTACTACACTCATAGAAATAAATCCGTAAAAATAGCAGAAAAAGTTACTAAAAATTAGTTAAAAATGATGCTGCAGAAAAAACTGCTAAAATTAGCAGATTTTTTTACTAAATACTAGTAAAATGAGAACAGCAAAATTAATACTGCTAAATTAACAGAATTTTAGTTATATTTAGGCTAACTTTTAGTTAATTGAAAATAGCAAATTGTACTATAAAATCTGCAGAAAATTTTGCTAAATATTTGTAGACTAAAAATAGCAAAAATAAACTGTTAAATCTACAAAATTTTTGCTATTTTTAAGCTAAATTTAGTTGAATGCAAATAGCAGTCTATTCTGCTAAAATCAGCAGAAATATTTGCTAAAAAATTGTAAACTGCTGTTTTCAAAAGGCTCGATTTTTATTTGCATTTAAAAAAAAAATCGAAAAAAAAACTTCGAAAATTTTAAATTTTTTGGTGATTTTTTAGGCTACTAATTATTTAGCAAAATTTTTTGCTGATTTTAGCAGGTTAATTTGCTAATCTCCATTTACAAAAATTTAGCTCATATATAACTAAAATTCTGTATATTTAACAGTTTTAGTTTTGCTGTTCCTATATTACTAATATATAGCAAAAATAATCTGCTAATTTAGCAGTTTTTTTCTGCAGCATCATTTTTAACTAATTTTTAGTAGTTTTTACTAAATTTTCTACGGACTTTTTTCTATTAGTGTATGTTTATTTTGTATCAAAGTTGCAAAAATATTAGATATGCCCTAAAGTATTTTAAAAGCAAATCAAAATATCAACTTTAATTTTATGATTGTTTTTTTTGATTTTATTTATATAAAAATCGATTTTAATTGTTAAAAAATTAACTTACCAACATTATCATAAACTCCATTTTTTGATATAAAAAATTTTAATTTTGGTTGAAATTCCGAATTGATTTTCAAATATTTTTTGACATATACAAATAATTTGCAACTGTGATACAAAATATTGATCACGAATATTTCTAGTTTACGTATTATCCTAGAACAACGAAATCCATTTCTTTAAACGAAATATTAAATAAATATTAATAAAATAGAAATACATCTCTAATAAAACGTGATTGACATATTTTGTTATGAATTCTAAATACATAAATTGTTACTTTTTTGTGTACTGAATTTTATGATATTTTTAAAGAAAAAAGTGTACTTCTTTTTCACTATGTACTCCTTTTTTTCCTCGATGTACTTTTTTCGTCGATTTCATATCTGGCAACCCTATCCCAAAATATTTTCGATTCCCGATTAGTTAATTCAGTATAATTGTTGGTTAGAGTCAAAATTGTATCTTTTGTACCATTTGTATTAGGCTTGACTTCTAATATCTTCGGTGTTTGAAGTGATAAAATTTGAACTACATCTTAAAAGTTTTTAATCTTGAGAATATATTAATAAGTAAAAAATTATGTGGTAGTATACGGTGGTTTTTATAAAAACGGTTTATTTAAAAAATCTTAAAAATAAATCTCATTCGCCGGTAATGGGTAAACAAACAAAAAAAAAATGTCGTCCATAAGATATTTTTACTATCTTTCAATGATATATATACATATATATTGTTCCAATCTGACTATAAATGACTTATGCCGTTTTCTTTTCTGAAAAAAGTGTTGCCTTTTTTCTGCCCTTTTTTAAAAAAATGTATTTTTGTGCATAGAAATAATAAGCAAATATAGGCATATTAGGTATAAAATTAAAGGTATTTTAAAGACCTATTTAACTATTCTTCAAAAATGTCCAACAATATTCAACTTATTTAACAAAACACCAAAATATAGAAAAATATGACATTTTGTAACTTTTTGCACGAAAACTAGGGAATAATTAGACATATTTTATACACAGTTAGATTGATATCTGAAATACCTTTAATTTGATACCAAATTTGTCTATGTTTACCTTTTATTACTATACACAAAAAGGCATTTAGTAAAAAAAGGGCAGAAAAAAGGCAACATTTTTTTCAGAATAGAAAACGCCATTAGATATATGTAGCTAAGTCCATTTCCAAACTTTTCACAGAAATAAACTCCCTACAGAGGTCTTTCCGCGGATTTTTTTTTAACAGCGTGAAAAGTACTACATCGTGGTAAAAAAAAAAAATTCACTGAGATCAACTTATTGCAAAATTGAGATTTAAAATACGAATTAAGGAATTATATTTTTAAAGGTCTGCACACATCTATATTAATAACATAAGCAGTGTTGCCACTTTATGGGTAGGGCATGGATGACAGCAATTATTAAATTGTTTAGTTTTTCACTTAAATTTCAATTCAAATGAATGAATTGAGAAAGTTATCAAATTTGTAAATAAAAAAATATATTACACATAAAAAAAAAAATTAAATTCATAAACTAGCCAATAGATAGTGGGTCTATGAATACAACTTAGCAATTACTTCAAAGCATTGTTGGTAGCAGAAACGGTGCGATTATCGGTGAGGGTAAGTAACGCTATCGTAGATTATTTCTGTTACAGTATTTTAAGGATAATTGTATTTCGGTAACGGTATTTTAAGGTTAACTGTATTGCAATTATTTCGGTGCATTCCGAAAATTTTTTTTTATGAAAAAACCAAGTAAAGTAAAACAAATTTATTAACTAAGTGTATGTAAAATTCACAATTACGACGTGGAATTACAAAAAGTTTAGACTAAAAAATAATGGTGTTGTAAGGATAATGGGATAATGGTATTTCATTAATTTCTGTACTGGTATTTTAAATGTATCGACATTTGAATCTATAACAGTATTTTAGCGATAGACCCTACCAACCCTGCCTCAATGTATGTAATTACTTTTGGCTTATGAATGACTTAACATCTAATTGTGAAGTTTGCATAAAAATTCCAATATCTATTTTTTATTCATACGAGTTAATGAATTGATTCACTGCGACTGATCATCCACGAATTAAACCGATACATCAGGAAAGTGTATTAGTCTATACATGCTTTGAAATTATACAAATAAGCTATTAACGTACACAAAAAAATCGTTACCAAGTAATTAAGAAAATTTCAACTAATAAAGTTTTATCGAATAATTTATTATATTGTGTATGCCACAAAAACATTATTTTAGTTGAAGTGCTCCCAATTGCTTGCCAAAGATTTTTTGTGTGTATTTAAAAACGCAAATAAAACTTGATTTTTGAAAGACTCTAAAATAAGATTATTTTTAAATTGTTCACATGTGATCATAACTGACTCTTATTTACAAGCTTTTTAAGTGTTTTGTTCTAAAGTTAATTTTTTCTCTAAATTTTATGAAGATTCATATAAGCCTCAAAAGTTCGTCATAAATGCTGCATATTTAAGGAACTTTTCTTTGTAATAACATAACGCCCAGAACGATGGGACAATTGAAATGGCCAAATCACTTTTTTTTAAGTTTACTGATGAGGTTATTACCTTTTTTCGGAGTTCAAATTGTAATAATATGTTAATTGAAGTCATTTATAATTTCATATTTTTTGGGTAATTTTGTCTACACTTTTGGGAATTTTGAATCTTGCTTGTGGCAGCACTGAGATTAAACAAGATTAAACTGAAATATTTACTTGTAGTGGTGGAAAAAATCATACACATTTGTTGCACAGTGGATTGACCGAATACAAAATGGATGGAGGGTATCTAAAGACTCGGCACAGCCGAATTTAATCTTTGGTTTGTATAAGTTCCCAGTCACCTGGGGACTTATACAAACCATCGAGCGGGCTTTAGCCCGCTTGTTTTTGTATAAATTTAGTTTTAATTTTTTCCAAATTGATAAAAGATTTCAAACAAATTTGCTTTATCTTCCAAATGACACAAAGGTGATATTGCCGCAAAAGTTATGTCAAAAGATAAAATTTTTGAATTGTTTTTTTACAAATATCACCGAATTATCTTCCAAGTGATAAAAGGAAGACAATTTCAAAGTAAATACTACTTGATTATTTTCATTCAAATGACAATCTTCTTGGAATGTATCTTTTAAATGTTTGTAGGGTCATTATGTGCGCTCTTTGTATGACTCAAACATCGATTGTAACCAGGGATGGAAAATCATAATTTAGTTATAAAAATCAAGAATGGAATTATACTATTCCAACAGTATTATAGCCCTAGATTATGAATTTTAAAAAACCATACGTAAAAAATTGCAAAATAATATCGGAATGCGAAAAAAGGCTTTGGGGTTCAAAAAATTAATTAAAAGATTTACTTTCTGCAAACGATGCCAAAATTTTCTTTTTTTTGCAAGTAACCACCAAACTTTGTTTTATGAAATGGGCATTACACTCCCTAGGTTATAAATTTAAAAAACCGCACTTAAAAAATTTCAAAATAATAGAGGAACGCCAAAAAAAGACTTTGTGGTAGAAAAAAATAATTAAAGAACCCAATCAGCGATTAACAATCTGCAAATGAATACAATGACGCAAAAATTTTCCTTTTTGCAAATATTTTTTTGGCGATTTATTTTTTTTTTTTTTTGCAAACTAAGCACCAAACTTTTGTGTATAAAATTGGTACTATAGACCCTAGATTATAAATTTAAAAAAACCACACTTAAAAAATTGCAAAATAATCGCGGAAAGGGAAAAAAGCTTTATGGTCCAAAAAATTAATTAAAAAACGTAATCAGCGATTTACATTCTGCAAACAAATATATTGATGAAAAAAATTTTTCCTTTTTGCAAATTTTATTTTTTGCGATTTTTTTACAACTAGCCACCAAACTTTGTTGTATGAAATGTGTATTATAGCCCCTAGATTATAAATTTAAAAAAATCGCATGTAAAGAATTGCAAAATAATAGCGGAATTTGAAAAAAGATTTTATGATACAAAAATTTTATTCCTAGATTATATATTTAAAAAAAAACCTCACTTAAAAAGTTTCAAAATAACGGCTGAATTCGAAAAAGGCTTTATGGTACAGAAAATGAATTAAAAATGCAAAAAATTTCGCTTTTTGAAAATATTTTTTTTTCGCAATTTGTGCTAATATCTAAATATTTATTTATTTAAATTTTTTTTAACGAGCCAAATAGGAAGCTATTTTTTAGTGACTTACATTTTTAAATATGTAAGAGCGATCTAACATTTTTTGGTATAAGAGCCCGATTAAGTGAGCCTTTACCATCCCTGATTAACCAGTCGGAGTTCGTTCCTGTTCCAAGCCGCATAATATGTTTTCAAATAAAAACGAGTAAAAAGGTTAAAGTCGGGCATGCCGACTATACAATACCCTACACCAGTCTGGTGTATTGTTTGGATCCGAAATTCGAATGGGTTAAAATGGGGCTTATGTCAAAATTTTCTATAATGTGAGTCAGCGCACCAAATTTCATTAAAATATCTTAATATTTGCGACCTGCAGTTTGTAACCAAGCCACTTTTGGGGGACCCTTATATGGGCACTAGGTCTAAACATGGACCGATGTTCACCAAAATCAATAGGCTGCGTTATTGGGCCAATGTAGGGCTGTGTACCAAATTTCATCAAAATATCTTAATATTTACGACCTGCAGCGTATAAACAGTATAATTTTGGTAGGACCCTTATATGGGCACTAGGTCTAAACATGGACCGATGTTCACCAAAATCAATAGGCTGCGTTATTGGGCCAATGTAGGGCTGTGTACCAAATTTCATCAAAATATCTTAATATTTACGACCTGCAGCGTATAAACAGTATAATTTTGGTAGGACCCTTATATGGGCACTAGGTCTAAACATGGACCGATGTTCACCAAAAATCAATAGGCTCCGTTATTGGGCTAACATAGGTCTGTGTACCAAATTTCGTCAAAATATCTTAATATTTTCGACCTGCAGCGTATAAACAATATAATTTTGGTAGGACCGTTATATGGGCACTAGGTCTAAACATGGACCGATGTTCAAAAAAATCAAACCTGTTCGTCCTTGGGCCAACATAGGTCTGCGTACTAAATTTCATCAAAACATCTTAATAGCTGCGACCTGTAGAGTGCGCACAAGTCTGCATGGACAGACAGACAGACGGACGGACGGACGGACGGACAGACAGACAGACGGACATCGTTAAATCGAAATAAAAAAAAATTCTGAACCGATCGGTATACTATAAGGTGGGTCTACGACCAATATTTTTTGGTGTTACAAACATCAGCACAAACTTATAATACCCTGACCACATAGTGGTGTAGGGTATAATGACCACATAGTGGTGTAGGGTATAAATATTGAGAGAGTTGCAAGGCCATTGGTATTGGTATACCTGCACATTAAGGCAGGTAAACAATTTGACTTAGCTGCGTTTTTGGCTTACCTGCACAAAAATTCTTGCAAAAGTTGGTTGTGCAGCTAAGTCAAAATTACTGTAGGGATAATATATGTGAAATTAGCCTTTAACCCTGTATACATCACTATACAAAAGCGCCTACAGTTTTGATGTTTTGTATTATGCTATAAACAAATAAGCTTGCTTAGGCATGTTTTGCACACCGGTAAATAGTCCTCCCCAATACCTTTCGTTTGACTTAAAAATTTCCCATAGTTATTTTAGAACAAATATGAAATAAATGAAAAATTGGACCATTTTTGAGCCCATTTTTTAACCTTTAAATATGAGATTGGGCAGCTAAAAGAAAATAAGTGTCGTTTAAATTTTTCTTCTCTATAACTTATTCGAAGCTCATTAAGATCTGCCGGTCCGCGTTGGGAATCTTTCCTTGTTAGCTGTTATTAGGTTACAGACAACGAAAAAAAAAAAAAAATAAAAATCTATTCTGGTGAAACTGTATAGTGGTCAATGGGCATTTTTGCTAATCGAAATTAGTGTGCAAGTTGGGGGTCTTAATGACATAATTACACTAAGAAAATTATGTCGTTAAAGTTAACTGCAATTGCAGTTACAAAAGTATACACTGCAAATACTTTTCAAATTAACTGATATTGTAGTTATTTTAACTACAATTGTAGTTATTTTAACTACAAATTATTGCAATTGTAGTTAATTTAAATGCAATTTCAGTGTATACTTTTTTTTTAACTGCAAATACAGTAAATTTTACTGACATAATTTTATGAGTGTAGTATTAGTTATTTATTAGTTTATTATTAGTTATTCCATTCGGCAGCAAATGTGTGTTCATTAAAGGTTTAAAGAAACAAAAATTTGAGTTTGAAGTGCTTATGCATAATAATTTGAAAATCTTTTAATACGTTTATAAAATGAACTTTGTATGAGAAATTTGTTTTATAAGCGCCATTTATATATTTAAAAATTGATTATGCTTATGACCCTTATTTTATAAATGTTGTAGGCACCTTTTATATTTTTACTACTGCCTATAAGTACTAAACTTTTCAATTATAAAAATACATTTAAGCTGTCCCTTAACGTAAACATTTTGCAAATTATTTTTTATGTTCAATTTGGGATTAAAACACAAATGTTTATATAAATTGAAAATATCAATCATACGCTTTGTGTAACAACAATTTATGTATATTATACACGCTCCGATAGGTCTTTTACCGTTAACAACTACTTTGTTTATGTGCAAATATATACATACCTACTGTCTAAAGAATTTAAAATGATATTAAATTATTTGTACGTTGCTAATTTAATAAAAAAAAATAAAAAAAAAACAAATAAAAACGGAATCCTTTGTTTAATAACATATTATTATTATTTATTTCTTTATTTAATGATGATTGAATTTTTATAACCCAAATACAATGATAATATTCCATTTAAATTTTATTGTATTTTAAAGAAAAAAAGTTTCATTTATATTAGCACACGAGCAAAGAATAATAAAAAAAAACATTAAAATTCTTTGATTGTAAAATTAATTATTACTTTAGGAATATAAAAATTTATTTATAACATAACACAATATAAATAAATCATGAAAATGATGATGATGATGTACTATTAACCCTTAAATGACGAAGAATAAAGATAAACCAATTAAAGTATGCCGACGAATTTAAAGATTTTCTATAAAAAATTATTTCAGTTACTCCTATTAACACAATGTCCTGTTGGCTACTAATTCGGCTTTAACTGGCACATTTGTTGTTATTTACCACATAAATTTTAAATTTAACTTTAGGTTAAATTTTACAGGGACATTGTGTTATGCGGCCTTAGTTGCAAATTGCTAACGTTAAATATATTATTGTAATTTATATAAATCAATAAAAAGAATAATGTTATCTTTGTTATCGTAAACCTAATTTACACTTCAAACAAAAACGACACTTTTTTAAAATGTAATTCAGAAATTATCAATTTAATTTCAGAAATTCTGAAAAACTGAAATTCAGAATTTCTATTTGAAATTCAGAAAACATCAATTGAAGTTCAGAATTTCCATTTGATATTAAGTTTAAAAAATATTATTTGAAATTTAGAAAATATTATTTGAAACTCAGAATATATTAATTGAAATTTAGAAATCGCCAATTGAAATTCATAAAATTCAGAAATCGTGAATTTAAATTCATGTTCCACTCTAATTAATTTTTGTTTAAATTTATCCAACTTATAGTAGGAAACTGGTAAATTTTCTTCTAGTTCGTAAATGAAAAAAATTACACACACGATGTATAAATTAATTACACAGAAGATATGTTACACTGAAAATGCGTGTAAAAATTTCAAGTAAATATACCAAATGAAATACTTGTGCCGCCCAAAAACAAAAGAATAAAATTATTTTTAAAATATTTTATTAAAAATAAATATTATAACGAAATTGAAGCCTAATACGAGCTTCATAGTCAGAGGAAACATTTTATATTCTGAGTACTTTTTACCAATGAAAAATGCTCAGATTCTGATTAATTTTTCATAGAGGAAAAGACCTAAATTTTGAGAATTTTCCCTAAAGCAGGGCTGGCAAAACTATGACACGCGTGTCAGTAGTGGCACACGAGTGGATTTTAGGTGGCACGCGACGTTTTGTTGGATATTTTCAAAAAATTTAAACTATTATAAGATCAGCAAAAAATTCAGTTAAATGTTAAATTCCGCTACAAAAATGTGTGATTTAAATCCATAATGGTGAAATTTTTCATAGAGCTTGTAAATTGAATAAAATTCTGGGAAAATGTCTAAAATTCTAGATTGAAAGAAGTTTAAATGTTTCGATGAGAAAATGCCTCATAATCGGAGAAATAAAAAGTACCAGAAAATTGCACAAAAATGGAAAACAACCTGCATTAAAATTGGATCTAAAAAATTAAATTTTTTTTAAAGGAAAATAGGTGCTACGAAATAACCCTCAATGAAATACTGAACATAAGTTTCATAATGAAATAACCCCCTTTAATTATTTAAATTAAAACACTTGTGCGTGAAGTTTGACAAATATTTATTCTGATCGACATTACTTGTTAAATAACAATAGGTAATTGATGTTGAATTCTTAAAATTTAACTCTTTTATAATAATAACAAAATAACGGTAAGACTAGTTTTAAATAAAGAAGGAAATAATGATAATATTTAATGAAAGTATAATAATAAATTAGTATATAAGAAAACAATTGATAATAGTGTAATAAAAAGGAAATATAGGATAATTAGCAAATTTAAAGTAGAACTAAATGTAGCGAAGTAATAATATTAAATGTAGGTACAACTAGAAAGAGGAAAGGAGATAAGCAATATTAGGAGTGTTCACATAAAATATATAACTCTTTGTTGGATTTTGAAATTGGATTTTGAGTGTTTCGCAGGGCCATTTCATCTGAAATAGAAAGTTCTCTGTTCAAATCCATACTATTCGCTTTTTATTCATTATTAAGATGACAAAAACCGCGCGATTTACTTTAAGAAAATCAAATTTTTGCTCGAAGCATATATTTCAACTATTTTTCTTACTTAGTTAAATAATTAATGGCGCCCAATAATTTAACTTTTTTTAACAAAATGAAATAATCACCAAAAATGGAATATATATATATATGTCCTTTATTTATTTAAATTGCGTAGTAAAAAAAGAGATTACACATAATATTTAAATAAAAAGTTCACGAAGAACATAGGGCGTCAACGAATTCTCTTCATTTATTTCTGTCTCCGGCAAGTGATTTAATTTGGTTCCAGGTTTTACAAGCTGTTTCATATTCTTTTTTGGTACAGCGTATCCATGTATTACGTGGCCTTCCTTGTCTTCGTTTTCCCTGGGGATTCCACTCAAGCGCCGCTCTAGCGATTTCAGTTTGTGATCGTCTGAGGATATGACCGATCCATGTCCATTTCCTTTTACGAATATCTAATTCGATTGGACAACAGTTTGCCTTTTGCCAAAGAGCTTCGTTTGAGATCCAATTCGGCCAGTATATTTGAAGGAGTTTTCTCAAACATCGATTAATAAACGTTTGGATCTTTCCCAATGCCAGTTTTGTAAAGCTCCATGTGGTACAGCCATATAGCAATACAGATTTTACGCTGCAATTAAATATGCGTAATTTTGTCTTCCTCGAGATGTTGTTTGCACGCCATATTCTGTGCAATTTAAAGAAAGCAATGCGAGCTTTATTTATCCGATCACAAATATCAGTTTCAGACCCGCCATTTTCGGTAATCTTGCAAAATGGAATAACCCCCCAAAAAATGAAAAGGCAATAATGTTCAAACTGTTTTAATTTTATTTCATTGGGGATTTTTTCATAATGAAATCATCTCAATATTTAAATATTAAATAAACCCCCAAAAATTAAATAACCGTCAAACATTTTTATGTCATTTCTTGAATGTTATTTAATTTTTATCTTTGGGTGTTATTTCCTGGAGTTATACGTAGCGCTGATAAATATGTTCATCTGCAATTATATTTTTAAGAGAAATTTTCTAAATTTTAAAAATTTTTAAAAAAGGACTTTTAAAAGACAATTAAAATTAATTTACAAAAAATTTGTCCGTTTCTAGCATGCAGCGAAAAAAGTCTTGCCACCCCTGCCCTAAAGAATGTCATATTATGAGAAATATTCCCTTCGGAAAAGCCTTAGAATCTGTGTTCTTTTTTCCACAGAAAAACAATAGATTCCTAAAATCTTTCCTACAGAAAAAAACCTCAGATTTTGAAGACTTTCTTCTATGGTAAAATTTTCTTGAAAAATTATTGAAAAATGAGGAATATCCTGTGGAAAGGAGTTCTTAAAATTCAAGGGTTTTTCTGTAAGAAAAATTTCTCGAAATCTGAAATTTTTTAATAGCAAGAGTCTTTAGAATCCGGTGAAACTGCTCAGAATTGAGGCGTTTTTCTTTAGAAAAAAACTCTTCAGAATCTTAGGACTTTTTTCTAGAAGAACACCCTCAGGGTCATCTAAAACATTTTTTATAAAAGTTGGGTTTTTCTGTAAGAAAAAGTCCTCAGAATCTAAGAAGTTTTCTTTAGGAAAATGTCCGCAGAACCTGAAGGTTTTTTACAGGAAAATGTCATCATAATCGCAGTCTTTCTTTTTAGAAAAAGTTCTCAATATCTCAGAGTTTTCCCATAGAAATTTCCTAAAAATATAAGCTACATATTTCCTGATTATTTGTTTCTATAGCTAATGAAGTAGCTATAAAAATAAATCTTTTTCCTAGCATTAATGCACTAACGATGAATTTTTCTGATTAGCCAAATTTTACTAGTATTGGTATACGTTTTTATAAAAATTTATTAAAAGAAACAATTTAAGTTTATAAAATTCTATTTTTTTTCAATTTCCTGAATTTTTCCAAACGTCAACTTTTATGTATTTTCTTTATTATTTTATAAGTCAGTAAATTTCCATAATTTATGCGTAAAATTTAAATTTATCAAGAATTAACAAAAAAGTTTGCACAACATGTTTAACTGTCAACAGATAATGGCATAATTACATTATATGTTCATTATTGCATTTGACAGTTTGTACAAGATAATTTTATGCATTTTGTGTTTATATTTACTCGCTATGCGTTATGTAGTGAATTTACAAGTAATTTTTCGAAATTTCAGTTAATTATCTGAATTTCAATTGCTATTTCTCCTGTAGTTTAACTCCCATGCGCCGTGCCGTCCTCATATCCACCATCTGAAGTTTGGTTGTACACCTCCATGACAGGGAATGATGAATATAATCTATTCCCATTAACCTCTTCCAGGGTTATAAAAATCTACAACTTGAGAAACCCGCTTCTGCGAGTTCTACTCACCCCCCAACCATTATAAGAATTCCCTTTCATCCACTGATACAAATTCATTAACCCCCGCCGGGTAATGGTAAATCCCAAAAATACCCACACACCGGAATCGATCTAGATGGATGAAAATACATCTCCCCAACCAGTGGATGTTATTCACTTCATCTATGGCAAAAACAATTTTACCCTTTCGCTGGTATCAAAAATCACCAGAGACGGGTGGAAATCCATATCTACATATTCTATGCCTAAAAATTACCTTGGACAAAGTTAAGTTAGATAAAATTTTTTACAAAAGATTCAAACGATTTTTATTTAGAAAAAAATTATCAAAAATTCTAATTATTTCAGTCAAATTAAAAAAACAATAAAAACGAGTAAAAATGTTAAAAGTTGGGGATGACGCACCATGCTTCGTCGTCCCATGGACAAAAATCAAAAAAAATTTTTGTGTCAAATTTTGATTAAAGAAGAATTTTTTTAAAGATAAAAAAGTAACTCAAACAAATGTGAACAAAAATATTTTCTGTGATTGCTTTTGCCGCCAAGAGAGGGCGCTAAACTCAGAGAATTTTATGCAAAAATGACTTAACAGAAAAGTGAGTTTAAATTGTTTCACGAAAATAATTCTCAAAAATACATTTTTTTAAAAACTTGTTCGAAGATTTGTTTTTTAATTACTTCAATATATTTGTAGTTAAATTAAAATTTGGATTTTAGTTAGTGTTGCCAGATACCAAAAGTCAACTAACTGGACACTGGAAAAATATCACCTGGATTTTACAAAAATAACTAAACAATTTAAAAGTGCAATTATAATTCAAAAAAGTAAAACTTTATTTCAATTTTTTTTTAATAATAAAAGTAATGACATAAAAAAGTATAACTATTTTTTTTTTTTTGCCACATATATTTTGTATTTTTCTTTACAGAATTTATTAACTCTTTTGCCTTAGTTGTAAGCAAAAATGTTTGAAAATTTTTGGAACTTTCTTCAAAATTTATTCTTATTAAAACTTCAGCTTTTATTAGGTCGAAGAACATTCTATTTCTTTCTTGTGGGTATAGATTATTTAATTTATTTATTTCTTTCACAAAAAGTATTGTCAATTTGTATGGAAATACAAACGAGATCAATTTATATATTATTTTTTATTTTTATCGTATTTTTGAAAAAAAAAAATGTACCATGAGAAAAATGGACCATCTTTCGGCAAATTATCAAAGGTTTCTCGCAATTGTCGTTGTCAATTAAATTTGATATTTTTAAAATTTTTGAAGCTCTGATAAGTTATCACACGATAAAGAAGATTGTTTTAAAGTTAAAACAGAAATTTTGTTGTAAAGTGATGATTCATCTCCGAAATCATATCGTAACTTCAAGTAAATGATGATGGCGTGCAACAACTGTTCTAAAATTCAACATCTCGCGAAATTACAGTGTTGCCACATTTGAAGCCCTTCAACTTTTACCACGTTTCACTTCTTCTCTATCCGCTTTACAAAGGAAGCAACACGTTAATTAATAGGAAGAATTTCCTGAGTGTTGCTTCTCTTTAAAAAAAAAAAAATAACAGCATTTCCTTAAAACTAAATTGCTTCTAACTTGAAAGTTTTTTTTCGTGATAAGAATTTTTTTTTAAATAGTTGCAACTTTACTTCCATAAAACTTATCTTTACCCGATTTTTAAGGCAATTCAAATGACTGTGCAGTTATATAACAGTACAGGAATCACTTTCTAGGGCTAATGCTTGCAAATATTAATTTAATTAATAAAAAAATATAGTTAACAAAATAATTGTTTTTCAAAAATAAAGAAATTCTTTATTAACTGGAAAAATTGTATTTTAGCTGGTAACTGGACAAGACCCAAAATAACTGGACAATCCAGGCCATTCCAGGCCGTCTGGCAACCCTAATTTTAGTACATGTTTACAAAACAGTTTTTTTTTATTGCTCCGAAAAACATATTTTTTTTGTTGAAAATCCAAAAATTAATTAAGCTTGCTGGAGTATAAAAAAAAATTTGTATATAAAATTAGATATTTTTTTTTTCTTTTTTTGTCAATTTATACTGTTATATAAAATATCATTAAAAAAATAACACTGTGAGACAAATGGTAGGGGTCAGTGATCGGGAAGGGTTCAAACTACCGGGGAAAGTTATATCGGTAAAAAAGAAGTTATACGTGTCCCGGTGTTTCGCTGGGTCACCCCTAGGAATCGAGATATATCGATTTGACCTTTGGTGGTCTTTTTTTTGACATAACTCGAGAACCACTAGTCCGATTTTGCTCAAACAATTTTAAAAAAATTTTAAAATTACAATTCCTTTAATCTGTTCATATAACGTTTTTCTATATACTCAACAGTTTTGCCGGTAAAAATAAATGTATGAAGAAAAAAATATTTTTTGCCTAAAATATTAAAAAAAAGTAATAAACAAAAGGTTATTGATTTTTATCGTAGCGGTAACAAACATTTATTTTTACCGGCAAAACTGTTGAGTATATAGAAAAATGTTATATGAACAGATTAAAGGAATTGTAATTTAAAATTTTTTTATAATTGTTTGAGCAAAATCGGACTAGTGGTTCTCGAGTTATGTCAAAAAAAAGATATATCTCGATTCCTAGGGGTTGACCCAGCGAAAAGCCGGGACACGTATAACTTGTTTTTGACCGATATAACATTTCCCGTTGGTTTCATCCCATCCCGATTTTGACTGTCGCATAGTGTAATTACTATTTTTTACTACAAATTAAAAACAATGGATTTTTTTAAATGCCTAAATTCATTATTTTTATAGGATTTGTTGAGCGGACTTTTGTAAAACACTACTAGGAACATTTTTGTGAAACATTCTATCCCCCTAACTCTTCAATGAAAGGGAATTTTTTGGTCCACTTTTTAAAAAGGGACAAAAAAGACCAGTAAGTTGAAGAGTTAGAGGGTTAAAATGTTCCACAAAAATGTTCCTCGTAGTGTTTTACATAAGTTCGCTGAACACATCCTATACCTAAAATGGAAGATTCCCATGGTTTCTCCTTAAATCCCGGTTTGTGGGACATTTGAACACCAATTCTAAATAAGTACGAAATTAACCCTTAAACACATTTTAAGTTTTTACTTATTACTGGCACTTAAGTTAAATTTTCAATGCTGATGTTTTCAAAGACTTATAGTTGAATTTCATGACAAATATATTTGCGGAACATTTTAACATTCTAACTCTTCAACTTCCGGGTCGTTTTTGTCCGTTTTAAAAATGGGCCGCTTTAATTGAAGAGTTAGAAGGTTAAAATTTTCCACAAAAATATTCCTCGTAGTGTTTTACATAAGTTCGCTGAACATACCCAATGCCTAAAATGGAGTATTCACATGGTTTCTTATTTTAATCCTATTTAAAACCCATTTTTTGTGAAAGGCATTTTTTTTTATTAATGAATCGATTTTACCCAAATATAGCTTGACCTTATATCAACTCACGTGCTAAATTTCATCGCAATCGGATAATTTTTGCAGGTTTTATAAAGATTTTAAATATTAAGATTTTATAAAGATTTTAAAATAAAAGTCCTGCCATATAGCAGGACTAAAGGTTCAATTAGACGTGCCATAACGCCATAGCCGTAACCATAACGCCATAGCAGACAACCAAAATTCAATTGGTATCTACGGTTACGGTTATGGCGTTATGGCATGTCACCTATAATCGAATACAATGTAGCCTATAAGATTGGTTTGAACAGCTGTTTTATATGGTTATGGTTATGGCACGTCTAATTGAGCCTTAAGAGTCGTTGCTTCGATTTTGATAAAAATTTACTCAAACGTTTCCAGTTTTATGTGCATCTAAATGGATACTTTTTGTAATTTTTCGTCCATTTATGTAGCTTATATAATATTTTTAAATGTCAGGACCTATGGAAGGTGGGCGTGTCCTTGGCCCGACATTTCCAAAAATTAAAATTTTTCTTAACTAATGTGTTCTATGTCAGTATACCAAATTTCAAAACTCTGTCGCAACTCCTTCTATTTTTATCCAATCGTTATTTGGGATCAAAACACTTTGTGACGCCACTATGACACCCCACTACAGTCTGGTTAAAAGTCATTTAATGTTTGGATTCGCAATTTAAATGGGGCGAAATGGACTTGTGTAAAGATGTGTCTACAGAATGGTAAAAAAATAACAAAATCAGTAAGAAACTTTGGTTTGCCTTATGTTAAGTGCATTTTAAAAAATTCGGAAATAGAGTACATATGGGCGATAGGTCCGAACATAGACTGGTTCTAAAATATCTTTATATTTGAGAACTGTAGCGTGTGAATAAATGTAAGAGCCCATTTTCTACATATTCTGTAAACATTTTCGGATTCTAACCAAAATCAATAGTAAGTATTTGCGACCTATGGCGTAACCACAAGAATATATGACAGACGGACTGACTGAATGTCTAACAGATAGAGCAGACGGAACAGACAGAACAGACAGGACAGACAGAACTGACAGAACAGTCAGAGCAGACAGAACAGACAGAACAGACAAAATAGACAGAACAGTCGGAACATTCAAAACATTCAGAACAGATATAAAAAACAGACAGAATGGACAGAACAGGCAGAACAGACTTAAAAGACAGAACAATTAGACAAATCGGATCACGAAGTGATTCTGAGTTGAAAAATTCTGGGAAGGGAAGTTGAAACTTTACATATCAAATTTTAGGGTTTCTGGCCGGGTCAGGTTTCCAAAAAATATGCATCAGTTAGGTCTCGATGATTTTTTTATTAAAAAATTAAAAAAAAAACACGAAAAATTAATAAAATTTTCGTAATTTTCGTAATTTTGCGAACATTTATTCCTTTAAACTGCTGTAAAGAAAGAACCGGGATAAATTGGAGGTTATGAGGGAGATGAACCAGATTTTTTCGGAATGAGCACTATCTGATTCATGAATAAAAATGTATGGGTCCTTGCAAGAAATTCCTTAAAATCGTTGTAGTTTGGTCATATCATAAAATGTGTCTATTCCTACCAAAGGCCTGTGGCTTTTAGCCAGTAAAATGGTAAAATACAAAGAACTGGTTACAGAACACCTTATACTGCATTAGCATACACTCAGAAAAAAGTCGGTAAAGTCAGCAAAAAGTATTGCGGTGTCAGAAAATTTTTAGTGCTTGCAAAAAAGTTGGTAATTTCAGCAAAAGGGGTTTGCGGAAATTTTTATTTTATTGTATTAAAATTACAGTGTTGCCATATTTGAAGCCCTTCATCTTTCACCACCTTTCACTTCTTCTCTATCCCCTTTCCAAAGGAAGCAACACGTTAATTAATAGGCAGAATTTCCTAAATGTTGCTTCTCTTAAAAAAAAAAAAAAAAAAAAAAAAAAATAGGCACCGATTTCATTAGTTTTCAATAGAATTTATCGTTTAGCCAACACAAACTTATGTACCTTCGGAATTACGACCTATAATTTAATTACAAGAATACTGAACAGATGGACGGCTATCACTAAATCGACTGAGAAATTGATTCTGAGTTTATGGGTAGAATTTGATGAACTACAATCAAAAAAGTTTGACAGTTACTATATGACAGTTGTTTGTGTAGTAATCAGTAGTTGTTGTTTTTAATAGAAATTACAGTTGTTTTTCTATAGAAAAACGCAAAACAACAATTACGACGGATATTTAAGAAAACAACTAACGAAAAGTACTGTAATTTCGTAACAGTTGTTTAAAGCAGTTATTTTTATTATCATAATAAACGACTACCGCAACAGTAATTTTAGAGTAAACAGTAAAAAAAAATTTATTTGAATTTTTTTGAATTTTAAAATTTTTTTTACCCATGTGAAAATCGATATACATATATGTATATGAACATACATGATCATACATTGACTAGTATATGATCATACATGGGCATAGATGATCATATATGTCAATACACGGTTAATGTACGACCATACATCATCTCATATATTTCCATATATCTTCGGATCCGAAATTTGGGGGTATATGACCGCTCATGTTCACATATGACCATATATGCTCACATATGACCATATATGCTCACATATGATCCATGTATGCTCATATATGATCATATATGGCCATATACCTCCATATACCCTCAAATTTCGTATCCGAAGATATATGGAAATATATGAGATGATGTATGGTCATCCATTGAACTATGTATGGACGTATATGATCATGTATGCCCATGCATGATCATATACAAGTCAATGTATGATCATGTATGTTCATATATATTTCAATTTTTACATACCCGGGTGAAAATGATCATATATGCTCATATATTGCCATATATTGTTTCATGTATGATCATATATGAGCATATATGGGTAAATGCATCCAAAATAAAAGTTCATATATGGAAATATATGACACCATATATAATAATACCCTGCATATATTGCTCCATATATGCCATACATCTGCATATATGAATTCATGTATTGTTACATATATGATAATATATGTAACGTACGTCCATATATGGAGTCATATAAATTTTTATTTTTTATCCATATTCTACTGAATTAAAATCCGCATGAATTTTTAAGCGGAAATTGGTATGAATGTATAAATGAACGATATTTACATGGATACGCAATGTTTCTCTGTCTGGTCTTCCGAACTTCTTAAGGGGATCGGGATGGTTTTAGATTTCTCGGGTCGTGGTATTTCTTTCCATGCGGGGGAAACTAAGGGAATCACAATGGGCCCTATGGCCTCCGAGTGAACTCGCCGTTCTGGCGGGCTCCCATTCAACCTAAACCTAAACCTACATGGATTCTTTATGGATTGCATCTGTGCAATAAATAAATTATGATCACCAAATTAAAACTCGTTTAAAAGCAATTTGAAAATTTTTAATTAAGAACAATTTCTTTTTGTTTATTAAGAGCATGTTATTTAATGGAGTGCGACCCAATTAAACTATATCCTATTTTGAGGTAAGGAGTTTTTGTAAATTAATTTCTTGTTCAGACATATTCCTTTCAGAAGAAAAGATAAAGTCTTATAAATCATTCATTGAAAAAACATGTTGGGGGCAAACAAATTAAAACAATACAAATCTCTTAACTTAATTTCCAACAATTGTATTAAAATTTACTATTTTTATTCTAGCTGGCATTTGCAACCAATATGAAGAGCATGGCCAGAGTATTCTATTATAATCTATAAAAATTTGGTACATTTCGAAATGCAATTGAAAACATCTGGAAAGTTGTCGAATAATCTCTACTTGAAGTACAATAATTTATGTTTATTATTAATCCATTAACTTAGTTTAAATATTCTAAATTGTTATTAGCGTGCAAATAGATGTATTATACGATAGATTTTGTATTATTTAGACTTTACATTAAAACAAATTTATGATATTGTTAATAATTTACTTTAACTATCAATTTCTCTAAAGTTTTTGTTGAAAAATACAAAAAAAATCGTATTTTTATATATGAGCGAAAGTAGGTATATGAGCATATATGAACTCATATATGTCCATATATGTCCATATACGGCCATATACCCTCAAATTACGGATCCGAGCATATATGGAATCATACATGAACCCATATATTTAGTCATGTATCATCATATATGACCATTTTCACCCGGGTAGGTAGTTTATATTTGTTATTATTGATATATTTCTAGTTTGCAAATAAAAATCAGGAACTTGTATTGTATCTCCAATGCATAAAAAAGCATAATAACTGGAGAACGGTTTCGAATTTTTACTTCGAATTTTAAATAAGCTAAAGTAATAAGACATTATTTTGTAATCGAAAAAAAAAAAATTTTTTTTATTAAAACATACTTTTATAAACAAAAAGAATTGACTGTAAAATACAGTAGTTTTTAGCGACTTTGTTAGTAGTTTTGAGAATTTTGTTGTAAAAATTTACCAGTTAATTTTACTACATTGGTAGTTATTTTTAATGCATTTGTAAGTTATTTTTCGACTGTTAAAAATAACAAAAGTTTTAGTTTATTTAAAGGTAAATACCTTTGGCGCCTTTTTAACCGCATATACCTTTGTTTTAACTGTCATTTGCAGTAGATTCTACCGACAAACTTTTGTGAGTGTACCATTACAAACATTAGCACAAACTCAATATATCCTATTCAACAGAGTGGTGTGAGAAGTTAATATGTAAAGTAAATGTTCACCTCTTTCATTTGATACCCATATAGGCATCCTTTGAAAATTTAAAATCTTTTGAAAAGGAAACAAAATCAAAGAAATAGAAAGTGAGTAAATGCTACGTTAATACATATTTGTCCTTTTACATTAAAAACTTGTATAAGAATAACAATAAAATATTTCTAAGAGCATCCTTTGAAGTTTTTAAGTCCTTTAAAAAGGAGAAAATAACAGACAATGACTCAGATATTGAAAATGGCTTCACATGTATGTCAATATTCCTTATGTCCGAGAAAAAAATTTTATATTTGTTTCACAGTGTAACTCGTTTCACTTTCCAACAGCCACATATGTTACTTTGTTAACATATTAAATATATAACTCCTTCGAGATTTTAAAAATATTTTTCATGCATATGATAATAATTTAAAAACAAAGTAAAAAAGTTCTAAAGGTTTTAAGTTCAATGTACGTTAAGTTTATTGCTTTTGTCTATAAACAATCCATTAAAACCTGCACAAACGCACACTTGCCGCCCTTAAAATAAAACAAATACAAACTATTTCAATATGCTCGTATTTGTAATACACTAATAGAAAAAAGTCTGTGAAAATTTTAGTTAAAACTACTTACAATTAGTTAAGATTGACCTTGCAGAAAAAACTGCTGAAATTAGCGAAATAGTTTTGCTAAATATTACCAAGTTAGAAACAGCAAAAATAAAACTGTTAAATATTCAGAATTTTAGTTATAATTGTGCAAAATTTTAGTTAAAAGAAAATGATAACTTAACCTGCTCAAATCAGCAAAAAAATTTTCCCATTCAATTCCTTTTTAAAGCAAATAAAAATCGAGCTTTCTAAAATTAGCAGTTTACTGTTTCTTTTAGCAAATATTTTTGTTGACTTTAGCAGGTCAGACTGCTATTTACTAATCAACTAATTTTAATTTGAATATAACAGAAATTTTGTAGACATAACAGTTTGTTTTTTCTATTTTTAGTTTATTAATATTTAGCAATATTTTCTGCAGACTTTACAGTATAATTTGTCATTTTGAGTTAACTCAAATATAACCAGAATTCTGTAAATTTAACAGTTTCACTTTTGCTGTTCTTATTTTACTAGTCTTTAACAAAAAGATTTGCTTATTTCAGCAGTTTTTTTGCAAGTTCATTTTCATCTAATTTTTAGTAGCTTTGTTTTGCTATTTTTACATGTTTATTTTCTGTGAGTGTACAATATGGAAAGACATCAAATCAAACCATTCAACAAAAAAGAAAACACAGACTGAAATATGTAGTTTTTCTTGTTGACCTACTTATTGATTTTTGCCTCACTTTAGTTAAATTTATTTTTCCAAATCCTTTTTTTATATTTAGTACAATAATAAATCATTTATTAAGAATTTAAGTTGCAAATATTGTTGTATTATGGTGATGATGGGAGTTTGTTAATGGAATAATTTATATTATGTAAAAATTTGGCATTTGGGAATTCATAAAATGGGTAAATTTCAATAAATTTGCACTTTTTGGAAACTTTCGAAACATTTTGGTCATGGGAAAGCCTTTTGATTTTTTTAAATTCGCACCACATAAATCTTACGACTACACTAATAGAAATAAGTCTGTAAAAAATTTTGTTAAAACTACTAAAAATTAGTTAAAAATTACTTTGAAGAAAAAACTAACGGTATTAGTAGATTATTTTTGCTACATATTAGTGAGATAGGCACAGCAAAAAATTTAGTTATATTTCTGTTAAATTATAGTTAATAGAAAACAACAACTTAACCTGCTGAAATCAGCAGATAGTTTTGCTAAATAATTAGTAGACTAAAAAATTGAAAAAAAGTTAAAAATTTTCAAAATTTTTTTCCGATTTTTTTGTAATGCAAATTAAAATCTAGCCTTCTGATATCAGCAGTTTATTATTTGTTAACAAATATTTCTGTTAATTTAACAGGATTTTCTGCTATTTGCATTCATCTAAATTTAACTTAAAAATAACAAGAGGTATAATTTTTAATTTTGCGTTAACTGAAAGTGCCTCATCAATTTTTAGTAACTTTTTCTGCTATTTCTACTGCTTTCGTTTAATATTAAAATTAAAATCTTAAAAAAAATAAATATTGGTTATATGTTAGCATTTGTCAGTACATTGATAGATCTGTCAAAACAACAGAATAGTATTTTGGAAGATGACAAAGCAAATTGTTATAGTTTTTTTTTTTGTTTTTTATTTGATAAAAACATTTTTAAAACATTTAATAATGCTGCTAGACGAAAATAAGAAATTCTCATTGAGTTTTTAGTTTTACCTACCAAATATTTTATAAAATTTTAAAAAGTCATCCAGCGATGATTTGTTTAGGCAATAATGAATTCCGGTTATGTTAATTATTTCTCAAAATTGTTTTAAGTAAGTTTTGGGATTTTATTGTAGAACTTTGAAATGACCTAATTTCGAATGATTCGAATAATAAAAAAATAAAAATAAATTATAAATATTTTTATTTTTTAAATATTTTTGTAATTTTTTGACAATTTCGTTTAATCGATTAATCGTATTAAATTATTCGAATTATTTGTTATTCGAAATTTCATTATTTTAAATTAATCGAACAAATTTTGAGCAAAATTCTTCGATTAATCGAACAACGATAACTTCGTGCTGATATTTGTTATTACAAAAATACTTGACAGAGCTTTGAAAAATTAATTCTTTTTTGAATAAATTCCCAAACAATACCATTAGATTTCCTTTTAAATCTAATGAATTCATGGTTAAACAATTTCAGGGAATTCATACCTTGGAATTCACTCAATCGAATTCAAATATCAGGAATTCAATCAATCTATCTCATTAGATTTTATCAATAAAAAATTGCAAGTCATGCCTAACCAACAATTTCTTTTACTACTTTAAAAGTATCGGTTAGTGTATTTTTACTGCTTTTTTCAAGTAATTCTGGACAACTTCAAAAAAATCACTTCTTTCATTGCTTCCAAAGTAAACATTAGTATATTTGTATAGCTTTTTTTAGAAGTAATTCTGAACAACATCCAAAAAATTACTTCAGGATTGTTTCTAAAGTATAATTCCTCTCAAAGTGATCCTAAGAAGTGATTTTAATAAGTGATTTTTGATGATTTATTTTAAAACAGATGATCGCGGGTTCGATTCCTGGCGGGACCATTTTTTTTTTTAATTTTTTTTATTTATTTTTTTTTTATAATTAATTTGTTTAAATTTAATATTTGTTAATTTTTAATAATCTATATAAAAAAATTATCAAAAATTGCTTTTTATGCTCCTTTCAAAAAAGTACTCAAAACAATCCCCCTGATTATAAGTGTGTTTGCGTACCCGAAAATTTGTACAAATTCGTACAAATTTGTACAAGTTTTTACTGGAAGGTGTTTGTTTACACAATTACTCAGTAAGGAGAGAGGAAAAATAGAGGGTAAAGTGACAGTTCAATACCAGAGAACTTACAAGTTTTTACTGGATGAATTTTTGCTAGTAAAAATTTGTAAGAAAAAAAAGATATGATTTAAAACATATGATTGAAGAAACAAAACATATGTCTAAATAATTTTGAAATAATTTTTTGTAAAAATAAAAAATATTTAAATATAAGCTTATTTACGATGGAAGAAGTAAGTAAGTGATCATTTTATTAGGTTTTATTTATTAATCCAATAATTTGAATAGGTTTATTTCGCAATCAGCTATTTTAATAAATGTTGCCAATTTAGCTATTTTCTCGGCAAATCTAGAGATACTTCAACTCGTTTAGGGGGATAAAATATAATTTAGCTATTAGCGGGAAAACTAGCGATTTTTCTTTTTAAGACAGTCTTCACATTTTCTTAGCATTTTTTTACATTTATTTCCTTGACAGAATTTTTGAATCATTATTATTCAGCGATTTATCGGTAAATTTTTATGTAAAACAAAAAAGTTCGAAAAATTTGGCGATGTATCAATAATTTTTTAAGAAAGTTTTAAGAAGTTTGAAAAATATAGCTATTGTGAAATTTTTCAACAGAACCTAAAAAGTTCGTGCAATTTAGGGATTTATCGCTATATAATTTTTTTTATAATTTAGATATTTTCTAGTGATTTTTTAGTTTGATTTAGCGATATTTTTACAGAAGAAGTTGGCAGCAGTATTTTACTAATTCTTACAATTTTTCTGTTTGCGTACATTTTTAGATATTTTTCTTTTTGAGAGTAAATTTTGCCTTACTCTCTGTAAATTTGTTACTGAGTAATTTTTACTGGACTTTACTGGAAAAGTACCCAAACACACCTTATATAAGGCGTTGGCGTGTTTTGTAAAAATTTCTTTATACAAATAAAATTTTCAAAATCGAAATTAACAAAAAGTGAAATTTTCCTGACGAATTTAATACAATTTTGATAAAATATAAGTAATCGGGGGGAATTCTTGGCATCTTTTGCACTTATTTATAAGTACTTTTATTGAATAGAATAAGACACAATTTCTCGCAATGACAATGTGGTGTTTTTATGCCAGTCAACTTTCATATCAAACAATTGCTCAGCGGTTAAGAGCTAGACTAGCAATATTTACGTCGCAAGTTCTATTCCCGGTGGCGGCAATAAAAAAAAAATTTTAAAACTAAAAAATATATATTTTTTTGGGCAAAGATTTTATTTAACTTTTGATTGATGAAAAAGTTCAAAAGTGAGTTAGTTCAAAAAGTACTGAAAAATTGTTGAAGTGGGAGTACTCCTCTCCTATGACAACTCAAATTTAATTTTTTTTCTGTTAAAAAAACAAGTACATCTAAATCATTAATTGTAGTGCTTTTCATACTGTTTTGGCATCTCTTTTTTTTTACTGGGGTTAAATTCAATCATTAAGAATTCATTCGATTGACAATTTGGGAATTCAATCGGTTATTCGAATTTGGGTCTTTTCTGACCCTTTTTAGAAAGGGACTAAAGAAGCCCCTTTAATTGAAGAGTTAGAGGGTTAAAAAAATGTTACTCGTAGGGTTTTACATAAGTTTGCTGAACACATCCTATATCTGAAATGGAAGACTCACATAGTTTCAATGTAAATGTTGGACATTTGAGCGCCAATTCTGAATAAGTACGAGATTAACCCTTAAATACATTTTAAATTTTGACTTATTTCTGGCATTGCAGTTGAGTTTTCAAATTTGATGTCTTCAGAGACTTATGGTAGAATTTCGTGACAAATATTTTTGCTGAAACTCTAACTCTTTTAACCCTCTTACTCTTCAACTTATGGGGCTTTTGTGACCCATTCTAAAATGGGGTCAAAAAAGTATTTTTAATTCAAAAGGAAGAGAGTTAAAATATTCCGCAAAAATATTTTTCATGAAATTCTATATAAGTCTCTCAAGACATTAAAGTTTAAGATTTAACTGCAATGCCAGAAATAAGCCAAAACTTAAAATGTGTTTAAGGGTTAATCTCGTACTTATTCAGAATTGGCGTTCAAATGTCCAACAAACCTAGATTATAGGGGAAAACATGTGAAGCTTCCGTTTTGTATATAGGATGTATTTAGCGAACTGATGTAAAACACCACGAGTAACATTTTTGTGGAATATTTTAACCCTCTAACTCATCAACTTACGGATCTTTTTGACCCTTTTCAAAAAGGGGTCAAAAAAGCCCCTTTAATTGAAGAGCTAGAGGGTTAAAATGTTACATAAAAATGATCCTCGTAGTGATTTACATAAGTTCGCTTAACATATCCTATACCTAAAATGGAAAATTCACATGGTTTCCTATGCCGATTCACAATAAACCTTTGAAAAAGGGGGAAATTTTAACCCGCCCTAAAATGAAATTCCGATGTAATCTTTCCAGATGCCTACACATGTATTTTTTCGGTCTCTTCTACCAGAATATATTGTCATTGTCAGAACACTGTCATTTTTTCCTGTTAAATTGTGTTATTTAAATTTGTTAGCCTTTAATAAAGATCTTTGTTTTACTAATTGAATTAATGGATATTTCAAAGGTCTTTGTTTAATTAATTGCCACAAAATCATGTGGCTAAATAATGAAATATGTAAATACTCAATAAGAAAACAATAATAAATAATTAATGATTTTAAATCGATTAAAATTATATATTTTTGTTTATTTTCTTTGTTTTTATAGCGCAGCGTAAATCAAATGCATTTTTAGATGTACCTACCATGAACATGCATCATCTGAGAGTGAGTGATGATGAGGATTTAGATCGTTTAAGAACATTTAGTGCTTCTAAAGGAGGTAAGTTATAGCAAAAACTGAAAAAGAAATATCTGAAATACTTAATATAAATGTAATACATAGTTAGGTGAAACTACACACAGAAAATAAATTAGTTGGAATTCTATGGGAACCAACATAATTTTTGCGTTATTCAATAATTTTAATTGCAATTACATAAAATTCATCACCAGAAAGGAAAATTTAATTATGAACAGAAAATATAAAAGATTAATCAAAACACTGTCACGTTATCCAAAATATTGGCTTTACTGATCAATGTTTAAAATATACTAACTTCTATATTATCGTGAACAACAACCCCAAACACCAATTT
The DNA here is from genome assembly GCA_949987735.1 of Leucophora obtusa. NCBI lineage: Eukaryota > Metazoa > Arthropoda > Insecta > Diptera > Anthomyiidae > Leucophora > Leucophora obtusa. Next base: position 49,608,469 of record OX465299.1, read on the forward strand.
ATCGAAGATTTATTCATTTGAATAAAATATCAGCACCAGAAATCTAGTATCAGTTGTGTTTCAATAAAATATATTCCTCCATCGAGGGATGGATTTAACTTCAGTGCCATCTACCATTAATTTGCATTATTTCGGTAATTAGAATAATATATATGTGGACTAAGAATAGAAGTTTTATTTATAATAATAATATTTTGGAATGTATCATATTTTTTCGTTTGGTACATATTCATATTTTAATTCAAAGCAAAAACATTATAGTTATTTTTTTTAATTAAATATTTTATTGATTCCAATTAAAAGACAAAATTGATTTTCTGTTGTTTGATATAATTTTATTCATAACCAAAATATTCAACTTTTCAACCTAAAAAATTTCAAACATTAAATTTGACTAAAAAAAATTTAAATCGATTTTTGCCTAGTGGAAAAGCAATGGGCTAACAAACGGAAGGTCGCCGGTTCCATCCCAGTTCGAGATAGAAATTTTAAATAAATTTTGTGGAACGCATTATTCTATTTGTACAATTTATGATCCATAAACATTAAAGCAATCAATTAATACAACAAAAAGTCAAAAATTGTAAATCAACTTCGGTAACTAAAGCAGTATTAAAAATAGATAAAATTGATTTTTCCTGAAACTACAAAAAAGCTATTGGCGAAAAATTCGGTTGGAACTACGAATCTGTTCTCTATGTGTATTGTGAACATAATGTTATATATGTCAGGAATTCATTCCATAAGGAATTAAGTGCAAACTGAAGGAATGCCCAGGAACTCATTCTACAGGGAATGAATTCCGTGACCAAAAATTTAATTAACTCGATTTGAGTGAATTTGTTAGTGAATGAAATCGTTAATTTAATGATCAATTTTCCCTAAATTTTAAGTCTTTAAATTCATTCACAGAAATTAATTTATGATTTTTTCTAATTACTGAATTTATTCCTTGAATTAAAAAAATTTATTAAATTTTAGGGAATTCATTTCAAAAAGGAATTAATTCTTTAAAGCTCTGAAACACTAATGATTTTAACATTGAGTTGTCATAGGTAAATAGTAATCCCACTTCAACAGTTTTTCGGTACTTTTTGAACGAGTGCAAAGGAAACTCTTTTTCATCAGTTGGAAGTTAAAAACAATTTTTCGCAAAAAAAGAAATGTTTTTTTTATATTTTTAAAACCTTTTTTTATTTTATTATTGCCGCTGGATATCGAACTTGCGACCTCAAAATTATTGTATTATTATCTAGCTCTGGGCTATTCTTGCACTTATAATATATTTTCCATAACCGATTGAGGTTTCTTTGAAAAGCAATAGGTAAAGTTTGTTTTCAATTGAAGAATCAATTAAAATACATTGAAACATATTGTTTAACTTTTTTTTGTCAGTCAATAAAAAAATATATATCGTCTGCAGGAGTTGATATTTTTAGTCAAATGTTATATTTTTAGTTTTCTATGTTTAGAAAAAATAATTAAAATAATTTCGTTGCTTTTTGTTTTAAAACAAAAAATTAAAATATTTTCGGTTTTCTTTTTTGTTTATATACAAAATTATTTCCATTCAAATTACAAGAAATTCTTTACTCATATACACAAACATAGCCAATAAAAATATGAAGGTGTGTGTTGTGTGCGTAGTGTTTTGAAAATTCAAAAAAAAAACTTTCAAATATGAAAAAACAAACCACAAAAGCGTTTTTTTTTAAGGTTTTGTCAGTTAAAATTGATGATAGTTCTAACAGACTATTCAATTATTTTTATTTCTTTTATGGATTGTTTAAACAATGTTTGAAAATAAATAGCAAAATGATTCAAACCATTTTGCTATTTATTTTCAAACATTATGTAAAATCAGTAGTCGTTTTTTTTCACAGTGTTTTTAATTAATTTAATATGTATTTTAGATTGTCTTTAACGGTAAAATATTGTGAGTGTGGTTACGAAAATTTTTTGATATGAAAATTTACTGAGATATTGCGCCTTATACTCTTCAATAAAAGTTCTTATTCAACAAGTGCCAAAAGAGAACTGCTATTCAATATTTTTTTCAGTATTTTTTTGAAAAAGAAGAAGGCATAAAAAGAATTTCTTCATCATTTTTATTTTTTTACATTTTAAAAATATTTAATTTGTACAAGTTATTTTTTTGAATTTGTTTAGAATTTCTTTCTAAAAAGCAGTAGAAATACACTAACAGATACTTTCGAGACAATGAATGAAGTGGTTTGTGATAAAAAAAAATTGTTTTTGCTGGGTTGTTCAAAATGACTTCAAAAAAAGCTGTAAAATACACTGAAGATTACTCTGTAATCAATGAGAGGATTGTTTTGTAAAGCATGGCTTCCAAGTTTTATGATAGGTGTTTAACTCTGTTCCTATTTCAGAAAAAAAATACCACAGAATTTATGTCAAGATTTATTATTCCTGTCATTTTATTTATTGAAAAACGAATCAGTGATCTGTTACTGAGAAAAAGAAATCGTCTGGAAATATCAAAGAGCGAAAATTTAATGCTGATATTGACAATTTTAGTACCTGATCTAAAAACCGTTTTCAGCTATACACTCCGATGTTGTTGAAACTTTGTTATGTTGTAGAAAAAATTTTAAATCGACCTGTTTCGGCTTTTGAATTACCTAAGGAATTCAAGTGGTCAAAATGGGTTTCAAAAGTCGCCCCCTTTTTTCAATTTTTTACTTACTATTGTGCCAAAAATTTAAAAGAATATTTCTATGAGTTTCTCTAACGTAAGTTATACACAAAACCCTATAAAATCTTTAAATCTCAAAAAACAATCCGTCTCAAGTGTTAGATTTTACTTAATTGCTTATTTTATCACCGGCCCAAAGTATTTTTGTTTTTTTGTTTTTTACTCATGACTTTAATTTTAATTACAATATAACCACATGTTCAATCTTATAATTATTTATGAAAATACAAACTTTGGTAATTTCCATAGTTTTCCACAATTGACGTCGATATAATTAATAATTGATTTTCTTTGTGCAGAATCATTGTACTGTGCCCTTATATGTATTACATCTGTAATTTCCTCCTCCTTGAAATTCAATCATTTGATGTATGAACTAAAAGTTACTTTACAAAACCATTCAAGTATTACAAGAAGACATCTGTTATTTCCAACACTTTTTATTTCATTTTATATGCATACTACAAATCATACTTGGGAATATTTCATTACAATTGAAATTTAATTGGCATTGTCAATGCAAAAAAAATCATTATCATTAAATGGCATTGAAATTTATTTAATTGGCATTGAATCAATTAATATTAATAAAATTAAATAAATGCCAAAACCAAAATAAATACAGGGTCCGCCAAATAACTTTTTTTTTTGAAAATGCTATAAAAAAAACTACTGAATATTTTCTCAAATTTCTTTTTTTATTTGAAAGTACAATCCTTCCGGTTAATAATGGAAAATAATTTCATTCATATGGCTGCCTCGGCTGGCCATGCAGTAGCCTACACGATCGGCCCAATTTTTAAGCACATTATCGATTGTGTGCAGCTGTATTTCACCAATGGCTTCACGAATATTGTCCTTTAAAGCGTCAATTGTCTCTGGCTTGTCGGCGTAACACTTATCTTTGACGGCACTCCACAAATAATAGTCCAACGGTGTCAAATCGCAGCTCCGAGGTGGCCAAACGACATCAGCTCTGCGGCTGATAATGCGATCTTCAAAAACAGGGCGCAAAACATCGAGTGTAGCTTCGGCTGTGTGGCACGTAGCGCCGTCCTGTTGAAACCAAATGTTGCCAATATCCTCCTCTTCAATTTTTGTGAACAAAAATTCGTTCAACATGGCCCGATAACGATCGCCATTGACTGTAACGGCCACTCCTTGCTCATTACCATGATTTTCAAAGTAATGTCGCAATATTTCCCAGCGTTGTTCAAGCGTATACACAACCATATTCGTTCAGCGGAAGGATAAAACTAATTATCTGTAAAATCAGACATGAGCTAAGTGTTACCATTCACGAAATAAGCACTAGTAGAAAAAAAAAACGTTAGATGGCGGACCCTGTACATACATGAATGGATTTAACTACATTGCTAGATCTGTCAAAACAACAGAGTAGTATATTGGAAGATGACAAAGCAAATTGTGTTAAAAAAATGTTTGTTGTTGTTTTTGTTTTTTCTTTGATATTTTAAATGTTTAATAACGCCCCTAGACGAGAACAAGAAATTCTCATTGAGTTTATAATTTAACTTAACAAATATTTCCAGAAATTTTCAAAACGTCGCACAGTGCTTTGATCCCATATAACGATTGGACAAAAATAGAAGGAGTGGAGACAGAGTTTTGAAATTTGGTATACTGACATAGAACCCCTTAGTTAAGAAAAATTTAAATTTTTAGAAATATCGCGCCAAGTACACGACCACCTCCCATAGGTCCTGAAATTTAAAAATATTATATTAGCTAAATAAATGGACGTAAAATTATAAAAAGTATCCATTGAGATGCACATAAAACTGGAAACGTTTGTGTCAATTTTTATCAAAATCGAAGCAAGGAATCTTAGTCCTGCCATATATCCTTTATTTTAAAATCGAAAATGGAAGGTTCACATGATTTGAATACTTAACACTCTTAAATGCGTGAAATTTGTGTAAAAATCATGAATTTAGGCATTTCAAAATATCCATTTTTTTTAATTTGTGGTAAAAAATAGTAGCTAATTTTTTAATGATCTAATAAAAGGTACGATCCAACAACGAGTCGAAATTATTAAAATTTACTACCGACATTCGGAGTCAGTAGCCTCAACGTTAAGAGCGCTACGTCCTATTTATGGTCGTCATAATGAATGGCTTCGTCAATAAACAAAATATGCGTTATTGGTCTGACAGCAATCCACACGCACTCCATGAGTCATCATTGCATCCCGAAAAAATTACGGTTTGGTGCGGTTTATGGGCTGGCGGCGTCATTGGGCCGTACTCCTTCCGTGATGATCCAGACCGGCACGTTACTATGAATGGGAATCGCTACCGTTCAATGATAACCGAATATTTTTGGCCCCAATTGGATGATATGGACTTGGAGGATATGTGGTTCCAACTGGACGGCGCCACAAGCCACACAGCGAATGTCACAATCAATTTATTGCAAACCAAGTTTGGAGAACGTGTTATCTCACGAAATGGTCCAGTCGATTGGCCGCTATGCCAACAAGCCAGCGACGATTGATGAACTTCGTACGAATATCGGCCGATTTATGCTTGAAAACCGTCGAAAATTGGGTTCAGCGTCTGGACTTCTGCAAGCGTGCCCGTGGTAGCCATGCAAAAGAGATCGATTTCCATACATAATGGCATCGAACGTACTTTCACAGGAATAAAGAATTTCATTGATATCCAAAACCGTTTTTGTTTTATTTAAAAAAACTTTTGTAGCGCTCTTATTGAAGAACCCTTTATATAATAGTATAAACTTACAAAAAAAAAGGAAAAAGATTTCTAATTTTATATAATTTGTTTTTATACTCCATCAAACTTAAGCAATTTTTGGATTTTCAACAAAAAAATGTGTTTTTTGCAGCAATAAAAAATAATTGTTTTATGAACATCAACTAAAATCCATATTTTAATTTAACTGCAAATATATTGAAGTAGGTAATTAAAAAACAAATCTTCGAACAAGTTTTTAAAAAAATGTATTTTTGAGAATTATTTTCGTGAAACAATTAAAACCCACTTTTCTGTTATTTTTGCATAAAATTCTATGAGTTTAGCGCCCTCTCTTGGTGGCAAAAGCAATCACAGCAAATATTTTATTTCACATTTGTTTGAGTTACTTTCTTATCTTTAAAAAAATCCTTCTTTAATCACAATTTCAGACAAAAATGAAAATAAAAGTTTAATTTAATGAAATGTTAGTGGTTTTGTTTTCAAGTAACATTTTATTTGTTTTTAAATACATTTGCAGCGGTCTTTTACATTATACTGAATACTATAAATACTGCTAATAAAATTATGAATTAATTGTTATATTCAATTAACTAGTTCCATGTATGCTACAAATATACCTATCTATATACTCGTAAAATAATATTCACATGAAATCAATTCTTACAACTACATACGCATGAAGAGCACACAAGCTTATACATACAAATTAGTGTGGTTCAATATTTTGTTATTATAAAACTACAAAATCTATTTGGTTTACCTACGTTGTGGACTTGCATATATTAAGGGGGAGTATTATAGTAGGAACTAAGAACGAATTTTTTATAAAATTTTATTTAAGTAAGAAATTGAACCAGCGCAAAGGAAAATATATTTAATTAATACAAAGTAAAGAAATCGTAAAAAAATAATGAATGAGGGGTATGTATAGTTGATATTTTATTTGGTAAATCAATGTTCCTTAGTTTGACTCTAGATCATAAATTAATATCATTTTCTGTTTAAATTATTTTTCAAATTAAAGAAAGATGATACAATTTTCACAAGTAATTGATACACTATGCGACAGTCAAAATCGGGATGGGATGAAACCAACGGGAAATGTTATATCGGTCAAAAACAAGTTATACGTGTCCCGGCGTTTCGCTGGGTCACCCCTAGGAATCGGAATATATATTTTTTTGACATAACTCGAGAACC